>CM033755.1:5373805-6573805 GCA_019671005.1 Hibiscus mutabilis | reverse complement strand
ATTCATGTTTATCATATTTTTTAATTTATTTATCTTGTTATGCTATTTAGCATGTTAAAATTTTAGGGTAAATAGATTCTATAATAAATAATAAAATGGTTTTCTTTAGATTAACAAAAACTACTGTAAATTAATTTTAAAAGGCATACACGTTTAGGTTAGCTTCTTTAAACATGTTAGTAAATATCCTTCAGGATCTTAAATTTAATGTTAAGTTTTAAAATATGTTAGGCGATAAATCCCATAGATTTAGGTCCCCTTAAATAATATACTTCTCTAATTAACTTGGCAACTCTTTTAGATAATTTAACATAGCCTTAAATTAAAATTCGTCAAGTATAGTCTTTTTAGGATTAGTTTCTCTAAACACCCATTAATTAAAATTCTAGGCTTTAGGAATTAATAAAAAGAGCAAATAAAACGTCATTCAAAAAAGATTTTATTGCATCGTGAAAACGGAATATTTTCTCAAGTAGGGTTAATTAGGTCTTCCCCTAGCAGTTGGGGAATGGTCGAAGACTATATTTTCGGATTTTAGGGATTAATGCCTTAATCCCTTTGTGTCTAAAATTTGCTGGGGTTTCCTCAGCCGTGAGCAAATTCGGGTCACTTTTCAGAAATTTATGGATTTTTACATTAATCTTTGCACGCATTCATCCGGGTCATCAAGGAAAATATTAGTGATCAAGTAAGCGTCATTCTATGAGCGTTGTAGGGTGCTAATCTTTCCCACACGTAACTGTGCTCCCCGAACCCTTGAGATTTCTTAATCTCTAGTTTGTTTTTAGGTTTTTGGTCCACCTAATATAATAAAAAAAGTGGCGACTCCGTTATCACACCTAGAAAAGGTGTAAATGAACAGGGCTTGAACGAATAAGGTTATGTTAGTGTTCGTTTGTTTTTTAAAGTGTTCATATTTAATTCGTGTTTGTTTAAAATTTTAATATCGTGTTCTTGTTCATTTGTTTTTAAGGTGTTCGTCTTCATTTGTTTAGCGTTCACGAACATGTTCGTTTATATGTTCGCAGACATGTTTGTTTATATGTTCGAGGACATGTTCATTTATCATGCACAAACATGTTCGTGTGTATATTCAAAAATGTTCAAATGTTCGTCAACCAACACTCTTATTACCCATTTATTTGCAAGCCAAAGAAAAATGTTGAAATTATTTCACTATTCCTTAAGTTTCTTTAGCTTTTTAGTTTGAACTCTAAATTTCACTCTATGTTTAATTTAGTCTCTACCTTCACCAACATTTAAAATGTAAAAAAATAAAAGGATTGAGAGAATTGGGTAAACGAGTCGATAAACAAGCTTATAAATGAGCTTGTTCGTGAACATAAATAAACCGAACAGTCGAATACACCTCTGTTCGTGTCTGTTCATTTATTAAATGAACATAAAAATTTTGTTCATACTCATTTATTTATCTTAATGAACGAACATTATACAAATAGTTTATCGAACACTCTGTTCATTGATCCCAAAATAAATACGTGAATAATTTGTAAATATAAATAAAAATAATTTAGAAGAGAGCTTCAAAAAAACAAAATACTTACTTTTAGAAGAAAAATATTTTTTTTCGAACCAATCAGATCAAAAGGTGTATATAGCCTAAGCCATGGCCCAATTTCAAAGATGTTTTCAAGCCTAGGCTCATATTTGCCCCAGCCCTTATGCCTGTTTTATTGTTTAAAATTAATATAATATGTTATATTTTTATACAATATTAATATTTTACAATTAATTTTAATTTTTATTATTTTAATTATTTCGGATTGAGCTAGCCGAACTAAAAACCATTTCCTAAACTCAACCCATACATACTGTTGAGTCCATGATAAGTTGTTCCTCCTAGTAGATCAAGGTTTGAGCAACATAATTTGAATGACCTGTGTGTTAAGGTTAAGAATAAACAACAAATATTATAATATCATCATACCAGCATATTAAGAAATAGTTTAAATACACTATTATCCCCTAAATTATACCACTTTTATCGAGTTGTCACCTAAAATATTTTTGGGACATTTTGCCTCTTTAAGGTTTAATTGTTACTTCCGTTGCCGCACAATTTTTGTGTAAAAAAATTATAGGCCAATTAGAGTGCGCCATGTGGCACGTTTGAACAAAAAACCAGGTGACCTTTAATTAAAAAGGGTAAATTACATGGTAAGTCTGCTCGGTTTTTATTTTGTTCATTTTAGTTCCTAAAAATATTTATTTAATTTAATATTAATCCATATTTATAGTTTTATAATTTAATCTAACATTATTTTATATATTATCTTATTTATTTTTTATTTAATATATTAACTCTATCCAATAAGATATCGACTCATATCAGCATCTTATTGGTGGAAAATTAAAATAATTGAACCTGTCACTAGAGGGAATCAAACCAACAGCTAAACCATGAAAAACAACATGGTTACCATTAAGACAATGGTTATTCTCTTGAAAGTTCACAGTAGAAATTTAACATGTGGAAATAGACACTGAAATTTCTATTTGTTTTTAAAACATAAACATAAGCTTCATCTAAAAAAGTACCATTTAATCATCTAATTAACTCTAAATATGCTCATAAGTTTTCTATAAAAACAGTTTTGGTGTAAGAAATTCGGACCTACATTGGTCCTGTTATTAACGATTTTTATTGGAATTCTAAAAGAAATTTATCAAAATTTTCGTTATAATGTTTCTTTTTCAATTCTTTCACTTGAAATATATTTTACATCAAAAAACTAATCTAAATAAGATTTGAAAACGGCAAACAAGGTCCAATATCTAATATTACCATTAAAACCCCATGAACAAGCTTGAGGAAGAGGATGAAGTTGACTTTATGAAATAAGGTTATGTTTTTTTTAAAAGCACACTTAACTGAAAAATACATCAAATAAATAATTACTTGCCTGAAAATTAAATTTACATGAATCAAATTGGAGAATAAATTTATCCTCGAAGAAAAGAAAATATTGGAAAATTTACTTGGATTTTCATTGTATTTTGAAAAATAGACACTAGTTCTTAGACTAAAGTGTTTGATAATCAAGAAATAAAAAAGGAAGTGAGCGGTTTAGAGAGAAAATTCAAAATAAAATAAGCTGAAAATTTTCCTTTTGCTAAAAACATGGGTTCTCTGGGATAATGAACAAAATGAAGCTTTTTAGGGACTAAAATAAATTAAAGTAAAATTTAGCAGATTGAACATGTAATTTACCCTTTTATTTAAAGTCAAATGATTTTTTAGATGTGTCACTTGGCGCCCTCCAATTAGCTTACAGAAAATTGTTTTTTTACGGGAAAAGGTGTGACAACGGAAGTAACGATTAAACTTAAAAGGGACAAAACGTTTCGAAAAAATATTTGGTATAATGTCAAAAAAACCTCTAATGTTTGATTGCATTGTCATTTTGCTCTCTATTTTTTAAGTAATTTAACCTTCAACGTTTTATTTTGGGTCAAAATGGCCCATCCGCGGATGAAAACTGTTAGTCAACCAACGATAAATTACTTAAAATGATATGACAAACCTACATGACAGTGCACGCCGCGATAGCAGTGTCATATATGCAAATATGCCGACTTTACAGAATGACGTATCTATCAAAAAATAATTTTACAAAATTGTATAAAATATAAAATATTTTTTTCTTCTCACATGTCATTCTGCCAAGTCATTTCAAGTTGTTTATCGTCAGTTGACTAACAGTTTTCATCCGCTTAGGGGTTATTTTGACTCAAAATAAAACATTGAGGGCAAAAACACCATCTTCATCTTCTTCCTCTAGCTATTGGCAAGCAAGCACCTCCATTGGAGAGTGATCCAAGCTTTGTTTTTCTTAAGTTTTTTAATCCTAATTTGTAGCTATCAACCGGGTAAGCCATAACTCCTTATTGGTTCATCAATTCCATAATTTAATCTATGTTTAATTTCATGTTCAAGAAGCAAAAACCCTAGAAATTCTCTAGGGATATCAATGCTTGACCCTTATCGATTTTCATAGCTAATGATTGCTATGAATTTGTTATCGTCATTGAAATTATTGTAATTCAATTCTTTGCAGATCAAATTGATCAAGGTGAAGAATGAATAAATCTACCGGATTCTATTTCCATGCATTTTCAGGTTAAGAGGATTCGAAACAAGGATCAAGAGCTTAAAGGTGCTTTTGAAGCAAGCCACTTAAGGTTATTGTAATGTAAACCTTATCTTTGAACTCCTAGTATGGTTGCATAGGGTCTAGACATGTTAGTTGACCCCATTTTGTTGTGTGTAACATGCATTAAGGTTAAAAGGTCTTATAAGACATATTTGGTATGTTCAAAAGTTGATGAAATAGGTAAATAAGACCTATGATGCCCTAACGAGTGAAATCATAGTATATGGATTCGAATTGACATAAAATTTGGCATGCTCATAGCTTTGGTAACAGTGAACTTGCTGGTAAATTTTGTAGACCTTGGACACAGTTAAGACCCTCATATTGAACAAAAACCAGACAAAATTTGTTATTTCAAGCCATGTGGTACCGATACGGGTGATGGCGTATCAGTACGAGCATGCAAATCTAGACTAAGTTAAAAAGTCCGTATCGATATGGTCAGTGATGTATCGGTACACCATTATGTCACCAGAATTTTTATTGTAGCATCGTATTGATACATATGGTACCATACCGATCCCACTTGGTAAAGGCAAGATGTTGGGCCCTAACTTACTTCGGGGAACCAAATAACGAGTTGCCATCATCCATGACCGTCTTAAGGTCACCTTTGACAAACAAAAGGCCTATGCTAATCTTAAGAGATGGGACATATAGTATTATGTGAGAGAAAAAGCTTTTCTTAAAGTGTCTCCATGGAAGAAAATTCTTTGTTTTGGCAAAAAGGGAAATTAAGCCCCTGATTCATTGGACCCTTTGAGGTTCTTGAAAGAGTTGGTATCGTAGCCTACCGGCTAGCATTGCCTCAAGAATTAAGCAAGATTCACGATGTCTTTCATGTATCGATGCTTCGTAAATATCGTTATAATCCATCACATATCATTGAACCAGAAACTATCGAGATTCAACCAAACTTGACCTATGAGGAAGAACCGATACAAATATTGGCACAGAAAGTCAAAAGGCTTTGTAACAAGAACATTCCTCTAGTCAAAGTACTTTGGAGGAGTCACAAGGTTGAAGAAGCTACATGGGAACCAGAAAAGACTATAAAGAATCAATACCCCCATCTCTTCAGTTCAGGTAAAATTCGAGGATGAATTTTTCTTAAGGGGGAGAGTTGTAACATCCTAAAATTGGGCCTAGTCGAAATTGGGTTCCGGTGATAAAAAATCCTACATTGAAAAGTTAAACCACTGCATTGACCTTTGACCGAGTGGTCAATTGTTTGGTTACTGAATCATAATTAAGTATTGTTATTGATTAAGGACCATTTTGAAATTACTGAAACATCATATAGTGACTAAATTATTAAGATGGAAACTATTGGGCTAAAAGTATAAAGTATGAGAAGTTGAGGGACTAACCTTACGATTAGCCCCTCCTCAAGCCTAATCACCACATATGTAGGATTAGGAGAATGAGTTCCTTCATCTGAAGAAAAGCTCATAAGTTAAAATGAAAAGAAAGAAAACTTACCCGGTTATTGGATCAAAAGCAAAAACACCATCTTCATCTTCTTTCTCTAGCTATTGGGAAGCAAGAACCTCCATTGGAGAGTGATCCAAGCTTTCTTTTTCTTAAGTTTCTTAATCCTAATTTATAGCTATCGATCGGGTAAGCCATAACTCCTTATTGTTTCTTCGATTCCATAATTTAATATATGTTTAATTTTATGTTCAAGAATGAAGAACCCTAGAAATTCTCTAGGAATATCAAGGCTCGACCCTTATCGATTTTCATAGCTAAAGATTGCTATGAATTTGTTATCATCGTTGAAATTTTTGTAATTTCGATTCTTTGTAGATCAAATTGATCAAGGTGAAAAATCACCAAATCTACCGGATTCCAATAAGCCGAGAAATAAAGATAGTCATCCGAGAGCCCTATAAGCTTTGAAAGTATCGGTGAGTGTAGTTAGAGTCTCAGGATTGGCTAGGTGCCTTTCCCGATTTCATTGTTGTTGTCCATTACATTCCTAGCATTGTCTTTAAGGTATTGTTACATTGAAACTTCGTAGAAGGCATTATCGGTAAGCTTAGGTAAGTCTATTGCATTACAATAAGATTTGTAATATATATATATATAATAGAATTTTGATTACTCAACATTACAATAAGATTTGTAATATAGTATAATAGTATGATTACTCACTTAGTTACACATTACATTATAATATCATATATAATATAACATTATATAGTATAGGAATTACAAATTAAATTCATAACAATTATATACAAATATTTAGTAAGTACATTTGGTCTGTTGGTTAAGCTGTTCATCTTTGTTCCCTCATATTCTCTTCCTTCCCCTAGAGTTTTCCTTTTCCCTCCAATTAGGATTATATTTAGAATTTGTCAAAAAAAAATTATATACAAATATTATGTATATTTTAGTAGTCATAATGAACCCAACAAGTGGTTCTAGTAAAAAAGCGGATGATGTTCATCTTAGGAGACCTGGGTTCAAATCACTTTGTCTGCAAAGTGTATGTGTATTGTCAAAAAATTAAAAATATGTATGAACAAATACTTTGAGTAACAATAGAGTGCTAAGCTAAAGGTAATCTATATTGAGAAACCAGAAAGTTAGGAAGATGAATACTACTAGTCTAATCACATAGTACAATAGAACCATGAATAAGCATCAAATATAGGACCCCCCAAGAAAGTAACATCCATATCAATCCAAATTTCTCACAATTCACCGAAATGAAACACAATGGAATCTTTTTGTTTACAACTATATTTTTGTTTTGGTATAGTTCACCTATAAGTAAATTCAAGGAAAGCTCAAAATTTTGTACCAATTGTACATACTATGCATATCTGTAGAACTAGTACTAATATGGTTAGAGGTGATCTGAACATTTTCAATAAAAGAGACCACACATAACCCTAGAAAAAAAATTAGTTATGAACTAGTGATAAACATGTGAAAATAAAATATTGTTGTAACTCATAGATTTTAAGTTATGTTATACCTGTTTCTATTCAAAGTTAATATACAATGCACACATCAAGTCAACAAAATTTATTTTTTTAATTTGAAGGTTTCATTTTAGTAAATTTTACAGGATCCCCTAAATCTTTGAATTACTCTTCAAATAGCGGTGTTCAAATTCGGGTACCTTCTTCTCTGGTTAGTATATATGTCGGCTCGTGACTATCGGGTACTCGATAGTCGGGTACCCGTAAAACCTGGGTATCCGCAAAATCGCATACCCAGTTCACTTAAAAAAAACTAAATTTAAAAAAAATCACATAGAAAACACATAAATTTAAAAGTTTAATACATAATCTAAACACAAAAATTAATGATTTGAAATTAGTTTTAAGGAAGAAATATTTAGAATATTCGAATAGGTAACTGACTGGCACTGACATTTTAACTACTAGTCATGGTTTTCTTCAACATTTATCAAAAAAGTTTCCATACTCAATGAGTCCTAATTTAATACACATTTGCTAATTCAAAATTCAAGTGTTCCTTTATTCAAAAAAAAAAAAAAAGATTCTAGTGTTCTTGCTGAATTGCTTTATAAATTGATTCAATTCTTCATGAATAGTCTTCATTTACTAGATGGAAGGAAGAACAACTCTTCAATATCTATCTGCAGCTACTTCATTTATAATCATTACTGGATCGAACAAAAAAATGTGCTATGCCATTTGATGTATTATAAACTTTTAAATCTAAATATTTCTCCCTTAAAATTTAATACACAAATTAATACAAATATTTTAAAATTTTAAAATTCGAAGGTAGATTTAACTTTAGTTTTAGGGATAAAATATCAAGAATCTAAAATAAAAATATAATTTAAAATTTTAAAAATATATTTATTAAAAGTACTGGGTCAAGTACCTGATTACAAAAAATTTCGGCCCAAACTCAGCCTGACTACCCGAGAAAAGTCAAGGGTCAAGTAATTTTTTAATGAAATACCCTGGTTTTCTAGAGTTGGGTCAACGGATTAGATCATTCGAATCGGATATTTTTTAACACTCGTACTTCTGAATATGGTGCTGTCCACCTGTCCCTGTCCCAAACTCCCTATAAATTAAGTTGTCAGTCTCTTTATGGTTCAGCCTTACAAAATATCTCCACCATCAATGATGATGAATGAAAAGAAAAAAACCAGCTTAGCCAATGAACAAATTGAATCCGTTAGGCTCAAATATGTGAAGCTTGGCAACCATTACTTGGTCTCCAATGCTTTGTACCTCAGTTTAATTCTAACCCTCTTTTGCCTCATCTTAACCCATCCTACAATATTTGCAACTCGAGAAATGTTTCTGTTGTCGATTTCCATTGGATTCTTAGCTACCATTTACTCGATGAGGCGACCGAGACGAAACGTTTACTTGGTGAATTTCGCATGTTTCAAGCCCGGAAAGGATAGAACGGCGAGCAAAGAGCTTTTCATGCAGTTGTGTGACGGAAGTGAGTTTTCCACCCAAGAAAGCTTAGGGTTTCTAAAGAAAATATTGGAAAGATCAGGTTTGGGTGAGAGGACGTACGGCTCAGCGGCCTTAATGCAACTCCCTGTTATCAAAACTATGGTAGAGGCAAGAAATGAAACCGAGACGGTCATGTTCGGAGCAATCGATGAGGTTTTGGGGAAAACCGGGGTGAAGCCTGGCGATATAGGGATTGTCGTGGTGAATAGCAGTTTGTTCAATCTGTCGCCGTCTCTCGCGGCCACCATTGTCAATCACTACAAGCTTAGACAGAGTGTTGTCACCTATAATCTTGCTGGCATGGGTTGCAGTGCTGGGATTATTTCTATGGACCTCGCCAAGCAACTTTTACAGGTTTCTTACTTCGCTTTTAACATTTTTTTCAATGGGCATATCGGTCTAAAAAGCTTTTATAAAAAAACAAAATCAATTAAGTCTGCGTTCAGCAATGCTTTTCCAATAAGTGTTGGAGCGTCAAATGGAGAAGCAATGTCAAATAGATACCTTATGCGCGCTGAATGGGCGTTTTTTCACCTAATTTAGCGTCCAAATAGGCGTTTTGTCACAACTGGTTTTCTCAGCTTCTCTGAAAACAGCTGTTTGACAGAAAATTTGTGTTCAAAAATCTCTGCTGAACAAGCCCCAAGTCTTTATACAACCAAAAGGCAAACACATATAAGGATTCGAACACATGCAAGATGGGACAACATGAGCATGCTTGACCACTCAATCAATTAATGGATCTCTATATTTTTTTATTTATTTATTTAATTATATAATATGAATTCTAATTTGATAAATAAGTGATAAGTTTGTTAATTTATTACTAACATTTACATAAGTTAAAAAATATAAATTTATATCAACAATCAGTTGGTCCAGTGGAATGAGACACTAGATCTTTTAAGCATGTGACATAAGATCGTTGGTGGAGCATATATAGGGGCGGACAGATTTTATTTCAAATTGGGTTCGGAGGGTTACCCCATAATGGACCGCAGTAATATCCGATTCGAATTAGTCAACTAATGTGTTGGATACCGGTGATTAAAAAATATGTAAATTCATTTCAAAGTTGTTTTAACCCTAAAAGAGTTCTAAGTATAGCTTTTATATTTTTAATAAAAAGGTTTTACACATTGAGTTATATATAGAAAAATATTTATATTTTATTAGAAATTTATTATGTCAATTTATTAAAAAAATCATTCTCGGCATTGTAACATGCAGGTGCATGGCGACACATATGCTTTAGTTGTGAGTACGGAGAACCTGACGAACAATTGGTATAAAGGCAACAATCGCGCAATGCTCGTCACTAATTGCCTATTTCGCGTGGGTGGTGCCGCAGTTCTTCTATCGAATCGATCATCCGATCGATGTCGTGCCAAGTATGAACTCGTTCGAATCCTCCGAACTCACACCGGTGCCGATGATAGGACTTACAATTGTGTACATCAACAAGAAGATGAAGCTAATGAAGTCGGCGTTTCACTGTCGAAAGACCTCATGGTCGTCGCCGGCAAGGCCCTGAGAGCGAATATCACAGCACTAGGCCCATTGGTTCTCCCCGTTTCAGAACAGCTCCTGTTTCTGGCGACACTGTTTTTGAGGAAAGTTCTGGGAACGAAGATCGTGAAGCCCTACGTGCCGAATTTTAAGTTGGCATTCGAACATTTCTGCATTCACGCAGGAGGTCGAAGCGTGTTGGACGAGTTGGAGAAAAGCTTGGGCCTGCTTTCATTGCAGATGGAGCCATCCAGGATGACTCTTTATAGGTTTGGGAACATCTCCAGCAGCTCTTTGTGGTACGAGATGGCTTACCTAGAAGCCAAAGGAAGAATCAAGAAACGTGACAGGGTATGGCAAATCGGGTTCGGATCGGGATTCAAGTGCAACAGTTGTGTTTGGCGTGCACTAAAACCTATAGATCCAACGACTGAGATCAATCCTTGGATAGGTGAAATCGATGAATTTCCTATGGAAGTGCCCCTCAAGTGACTTCCATTACATATTAATTGATGTTGAACATAATTACGTACGAGGCTCATATACCATGCATCAATTAGTTTAGTATGTATTTGAACTTAATGGACCAACGATTCTACGAGCTGTGTAGGAGTTGAAATGAATTGTAGTGCCACGAGTAGCACAATGCAATATGTGTTGTCCTTAATTTCCAATATTAATAATAACTTTTGCATGCTTAATTGTACTTTTTCTATAAAAAGTAATCTAATCGACGTCATTTAGCACATGATAACATCGTGAAAGAGCTTTTTATATAATTTTTAAATTATTTATTATCTCACAAACCTAAAATTAAATGGAATCATATTTGTAAATGATTTCAAACTTATGACCTCCAAATTGTTATAATAACAATGATGTTAATGGAATAAAACCCAAGCGATAATGATAAAAGAATTTTAATTTATAACACTTTTTTTAAATTAAGTAAAAAGATAAATACGCTTTCAACATTAATATCAAGATTTAAACTTATATAAAATATATTAATATAAATATTTTTAATTATCTGATTAATCAGTGGATCTCAATTTATAACACTCTTTAATTTGAAATGCACGAGATTGGAGAACGATCTACAAGAATTGGAGGTGCTTGGGCCTGGATATTGAAGCTGATAAGGGAATTGGGTTTTTAGTGGGCCCGAACTAGAAGAAAATAATTTTAGAAGAAAAGATGTCCCACCTTCGGGGCGGCCTTGAGGCAGGTAATAAGGGTGTCCGCCTAAGGTCGCCATCTCTATTTAAAAAGATATAAAAAGTCTTTTAAAATTTAATTATTCATTAATAGGCCCATTTTTTCTAATATTTGTTATTGAAGATATAATATTTTAATATTTATTATTTGGGCTCAAATTTTTTTCAATACTTGATATTAGAGGCTCAATTTCCCCCCCCAAATATTTGTTATTAGAGTTCTACTCTTAAAAGTCAATTTTTTTAATATTTTTATTAGGGGTCTACTCTTAAAATTTAATTTTTTTAATACTTATTATTAAAGGCTTACCTTTTCAGTTTGTTTTGGGATACTAAAATCTCAGAAACGACCTACCCTTCTTGTGTATATGTATATGTATACCTACACTTGATCCAAGTTATTCTTAGCTTGGGCACCAATAATATTTCTCATTCCGCTCATTTATTAAAAATTAGAGGGTAAATTACGTAAATCATCACTGAGCTTTACTCTCAAATTTATTTTGGTCATTAAAGTTTTAAAACGTTCAATTTACTGACTGAAGTTTAGACATTGAACATTTTTTGTCACTTCTCCGTCAACTTTTTGACGAAGTCCATTATCGGCGAACGAATGAACTTTTTCAAGATTTGGATGGTGAAAAACTGTATTGGCACGAGAGAAGTAAAATATTGAGAAACGAGCTTCATCTGGTGGTGGGGGAAGGATATTGACGAGAGAGAAATCAAAAGTTTTTTAACCGATTCGTGAACTTCGGGGCACTTTCTGGCAAAATAGATGTTGAATTCAGACTTAGGGGGCTGAGACGTAGTGACTAGTGAAATTTGATACCAAACAACCACCATCTATGACTGTTTGAGTTTAAGAGTGACAAAAAACATCAATGTCTAAATTTAGTGACAAAATTTTTTTAATGTCTAAACTTTAGTGAGTAAATTAAACGTTTTGAAACTTCAGTAACCAAAATAGATTTAAGAGTAACGTTGAGTGATGATTTACGTAATTTACCTAAAATTAAAAGAAAAAAAAAACATTTTCTTTCTTTCTTTTGGGTGCAACTATCCTTATAGTCCGTAACAATGAGAATAGTGACAAACATTATATAACAAAAATTTTCATTATCTTATAAAATTAAAATAAGTATTTGTATGCATTAATTTAATATATTGTCTATAATAATTTCACAAATTTATTATTTTTTCACTTATAATTAATATAGTTTAAACCGTTTAATATTTTTTCATAAACTTCTAAAACTTTAAATCATAAAATTCAAAAATAAAAAATCTTCGACTTCAAATCTTAAAACTCTACGGGTCCGTTTGATTTTAGAAAACATTTAATATTTTTATTTTTAAAAAATAATTTTTATTTCCAATTTTTCCAAAAATAAGAAAACACATTTGGTTAATAGAAATGAAAATAGTGAAAATAGTGAAAATGTGTTTAGCTTCTAGTTTTTTAAAATATAAATAAGGGTAAATTACACCGTTCATCACTCAATTATCTTCTCACTCCTATTTTGGTCACTCAACTTTCAAAATTTTCAATTTACTAACTGTATTTTCAGATTACTCATGTTTTAGTCACTATGGATTACTTTATTATTATTTTCCTATGACATGACATTTATTATTATTAAATATAAAAATAAGTTAAAATAAAAAATATAAAATTATATCCCAAACCCTAAACCCAATTCCCAAATTATAATCCTAATCCATAAACCACAAAACCCCTTCTTCTTCAAGCAGGATGCAAGAACTGCGATATCAACTCCACTTGCTTCCGGGTCTTTGGTCCATCCTTCTAACCGGTCCTCCATAGTTGCCTTCTTCATTTCAGAAACCCAAAGGGGAAGGTGCAATGAATAATCCTAATCAACATAACTGTGCCCCTGCATCTAAATCACGTGTAGAAAAAATAAATGAGAAATGAATTGAGGTGAATCAACAAACGAGATAGAGGTAACACTGGCAATTGATTTGGGTAATTACGAAATTTTAAGAAAATTTAAACATAAAATATTAACGGTAATCACCTGCTTCACCAATAAGGCATCATTATTTGTTCTTTGTTCTGAATGCACAAATGTTGTAGATATAAGATATACACATGATGACAAGTGCGGATATATTAAGTATGTTGTTGACTTTAGGGTGAGGGTGGTAGAGAGCTGGTGAAAGTCAGGCTGGTGAAGATTCGACTGGTGAGGGTATGGTTGAAGAAGAAGGAGACGATTTGGGGTTTATGGATTGAGATTATAATTTGGGAATTGGGGTTTAGGGTTTGGGATATAATTATAATTTTTTATTTAATAATAATAAAATATAATTTTATTTTTATTTTAAATTATTTTTATATTTAATAATAAAAAATGCCATGTCATTGAAAAATAATAATAAAATAATTCATAATGACTAAAATAGGAACAATATAAAAGTTCAGTTAGTAAATTTGAATATTTTAAAAGTTGAGTGACCAAAATAGGAGTGAGAAGATAGTTGAGTGATGATCTCTGTATTTTACCCTAAAAATAAACAAATAGTTACTCATTAAATAATTAAATTAAAATATAATTATTAGAGAAATATTATTATAATAAAAAATAGAATATGATTAAATAAAGTAAAGTTTTTAAAATGTCATTAGAATGATTCGAACCCGAATTAAATAGAGTTAAAACTTAAAAATCCTTGTTTTTATCTTTTCCACTTTTCTAAAATATTTTCAAGGAAAATAGTGAAAATATCTTTTTTTATGCTTTCAAAATATCATTTACTTTTGTTTTCATTTTCAAAAAATTATTTTTAAATTTTACAACTAAGCACGTTTTCTTCAGCATTTTTTATTTTTTTAAAAAATAAAAATGACCTATATATTTTTAGAACTAAACGCACCCTAAAATTATTTCTTGGTGAAATAAAAAAATAGAAAGATAAAATTTTGAAGGGACGAAAAAGTGGAACGGATGAAAATTTGATTTTTCTTTCTGTTAGTGTGCTTGGTAGAAAGGATAAAAAATAAAAAAAATATATATATATTTTTTCTATTCAAATCTTGGTAGAGTTGAAAAAATGAGAGTAAAAAAATTATTTTTTTAAAATACATCTTTTAAAATAACTCGCATCTCTCATATTTTTTCTCACATTTTCCCTCTAAGTCAGAATGAATTTTTTTCTTACACGAGCACGAAAAAAGATCAATTCTTTTAATTTCTTTCCCTTCAGTTTTCTTTCTTACAAAGCATATTTAAAACTTATTTTTCTTTCATCTTTTTTATTCTCTCGCTTCATTCTTCCATTTTTCCTTCCAACCAAATAAAGTCTACATCCTTAAACTTGAACCCTAAAAATTCAAAATTATAAAACCTTAGACTCCGATGTTTTTAGTCCTAAAATGAAGATGTTGAGATGATGCAAATAAGCAAAATGAGAAAAGTAAAACACACGCTTTCGGTGTTGGAATTCTTTTGGAAAATGCAAATTGACCCCAAAGTCAATGGATATCATGAAATTGGACACCAACAGAACTCGACATTATTTATAGAGGGGACTATTTAAAATTGTTTAAATTTGTGGGTGTTGTACATCCGCCAAACGCCTCTGGAAATCCATTGTGGCTCTTCGCCCATCCCACGTCAGGTGAACCACCAAGTCTCATCTCCGCTCTACGTAGAGGTGGCAAACTAGTCATTTTGTTTCGGGTCTGACTACATTCAGTTTAAGTTTGATTTGGGTCGATTCGGGTCTGGTTCGGTTTTAGTTCGGGTCTATGATGATTTCAGTTCGGGTATCGGGTTGGGATTTTGGGTCGATTGAATTTTGGTTCGGTTGATTTTGTGTTGGTTATTTTCAGTTTGGTTGATTTTGGGTCGGGTCAATATCGGGTTAATAGGAGATTGATCGGTTTTAGTCAGTTTTTCAGGCCGTGTTAGGTTTTTTTTACCCTTTATATAGCCTGTAATTTGGTTTTTTAGTGAGTTGTGCAACAGTTCACATCATATTTTTATTTATTTATTTTAATATATTTTTTTATTTCGGGCTGCCTTTGATTCGGGTCCATTCGATTCGGTTGAAAATTGGTTCGAGTCTATTTGTTTTGGTTGAAAGTCGGTTTGGGTCTATTTTCGATTCAACTAAAATTTGGTTCGGTTTATTTCAGGTTTCAGATCAAATTCGGGTCAATGTGTTTGGGTCAATTTTAGGTCTCGGTTCGAGTAAATCGGTTTGATTCTCGGGTCTTGGGTCAAGTTTGACAGGTCTAGCACCACGCTCTAAACATCAGTAAGCACGGAGCTCCTCCTCCGGACATCTTCCACACCTCTAAACCCATAAGCTCATGAGGCCACTACACCAAGACAAGATAGCTATCAAGTACGATTGAGCTAGTAGTCTGACAGCCGAGCTACTGCCTGCCAGTCCATCAGTAGTCGTCACTAGGCCTAGACAGGTCTCATCAAACATCATTCCATCTACAGATTTAAGGGAATATAAATACCCCTAAAACTAAAGACAAAAGGATGACTCTGTAACTCTCTATTACTTCGATCACCCTCTCTCCCTCTTCAACATGACTCCAACCATCATCTATCCACTGTTTGTGGCTCTCAGTCCCAAATCAACCAAGGTTAAAACGTCCGACTTTATTGGAGAACATCGCCTACTATGGCTCTCTACCTGTCCCACAACAGGTGAAGCACCAACTCACACCTCCAAACCTATATTTGATCACCATCTCCACCTCCTTGTTTGGTGTCACCCAAAATCAACATCAACAATTAGTATGGTGAACGTAGACATCCTTCCAGCCTAGAGAATCAATCACAGAGTTTTCCCAGTTTTGAGCTGTTCCAATTGCGAAAAAGAAAGAAGCAAACAGAGTGGGTCAATAAGATTTCACCACCAACGTCCGAGGGTGCCTCTAAGGGATCGACAAAAACCCAAAACCGCAAGACAACGATTTCTCCCCACCAAAAAAGCTCAAAAGCCTATTCTACCACCATGGAGAGCCACAAATACAACTGTAAAGAGATAATAAAGCTCTCGAACACCTTTTATAGCCTTCAAACTATCTTTCTAGCAAGATAACGGAGATAGAGTAGCTGAGATACCTCCCCGTAAATATCAGAAGTGTACATCTCTGTTCAGTCCACAAAGCAGCTTCTCGTATTAAGGAAGCACGTTTCGTAGGGGAGATCTACAGTCGACCAAGCCCAAAAAGCGCATGAAGCACCAACAGCCAAAAGCCTCCACAACTAGGCATCATGTGCATATAGATAGTTTCCACCACTGCAGGTGGCCCAGGACTAAGGTATCATCAAAGGGAAATTAGCCTCCAACTTGTAAAATGTAAAAATATGTAAATTATAAGGTAACCTCCGTTTCTTATCTGCCTCTATGTGTAAGATTAAAGAAAACATGGAGGACCCCTCTCCAATAAATGGAATAAAAGCAGAACTTATTAACGAGTGCATAAATGATCTATTTTATATGCTTATTCCTTATCTTTTGCATGTTTTTAAGATTATATAGTTTGCATTTAGGTTAGTTTGTACATAATTGCATGTAGATAGGGAGTTACACCGCCTATGCTATAAATGTCATATATATTGGTGCTTTTCACAGGAAATGTGGTGTTTTGTGGTGCATGTGCAGGATGCTGGTGGATGTTGGAAGACTGCTGAAGTAGAAGAGGAGCAGATCTCATGGCTAAAGCTGACGAGGAATAAAGAGTTAGAGATGAATCTACTTTTTCCCATGTAGGCTTTCTCCCAGATACGCAACATTAATTAAAGCAGGAAACCAATGGCTTTCTTTAATGAAGTCGCGCGTACTTTAGGGTATTGAAACCCTAGTTTCACCGTCTATATAAGAGAGACTTGGACGCTACTTCAAAGGAGAACGTGATTATTGAAAACAGTCCTAGTCTAAAGCTCGTAGAGAACCACCAGATTGGAAGCTAGAGAAATCTCCTCACGATAGAAACCATCAAAAGAGGCCAACGGAGTAGGAGACCTGCATCACAGTTGGACGGCTTAGAGGGAGTTTGTCGAGGATGCTCGACACATTTTTTCCTTTCTTGATAAACCACCGTACTTTAATAATTTTTTATGAATGTTTTATGCTCAGACATGAGCTAAATATTTTAGTTGAGATTATTGCGTCCCATGATTTTATGTTTTGATTGTCCTTTTATAATGCTATAGTTGTTTCTTCCTTTATCTATTTTGTTCACCGTACTTCATGCATAGTTATTGTAAGAGCTATTGAGAGAGGCCTTTTAAATATTGATCTAGGCTTAATATCGAGAGAGTTAGGTTATACAAACGTGAACGGTAGGGCTAAGCTGTTAACTTAGTTCTAATCCGGCTTAAATATAAGTTTAGGGTTTTAACAACTAAAAAGAGTTCTCAAACAAATAATAGGGTTGTTAGGGTTCACGCAGACATGTATTACCTTAACCTCAATGTTATTAACTTCTAGGCATCGAGAGAGTTAGAAGTTCATTAGAAAATCCTGTCGAGTATATAAAGAACTTAATAGTTTACGAAGACAAGTATTGCCAGTTGCTATAGCAATGTAATAGGTAATCAAGCATATATCCTTAGCAATAATCACAGCTTCCATAATTATATGTTATTTGCCACAACTGTTAGTCTTAATCATAGCCATCTTTAGTGTAATTGTTTTATTTTCAATTTAAACCTTCAACACCATCACTTGCAAACACATACTTAAGCATAATAACTTTTTAGTTGTTGTTCAAATCCTCGTGGGTTCGACACTCTGCTCATCACTTTATTACTTGATACGACGAGTATACTTACTCTAAAGTGCATCACTATTCGACATGCATCAAGTTTTTGGCATCGTTGCCGGGACTGGCAATTAATAATTACATTGTAATTACGCTTATAACTTTATTTTATTTGTATTTAATTTTTGTTTTTCATCTCAGGTGCGTTCTAGTGCATGACCAGAAGGTTCAACACGTAACTTATTCTTCCATTAAACACAGAGATCGAAAGAACTTTGAGAAATCTATGCCGAGAGAAAAAGAATATGGTGAATGACGACTAGAATGACCTTGAGAACTTGCATAATCTAGGCATACTCCTAGTCGATATGCAAGGAGTTATTGGAGTTGGAGCTAATGGCCAAAGACGATAGGAGGATCCACCACCTACTAGACCTATAAGGCCTATTAGAGAGATCATTGAGCCCATTATCAACAATCTCAATCCACCGATTGTTATGTCTGACCTAGGGATAGCCCACTTTGAACTAAAGCCCATTATGTTCAACATGATCAATTCTATAGGACAATTTGGAAGATCAACAATAGAGGATGCTCGAGAGCATATTCAAGCATTCTTAGAAGTCTGTGATTGCTTTCGCCAATCGAAGATTCCTATTGATGCCTTACAACTCAAGCTATTATCTTTCTCTCTGTGAGATCGAGCCAGAGCATAGTTGGAGACTTGTTTTGCAGGATCTATTACATCTTGGGATAACTTGTACAATAAGTTTCTGTACTGACATGATCCACTAAACGTGCACAACCAAAAGCGAAGTGATGCCATCTCTTTCTAACAATATGATGATGAATCTATGTATGAAGCATGTGACAAGTACAAAGACTTGCTTTGCAAGTGCTCGATCCTTGGATTTCAAGATTGGCTACAAGTCATGGCGTTCTATAATGGCGTCAATACACCAAAAAGGATGATGATTGACTCATCAGCTAATGGTACTTTGCTCGATAGAGAACCTTACAAGGATTTCCTGATAGTTAACCAAATAATCAACACTGACTACCAGTTCCCAAGAAGGAGATTGAAGCCTGGACCCAAAGCTACTGAAATAATCTAATTGGATGATTCTCAGACTGTAATAGCTCAGCTCTCTACCATCACCAACTTCTTAAGAACATGCAAGGGCCATCTAATGTTTGAGAGGCTAAGGTAGTGCAATACACTTGTGAGCACTGTGACAGGGAACATCAGTCAAGTGAGTGCATTCAACAATAAGAATACGGATGCTACATAGAGAACACCAATCGCAACAACAATCCTTACTCCAACACCTACAATCCAGGGTCGCGGTAATATTTTTTGGTTGGGGAGGCAACAAAAGCAATTCAAGAGCGCAAAAGAATGCCATTAATGAACCTCCTAGATTCTAGCAAAAGACTGAGAGGTAGAACCAGGGAGCTTCTAACTCAAACTCCAATTCTTTTGATAATTATTATCAAAATTTTATGGAAACTTCCTGTGTCATTATACAAGATCAAGCAGCCCACCTGAAGAATCATAGTGATATGCTCACAATGCAGGCTACCATATTGCAAAACCATCAATCGATCATGCAATACAAAACTGCCTCTATACGGTTTTTTGAGACTCAAGTTGGGTAGATTACCCAGATATTGAAGACGAGACCACTCGACGGATTACCTAGTGATGCTGAAGTCACTAAGGCTTTTAATGCAGAGCAATGCAATGTTATCACTTTACGTAGTGGCACGCAACTAAGGACAGAAGCCAAGTTTAGGGGAGACTTTCCAGTAGATTCAACTCTAAGCAAGCCATTCACCGACTCTCGTACACCAAATAAACCAGCTCCTATGTCTGATATAGTGATTAACCTTGCTATTGAAGGCAAGAAAGACAAAGAAAAGGATGCCCCTACATCCATTAAACCACACGACGAGCCCAGACCACCACCTTCATTCCCACAATGATTGAAAGATCAGAAACAAGATGTCAAGTATCAAAAATTCCTAGAGATGCTCAAACAGTTGCACATCAATGTCCCACTTTTAGAGGCCATTGATCAAATGTCTATCTATGCAAATTTCCTAAAAAAGATCGTGACAAAGAAGAGGAAGGTAGGTGATGTTGAAACTGTCACTACTATAGGCGAGTATGTGGCTGTGCTAAGTGATTTTCCACTAAAGATGAAGGACCCTGGCAACTTCACCATTCCATGTTCGATAGGCTATAACTACTATTGTTGTGCATTATGTGATCTCGGTGTAAGTGTAAATTTGATGCCGAAATCTTTGTTTAAAAGATTAGGGATAGGGCAAACAAGGTCGACATCGGTAATTTTTTAATTAGTCGATCGATCTCAAATCTGACCCGAGGGCAGAATTGAAGACGTACTAGTTAAGGTAGATAAGTTTGTCTTTTCGACGGACTTTATCATCCTTTATTGCAAAGCTGATGAAAATACTTCCATTATTCTGAGGAGACCATTCCTAGCCACCAAGCTTATCGTGATCGATTGTGAGAAATGTGAATTCACCATGAAAATAAACGACCAAAAGATCATATTCAATGTCTTTAGCATACTCAAGTACATAGATAACCATGAAGAATGCCAGCTTATGGACACTAAAAAAGCCTTGGTTGAAGAATGATTGCCCGAGATATGTTGCAGCAACATACTTACTGTTGATGAGCAAGTTAACTTTGATAAGGCCATGCATACCGTTGAAGAAGAAGAAGAGAACTCCATAGGTTGGCATTTGATTAATTCAAAAAGTGCTAGCTTACAATTGTGTAGAGACAAAGCGATGTTTGCAGATGAATTCAGCAACTTGATTGAACCAAGACTAAATCCAACCATGAAGACCATGCTGATGAAGAAGGTTATCAAATGGTGTGCACCTAGGATTCTCACTTTTATCCCAGATTGGCCTATTGCTATTCCTAACCTAAGAAATTTGTGAAGACAAGATTGCATCAGAGTTTCGAACGATGCCGATAAACTTTTCTCAACCCAATCTATAAGAATGGCATCAATCTTATATCTACACCTTAGCCACACCGGAATGGTGCTATAATGGTTATTTATGTACAATGTAGCATCAGTCATTCGCGATAAATCTGCTGCGCCACCATTAGAGGATTAGAATACCTAATCTCCATACATTTTTAATTTTCTACATTTTTTTACTTTTTGCATTTAGCTTTACGCAAGTTTGATACTTTTAGGTTTCATGTTTTAATTTGGCAGATATCAAGACAACAAGATAGTAGGGAATGATCTTTCCGTCTTTTGGATAAACAATGATCGACAAAAAGTGGTCTACTTTTACAAGAACATGTTTACAGTTAGTACGGAAACATAAAAAGATTTAGGCTTAAATTTCTCTCTTCATTCTGACTGTTACACTTCCTAAATGCACCATCGACGTGTTCCTCAAGCGGCATCCTAATCACACCTTTATTCGCCATGTCAAAGATCCTCTCGTTGCCTACAAAATAGACTAGCTCTTTGACTTCCAACAATCATTCTCAATCACGAAAGCAAAAGAAGTGTTTCACTACTCTTTCTTTATTCAAGAACTCAAGAGCCTTCTGCTACTTTCAATGGCATACAGTTTCTCAGCTTCTAACTCTATCTCATATGAGGCTCTCTCTGATAACCCATCCACCCTCCAAGAACCCTCAACTATGACATCTGATGATACCACTCATCTTTTCTCTAAACCCCTACAACTAAGGTGTGAGTTAGTCTACAAATAGGGGATCTTTAAAGAGGAAGGGCTGAAATTCACTGCCACATACAAGCATCAATTTGATCCCCATATACTCTATATGATTCAAAAGCATAAGTGGGACACATTCATTCAACAGCCAGGATACATCAACATCTTTTGGGTTCAAGAATTTTACACCCATGTGGGAGATGAAGGAGAAAAATAGGTGTCGACTCATTAAAAGTGTGTGAATTTCTCTTATAAAACCATAGAGCAATACTATCAATTTTCTGATCATCATAAGGAACTCCACAAAATAAGCCAGGCCACTACACACTAGACTACAATTCTTCAGGATCTTTGTGTCCATGGAACAAAATGGATTGGCGAGGGCCACAATAGAAGGGTGCAATGGCGGTAATTGAAGCTTGACTCAAGATTTTGGGCCCACATAATCAACCATATCTTGCCCAATCATAATTGAGAAACTTTATCCTTTTGACGGATGCTACTTTTAGACTCCATTGTTCAAGGGCGAAACTTATTTCTGGCGTAATTGATTCGAGCTACCATAATAGAGGAAACCATAACAATTAGTAAATCTAATGGGCTACTATTTCCAAACTTGATTACTACTCTATGGGCCTAGGCAGGAGTCCCAACTCGGGAATGGGACATGATTGTAGAAGCCATCCAAGGTTTGATTCCATCACAAGTGAAGGAATTGAAAGACTATGCCCATATTGCACCATCAACTATTACTGCTACCACCTCTCCATCTGTCCTCGATATTATGACAGACACTCTCTGTACGTCTCTCCAATCGCACTTCTTAACTGCACAACGAAGGGAAACAAGGCTTCAAACTCTATTTTAAAGGCTATTGCTCGACGAGCCAATAGAATTTTCGTCATTTCCCAAATAGCTTTTACAAGCACTTGCACCTGTCACCATCACCGCAAGGAGAAGACAACGACTAGATACTGATGCTGGCACATCTTCCCACCCTTCCAAGAAACAAGCACCTGCCCAGGACAAAGGCAAGGGCATCATAATCCGGGAATCATCACCCCGTAACTCCCTGGGTTAGTTTTTATTTTTCTATTTTTCTTTTCTTTTCTTTTTCTTTTAGTTTAGTTTTTCATATTTTCCATTTGCATATTTTGTTTTTCCTTGATTTGTTTTGTTGTTTTCTTTCTTTTCTTTTTGCATTGGGGACAATGCTCTTCTCAAGTTTGGGGGAGTACATACATATATATATATATTAGGTTTAATTTAGGTAAAAATAAAAAAAAATAGAACTTGTAAATAGCCTAATATGTCCAATAGGTTCCCTTTGCTATGATTCATTTGATTCTGAAACTGCTACTGCGTTGATTATGACTTCCTATGATGAATCTATGTTGATGACTTGCAATGTGTTAAGAGGTTTAGGTTTTGAGCTTAATGATGAATCTATTGTAGCCTTTAAAAACACATGTTGCATGCACTCTAACAACTTAAGAAACTTTAGGGAAGCTTTAGGTCGACTTTCTAATGCCAAACCAGGAATCAAAGTGAATGAACTTAATGCTCAATGAAGCAAAATAAATGATTAAAAACTCCCTGAAAAATCAAGAAATAAATTGATAATTTAAACAAAACTGTTGAGGGACACTCTTCTATGCATCTTGCTATCTTAGTACACTAGGTGAGTTGTGTTTGCTCTATTTAACTTTCCCTAGTAGAAATGATATTACTGGCAAAAAGTGAATGAAATTCTTCACGTGATGACACTCCTCATACGGCTTGGGGATAGGCTGTTTGCTCCACTCCATTTTCAGGTACTAAAGAGTTAGTGTGATGAGCTGAAGCCCTAAAGATATAGTTTTTAAAGCTTAAAAAGAAAAGGGAGTAAAATAATGTGCTAAAAAGGAAAACAATATGCCGAGGCAGAAAAAAGAAATCAACCCTTAAGCTACTTTATGACCATTAACTGACGAATGCATGTATCTTAGCACACACTGCACATATAGTAGATTTGATCTTTTGAACAAAAACTGTAAGCTCTAATGCATTGCTTCTTATTGGCATAACTGAGGAATGAATTACTGCTGCAGCATAACTTGGAATCACTATAATCATAGCTTAGTGGAACCTTAGGACTTAAGGGCTTTTTACTGTTATTCTTTTATGTTTTTATTTTTCTTGCTTCCATTTTGCATCTTTTGAGGACAAGCAACAATCAAGTTTGGAGGTATTTGATGAGTGAATAATTGATATATTTTATATGCCCTTATTCCTAGTCTTTTGCATGTTTTCAAGCTCATGTAGTTTGCATTTAGGTTAGTTTGTATATACTTGCATGTAGATAGGGAGTTACACGGACTGTGCTTTAAATGTCATATATATTGGTGCTTTTCACGGGAAAGGTGGTGTTTTGTGGTGTATGTGTAGGATACTGGTGGATGCTGGAGGACTGTTAAAGCGAAAGATGAGCAGATCTTATGGCTGGAGCTGACGAGGCATAAAGAGTTAGAGATGGATCTATTTTTGCCCAAGTGGACTTTATCCCAGATATGCAACATTAATTGAAGCGGGAAACCAATGGCTTTCTTTAATGAAGCAGTGCGTACTTTAGGGTACTAAAACCTTAGTTTCACCACCTATATAAGAGACTTGGACGCTACTTCAAAGGAGAGTGTAATTACATACAACAATCCTATTATAAAGCTCGCGAAGAATCACCAAAGTAGAATCTAGAGAAATCTCCTCATGACAAAAGCCATCGAGAGAGGCCGATGGAGTGGGAGACCTGCAGCACAGTTGAACGACTTGGAGGGAGTTTTTCGAGGATGCTCAACTCATTTCTTTTCCTTGCTTGAAAAACTGACGTACTTTAATAATTTTGTTATGGATGTTTTACGCTCAGACATGAAATATATATTTTAGTTGAGCTTATTGCGTTCCAGGATTTTATGTTTTGACTGTCATTTTACAATGCTATTTTTGTTTCTTCCTTTATCTATTCTGTTCATCGTACTTCATGCGTAGTTATTGTAAGAGCTATTGAGAGAGGCCTTTTAACTATTGATCTATGGCTTAATATCGAGGGAGTTAGGTTATACAAATGTGAACAGTGGGGCTAAGCTGTTAACTTAGTTTTAGTTCGACTTAGACATAAGTTTAGGGTTTAAACGACTAAAAATGAGTTCTTGAATAAATAATAGGGTTGTTAGGGTTCACGCAGACATGTATTTCCTTAATCTCAGTGTTATTAACTTCTAAGCATCGAGAGAGTTAGAAGTTCATTAGAAAATCCTAGCGAGGAGATAAAGAACTTAATGGTTTAAGTAGACATGTATTGCTAGTTGCTATAGCATTGTAATAGGCAATCAAGCATATGTCTTTAGCAATAATCTCAGCTTCCATAATTATCTATTATTTGCCACAACTATTAGTCTTAATCATAGCTATCTTTAGTTTAAGTGTTTTAGTTTCAATTAAAACCTTCAATACCATCACTTGCAAACACATACTTAAGCATAATAACTTCGTAGTTATTGTTCCAATCCTTGTGGGTTCGACACTCTACTCATCACTCTATTACTTGATACAACGAGTATACTTGCTCTAAAGTGAATCACTATTCGACAAGCATCACTTATACACTACATTGTCTACAAATATCTCCCCAATGAATAATCTCCACTAAAAATACACACTTCTCCTAACGTCCAGGTATTGGGGAAATTCGTTTCATTCAAACAACCTATGAACCTGGTACATTCCTAAGGGAGACTCAAAATTATTACTCGAATGAATAACTACATACTTTACATGTCTACACTACATGTTTCATGTTTTCACCCACCTATATATATCGCCTCCGAATTTCGACTGTTTCTACAAGAGGCATAGAGACGACTTTGCCTCAATTTATAAACGAATCTAAAGCGGACAAGTAATCCAAATAGACCACTTCAGTCCCCACACTCCAAACATGGCTTCAACTTATTCGCGTCTGTCTCTCCAAGGGCCATATATAGGCCCTAACTCTCGACTAATTCTACAAAAATATAGGATGCCTTTGTCCCATCAATGCTTTAGAGCATTCTGATTCTACAAGGACAAAGATGACTACGAACTCTAATCAAACTAAGGCACCTAGATCCTATAGGAAAACAATTACCTCCTAAGGGAGATGCCTCCATCCCTTTGATGACAGAAGAATCGCGACGCTATAAGTACGAAGAAGCTTATGCCTCATGCCAACAGAAGCATGCGGTCTATAAGAACAAATAATTGCCTCCAAAAGGAGATACCTACATATATTAATTCTACAAACTTGCAAGAATACCTCCGCGCCTCTTAGGAGAAACCATCTAAGGGCATAAAAGGAGATATCTCTACCCATAAGCGCTCGATGCTACACAGAGTGTATAGAAAAGCTTTACTTCATAGCGCTCGATTCTACAAAGGTGCGAGATGCCTCAACCCCCGTACATGATAGTTTCTCCAAGGGTATGGGAAGCCTCCAAAGGAAGATGCCTCCGTCCCACTAATACTATGAGCACTACAAATCTGAAAAGGTAGAGAGGCTCGTGTTTCGTGCCGAGGACGGCACATGAAGTCTACAATCACACAGTTACCCTAAATGGTATACCTCTGCGCTTCTCTAGAAAAACCCTTCGAGAGCATAAAGGAAATGCCTCCACCCATGGCACTCGATGTTATGAGAGTGTCGAGAAAGACTCCATTTAATAGCACTCAATTCTATAAAGGTGTGAGATGCCTCAACCCCACCATGATAGTCTCTC
The DNA here is from genome assembly GCA_019671005.1 of Hibiscus mutabilis. Lineage (NCBI taxonomy): Eukaryota > Viridiplantae > Streptophyta > Magnoliopsida > Malvales > Malvaceae > Hibiscus > Hibiscus mutabilis. Next base: position 6,547,144 of record CM033755.1, on the reverse strand, counting down.
CAATGGTATGGAATGCCTCCTAATGGAGATACCTTCGTCTCGTGGATGCCTAAGGTATCGCGATTTTACAAAGACGAAAAACTTATATCCTATGCCAACAGAAGTGGGTGGACTCGACAAACAGACTATTACCTCCTAAAGGAGATGTCTCCACCCATAATGCTTGATGCTACAAGAGTGTTGAGAAAAACTCCACTACATAGCAGCTGATTTTATAGAGAAGTAAGATGCCTCAATTGCAATACGACCAGCTCTCTAAGGATATAAGACGGACTCCGTCCGAAACTGTGACTATCCTTCAAAAAATTATAAAACACCTCTATCTCTCAATTCATGGGTATTGCATTCTTCCAAACCGTAGGAACGCCCATATTTTGAGCCCACCAAAGTATGTGCTCATTACAAACACACAAAGGATTTGACTATTCACCCCTAGAGAAAAATATGAGCGTGCTTAATATAAAAGCTACAAGTGTTACAAATAGAGGAACACCACATGAGGATTCCATTGATATGTAAAAAGTTACAAGGCCCCTACGCTACTTTTACATAAGCGGAATAAACCAAGAGTCTAAAAGGTCCTCTAACTCAGAGAAAAATGGGTTCATGACTTCAGCTTCTGACTAGTTACCCGTCGCCAAAGAACATTCAAGGACGATCTTTAGAAGGCCATCCTTACTCGATCGTGTGAGGTCCCTTATCCTAAAAGTCAGAGATTCTCACCTTTGACCCTGACCTGATCCCTCATACCCATATAAGATCACTTAGGGCTCTTCGACTCGCTCGGGGCCCCAGCATCCAAGGGAACTCTCAGCACAATGGCCTCAAGACTATGAGGCCTATCATCATCATCATCATATTTCTCCCTACAGAAAAATGTTGTAACTCTATACAAAACGTCTGCGTAGTCTCCCTAGAGGGGTTATATAGATCGAAACCCATATCTCCCTACGTGACCTTCCAACAGCAACAGAGGTCCAGACCGATTGAGTCCAAGGGCTAGCAGTGTCCTGGATAGCGCACACCAAACTACGCTCATATCTATGCGCGTAGTCGGTGAACTCCCCAAGCTTTTTCATCTCAGCAAGCCTAACGACCTTCTCGCGCTCTAGAACTTCCGCCAAGCTTCCCTGCTCTGCTTGAACCAGAGATACTTTTTCCTTTTTTCCTCAAATCAACGACCACCATCGAGGCCTCCAACTTTGCCCTCATCTAAAGGCCCAAGCCTCTGCCAATTGCCGTCTTAAGTCCTCTATCTCTTCGGTCATAGAAGCAACCTTACTATTCTCTATGGTCATCTCTTATTCCTTAGCCGCCAATACTGTTTGTTGATCATCACAAGCCGCCATAGCCTCTACAAAAGCTGAGTAAGCCTCCTCCCTCATGCTACAAAGAAACTTTGCAGCTTACCCTCCACCAGACCAAAAATCCCTCAGAGACGGGGAAAAGAAGCCACAACTACCCATGCCTCTGATGTCATTTCAATAAGCATGAAGGAAGTAAGTATTCCCCTAAAATAAACAAGACAACATAAGTATACCCGTAGATTTATGTTAAGCTACGACTTGCAGTCTCATCCCCTCTGACTTCTTGGACGGCCATATCAATAGAAACCCCCGCAACACCTACCCTGGCCCCCAGAACCACGGACACGACCACAAAAACAACCCTGGCGGTCTTTCCAAGCATAATAGTCCCAAAATTCTTGCTCTACTCAGGATCGACCACACTAGGAAATTCTTCTAAAGTTTTTTTCCCCTTAGGAGGTGTCATCGCTCGCAAAGCCTCTAACGAGGGGAGTTTCCTTTTCCTATTTCTAAGGAAAGCAGTCGTGACACAAAGCCTTTTTGAGGAGGTAGGTTCTTTAACCAAAACCTCTGCACCAGCTTTCCCAGTCCTCCTGATGTCACTCACACCTGCAAAAAGAAAGAAAGCACAGTTTTGAAGATGGCCAAAATGAGCAACGATGAAAACAAGTCATGAGAAGCTCTCGCTACCCCCTATGTCTAACGCAGAAACACCACCTACGGAAACCACATCACCACCTGAAGAATGTGAAGCACCATCCCCACTATAAAAAACCTCAACTTCCTCCCCCGCTGTGTGATCTCTAGTACAATTATTCAAATCCACCAGATAACTCCCTGAGACCGGTCTCTTGTTCTCTTTTACTAGGTCAAGGGTACTGTCAGAGTGCCACGGCCTACGACGGCAACATCCATAGGTGATTAGCTAGTTACCCTCTTCCTATATTGCCTTAATAAGTACCTGAGCCACGTCTTTCAAACTATCATGGGGCCAGGCTGTCTCGTGTTGCGCGTAATAAGTGCTACGCAATTGTGCAAGTATACACGTCGCAAGTTATAGTATAAAAGATATCGTCTCCACAGGGATTGGTGCCACTTCAAGAATCTAGTCTCTTGCACTGTAAAAAGTAAAAACACAAGTGAAGGATTATAGAAGTTTTAACTAATAACTAATCTAGAAAGCAATTAAGTAAAAGAAAAGATGAATTCAATTGAGAGAGGTAGGCTAGGTTATCGTGAGTTGAGGTGTGATAGCCGATTGGATTGTCTTGGTAAAAGAGTGCACGGGCAACTCAGTTGCCGTGGCAACTTGCACGACGGGGTTGCTGTAGCAACTAATTGATGGTTGCTTGGGCGACTAGTTGGGCAACTACTTGGGCGATCGGGCAGCAACTTCAAGGTTGGCGGAGCGTTCTTCAATGGTTTCTTCTTATCCCTAAGTCGAAACTCTAGCTATTTGTGCATGCCTTGATAATACATCCCTGCGTGAATCAAGGGTGAACAACAACCAATCTTGCGCTCCTCTTAGCCATTGAAATCCTTAACTTATTCCTAAGCCGGATTAATCTTCACCATCATTGGATTGAATAAAGATCATATTCATTCGTTTCTTGAATCTAACTCTCCCGATATTAGATAAATGGATGAAATCACGAGATCCTCTCCCAATTCACTGCAAACAATAATAAGAATCAAGAATGAATAAACCTTGAAATAGAAAAGTGCAAACTCTTATTACCTAAACAAAAACCAATAGTTTCTCACAACCACAAAACACAATAACCATAGCCAAGTAAATTTAGTTCATGGCTAGGTTCCAAAGAAACACAAGATAATTAATCCCTAGCATGAACCCAATCGAACAAAGATGAAGGAAGAGGCTTGTCAAAATCCTCCTTGCCCTTGATGCTTGTCGAAAATTCTCTCCTCTTGCCCTACTTGGACTTGCGAAATTTCCCTCTTGCTCTCCCCTTGAATTGTCGAAATCTCCTTGATATTTATAGGGCTAGGCCAAAGTCCTTCTTTGAGGAGGAGTTTGAGTTGGAATTAAATTATCTTTAAAGAATATAATTCTTTATTATAATTTTATTCCTATTAGAACTTCTCCTATCCTCTTGGAATTTAATTCTTCTTTAATCTCTGCATGGCAATCAAATTCCTTTGGGCTTGGACCTTGCTCCATGTCATCTTGGGCTTGTAAAATCATGAATTTCGACATCCATATTGCTTTTGGTCTTTGTCGACAAATGCCATGGCAACTAGCTCGGCATATCCTTCATGCATTGCCCTGGCAACTAGCTCGGCATTGCTTTGGCAAGTGATCCTGCACATACACACACAAAAACACACCAAAGCAGCATCTATTTCCACAAAAATCACCAAGTTATGTAATCAAGCTCAACGATTGAAGGAAACATGGATTAATGCATGAATGGCTAACTATGCAACTAATATGAGCCTAAGTCTAACAATAATATGAGTAAAAAGGGTAAGAAAAATAGTACTTTTGAACACTTATCATCTCGCATGGCATTACCCCCGGAATGGGCTTGAAGCCCTTTGACAAATGGGAATACCTATAACCGTTAGGGATCAAGGCCAACCTTGAACACCAGTTGTAGATTGATGCCCCTCTCAGCATTAACCCATCATCTTTCCTTCAAGATGGTGAGCTGACGCAGCTCGCCTTCGTTCAACACCGGAAAATACTTCCGCACAGACTCTCTAAGCACCTTCGACCTCAAGGGAAAACCAAAACCCTCAGGCAGTTTTTGCTCTACCCTATGCACTTGGAGCGATCCAGGCTAAGATTCTTGGCACCACTCCACAAAAAATGGCTTCCTCTATGGTACACTCCTTGGTATACCTCCTAACAAGGCTCATCAGCCCTGACAAGGATTTCAAAGCCGTCGGACAAAGGGTAAAGAGCCTCTGCAGCACTGCCACGCACGATTGTCATTCTTTCTTCGCGCACGTTAACAAATAGTCGATGATGATCCACCACGACAGGTCGGCCAATTGCTCTGGAGCTATGTCGTACCCCCTTAACACATCACAGACAAAGGGATAAAGCGGCAAATGAAACCCTAGCTCGAGCAGGTAGAATGGCAGATAAAACTATGTTGGTGAGCCGCTAGTCTCATCGCCGTGATTACTCAGAAGAAATCTCCCCTTTGGAATGCTAAAAAAACTCAAAATTATACCAGTACAAGCCGCGACACTCCAACAACCTCTTCGCCTCGTTCCTCCCCACCTTGGACTCTATCTCTACCCTGACGGTATTGATGGCACAATCCACCTTGGCTTTTACCGCCGTAGCCCTCTCACCCTTAGACATCTACAACCGACACCGTACTAACAGAGGAGTCAAAGAAAAAAAAAATAGAAAAGAAAAATCGTAAGAAAACTCCTACCTAAAGCAACAAAAAGAAAAAATAGAACCATTAACCTAATCACTTGTCATGATTTATGGCATCAAATCAGGTCTCAATTGAGCGCCACTTTATAGCACTTCTTCGACTAAAGGGCGGACTGGTGTTGTACTTTCGCCAAACGCCTCCGAAAATTCACTGTGGCTCTCTGCCCGTCCCACGACAGGTGAACCAACAAGTCTCATCTCTGCACCACCCTCCAAACATCATTGAGCCTGGAGTTTCTCCTCCGGACGTCTTCTACACCTCTGGACCCATAAGCTTCGGAGGCCATTGCATCAAGACAAGACATCTATCAAGTTCGACTGAGCTCGCAACATGACAGCCGAGCTACTGCCTGCCAGTCCATCATTAGCCATCACTAGGCCTGGCAAGGTCTCATCAAACATCATTCCAGCTACAGCTCCAAGGGGATATAAATACTCCTAAGACCAAAGAAAAATGGAAGACTCTCTAACTCTCCATTACTCAAATCACCCTCTCTCCCTCTTCAACATGACTCCGACCATCATCTCTCCACTGTTTGCGGCTCTCGGTCCCAAATCAACCAGAGATGAACCACCCGACTCTACTAGCGACCATCGCCTACTATGTCTCTCCGCGTGTCCCACGACATGTGAACCACCAGCTCTTTCCTCCAAACTTCCCTTCGACCACCATCTTCAACTCCTTGTTTGGTGTCACCCAAAATCGGTATCAACAAAGAGGCCAACAACGAATTATATATTTTTAAAGGACTAAATAATAACTTTATGTTATATTTTGACTCATTCTAATTGGTAATTAAGTTGTGTTTTATTGTAATTATAGTGGTTGAAGATTATGTGATAATTAGGATTTACTTTAATGAGTAAATATCTATTTTAGGTAGGAGATCTTATGAATAAGGTTTCTTGAAGATCAAGTATTTGGGTCTATAAATATAGACTATGTTTAACCTTTTGAATTATGAGAAAACGAGATAGCGAGAAAGAGAGAAAATTACTCTAGAGAGATGTAACCACTTTTATGATCTCTACAACTATTGTGACTACGTTGTAGAGATGTGTATTGTAGGGATGTTGGGAAAAGTGTTTTGGTTTTACCGGGTCATGAGATTTGTACACCGAATTTTGAGATTACATGGGTTATCATGTATTTGTGTTCTTTGTATTATCTACATTTATAGTGGATTGTTCGTTTCTCTCGTCCGTGGAGATAGGCAATGCTGAACCACGTTAATTCTTGTCTCTTGTGCACGTTGCAGTCTATGTTGTTAACGCTTTGGTTATTTTGCCCAATACCAAATTCCTAACACTCTACTTTTATACCAAATTATCGTTTTTTCAATTTTAAATTTTTTTAAAGGAGTCGTAGCCCCACCGCTCCTCCCACCATCCGCCACTGGAATTGGAAATCAATGTGCACTTTCGTGTTGGAATGCTACTGGAAACTGCAAATTGACTCCAAAGTCTATAAATACCATGGAATAATGAGGAAATTAATACGTGCTTTCGGTGTTGGAATGCTACTGGAAACTGCAAATTGACCCCCGAGTCTATATATACCATGGAATAATGAGTAAATTAATACGTGCTTTTGGTGTTGCTACTGGAAACTGCTAATTGACCCCAAGTCTACAAATACCATGGAATAATGAGGAAATTAATAGGTGCTTTCGGTGTTGGAATGCTACTGGAAACTTCAAATTGACCCCGAGTCAATAAATATCATGGAATAACGAGGAAATTAATGCGTGCTTTTGGTCATTCTGACTTTTCGACGGAATTATGATATGGACATCGTCCATCATCATCGAGCGTCACCGTCGGTATTTATAGATGGTGATCGTTTAGTCTTAAATTTTACCAGTTATTTCGTCTTGTTCCTTTGAGTCCGAGTTCGACATTTATTTTGTCAAAAAGTGTCTCAAAGTCCATAAATCGAGCAAAAACTTTTCGATTTCGCTCTTGCCGATCTCCCTCTTCAACCTTCGGATGTAGTCCGTTTTTTCAGTATATTGTTTCCCTCATGCCAGTAAAGCTTTTTACTGTTCGAATCTCGGAGAAGTTTCTTCGTTTGCCGGTAAATGATTTCCATCAAAAAATTAACGGATGAGTGACATGAAATGTTTAATGTCTAAACTTCAGTGAGTAAATTAAACATTTCGAACTTTAATGACTAAAATTGGTTTAAGAGTAAAGTTTATCCTTTCAAGATAAGTGGAATGAAAGTTGTATTTACCTATAAGATTTTTTTTCCTTTTGATTTCTTTAGGAATAACAAAATTGGTCATCACTTTGAGTGTTTATATGTATAACTATTACAAATAATTATTAACAAGGAAATAAATAATCTTATTATTTTGTATATAAAAATTAATAGGCTACTCTATTTGCAATGTATTTATAGATTTCAAATATTATAAATCGGAATGGTAGATTTAATCTGTATTATTCAGATCTGCTTTGATTTCAATTTGTTTGGTACAAGGGAAAAAAAGAAACGACTAATCTCTACAAAGATCCTTCATTTATAGGACCAAATTTATAGGGTAAAATATGTAAATCATCAATGAATTTTGCTCTTGGACCTATTCTGGTCACTAAAGTTTTAAAACATTCAATTTACTCACTGAATTTTATACATTGATTTTTTATTACTCCTCCATGCCATTATGACGTGGACCATAACATGTGAAACTTCAGTGACCAAAATAGATTAGAAAGTAAAGTCTAGTGATGATTTACATATTTTACCTAAAAAAATTTATTGGACAACTTCGTGTAGCTCCATTAATCCATTAACTTGTCTTTCCCATGTTGAGCAAGAGAATGAGAAGATGTGTTAGCTTCCCGCGGCACATATTTAACTTGAATGTGCCCTTCTACCAAGTATAATTTGAATTCGACGCGCAAAGGAAGAACTATGTTTATGTTATATAAATTTATATTTCTAGATTTTTTTGACAAATTTTAATACTAATTCTAATCTTACCTAAAAGGAGGACTGTAAATGTACCAAACGTTCAACGAAACATTCGTGAACCTTTTCGGTGGAAAGTTCGTTTATTTATTAAATGAACGAACATGAAAAATATTTACTGTTTGTTTAATTAAATGAACGTACATGAACAAGAGGCTTGTTCGTTCATTTATGTTCTTGAACGTTCGGTAATCCGTTCGTTTATGTTCGTTTAAATTTATTCACATATATCTATTTATATTTATTATTTTTCGTAAAAAAGTATTATATTTAAAAATTTTAAAAATATGTATTAAAAATATGAAATAAAAAGAAAAAATAAACAAATACTCAATGTACGAGATTTCAGATTTCATAAGAAAAAAATTAAACAATACTCAATGTTCGTTCGCATTTGTTTGTGTTCGTTTATTATTTTAACAAACGAACACGAATGTTCGTCTAGTTGTTCATGTTTGTTATTTTTTTGTTAAAATTAAACAAACGAACATGAACATACACTCGTTCGTGTTCGTTCGGTTCGTTTACAGGCCTACCTAGAAGGAAGGGGAAAAGGGAGACTTTAGGGGAAGAAATGGGAATTCCTTGTGGGTCTAAAACCCATGACCTAAAGGAATTTGAAGGAACAAAGATAACTAGCTTGGCTAACCGGCCAAATGTGCTTGCTCTAGATTTCTAGATATTTGAATATGTTGTATAAATTTGAGTTATATGTTGGGACATTCATTTGTATATTTAGTTATTGTTTAATTTTGCATTTTAATTTTAGTAATTATTTGTTATGTTGATGATGAAGTGCTTTAATTTTGACACATGATAGTGGATTATGACCGTTTGTAGATAAAAAATTCTCGTTGATGTCGATTTTGGGAGACACCAAATAAGGAGGAATAGATAGTGATCAGAGGAAGGTTTAGGGGCGAGGATTGGTGTTTCACCCATCAACATACATGTTGAGAGCCACGAGGGACGACTGTTGGCCATATCATTAGAAGGTAGGGCCGAGAGCTATACAGAGTGTAGAATGGATAGTCAGAAACATGTGTAAGGGAGAGAGAGAGACTGATCGGTATAGAATGGTGTAAAGCCATCGAGGCGTCCCCATTTTCTTCAGTCTTGGGGGTATTTATATCCCCTTGGAGCTGTACATGTAGTGACAGTTGATGAGACCGTGCCAGGCCTAGTGACGGCTATTGATGAGCCGATAGGTGGTAGCTCGACTGTCAGGCTATGAGCTTAGTCGTACTTGATAGTTGTCTTGTCTCAGCTTAGTGGTCTCCGGAGCTTATGGTTCTAGAGATGTAGGATGCAGAGGAGGAGCTGTACGATGCAGCTCGCGATGCTTGGAGCGTGGTACGAATATGAGACTTAGTGGTTCACCCGTCGTGAGACGGGCGGAGAGCCACTGTGGATTTTTGAAGGTGTTTAGAAGAGGTACAACACTAGTCCCCCTTTAGTCGAGGGATTGTAATAAAGTGGCATGAGTTGAGACTTTACTGACCCGTTAGTTTTGGGACAGAGGTATGCCAGTGTGGAGATGTCTCGACGTTGTATTTCTAGTGGAGATCTTAACGTTCTGATGTCTGTGCAAGCTAAGTGGAAAAGTCAGACTTTCGAATGCTTTAACATGATGATATCTGCTAGATAGAAGCTCTAGAGGCATTGAAGAAGTCGGAGGAGTTTAGATTATCTTATGCCTATGGAGAATCAATCATGAATGGGGTAGAGGTATCTCATTACTCTTGTAGATAGATGATTGGCTCAACTCCGAAAAAATTATCTGAGGAGTAGGTAAATTACTTTGACTCTAGAAAATCATCAGAGAAGTAGATGAGAGACTCAACCCTAGAAGGGAGTAAGTGAACGGCTCTACTTTGAGAAATCATCAGAGGAGTAAACCATTGACTCAACCTTAAAGGGGAGAGTAAGAGAATGACTCGATCCAGGAAACCAATGGAGGAGTAGATGAGAGAGTGACTCGACCCTAAAAATTTATTAAGAGAGTGAATAAATGACTTGACTCTGGAAAATCATCGGAGGAATAGGTGACTCGACTCTTATACTTTTTAAATTAGTTTAGAGGGAGCAAAGATTATTTCCCTGCCCATCAGGGGTTATTTCATGTCCCCTAAAGAATCAGCCGTATCGATCGTATGGAGGTATTCTCGCACTCGTATGAGTATGGGTTGAGTGGGAATGTCTCTGTGCAGAGGTGCCTTCTACATTCATAAATATAATTGGAGCAGAGAAGATTCGACACTCTTGGGGGAAGCGATGGTACCATGGACGGAGAGAAACATGATATCACATGGGTAGAGCCTTGCTCGACGCCTTTGGAGAATTAAATATTATGGACGGAGCCTTGCTCGACACCTTTAGAGAAGATTATATAATATGGGCGAAGCCTTGCTCGACGCCCTTGGAGAATCAAATATCATATTTATAGAACCTTGCTCGATGCCCTTAGAGAAGCAAATATCATATGGGTGGATCCTTGCTCAACGCCCTTGGAGAATCAAATATCATATGGGCAAAGCCTTGCTCGACGCCATTGGAGAATCAAATATCATATGGGCAGAGCCTTGGTCATCGCCCTTGGAGAAGTAAATATCATATGGGTGGTGCCTTGCTCGACACCTTTGGAGAATCAAATAGCATATGGGCGGAGCCTTACTTGACTCCTTTAGAGAATCAAATATTATACGAAAAGAGCCTTGCTCGATGCCCTTAGAGAATCAAATATTGGGGGAGTCTTGCTCGACGCCTTTAGAGAATCAATCACAATATGGGCGGAGCTTATCTTGATGTTGTAACAACCTAAAATTCAGGTTATGGGCCTTTATCATCAAAGACTAAGTTAAGAGCTTTTAGGTTTGGGCCCATTATTTTGGGGGAGAAGGTTTTAATTTTAAATATGTGTCGGTAGTTGAAAATTGGAGGAAGATATTATTAAGGAAAGAGAAAAAAAGAAAAAAATAAGAGAATGGTAGAGAGTGTTTTAGAGAGAGGGAAAGATATTTTGTTTCGATTCAACGGTATTTCGACCATCGTGAAAGTTTACAGCTAACATTATTGAGTTCCCTTCACCGAGACAAGTCCGTCGATGGTAGGGGTGTCACCGTCAGAGTCACTGTAAAGGGGGTAAAAAGATTGAAGTTTTAATTTATCTAAAAGAGAATGTTCAACCAACCACTGCCGAGAACCAAGACCGCCCTGTTGAGCTCCCCATGACCAAATGTTTAGATCTGGAGCTCGCTACTGCCGTCTGACCTTCAGAGTAACCCTCATACACCACCATGCACCGCCCATGCGCGTGGGCGTAGTTCACTATAGTGGGCAGATATATCAGGCTTAAGCTGAGTCGTAATGGAGATAATTAATGAGGACGATTAACATGTACTTCCATAATGTATTAACAAGTTGGTAAACTTAATTGGGTGACTAGTTGTAATAGTAACCATAGGAGATCCTTGGTAGATCGAGTTGTGTTGTGTGCCGTATGTTAATTGTGTCGATGTTGTATGCTATATGGACACTTGTGGGTTGAGTCACCTTTGGTTGATAGGATCTAGATACCCATAGAAAGAGTGTTGCAACACCATGGTTAGTGATGCTGAATGTACTTTCCTGACGATGTGTGACACCAGGCCTCATTTGATGATACTCAAGAAAAAATGCTGAGTATGGGTGTACGTTTCTTAGGCTGTATGGCACCGGGCCCCACCCATAGAGAATGTATGTTTCTGAGGCTATGTGACAATGGGCCTCACTCATAGTGTAAATTCCCGAGGCTATATGACATCGAGACTCACTTTAAGTTTGTGGTTTTAACTTTGTGTGTTGTTGCTCGGATGATCTGGTATGATCCCGAGTATGGTTGGGCTTTGTGTACCATGTATGATATGTTGCTATGATGAGAGCATGTGTTTAGGCGACTAGTGGTAGCGTCACATGTTTATTTATCTATCATTATTGCTCGTACTAGCTTGCATGCTTATGTTTATGATTAGCATTAAGTATAGTAGAGTAGATGTGTACCACTAAGCTTTGTAAGATCAACGCTCGAAATTGTTGTTTTCGTGCGTAGGTTGATCGTGAAATCGATGAGCCCTATCAGTACGAGATTCAAGCATATGGTGATTTCCAGAGTACGATACTTGTATTTAGTGGGCTGTGTATTCATAGAACCTTACGTGGTAGAGTCTATAATCCTTATTTTAAAATTTGTCTTAATCCAATAGAATATTCAACTATTTTAAATTAAATTGGAGCTCATTTGTATTGTTTTGATTATTTATCTATATTTTTAACTATTGGCTTAAAATGTTTTTGAGAAATACTTTGTTGGGCTAAACCCAGTTTGAGAAATTTTATGGTTTTTGGTTTGGTCTTGAGGCCCAAATGTGATATCTGGGTTGAGGGTGTTACAAATGCCCTTCGAGAAACAAGTTGTATAATTAATCATCTCCTTGCCCTTTGTAGAATCACCTGTAAATAGGGTCGGAGGCATTTCCATCTAGAGGTATCTCAAACCCTTGGAGAGTCATTTGTGTTTTTTTGGGTTGAGGAATCTCTTCATTCTTGTAGAATCGTGCCCTTGGAGAAACAGTCGATAACCTAGGCAAATAAACAGAGGCATCTTCATGAAATCGAGTGTTTAACCCATAACACGGAGTACATCTCATACCCTTGAAGAGTTTGTCGTATTTTTTAGGTTGAGGTATCTCTTCGCTCTTGTAGAATCGTGCCCTTGAAGAAATAGTCGATAACCTGGGAAAATGAGCGGAGACATGTCAACATCTTTGTTGAAACGCAGTGCCAACAATACTAGATAGATAGAGGCATTATTTATTCTTGTAGAAATAGTTCGCTCCTGAAGTTGATCATTTTAAGACATTGTAGAATCTTTCGTAGAATCTGTTGTAATTTAGAGATATTGTAGAAACAGATGAAATACAATCTGGAGTTTAGAGTATTGTTGGGGTGAGCGGAGGTATTGTCAGGATTGGATGAGAGTTGTAAGTATTGGATGAGTACACACATTCATCCATTCATTTACATATTTTTCAGTAGTAATGGACATTCTTGCATTGAAAGTAGTTCAAATACTTGTCCAAGATGTACCAAGTCTTTGGGGTATTTTATACATTAATGGGCTAGCCCCTGTACCTTATAGTTTTGTAGAGGATATCGTTTGTAGAAGAATAGTGGTAGAGAGATTATTTGTAGGAGAGGTATTTATCAAAAATTTATTGTTGCACAAATTCTGATTTTTATTCCTTGAAAAAGGATGAGAGGCCCTTCGTGCTTTCTTAAGTCCTACACACAAAGGCAACTAGAAAGCAGAGGTACCGTATAATTTGTAGGTTTTACACTTTACAAGAAGGGGAAACATCTGCCTTGAGATATCTAAATACAAAGTCATCCCTACAGCGGGCGATATTTATCTACGAGGGATGGAATACAAAGAGGGAAAGAGGTGGGGCACATCTAAGAATGCTTCTCATTCACGTTGTCTTCTCGATTGTCTATCGACCTTTCTTTTGTAGGTTGCCTCTTCTTGTACCTCTGCTCTCCCTCTTCCACTTTCCTCGGGTATCATCTCAGGGTAGGTCGCTTCTATAGACTAGCCCGAGGAAGTGGTACCAGGCATCCTCCTTGAATTTCTTGATTTTTTCATCTCATCTATGTTTTTAGGAGAGGCTTAGCAGCGGATGAGGGTCCTGTGCCTTTTTTCAAGGCTACATCTATCGAATGCTCTCGGTAAGCGTAGACAAGATGTTTTCGTTAGCTCAGAGCGATCGTCAAGACGGGGTGGGTTCTTTCGGTAAGGTAAATATTCTTTAGACGAGCACCTTGTATATCATCGGGAGGCTTATCTTCTCCAACTAATCTCGTGAGATATTGTTGGCCAGTTCTTCTGATGGCGTTTCCCTCGGAAGTGTGTAGTGAGAAATTGTTGTCCCATCTTCTTCATTATTTCCTTGCTTGTCTTTATTGATACGACTACTAGTAGAGGTCGGTGATAACGATAATGTCATCGGGGGAGGTAAGGGGTTGCCAAGGATGGGAAAACCATCGCGACTAATTCTCTTGGTCGGGAGGATATTTACGCTCACTGCATCGATTGTTGATGCCAATTTTGAGCGACACCAAACAAGAAGGTAGAGATGATGGTCAGAGAAATGTTTGGGGGTGAGGATTGGTGGTTAACCCATCAATAGACGGGCCGAGATCCACGGGGTTCAGTGGTTGGCCGTAGCATTGGGCGTTCACCCCTGGTTGAATTGGGGCTGAGAGCCATAAATAGTGTATAATGGATGGTCAAAATCATGTGTGAGGGAGAGAGAGAGTAATCGGTGTAGAAGGGCGTCCCCTTTTTCTTCAGTCTTGGGGGTATTTATAACTCCTTAGAGCTGTAGATGGAGTAATAGCTGATGAGACCATGCCAGACCTAGTGATGGCTATTGACAAGCTGACAGGTTGTAGCTCGGCTGTCAGGCTGCGAGCTCAGTCGTACTTGATAGATGTCTTGTCTCAGCGCAGTGATCTTCAGATGTTATGGGTCTGGAGGTATGAAAGACGTTCGGAGGAGAAGCTTCAGACTTCACGATGTGGCTTCGTGATGCTTGGGCGTGGCGCGGAGATGGGACTTGGTGGTTCACCCGTCGTGAGACGGGTAAAAAGTCACAGCGAATTTTCGGAGGCGTTTGGCGGAGGTAAAACAAATTTAAAATAATATTCCTTTTAATTTTGACATTCACAATTGAAAGAAGTGAAATATTGTTGGTAAAATAAATAAAAAGGCTATCCAAGTTTATTTAAAAGACTTAATAGAACAATAAGCTCTCAAATTATCACTTTTCTTAGGCCCTTTCGGCATAGCTTTTGAACGAGCGTTTGGCTGTAGAACATAAAAGCAATATCGAACGATCACATGAAGCGCTTTAAACAGGCATTTTTGTGCTTGCTTTGGTCTCAAACGGACATTTCAAAAAATTTGAATTTTCAGCTTCTCCCCAAACGAGCGTTCTCATCGAAACTGCCATTTGAAAATTTATGCCGAACGAAGCCTTAGTTAAGAACTTAAACTTCTTTTTTGGTCAAACCATAAGCGTAAACTATAATTTTGTAATCATATAGTTTTTCATATTCTTTTTATAAAAATATAAAAATAATATTTCAAAGATTATAAAAAATAAAAAATTTTAAAAATTCAAAATTATCTTAAAAGTTATAAAAATATTGTTGCGTTCTAATATTGTTTCATAAAGTTTTATAATTCTTTTAATAGTTTTTATGATTTTGAAAAAATATATTTTGAAAGTATTTTTATATATATTTCTTTTGTAGATTTTTTAATGATTTTTATTTTTTTTCTTTTAAATACTTCTTTAGATTTTATTTATAATATTTTTATTTTTTAAAATAATAATAATATTTTAAAATTTTAATATATATTTTTAGAATGTTTCTGTAAAATATCTTCAAGTATCACGTGGTAGAATCACAATATGCCACACGACAATAGTATTTGATGAAAAATCGATAAGGTTTAACGATCGAAATTGATAAATATACTTAATTGATTCAATTTCTCAGTTTAAAGGTTCAATTGGATGCAAAAAAATCAAGACACTTAATTTTTTTTTTAAAAGTTCGAAGACATCAAATACCTTTAACTCAAATAATAATAAAATACAGAGTTAAAGTATAACTATTAAAATAAACAAAAACATAGATGAGTGTAATATGTTATTCGGAAGACGTGTCTAACATAACACGTTTTTATTAAATGTGTAAGAGAAAAAATCAATTTCGTAAATAATATTATCTAAGTATTCCTTGTCAAGTTAATTTTAAAATATAATATTATATTAATAAGTGTTGGTTGTGATGGCAAGACACGTTGCATTCCCAAGAGAAAATTTAAATTCGAACTTTGAAGATAATTTTATTAGAAAGAAGAGTTACGAATCCTAAACATTGACCATAAAATAAGCATGAACTATACCAAAAGAAATGATATTATTGGCGTAAAAACATCCCATAAATGCCATCACGACTGAGAAAATGAACGTAGAGCTGTAGGGGTATTAGTGGGTGGTTTTTGCGGGGATTCACCCCACTTCGTATTCAATTAGACATGAATGGTTATAAATTTTACAGGTTGTGGAGCGGAGATGGAGAGAAAAATTAGATTCGCAGTAGGTGGTGAGACAAGCATGGATATAACTCTGTACCCGCCCCATCCCTACCCGCCTCACATCATCCCCACCCGCACCGCATCATCCACACCCACCCAACAAATCTTATACCATGTTATTATAAATAGTATTAAAAATATAATATCAGTTTGAATAATAATCAAATTTAAGGTAATTCATATTGATTTGTCTTGGGATATTAATGAAACGTTCTCTCTCTATATATAATTGAGTTTGAGATTGATCAAATAAAATATATAAATATTTTTAAAAATACAAGTTTAAATTAGACTCAAATTTAAGATGATTTATATTGACTTATCTTGAATATTTATGAATATAAATATATTTAATATTTAGGTTTATTGATTTCTTTTTACTGTTACATGCCGTTAAGCCTTCTTTCTAAGGTTTATTTTTTTTTCTTTGGTCCTCACCATATGTATGTTATTTTTCTACTTCTCTTAATATTGCGTATTATTTAGATTCTATTGGTATTTGTTCGTATTTTTTAAAGCTTGTTTTTTATTGTTATTTTCTTTTTAGTTCTTTATATATTATTAATTTGTTACGCAATTGAAATATTATTTTGCATGTTATTTATGCTATTTTTTTATCATTTACAATAGATTTTAGTATTTTTTTAGTCTAAACTTTTGTATCGTACAAAATCTAATTTCATATATTATTTTTTAAATAATGGCAGTTGAAATAATGTCGCATATGTAACGAGTGTTTCAATGACAGGTATTTCATACTATTAATATTTATAAATATATTATATAAATGGGTCATAAGATGGACAAAGAAGAGATTAGGTGGGTCTCAAGATGGTGATAGAGTAGGAACGGTTTTAGTTTTGTAATTTGCGGAATAATTTTTTTTTAAAATTTTATATTCGCAGTTAGTAATAAGATGAAGATGAAAGTCAAAATTCTTGATGGAATAGACACAGAAAGAATTACTCTTTGGAGACCAATTGGCATCCCTACGGTTGAGGCCCCTACAACACGACGCGGAAATCAGGAAAATATTATCAAGTTGTTGATTTTTTTAGCCACCGAATGTGACCAAGATCCCATGATTTTTTCTTTACGACCACGTATTCTTTCTGTCACTTTCTATAAAAACCTAACGTTTAAAATTTATATTGCTATTTTTCAAATTTATTTCAGATAATATTTATTTTTAAAAAAATTCAGTATATGTCTTAGTTCTTATAAAAGCAAGCTAAGCTATCGTCAATACACATCAAACAATAGAGCAAACCAGGAAAAAAAAGAGAGTAATTCTCTGCTCTCAATTCAGTTCTTTCTCCATCTAGTTTTTCCTTCTCCGATTTTAACTTGTTCAACCCAAAAATGGTTACAGAAGCTGTTGCACTAGGCATCGGAGGGGCGTTTCTCTCGTCTTTTCTTAATGTATTGTTCGACCGGGTTGCAACGGTTCATGTCCTGAAATCGCTATTCAATGTGTTCACAAAAGTGAAACTGGATGATGATCTCTTGCAAAAATTAGAAATGTTGATGTTAACAGTTGATAAAGTTCTCGCCGACGCCGAGGAGAAACAAATTATCAATCCTTCAGTGCAGAAGTGGCTCGACAAGCTTAAAGATGCTGCCTACGATGCCGAGGATCTATTGGATGCCATTGGAATGGAAGGCCCGGCTCAAGAGGAGCAGATAAAAGAATTCAATGCTCGACTTCAAAAGATTGTTTTGAAACTAGAAATCATTGCGGTTGAAAAAGACGCCCTTAGTTTAAAAGAAGGCCGAGCTGGTGTTAAATCAATTTTGAGATTACCCACAACTTCCTTAGTTGATGAATCGGAAGTCTGCTTGAGAAAGGATGACAAAATGCAGCTTCTTGATATTTTGTTGTCTGATGGTTCGAACAACAAGGGGATACCTGTAACTGCAATTGTAGGTATGGGTGGTATCGGAAAATCTACCCTTGCTCAATTTTTGTACAATGATACAAATGTGAAGAACTATTTCAATTTGAGAGCTTGGGCATATGTCTCGGAAGAATTTGATGTTTTTAAGGCCACCAAAACCATTTATGAGTCCGCCACGCTATCGCATTCAGATATCGACGACTTGAACATACTTCAAGTAAAACTGGAGAGGACACTGATGGGCAAAAAATTTCTACTTGTGTTGGACAACGTTTGGTGTGAGAGTTTTCAAGAATGGGATCTATTGCGTAGACCCTTACAAGTTGGTGCTCCCGGAAGTAAGATCATCGTGACTACACGGAACCGAAGTATTTCATCCACCATACAGAGTGTGCATGTTCATGATTTGAAGATGATATCGAACGAAGATTGTTGGTCATTGTTTGCGAAGTATGCATTTGGAGACAGGGACCCGGACGAAGATTCAAATCTGAAAAGAATTGGCAAGGAAATAGTGGATAAGTGCAATGGGTTGCCTTTAGCAATCAAAACACTTGCGAGTCTGCTGCATTCTGAAGGGGAAGCGGAGGAATGGAACCGCATATTTCATAGTAGAATATGGGATCTACCTTATCATAAGAGTGACATTCTTCCGACCTTAAGATTGAGTTACCACTATCTTCCATCTCAATTGAAACGTTGCTTTGCATATTGCTCCATATTTCCGAAGGGCCACAAATTTGAAAAACGAGATTTGGTTCGATTGTGGATTGCTGAAGGCCTAGTGCAGCAACCGAACAATAGAAGAAGAGTTGAGGATGTAGGTGAGCAATACTTTCATGAACTGTTATCAAGGTCAATTTTTCAGCAAAGTTGTCATGAGCAATCACTTTTTGTAATGCATGACCTTTTGAATGATCTAGCTCAACATATAGCAGGGGAGTTTTGTTTCAGGTTCGACGGCGGTAGCCCTCTGCAAAACCCTGAAAGAGTCCGTCATTTGTCATGCATACTGGGGCCTGGTGACACACCAGATAAATTTGTGGCTTTCTATGCAAAAAACAAGGTTTTGCGGACCTTCCTTCCGCTAAGATCAAGCGGTAGCAAGACTCGTTTCGATCTTGGTATTTTCAAACAATTGTTTCCAGCTCCGAGTTGCTTGCGTGTATTGTCGTTATCATCGTATAATGTCACAGAGTTCCCTCATTCAATCTGTGACTCCAAACAGCTACGCTATTTGGACCTTTCCGATGCTGCTATTCAAAGTTTACCTGAACGAGTAGGTAAATTGTGTAACTTGGAGACGCTGAAGTTGTCTCGTTGTTATCATCTCAATCGGTTGCCAGCAAGCCTGAGCAATCTTACTAAATTGGAACATCTTGATATCAATGGGACACCTATTTTGGAGTTGCTTGATTCTATTGGGGAGTTAAAACAACTGGGCTACTTGAACCTTTCTCGCACTCAAATTCAATGTTTACCTGAAGGGGTTTGTTCTTTGTATAGTCTGAAGCATCTTGACATCAAGGATACGCCTCTAGAAGAATTGTTTAATTCAATTGGCAATTTAAAACAATTACGGTACTTGGACCTTTCTGGCACTAAAATTCAATTTTTGCCTGATGGAGTATGCTCTTTGTACAATTTGCAGACACTGAAGTTGTCAGATTGTCATCACCTGGATTGTTTGCCGGCCGACATGAAAAAACTAACCAAGTTGGAGCATCTTGATATCAAGGGGACTCCTATCCTTCAGATGCCTCCGAAATTCGGTAATTTGAAACGTCTTCGACTGCTAACTAATTTTGTTGTGGGCAACAATAGTGTGTCAAGCATAAGTGAGATGAAAGATCTTTCTCTTCTGCGTGGCACTATTTCCATTTTGAGGTTGCAGAATGTTTCTGAAACCAGAGATGCAGAGATGGCCAATTTAAAGGTTAAGAAGTACCTTCAAGAGCTGATCCTCGAGTGGGATGGGAGTACACCAGATGATCTTTGTGCAACGAATGCATCGAACGTGCTTGACAAGCTACACCCGAGCGAGAACTTGGAGATTCTTGATATCAGAAACTTCATTGGTATGACTTTTCCAAATTGGTTAGGAAATGCTTCATTCTCTAAAATGGCAAAACTAACCCTTGAGAATTGCGAAAATTGCTACTCATTGCCACCACTTGGACAACTGCCTTCTCTCAAAGAACTTGTCGTAATCAATCTAACTAAAGTAAAGAACGTAGGCGTCGAGTTCTACGGAGATGGCGTCGTGACCTTTAAATCCCTGGAAACTTTGCAGTTCAAAGATATGGAAAACTGGGAGACATGGTTGCCTTTTGAAAATGAAGAAGGATTCTCATCCTTGGGCAAGCTATATATGATTCGATGTGCGAAACTGACCGGGGATCTTCCAATCCGGCGACATCCCAAAGTACAAGTGTGCATCGAAGAGTGCTCCAAACTTCGATGCCAGGGTACAACAAGTTTGTAATATCATCGCCAGAAATTGTAGTGAAAATCTCCACCATTTGGAAGTGAGTGAACAAGCTTGAATTATTTGTTTTCTATACATTGTTGATACAATTTTTCATTGAGAATGTGTAATCACGTTGTCTACTTGTTTTCGGGGCATTGTCCGATGACACTGCATTTGTACTTGAAAGCAGACAAAGTTGTATATTAGTTTTGGTATAATGTGTCACAAGCACTTATTAGTGTATATTATTGAAAGATTAACCAAACTTTTCTGCTAGTCAAGGAGTGTGTTAGTGGTGAATATTTGATTGAATCAAATCAAGTGATTTTTTTAAATATGCCGAGTTCAGAGTTATATTATATAAATCAAATTCAATTTATTTTCTTTAACAGATCGAATCAAATAAAAATAAATTTGAGTCGAATGAAACCAAATATATTTGTTCGAGTTAAAATAAATTTTAGGAGACTTAAAACTTAACCTTTGTAATATGTATCACCCTTCTGATTTAAAATGTGAATTCTATACCAACGGGTTGGTCCAAGTGATAAGCAGCTTGGTATCGCTTAAATTGGTCTATAGTTCGAGGCTTTACGTATGCAGAAAATTTTCACCGGGACTCACCCACCAAAGTCAGGTGTGTGACACGGGTCGGTCCTGATTAGTCAGGGCAAAGCCCTTGGGAAACCTAGAGGACAACCGAAAATATATGAATACTATAGAGATCTACTAATTGGTCGAGTGGTCAAAAATGCTCATGTTGCTCCATCTTGTAAGGGTTCGAATCCCGACATTTATATTGGAATGTAAATATCTCTACTCAATAAAAAAAATAAATTCTATAAATATTCATTTATTAAAACGTTAATTGTACTGTATGTCTTTAAACTATGACTTTGGTTTTAAATTTTCGAAATATTATTATAGTATTAACGAAATATAAAGTTATTTAAGAGTGTATTTTACTAAATTATCCCCTTCTTAGATTTTTTTAAACAGTATTAACCATCAATTTTAAATTAAAAGATATTGGTTGAAAAGTTTATATAACCATTTCCATTGGACGCTATCTAAAATTTACATTTGACATATTATTAATATAATTCATATATTAAATATTATTTCAAAATGTATGTTTTTATTACCAACAACTAGTTGGTCTAGTGGATGAGGCACTAGATCCTTTAAGCAATGTTAGAGGTTCGAATCTTTCCGCTATGAATGGAAAAAAACTGGGTTAGAAGGGCTACTTCCATATTGAACCTCTGCAAAACTCGATCCAGATTAGTCTGGCAATTAGTCGAATACCGATAATTAAACCAAAAAATACACATTTTATTAATAAAATTAATTTATATTAATATATTTTTTTAGTCATGTATAATATTGCCAAGTCTATATAAAAACAAACTACAAAATAATAATCACTGTGGTAAATTATTTCAAGCAAATTAAATAATCACATGTGGAAAAACATAAAATACGATTTTTAGGGTCCGTTTGATTTTTGAGAATGAAGTCCGTTTTTATTTTCTTGGAAAATGTAAAACGATGAAAAAACGTGTTTGGTTGTAAAGCTATAAAATAATTTTTAAAAAATAAAAACAAAAAATAAGTGAAAATTTGAAAACATAAAATAGCCGTTTTCATTGAAAATGTTTTGGGAAAGTGAAAAATATGAAAACCTGTTTTTTTTATTCTAACTTCATTTTAACCCGGGTTCGAATCCTTCTAATGCCATTTTTAAAAACTTTGGTTTATTTACTCATATTTTATTTATTTATTTATTTATTATTATTATTGTATTTTCTAATTTTATTTTATTTTAATTATTTAATAATATTTTTTATTTTATTTTGAAAAGCTAGATACCAAACACATTTTCACTTTTGAAAACTTTTCATCCCTATTAACCAAGCATGTTTTTTAATTTTTAGAAAACTGAAAATAAAAATTATTTTTTGAAAATAAAAATAGAAAACAAAAATAAAAAATATTTTCTAAAACCAAACCTAGGATCAGACTCTTCCCTACTCAACTAAAATGACCTATTTTAAATTTTAAAATATAATTTATTTTAATGTATTTTATATTTTTATAAAATTATTTTAAAATAAAAATATATTATTAGTTTATTTAATTATTTCAAAGTGATTCGGATTTGCCATCCATTCCTTAGACAATTCTAATTTAGAAAGTGAGTTGACAAAACAATAAACTACAAGGGTAAAAGTATCCAAAAAGTAACATATTTTATTGAGATCTCTTTATTATCAAGCATCTGAGTCATGTCTATTGTCTCTATTGGAGTCCTTTTAATCTCTTCTAGAGATTTTCATAATGCGTTGATTCCTCTATCAGATCATCATAAAATATAGCTATTTTTTTATTTGAGGATTTTTTTATCTTTGTAACATACTCGTCTACCACGCTTTAGGCGTGAGTTATACTCATTAGCAACTAGAGTTTGTCCTTTCGGGACATCAATTTTAATCGAGGTATTCATGGTTGGTATATGTGACTTAGTCACTCTTTTAGGGTTAGCAAAAGCATCTAGCATTTGATTTGCTAAGTTTTATAAATTAATTATCTTTTGAACTTATATTTCGCGTTGTTGAGTACGTGGATCAAAATGAGATAATGATAATTCTTTTTAACTTATTCTTTTCCCAGCTGTTTATTTTCTCCCCCCTAATGTTGGGAAAATCAACTCATTAAAATTACAGTCAGCAAATTGAGCTGTAAATAAATTCCCCATCAAAAGCTTGAAATATTTAATTATCGAGGGGGATTCGAATCTGATATACATTCCCAACCTCATTTGATGACCCATCTTTGTACGTTGTATTGGAGCAATTCGAACATATACTGCACACCCAAAAATTCTAAGATGGGAAATATTTGGTTCCTGACCAAAAACCATTTGTAATGGGGAGAACTTATGATAATTTGCTGGCATGACGTAGATTAGTTATGTTGCATGTAAAACAACATGTCCCTAAGCAGAAATTAGAAGTTTTAACTTCATCAATAATGGTCTTGCAATTAATTGAAGTTGTTTAATGAATGACTCTGCAAGACCATTTTGTGTATGAACATGAGCTACAGGATGTTCAACACTTTATTCTAATTGACATAAAAATCATTAAAAGCTTGAGAAGTAAATTCACCAGCATTATCTAGACGAATTGTCTTTATAGGGTAATTTGGAAAATATGCTCGTAATTTTATCAACTGAGCAAGTAACCTCACAAACGCCAAGTTGCGGGTTGATAAGAAGGATACATGTGATCATCTAGTCAATGCATCGATTAAAACCGTAAAATATCTAGATGGTCTGTAAGAAGGGTGTATAGGCCAACATATATCACCCTGTATCCATTCTAGAAAATTAATAGATTCATAATCTATCTTAGCTGGTGATGGTTGAATAATTAGTTTGCTTTGAGAGCAAGCATCACATGAAAAAAATTACTTTGAAGAATATGTCAATTTTTCAATAAATGACCACGTGAAGTGTCAATAATTTTTTGCATCATAATTGAACCGGGATGACCTAACCGTACATGCCAAATAATAAAGTTATCAGTAAACTTCTGGTTTACAATAGCATGAGCTTCAATTGTACTAATTCTTATGTAGTACAATACGAATGACAGTGCATGTAATTTTTTTTCAAGATTTTCTTATTGCCTTGAGTTATACTCGTAATTTGGAGATATTCAGCATTCCCCTCACTAATAGCCTCAAGATGATATCCATTTCTACGAATATCTTTAAAATTCAATAAGTTTCTTTGCGACTTTGACGAGTATAAGGCATTGTGAATATAGAATTGAGTTCCATTTGGCAATAACATATTTGCTCTTCTAGAGCCTTCTATGATATTAGTACTTTCAGATATAGTACTCACATTATTTCCTTGTATTGTTAAATGGGAAAATACTTTTTATGCTTAAGTATAGTATGAGTAATTGCTCTGTCTGCTAAGCATAAATCTTCACCATTTGTTGCAAATTGTATTCTGGAAGTAATCATATTCTTCAAAGAAAAATAAATAAATATTACAAAAATATTTGAAATAAAAAAATATAACAAACATGATATTAATAAAGTAAACATGAAATTTATCATTTTAAAATAATAATTAAAGATCAAATATTTCCTAACAAAATAATCATATATTCTTTATAAAGTAAAAATAAAAACAATTAAATATCGAGTACTCCTCTCAATGATATAAGGAAATCATCAACATTCATGTCTGTAATACGATAATTGTCCTTGCCAGAGATAGTAATGCCATAATCATACTTTTCATTGACATAAATAAAATTTACCTCTACTTTTTTTCCTTTATCATTTATTGATTGTTGGTAAAGGTCCACAAGATGTTTTGGCGTATGACAAATACAGAGCCAAAGATTTGAGTTGCCACATCGATAACACATAGATTCCTCTATATTGGAATGATATTTTACTCTCTTTTCATCCTTATTGTTTCATTTGTGGTGTGTATAATTATTCTTAAAATGATAGTCTTGTCTATTTCTATGTTCATGGCCTCAATCGCGACCACAATTGTTAATGTGACATTTATTCTTTTCGCTATAAAATGTCGCATTCACTTCAAGGAATAGAGCGGAGCCAATAGGTCGTTAAAACATTTTTCATGATATTGTGTCTGCATGACAACATTGTTTGCGTGAAAAGTGGAGTATGTTTTTCTAACATATCTTCATCAATGATGCTCTAGCCACAAAATTTTAATTTAATTCAAAACATTCACATAGCTGAGTTTTATTCACTATCCATATAGTGAATTATTATGTTTGCTTTCACTTTAGGGAATGGAAAAAATCCAATAATCGCATGGAATAAACATCATGCTTGCATTCACTTTAGAGAATGCCTCCCATAATTTTTTTTGGATCAAGACGAATTTTCGTAACTTGAACTTGGGAGAAGTCTATAGTTCCGACTTTCGAAGCATAAGAAGTATTGCTTTCAAGCAAATATAGACTTTCTAATAGTCATACTATTAAAGAATAATTGATTAACCAAAATACTTACCAGACTTAAAAAACAAGACTCTAAATAAAAAACTTATAGGTATTAAATTTGCCTTTAGTCTTTTTCTTTTGATTGAGGTTTTCAATCCAATAAAGAACTGAACTGGAACCTGGTTCATCCTCGGTGAACCATGAAACAATCACACCTTTTCATCATGGAGTTATATGAACCTTAAAAATCAAAACACCAAATTCAAACAAATAATAATAAAAACTAATCTCAAATATACATCATTAAATCAAAAGTGAATGGGAAAAAATTGTTGAGGTGCATATAGTCTGGAGAACTTGAAAAACATCACTATCAAGTGGCATATTGTAACGACCCAAATTTTTGAGTCAATGTTTG
Organism: Hibiscus mutabilis; assembly: GCA_019671005.1. Classification (NCBI taxonomy): domain Eukaryota; kingdom Viridiplantae; phylum Streptophyta; class Magnoliopsida; order Malvales; family Malvaceae; genus Hibiscus; species Hibiscus mutabilis. The sequence goes on along the minus strand of CM033755.1, from coordinate 6,521,447 downwards.
GGCGTTAACCCCAGGTTGCAGACCTTCGTGTTGGTTTGAGCAATTAGAGTCTTTGGGCCAAGTTTGGGCTTTGCTGGATGATATTTGTGCTGCATGGGCTTGGGCGGTGACCATTTTGGATAAAGGATGAAAGTTGGGGGCTTTGGGTGGTGAATATACCCCTTTTTACAAAAAGGGCTGATCACCGTTTTATTTCCCTTGTCTCCACGTAATAAAAGGAGACAATGTGATACCATCCCATCATCTTCATCTTTCTTCTCCCACATATCCCTCAATTGTCCAAGCTTAGTTTCCAATCTAAAAATCCCATCTTTATTCATCTTTTCTTCCAACCAAGGCTCAAGTTCGAGAAATGTTAATCTCCTCTTCATGAGCTTCAGGAAAAGCATAATTTTATGGTGAAAAGGTAAGGGTTGTGTTTATGGGTTTTTGGAAGTTTAAGGCTTTATGGTTGTTCCTTTGGATTTAAAGGTGTAAATTCGTAGTTAGGTCTTCCTTAAAGGTTTATTGAAGTCGTGTTTCGTTTTTCATGTTTGTGTGGTGAAAAGGAGGTAGTTGGGGGTTTCCTTCAAGCTTGGGTTAAGAGAGAAGATGAGAGGTTTTGCTTGGGAGCTTAAATATGGGAATCCTTGCCTAAGGTCAGTACATCTCTGACTCCTTTGATTCTTGAAGATCATAAAATGATTGCTTTGCTTGATTTTGTGGTTAAGATTGCTAGTTTTGGAGTTAAGGTAGCTTTAAGCCTTGTTAATGGTAAATCCTGGTTAGATGTTAGTAAGGTGTAAAAATCGTACTAAACCACCCTAATTAACTTCCATAATATGTAAGTTTGAGTTAAGGGGTTGAGGGTTACGTTTTGGGAATTGATTTCCCGAGCCTTAGAAGCCATTTTTAGGCTTCGATATCGGTTTACTAAGATCCCATACCGATACCCTGCATTCTCATCGATAAACACAAGCAAAATTAAAGAGGCGTATCGATACACCTAAAGTGGGTATCATTCCCCCTATTCTACCAGAATTCTAATAGCTAAAAGGTGTATCGGTACACTTAGGGGCGTATTGATATCGATAGAGTATTGGCACATGGCCCCGTGTATCGATACATGGTATTAGTTAAACCCTTTACCCATGTGAAGCCATGTATCGATACGTATAGGGTGGGTATCGGTACACTTGGATGGGTATCGATATCCACTGGGTAATCTGCCTGAAAATTACGTTTTGAGTTCGAATGGCTTATAATTCAAGGACAAAGGCCCAATGGGTTTCTAATGTGGTAAAATGAATAGTAAACCTGAGAAATCGAGTTTTAACCCTTATGAACGAGAATAATGTGTAATAACCCGATAATTGTGAAGGGAATAATTATTATTGATAGCAATCCTAGAGATGCTTGGTATCATGCCTTGGTGGCATTTGCTTGATAGCTTAGCTTGGAGCCACTTATCTCTTGGTGAGGTGTATGAACTCTCGGGAAGCATATATTATCTTATGATTGTTATAAAGGAATCCAGATGCCCTAGAGTCAGTACTAAGGTACTTATTTAAGGGGATGGTACTTCAGGCTGAGTGATCAAATACATCCGACACGTACCTACGGGATGAGTGATTTGGGTGCGGTTAGAAACCTATCTGTGGCTATAGTGATCCGGATAAGGTAATAAACTCAATAGGCTAAGTGAGTTCGAGTAACCTAATAGGCTAAGTGACCTCAGGTAAAGACTACTTGTGGCTAATGTGATCCAAGTATGTCTAGGACCTATCTATGGCTATGGTGATTCGAATACCTTCATTTTAACCCGACAGCTGTGTGAACACAGGTAACCCGACGATTGTGTGAGCACTGATAAAGTAGGGCTTCGTTGGCCATTATGTAGATAATGTATGAATGTATCTATGTATGTTGTATGGATACTATAAACGATAGCTTATGTACCTGATGGATGAGTGATCAGGGTACGATATGTATTAACTCGATATCTGTGTGAGCTCGAGTATCTCGATAGGCTATGTGATCTCGAGTATGGCAAAGCTTTATGGAATCATGTAAGACTTGTTGTAAAATTGTTGATTACTTGAGATAGGTGATATAAGAACTCTAGCTCGTGTAGGCTAGGTGATGACTCGTACATAATGAAGCCTTATCTATGCTCTCTAAACTATATTATCTTGCATGTTTATTTTATGATAATCAAGAATAGTGGTAGAGAAGAAATGTACCACCGAGTGTTGTTAGCTCAGCGTGCAGATGTGTTGTTTTTCCGTGCGTAGGTTGACAAGTCACCTCTTGGAGGAGCACATCGACGAGGATTTCCCAACACCGCATTCGCTTCAGAGTATAGTACTTGTTATTTTAGTTGGGATAATGTATTCATAGGACTTTACCACTGTTGAGTCTGTAACTCTATTTGAAATATTATTTTGATATATGGTGTTTTGAACTTGGACCTCTTGTTTTGTAAACTTATTCATAATGCTTAGTAAATTACATGTATTTATTGATTTTTGATATTTTGGAAATGGCTAAACTTATGGTTTTAAAATGGAATTTTTGATGGGTCAGTTTTGGGTGACCTGAATGTAGTACTTCAGATCCGGATCCGGATCGGGGTGTTACACATATCCAATCCACCGCTTTCTTCACTTTCCTTAAAGTAGCGGTTGGTCATTCTGTCACCACAATTCTCAAACTAAGTTGATCTTGTAGGTTTCGTTGAAGGCTCGATATTTGTTCATGGAGTTATATATATAAACTCGGTGCAGCAAAATATCATTGAATATTAGAACGAAATAATAATCAAATAAGAGATCAAAATACACTGACCTTAATATAAGAGTGATTAACCAACCATTATATCGATATATAAATAAGAAAACATATCAAACTTTCTAAGCTAAGTTGAATATACAATAGATGTAGTCACCAATATCATGTTGCAATCTTTTAGAGGAATTTCTGACAAGAACCACGGTAATTGAGCGAGATCATGCTGATAATGTGTTGTAAATAAAGTAAAGAAGAACATGAACAAGAGAAAGATGAGAGACAAAGAGATAGACGTGTATTATATTCTCAATGTATGGTTGTATACAATGCTTTTTTTAAACTCTATATTTATAGGCATAAGATGGAAACCCTAATTCTAATAGGTATTAAACCCTAATAATAAAGTACATTAAAATCTCTATTAATATAAGTATATTCACCTTAAATAAAGATATTCATAATATTTTTTGATTTTTTTTAGTTGAAAAATTGAATTGTAAGACTTTTCATCCTAAAATTACCTTATTCTTCATTGCTTCTGTTATTCTTCTAGAGAGTTTTTGTGTTAAGACATATTCCTAGGGTGTGCAATATCGAGGCCGACTCTCTTGCAAAAGGTGCGATGGTGAAATCTATCCTTGGAAATTAAAATCCCCCTGCGTTCCGTTTGCTCGTCTGCATAAGTTGGTTTTGTTACGGTCGTCTATCCTTGGAAGCTTTTTCCTTAATCCTGTGTTTAGTAGTTGGCTGTATTGGAGGGGTTGTGGCTAGCATATCTAAGGGGTAGTGAATCTTTGACTGTTCTGCCTTGAGGTTTATTTCATGTATGCTCTATTCAAACAAATTATTTCATGTATGCTATGTTTGTAAATCTCTTTCAAGGATATATGAATAAATTGTCCCGGGCACTTTTTTCCTCTTTCCTACTTTCAACATTATATCTTGATATAATGTTGGGTATTAAAGGGGTTTTAACCACGCTCCACCTATTTTTTTTAAAAAAATATTTTTATTACAAATAAAACTTTTAATACACAATAAAATATAAAGATATGTATTAAAAGAGACTTTAATATTGAAAGGGTAGGTAGCACAGTCCCGTTGATATAACCAAAATTAGTAGTACATTGGATTAAAGACACAGTGGGACCTACCTAATGAAGAAATAAAATTGGGGGAAAATGAGGATATGTCGTAGATGTGGAAGAAGGGGTCATATATGATATTGAATAATTAAACTATTACCAAAAGTAGTGGTTAACTAGTAATATAATACGAAAAGTTGATGTTCGGTTCAGATCAAATTTTGGTAAATTAAATTATGGGTGCTTTTAGTTTGAGTTATTTTTTGGTTCAGGTTGTTTTTGGCTCAATTTGCTTCTAATCTAAATTTATTTTAGTTTGAGTCAAATTGGATACGGGTCCATATCTGTTAAACTAAGATTCAGATTGATTTTGATTTGGTCAGTTTATTTCGGGTTTTGAATCAACTTTAGGTAATTGAGTTCATATCGGATCTCGGATCAGATAAATCGGTTTAAGTAATTGGGTTCATATCATGTTTGTTAGGTCTAATTTCAATCCCTTGTTAAGAAACAGTAGGGTGAGTAAAAAATTGAATAAATCAAAAACAAATCATATCGAATTGTAATATTTGAATTGTTTGTAATTCATAAGTTTAAAATTTATGGTTATATGAGTCGAATTGAATTCTATTTTTACAAATTTTATAATTATTTTTTTTATTTTTTATAAGGTAAAACCAAGTACTTCATATTTCAAATAGTGAAAATAACTTACAAAGTCTATATAAGAATTATTAATTGTTCTTATTTACTTAAAATTTTATTTTTAAAATATTTATAAATTAGGCTTTAAAATTTATCAAATAATGTAAAAAAAACATAAAACAAAACTTGTATGTCAAAAAATAAAATTAGGCACCTAAGTGTGCAAAGAAAAACTTGAGTACCCAACTACAATAAAAAAAAATAGACATCAAATTGCATCATTAAAAAGTTAAATATCTAATCACACAAAAAAATTACATTATACATAAAATACTAAAATTAAATACGGAAAAATATATTTAACTTTTGAGTAAACTACTCTAATAGCCACTTTTATTTAATAAAAGTTCATTTTCGCTCACTAAATTCAAAAAAGTAACGTTTTGGTCATTTATGTTATCATTTTATAACGTTTTGGTTATTGAGACGTTACATGACATTAGTTTGATGATGTGACATGTTGGTGAAATGGGTTAATTTTGAATTAAACCCATGAACTCTAGATAAAATATTATTCGACCCTTAAACTTTAGATAAAATATTAATTTAACCAAAATAGTCCTTAGTGTTTGAAAATTTCGAAAATATACCCAAAATTTCATCAAGAATTTCATTCTAGTTTCTTTCTCAATTCTTTCATTCTCAAACACCTTTATATCTAGAATCTAAGCTAGAATAAGTTTCTTTACATCAAACAATATCCTAAAATTCAAATCACCATTAAAGCAATACAAGAAAGCTCATGGTTGAAGATGACATTGATTTTTTAAAATAATGACAGAAAACTGATTTTTAAAGTTTGAATAACTTGAACAGAAGTTAAGAAATTAATATTATCTTGAAAAGTGGTTTCCTCAAATTAAAATGGTGAATCAAGCAAAATCTTTTGTTGGAGAAAAATGAAAAATCGACAAATTTGGGGTTCTTCTTGGGGTGTTTTTTTATAGTGTTTTTTGAACTAGATAGAATATTTTTGTTCATTCATATTTGGAAAACAAGAAATCAATAAGAAGATGAAAGAATCTTGGAGAGAAATGATAGGAAATTTGAACAAAATTCGGTTTAGAGAAAGGTGTTGGCAGTTGGATAATTATCTAAAATTTAATGGTCAAATTAAAATTTTATCTAAAGTTTTAGGGTTAAAATAATATTTTATCTAAAGTTCATGAGTCAAATTAAAAATTAACCACTTTTATTAAAATATCACGTCATTAAACTAACGGCATTTAACATCTCAATGGCCAAAACATTATGAAACGATGATGTTAGTTAAAAAAACGTTATAAAACGATAACGTAAATGATTAAAATATTTTTTAAATTTGGTGAACAAAAATGAACAATTATGAAACGAAAGTTATTTTACCTTTAACTTTTTAGTATTGTGTGACATGATGTGATTTATTGTCTTATAGGATGATATAGGAGAATCTAACGTACAACAAGGATATGGCTAAAAAATAACAAGCTTTGAAACTTGTGAAAGACTCACCAAAAACACTTAAAATGTTAAATTTTTTTGATAATATTTTATGTTGGTTTTTTTCTATTTTTTAGTAAGTTTCAAATTTTGTTTTTTTATAAAAATTTAGGTTATTAGATAAAGTTTTGAAACTTATTTTTTAAGTTTTTAAACTAATCAAATCATATTAAAGTAAACTTAAAATATTATTAAAAAATCTAAAGTTTTAAATTTTTTGGTGAGTCTTTTATAAGTGTAAAAACTTACTCATCTTTAATCGCACCCAAATTCACCCGCTGATACAAAATAATTCATCTCAGACTTTACTAAATGTTGGACTTCAGAGGTAGGTTTAGCAATGTGTGGTTCTAAGCTAACTAAGCAGACGCCAGACTTGACCTTGCTTCCCCGTTTTTTGCGCTAACTTCCCATCGGTAACACCATTGACTTGGGACATCCTTATTTATTCTTTTCTCACACATTTGTTGATATTTCGACATCAAATTAAGTTTTAAATTTAATATGTTCGGTGTATCATTTAAGTGCTTTTAGGAGCGTAGAAAAATACACCCGAGTTGTATTCTTTAAATAATGTTAAGAGTTTAAATTCTGACATTATAAACGGAAAAAATTAAGTTAAAAAGATTACTCTCATATTGAGCATCTATAAAATCAAATTAGTAGAGGGGCAACAGGAGCAAGATACCCTATATCACTTTACGGGCAAGACACCCCGTTTCTAGGAGAAGCAAGGGAGCGAGACACCCTATATTGCTTCAAGAAAGAGGGGCAAGATACTCCACATCACTTAGAAGGAGCAGACTACAGTTACCAGTGCATTTGGCTCTTTGCCCTATTTTCGTTTCAACGGAATAAAAAAAAAAGGTAGCTGTAGTCACCTATTTTATCCGCCCCCATTTAAATCTCTATATTTATGCATATATTATATCATATATAAAACCAAAATTGAAAATCCATTAAAAAATGTCCATATATAAATAAGGAGTCCATTAAAATAAAAGAAGTACATGAATAAGGGGCAACCCAAGCTTAATTAAACAACCCTAAGCCCTAATTTTTTTTCTTCCCATGCGTAGCCAACAAGAAACCGTTAGATCAAATCTTGATCCAACGGTCCAGAACAAATCGGATAAACCCTAGCCCTTATGCTTCAAAGCCGCACCATTAGCTCAAGACATGATCTAACGACCCAGATCGCGTAGGATAAGAGCACATGGATAGCCACTCGCGTGTGAGGACCACGTTCTCAACTTTCAAACTTCCCCCAATCCGTTCGTCTTCTTCGATCAACGCCGAGCACCACCACCCTCCGTCGTCGCCGCCGCTGAAGGCCTTGCTTGCTCCTTACTCGTTGATAGGTTATAATTATATACTCTTTGTAGTAATTAATTTCTTCATATTCTAATTATATTTTGAGCTTCATTGTGGAAATTATGTTTCTTTTGATTTAAGAGGTGAAATATGGATGCAATGGTGGATTCAACTCAAAAGCATATTTTTAGCTTCCCAAGTGAAAATCAAGTCTTGTAGCGACTTTTTCCGAGCCGCTATAAAAAATAAAATCATATATGGGGGTGTTTCTACTTTTATTGAAAAATTATTAAAAAGAGGAATTTTAGGAAAATTCGTATTTTAAAAACATGGAGTTGCCACCGGCCACTTTGGTAGGCCGAACACCATAAAACAAAAAACCAGAGATTTTGAAAACTTGGGTTCGGAGTTGGTTACGTACTAGGAAGGGTTAGCACCCCTGCTACGTCCAAAATTAGTACCTAAGGGTTCGTATCGTAATTATTAAGAAAAATACAAATTTTGATTTAATTTAATAATTAATTTTTTAAATGTATGAATGTCTCGAATATTTAAAAGGATTTTGTAAATTGTGGTACCAAAGAAGATGACGCCCTGAGACCGAAATAACACTCCCCAATAGGATACCCGGGTTTTCTCAAAAAACCAAACTTGATATTACAAACATGTTAAAATGATACATAAACAAATAGGTGAATAAACATAAAAAAACGATACATAAATGAAACAAATAAACCTATATACACATATGGAAAGATTATAATACTATATAATGTATACATAACACATACATAACTCACATGATATAAAAATTATACCATACACAATGATACGCACAATATTATATATATAATATATATTATACACAAAATACATAATACATATATAAGATAATACGTACCCACATATATACATATAATAGTATATTTATAAAAACTTGTGAATATGACAAAATATATAAACATAAATACCCAAGAAATATAAATTTACTAAATATAGAAATTCCCTACTAAAAATCATATGTATGTATTTTATACATGAATTAATATATGTACAATACATCATATAGTTGTATATACACATGCCTATACATATTCAAATATACAAAAACACACATACACATATTTATTCCTAAATAAACACGTTTATACAAAAATTAAATTAATAAGCAATAAAACAAATGTAAGTAATAAGGACCACATATCAAATAAAAAGTACACAAACAAAGACATAAATACGAATCACAAGGTACGAACAAGAATATACTTAACATAAAAAACAAATAAAATGTATCGAATATATATATATATATATATATATGTAATGAACATAAAAAACAGAATATAAGACTGAAATTAAATGTAATGAAAAGGGCTGGGACCAAAATAAGAATTAAGCCCTCAAGAATCAACTTAAATTTAAATAAAAAGGGCCTAATTGAAAACTACATGAAAAACAAGAAGACCAAATCCGTAATTTTACCCTTTGAAAAGTAATTAAATGGAATTTGGGGCTTGATTGAAAACTAGTAAAAATATAGGAGGTCCGGTTGTGTAATTGGACCATGAGGAAGGTAAAAAAATGAGAAGTAAAGTGGGGCAGAGGAACTTATGGGGTAATTTACCCATTAAAACCTGATTTAAGCTTAGATTAAGGATGAAATTGAAAGATTTTTGAAACTTGCAGGGGTGTGGAGGTAATTTAGAAAAGTGAAAGGACCCTGGATGTAAATTCTAAAACGCAGAGGGACTATTAAGAGATTATACCATTTTTAAAATTTTATCCGGCTCAAATTGAAACCCTTTAGCCATTTTTTTAGCTTTCTCTAAAAACCCTATTTTTTTCCCGAAAATAAACGCAAAAAACCTAGAAATTCCTCCCCATTTCAGATCAAACTCAACGAATAATGAAGAACACACATGGTGTTCTTCATGAACATGAACAACACCAACCCAGATTTCCAGTAACCACCATGGACCACCACCAAACACAAAAACTGGTGGTGGCTCCACCACTAAACTCTCATCAGTAGGTGTCATCACCATTGTTAACCCAAGGTGCGGTAACTCCAAAACTAAAAAAACATTTTCCTTTTTCTTAAAAAACTAGATCCAACTATCCTTTTCCAAAATCAAAACCCCAAAATTTTTTAAAACTTTTTCCAAGAACCGAAGCCCATGTTTTTTTTAAAAAAAAACTCCACCCCACTAGTTCACCCTAATCGGTTTAAAATCGAGGGCTTATTACTGGAGCAATGAGAACTGATGGCCTAGGTAAACTCTTCCCTTTCCTTTGTATTTTATTACTTTATTATTATTTATATTTTTTGCTATGCTTGCATATTGAATATTGAGAGAGAAAGAATAAGAAAGATACCTCTGAAATGTTTTTTTATTGATGATCTCCCTTTCTAATTTAATACAACAGATTCTTGAATTTATATCTGATTGCTTTAATTTTTCTTTGTTTATAATACTAAGCAAACATTAAATTGATTCACTGTTGATGATGCTTCTTTGATTTTTCCCCATTTTTTGTGATTGTTGCCCATGCTGGTGGTTGAATTCGGTGAGGAAATTGCACGGCGACAGCGAGAATAATGGGCGGCCAGGCACGTGGCGGGGGTAGATGAAGGGTTTCTCGGCAAGACAAAGTCTGGGTCGTTGGATCGAATTTGATCTAACGGCTGAGATTAATCGAAGATCAACGACCCTGATGTAACCTGAGAACTGACGTGGCATCCCGCGATGTTGCCACATAGCGTATGGGATATGAATAGGCTCGGGCGTACATCACACGCGTGCATGGAAGAGCAACGGTCAGCGAGTGATCTAAACTTGCGGTAGATGAAAGGGCTTTTGGATGCATCTGAACCGTTTGATCTAGCTGGATCCAATGGTTTTCCTTCGGCTGCGCAAGGATAAGAAAAAGGTTATCAGATTTGGGTATTAGGGTTTATTTGGTTCCCCACGAAATATAAAGACTGAATCCCAGAAGTGAATTACAACACTATACAGAGGTGAACACCCCAAGAAGCGAAGTAATCACTCATTCTTAAAGGTTCTAAACCTATTGCATGATGAAAAAAATGGTAAACAAATGAGGGTAGGAATTAAAAAATAAATTAAATTGAATTTAAATTTTCTTAATAATTACGATACGAACCCAATTAAGGCCTAACTCTCTTTTTATTTTGAAAACAAAAAAATTATCCCTAGCGGAGTGACCATGCTGTAGCGACTTTTTTCTAAGTCACTACGAAAAATAAAATCATATATGGGGGCATTTATGCTTTTATTTAAAAATTATTTAAAAAGGGAATTTTAGGAAAACTCGCATTTTAAAAGTATGGAGTTGCCACCGGCCACTTTGGTAGGCCGGACACTATAAAACAAAAAATAAGAGATTTTGAAAACTTAGGTTCAGAGTCAGTTCCGTACGGGGAAGGGTTAGCACCCCCGCTATGCCCAAAATTAGTACCTAAGGGTTCACATCGTAATTATTAAGAAAACAAAATTTGATTAATTTAGTAATTAATTCTTAAAATGCATGAATGGCTAGAATATTTAAAAGGATTTTGTAAATTGTGGTACCAAAGGAAGATGACGCCCTGAGACCGGGATGACACTCCCCAACGGGATACTGGTTTTCTCAAAAAACCATACTTGATATTAAAAACATGTTAAAATGATACATAAACAAATAGGTGAATAAACATAAATAAATTGATACATTAATGAAAAAAATAAACCTATATACACATATGGAAAGATTATATACTATATAATGTATACATAAAACATATATAACTCACATGTTATAAAAATATACCATACACGATGATACACACAATATTATAATATAATATATATATACATATTATACACAAAATACATAATAAATATATAAGATAATACGGTTAACTCCTCAAAAGTACTATTTTTCATATATATATTGCTATGCTTTTGCTTGACTTTGAGTATACATATATGCATTTTAGTTTGTAAAATCATGCATTTACATTAAGGAGTTAGAATTTGTATTTTTTTTTTGGAGTGAAAGGTTTTTTTCTGGTTTTGATGGCAGGTTGGCAGAGCAGGACAGGAGAAGAAAACCAAAGAAGCAGACGAGAAATGCCAAGTTGCGGTTGGAAAAGTTGTACGATATGTGCCAAGCTCGGTTGGCAATAGATTGAAGGATGATGACGTCAGCCCTAATGAAAGATGATGACGTTATCCCTAATAAAGGATGATGCCAAGCTTGGTTGGCAAAAGAAAGATGAAGAATGTCAAGCTTCGTTGGCAAAAAAAATGACGGTCGATGACATCAGCCCTAAATTTCAAATGGAGAGATAAGCAGATAAGATGATAAGCTGATAACATGCTTATCCTTCTGCACAACCAATTTTCAAATTTCAAACCCCTCCTAGGGTTTCCATGCATGCCTATTTAAAGAAGAAGTCGATCAATCAATAAGGGGGAAAAGAGTGCTGGACCGTGGTGAGAAAGAAGGGAAAACGTGGTTCGAACCGGCTGAACCGAGAGCTGTGGAGTCAAGGAAGGGCTATATCGATAGATATCCTTTTTTACCCATTTCTCTTCAGTTCTTTATTTTTCATTTGAAATGGTTATGTTTAAAAACGATTTGTGGATGGACCCCCAGCCATAAATTAATCTTTATAGTTGGCTGAGGATGTTTGTAATATCCCGTTATTGGATTAGTGATCAAAACATAAAGAATCAAAAGTTGGTGGTTCTAGTTCAGTGACTAAAATGAAAAATTTCAAAGTTTGGTGGCTAAAGTGAAAAGTTGAGAAAAGTTCAAGGACCAACATGGTACTTTTCCCAATAAATATTTTTATGTCATAATTAAATAGATCACTTAAGGGTGTGGATCGAATATAAAAACCTTGGTTCAATCCGATATTTATATTATTGTGAATTTACGGTTAAAGTTAAAATGGAAATCGGGTAACCGAATGAGCTCGGAATCTTATGAAATTTTGAAGGGAGTCTTAGAAAGACTCGAGGAATATGACATTGAAATTTTGAATCTTTTTGAATCGATTTATATTCGATTCTATCCAGTATTTTGTATAGGTGATGGAATGGCATTTTGGTAGATATCTAGATTCATTAATGGTAATTTGGTCATTTCACCTATACTTTTAAGGTATAATTGATTATGGAAGAAGATAAATTATAGGTTTTGGATGGTAATTGGTTATGATCCAAGGGTAAAGTAGTCATTTGACTATTTTAAAGATATTTTTTATTTAAGGATTTATAACCATTTGTCATCAAAATAAAAGAAAGAAAAAGTTGAAATATTTGGTTCATCATCTCCAAGCTTTTCGTGAACTCCATAGCTAGGTAAGAAGAAATTTTGATTCAATTTTTGGCTTTATTTAGTTGGTTTTTGGATTGAGACATGAAATAAGAAATTGATCTCCCTTGAATTCTCTTTCTTTTGATATAAGTTTTGCTTAGTTTCCATGTCTCTAAGTTGAGGTTTGAGATTAGGGTATATGAAGGACATGTTTTTTTCATGTTTTAAGGTTCAAGCATGTAAGAAATGATGTTGTAATATTGTTATCACGCTTGAAATGATGAAAAATCAATGAAGAAAGCAAGAGGGACTATTCGACAATTAGAGGAAAATTAAGGGAAATTTTGTGAAAATTATTTTGATATTAGAAATGAGTAGAATGATGTTTTCTAAGTTAAATTATGTCATTAGAATGAAGAAAACATCATGTTGGGACCAATTTGTAAATTTTACAAATTTGGTGAAATAGGTGAGAAATTGTGAATTGTTCAAAAGTTGTAGCTATGTGGTTTACTATTGCTCAAGGATCATTTTGATATTACAATTTTTGGATTTGGAGTTCAAATGTGAAAGTTCCTAAATTTTAGATTATAAACCCTAAGAGAGAGAATTTAGGGTTTGAGATGGAATTATTAATTTAGTGATTTCAATGTGCAATTCAAGACTAGAATCAAGTGTTGGAAGCATTGTTATTGTAAAATAGCCTTTAGTTGCAAAACTTGAATTTTCCAACTTGGGTTGTACATGTGTTAGTAAGGCTTAAACATGTACTAAAGATTGCTTGTGTTATGTATTTAATGTACATACAGATAACAAAAAATTACGAGATCAACCGGGTGAAGAAATAAGATCGAAAGTGTAAACCGAACTTAGTGAGGCTAGTAAAATTCTATTTTTGTAAAGTGTCAAGGTGAGTACAATTGCATACATATCATGGTATTATTTATGTTATTGATTATTTGATTATTACATTGGTGAGGATTGAAAGGTTATTTCGGGTATGAACTGCCCTATATTGATATAAACTGTTACATGTTGCCATTGATGATATTAAGCCCAATGTATGATATAGAGATTTAAAAGTATAGTTGGATATCCATAGAGTCATAAACAGCTGTCTAAATATTTTAAGCACTTCGGGTGCTAAACACTACGGTGTATAAATTTCAATGAGAAAGCACTTCGGGCGCTAAACACTTCGGTGTAATATCATAAATTCTCATTGAGGGAGCACTTTAGGTGCTAAGCACTACGGTGCAAATAATACACATACTCAATAAAGGTTGGGTATGGGGGATGACTCGTGTACATAAAATTCTCTTAAATTGATACTTGGGCTAAATGAATAGAAAACAAGATGAAAAGTTCGAAAGCTCGATGATAAATATGGCAATGGTATTGGTAAGAATTAAAGTTATTACCATGTAATATGTTGTTCTTATACATATCATGTCATATATGCTAGCAAGCATAAAATGAAAGTGATTATATGCATTGTTATTTTATTATATTGATATCCATGTTAAGTCGTATTTGAATTAAATGTTGTTGCCTCACTAAGAATATGCTTAGCGTATGATGAATTTCATGCATAGGTTTTAAAGGAGCCGCAAAGGAAGAGTAGCCGAGCATCACTTTCTTATTTTGGGAGGTATATCTCCATACTCATAGTAATGTATTAACATTCATCCTTCCTTTTGGAAATGTACTAGATGGCATGTATAATTAGTGGGGTTTGTAATAACTTATTGCCAAATGTGGTTGGTTAATAGTTGTTATAATGTGGATAATGAACCTAGTGAGTCCTATTATGTCTATAAATGATAATGGACTAAGTTTTAGTGAATATGGGTTTTAAGATGGAAAGATTAAAAATTTGTCCAGAAAAATGTATGTAAAAGCGGTGTGTTTGAAAAATCAGCATAAACTCCACAATTGTAATTAGACAGTATATCTTATATGTATGAACTGGAATTTTTGTCTAGTTTCTTACAAAATTAACGGTGACTAATTTCGAGTTATATGTAAAAAGTTATGAATTTTTATTCGATGGCATGTATAATTAGTGGGGTTTGTAATAACTTATTGCCAAATGTGGTTGGTTAATAGTTGTTATAATGTGGATAATGAACCTAGTGAGTCCTATTATGTCTATAAATGATAATGGACTAAGTTTTAGTGAATATGGGTTTTAAGATGGAAAGATTAAAAATCCGTCCAGAAAAATGTATGTAAAAGCAGTGTGTTTGAAAAATCAGCATAAATTCCACAATTGTAATTAGACAGTATATCTTATATTTATGAACTGGAAATTTTGTCTAGTTTCTTACAAAATTAACGGTGACTAATTTCGAGTTATATGTAAAATGTTATGAATTTTTATTCGATGGAAGGTCAGAAAATAGGGCAGCAGAATTTCAGTATTTTGGGGTTGTGACGTGAATTCAAAGATTTATTTGAATTTTTATGTAATGAGTTTAGGTTAATAATTTATATGGTTAGAAAGCTTAATGAATCTAATTTAATTAGAAAATTCCAAAATGAACTTTCGATATTTATAATTTTTTTATAAATTTTTAAGTAAAGTAGTGCAGGTTGCCTGTTTTCTTAAGGAAAAGAAATAACAAGGTTTAAAATTGGTTAATAACATCACTGACTTGTATTTGGTGATAAATACGGGAAAAGGATGTTATATTGATTGGTATCAGAGCTTCAGGTTTAGCCGATTCTGGATAAAAATTGAGTTTAAAAATGAGCGGGAATTGTATACATGCCACTAGGATGTCATAATTACTAATGATTATGTGTAGATATTCTGATGCTCTATAATTAGTAATGCTACCCTATATTAAGAAATTTGTTAAAAATATGTTCTGTTCAAATGTCGGACCATCAAGGTTCTAGACATACATTTGAACCGGAGGTCCCTGTGCAATATCAAGGTTCTAGACATAATTACTAGAATGTACCTCAGGAGCAATATCAAGGTCAGGCATCTGCACAAGGACAACAAGACATGCCGGTTCAGGATCGTTGACTGTTCCTGCAGGCGTTAGATGATATTTTAAATAGACAAAAACCAGTATCTGTGCCTAGGGAGCTGAGGAAGCTGAAGGCATCAGAATTTCAAGATGATTATGATGTTGACCCGATGTCTGCGGACTTCTAGTTAAATGGTATTAAGATTATGTTGGATACTATCCGGTGTGATGATCAAGGAAAACTTGAAGGTGTAACATCATTTTTGATGGGACCTGCTCGAATTTGGTGGACCACTATTACTGCTCAGATTCCTCAGGAACGAGTTACTTGGGAATTGTTTCTACAAGAGTTCTAGAACAAGTACGTTAAGGATGTTTTCATCGAGGATATGATGAATCAATTTCTGAATTTGAAGCAAGCAGGCAGATCAATATATGAGTATGAATGTGAGTTTAATAAGCTTAGCCAGTTTGCTACAGAATTCCTTCCAACCGAGAAGCCCCGAGTTACCAAATTTGTGGGAGGCTTGGATCTCGATCTCAATAAATTTTTAGTTGCTCTTGATTTATCCGTATTTCAAGAAGCAGTAAACAGAGCTAAAGGGATGGAAAGAGTGGATCAAGAAGAAGTCTTGGAGAGGAAAGCCCAGTCACCCAAGCGATCTGGAGGTCCTAGTGCTTTACCATGGTCTAAACGTGGTAACGGATTTCAGCAGCAACGATCGGTCGGGTCAATGTCGTTAGTTAAGAAGAATTCTTCTACTGGTAAATCTAAAACGAGTGGTGCTAAAGGTGATGAAAGTCAGATTAAACCAAAATGCAAAGTTTGTGGAAAAAGACATTGGGGTCGATGTTGGTTGGCACCAAAGATAACTTGTTATCAATGTGGGAAATCGGGACACTTCAAACGCGAATGCCCAGAACTACGGGAAAATCAATCGGTAGTTTTTTCTCATAAAAATAAAGGAAACCGAGGTTGGAATTATCATCAAGGTGCATCAGAAGTTGCATCCAACCTGAAAGGAAAAGCTCCTGCTTGTGTATATAATATCAAGACCACCGAGAGTAAAGATGATCCCGATGTGATATCAGGTATGCTTGAACTCTTTGATAGACCTATTTTTGCACTAATTGATCCTGGTTCCACTCATTCATATATTAGTTCTAGAATCATACTAGAAAGAAACATTCCAATAGAACTAATTTCGAGTGAGGTGGTAGAAACCAATCCGTTAGGCCAGAGTGCTAAGGTCAAAAGAATTTGCCGTCAGTGTCCTATTAGAATTCAGAATGTGGATCTCCCCGCTGACCTTATGGAATTACCGTTTTGTGAATTCGAAATAATATTGGGGATGGATTGGTTATTCGCATATGATGCTGTGGTGGAGTGCCGATTAAAAAGATTAACTTTAAAGGAACCAGATGGATCACGAATATTATTCTGGGTAAGAAGTCGAATCATCGTAGTGATGTTATTTCGGCTGTTGTTGCAAATGAGATGTTGATGGATGGCTGTGAAACCTATTCAACTCCTGAAAGTGATACTTTGAAGCGGGAGGTGAAAATAGAAGATATACCTGCGATGCGGGAATTCCCAAATGTATTCCCAGAAGAATTACCGGGATTACCTCCATATAGAGAGGTAGAATTTGGAATTGATGTATTACCTGGTACAACACCCATATCAATGGCACCGTATCGTATGGCACTTCCTGAACTCCAGGAGCTCAAGTTACAGCTATAAGAATTACAGGATCGAGGTTTTATACGGCCAAGTATATCCCCATGGGGAGCACCTATATTATTTGTAAAGAAGAAAGATAGATCGATGAGATTGTGTATTGATTATCGTCAACTTAATAAAGTGATGATAAAGAATAAATATCCATTTCCAAGGATTGATGATCTTTTTGATCAATTAAAGGGGGCAGCAGTGTTTTCTAAGATTGATCTTCGATTGGGCTATCATCAATTGAGGATTAAAGAGTAGGATATTCCAAAGACAGCTTTCAGGACTCGATATGGACATTACGAGTTCATGGTAATGCCGTTTGGATTAACTAATGCCCCAGCAGCATTTATGAATTTGATGAACCGAATTTTTCAGCCATACCTGGACCAGTTTGTAGTGGTATTCTTAGATGATATCCTGGTCTATTCTAAAACCAAGGAGGATCACGATGTCCATCTCAGAATAGTTCTTCAAATCTTGAGGGAAAAGAAGTTATATGCTAAACTATCTAAATGTGAGTTTTGGCTTTTTGAAGTGACCTTTCTTGGCCATATAATGTCGGCTGAAGAAATTTGGGTTGATCTTCAGAAAATTCAAGCTATCATGGAGTGGAAACCTCCTAAAAATGTTGTAGAGGTTAAAAGTTTTCTCGGATTGGCAGGATATTACCGCCGATTCGTGAAAGATTTCTCGATGATTGCTGCACCTATTACCAAACTGCTCAGGAAGAATGTATCTTTTATGTGGACTAAAAGATGTTAAGAAAGCTTTGAAAGATTGAAGAAAATCTTGACAGAAGCTTCGGTGTTAGTTCAACCTGAATCGGGTAAGAATTTTTTGGTGTATAGTGATGCATCACATAATGGTTTGGGCTGTGTACTTATGCAAGACGGGAAAGTGATGGCTTATGCTTCTAGGCAGCTTAAAACTCATGAGAGGAATTATCCTACTCATGATCTGGAGTTAGCTGCGGTTGTTTTTGCTCTAAAAATTTGGCGCCACTACTTATATGGTGAAAATGTTATATACACTTAGACCATAAAAGCCTAAAAATATCTTTTAACATAGAAGGAGCTGAATTTAAGACAAAGGCGATGGATCGAGCTAATTAAGGATTATGATGCAATTATTGATTATCACCCGGGAAAGGCTAATGTGGTAGCAGACGCACTTAGCTGAAAGATGTTCTCAGCTCTACGGATATCAAATGCTCAATTATCAATATTGGATGATGGTGCTTTACTTGCTGAGCTGAACATCAGGTTTACCTTGATAGACAAAATCAAAGAATCACAAAAAAAGATGAAAATTGTTTGGAGAAAAAGAAGGAAGCTAAAAGGGGAGAATCTTCAGACTTCGAAGTGACGTCCAATGGATGTTTATATTATAAAGGACGTGCTTATATTCTTGAAGATGAGGAATTGAAAAAGGAAATCCTTATAGAAGCACATTATAGTCCTTTAACGGTGCACCCGAGAGGAAATAAAATGTATCAGGATTTGAAGAGCCGTTTTTGGTGGCCGGGAATGAAAAGAGCTATAACAGAATTCGTATCCAAATGCTTAACTTGTCAGCAAGTTAAAGCAGAACATCAAGTGCCATCAGGGTTACTTCAACCAATTTCTATTCCAGAATAGAAATGGGAAAAAGTGATTATGGATTTTGTAACCGAATTACCAATGACGCCAAACAGGAAAGACTTAATCTGGGTGATTGTAGATCGATTAACCAAATCAGCACATTTCTTACCAGTCAGAACAAATTTCTCTTTGAGTAAATATGCAGAGTTGTATATTCGAGAGATTGTTAGATTACATGGAGTTCCTATTTCTATTGTATCTGACAGAGATCCAAGGTTTACTTTTAGATTCTGGAAGGCATTACAGGAAGCATTGGGTACTCGACTACATTTTAGTACCGCCTTTCATCTGCAAACTGATGGACAATCAGAGAGGACAATCCAGATTTTGGAGGATATGCTTAGGGCTTGTGTTATCGAGTTTGCAGGCTCATGGGAAAAGTACCTACCATTGGATGAATTTGCGTACAACAACAGTTATCAGTCGAGAATTAAAATGGCACCCTATGAAGCTTTATATGGAAGAAAATTCCGGACACCATTAAATTGGTTTGAGTTGGAAGATCACAAGATTGTTGGCCCTGATTTGATTCAAGAAGTAGAAGAAAAAGTGAAGATAATTCGAGATAATCTAAGAGTAGTTTCCGATAGACAAAAAGCTTATTCAGATTCAAAAAGAAAAGAAGTTGAATACCAAGTGGGAGACAGAGTATTCTTGAAAGTTTCACTATGGAAGAAAATAATGAGATTTGGAAGAAAATGGAAGCTTAGTCCCAGATTTATTGGTCCGTATGAAATCTTGAAAATAGTTGGACCGATGGCTTATCAATTGGATTTACCACCAGAAATGAGCAAGATTCATGATGTTTTTCATGTATCGATGCTCCGCAAGTATAGGTCGAATCCTTCACATGTCATTTCACCTGCTGAACTTGAGATGCAACCTGATTTGACATTTGAAGAATAATCAGTAAAGATTTTAGCTCATGGGGTGAAGAAATTGAGAAACAAATCGATTCCATTGGTGAAAGTGCTCTGGAAGAATCACAAAGTGGAAGAAGCCACTTGGGAAACTGAAGAGCGAATAAAAGAACAGTACCCGCATTTGTTTAATCCAGGTACGTTTTAAAAATTCGAGGACGGATTTTTTAGGGGGGGAGAATTGTAATATCCCATTATTGGATTAGTGATCAAAACGTAAAGAATCAAAAGTTGGAGGTTCTAGTTCAGTGACTAAAATGAAAATTTTCAAAGTTTGGTGGCTAAAGTGAAAAGTTGAGAAAAGTTCAAGGACCACATGGTAATTTTCCCAATAAATATTTTTATGTCATTCACTTAAAGGTGTGGATCGAATATAAAAACCTTGGTTCGATCCGATATTTCTATTATTAGGAATTTATGGTTAAAGTTAAAATGGAAATCGGGTAACCGAATGAGCTCGAAATCTTATGAAATTTTGAAGGGAGTCTTAGAAAGACTCGAGGAATATGAAATTGAAATTTTGAATCTTTTTGAATCGGTTTAGATTCGATTCTATCCAGTATTTTGTATAGGTGATGGAATGACATTTTGGTAGATATCTAGATTCATTAATGGTAATTTGGTCATTTCACCTATACTTTTAAGGTATAATTGATTATGGAAGAAGATAAATTATAGGTTTTGGATGGTAATTGGTTATGATCCAAGGGTAAAGTAGTCATTTGACTATTTTAAAGATATTTTTTATTTAAGGATTTATAACCATTTGTCATCAAAATAAAAGAAAGAAAAAGTTGAAATATTTGGTTCATCTTCTCCAAGCTTTTCGTGAACTCCATAGCTAGGTAAGAAGAAATTTTGATTCAATTTTTGGCTTGATTTAGTTGGTTTTTGGATTGAGACATGAAATAAGAAATTGATCTCCTTGAATTCTCTTTCTTTTGATATAAGTTTTGCTTAGTTTCCATGTCTCTAAGTTGAGGTTTGAGATTAGGGTATATGAAGGACATGTTTTTTTTCATGTTTTAAGGTTCAAGCATGTAAGAAATGATGTTGTAATATTGTTATCACGCTTGAAATGATGAAAAATCAATGAAGAAAGCAAGAGGGACTATTTGACAATTAGAGGAAAATTAAGGGAAATTTTGTGAAAATTATTTTGATATTAGAAATGAGTAGAATGATGTTTTCTAAGTTAAATTATGTCATTAGAATGAAGAAAACATCATGTTGGGACCAATTTGTAAATTTTACAAATTTGGTGAAATAGGTGAGAAATTGTGAATTGTTCAAAAGTTGTAGCTATGTGGTTTACTATTGCTCAAGGATCATTTTGATATTACAATTTTTGGATTTGGAGTTCAAATGTGAAAGTTCCTAAATTTTAGATTATAAACCCTAAGAGAGAGAATTTAGGGTTTGAGATGGAATTATTAATTTAGTGATTTCAATGTGCAATTCAAGACTAGAATCAAGTGTTGGAAGCATTGTTATTGTAAAATAGCCTTTAGTTGCAAAACTTGAATTTTCCAACTTGGGTTGTACATGTGTTAGTAAGGCTTAAACATGTACTAAAGATTGCTTGTGTTATGTATTTAATGTACATACAGATAACAAAAAATTACAAGATCAACCGGGTGAAGAAAGAAGATCGAAAGTGTAAGCCGAACTTAGTGAGGCTAGTAAAATTCTATTTCTGTAAAGTGTCAAGGTGAGTACAATTGCATACATATCATGGTATTATTTATGTTATTGATTATTTGATTATTACATTGGTGAGGATTGAAAGGTTATTTCGGGTATGAACTGCACCATATTGATATAAAATGTTACATGTTGCCATTGATGATACATGTGATGATATTAAGCCCAATGTATGATATAGATATTTAAAAGTATAGTTGGATATCCATAGAGTCATAAACAGCTGTCTAAATATTTTAAGCACTTCGGGTGCTAAACACTACGGTGTACAAATTTTAATGAGAAAGCACTTCGGGTGCTAAACACTTGGTGTAATATCATAAATTCTCATTGAGGGGCACTTTGGGTGCTAAGCACTACGGTGCAAATACTACACATACTCAATAAAGGTTGGGTATGGGGATGACTCGTGTACATAAAATTCTCTTAAATTGATACTTGGGCTAAATGAATTGAAAACATGATGAAAAGTTTGAAAGCTCGATGATAAATATGGCAATGGTATTGGTAAGAATTAAAGTTATTACCATGTAATATGTTGTTATTATACATATCATGTCATATATGCTAGCAAGCATAAAATGAAAGTGATTATATGTATTGTTATTTTATTATATTGATATCCATGTTAAGTCGTATTTGAATTAAATGTTGTTGCCTCACTAAGATTATGCTTAGCGTATGATGAATTTCATGCATAGGTTTTAAAGGAGGTGTAAAGGAAGAGTAGTCAAGCATCACTTTCTTATTTTGGGAGGTATATCTCCATACTCATAGTAATGTATTAACATTCATCCTTCCTTTTGGAAATGTACTAGATGGCATGTATAATTAGTGGGTTTTGTAATAACTTATTGCCAAATGTGGTTGGTTAATAGTTGTTATATTGTGGATAATGAACCTAGTGAGTCTTATTATGTCTATAAATGATAATGGACTAAGTTTTAGTGAATATGGGTTTTAAGATGGAAAGATTAAAAATTTATCCAGAAAAATGTATGTAAAAGCGGTGTGTTTGAAAAATCAGCATAAACTACACAATTGTAATTAGACAGTATATCTTATATGTATGAACTGGAATTTTTGTCTAGTTTCTTACAAAATTAACGGTGACTAATTTAGTTATATGTAAAAAGTTATGAATTTTTATTCGATGGCATGTATAATTAGTGGGGTTTGTAATAACTTATTGCCAAATGTGGTTGGTTAATAGTTGTTATAATGTGGATAATGAACCTAGTGAGTCCTATTATGTCTATAAATGATAATGGACTAAGTTTTAGTGAATATGGGTTTTAAGATGGAAAGATTAAAAATCCGTCCAGAAAAATGTATGTAAAAGCAGTGTGTTTGAAAAATCAGCATAAATTCCACAATTGTAATTAGACAGTATATCTTATATTTATGAACTGGAAATTTTGTCTAGTTTCTTACAAAATTAACGGTGACTATTTTTCGAGTTATATGTAAAATGTTATGAATTTTTATTCGATGGAAGGTCAGAAAATAGGGCAGCAGAATTTCAGTATTTTGGGGTTGTGACGTGAATTCAAAGATTTATTTGAATTTTTATGTAATGAGTTTAGGTTAATAATTTATATGGTTAGAAATCTTAATGAATCTAATTTAATTAGAAAATTCCAAAATGAACTTTCGATATTTATAATTTTTTATAAATTTTTAAGTAAAGTAGTGCAGGTTGCCTGTTTTCTTAAGGAAAAGAAATAACAAGGTTTAAAATTGGTTAATAACATCAGCGACTTGTATTTGGTGATAAATACGGAAAAGGATGTTATATTGATTGGTATCAGAGCTTCAGGTTTAGCCGATTCTGGATAAAAATTGAGTTTAAAAATGAGCGGGAATTGTATACATGCCACTAGGATGTCATAATTACTAATGATTATGTGTAGATATTCTGATGCTCTATAATTAGTAATGCTACCCTATATTAAGAAATTTGTTAAAAATATGTTACATTCAAATGTCGGACCATCAAGGTTCTAGACATACATTTGAACAGGAGGTCCCAATGCAATATCAAGGTTCTAGACATAATTACTAGAATGTACCTCAGGAGCAATATCAAGGTCAGGCATCTGCACAAGGACAACAAGACATGCCGGTTCAGGATCGTTGACTGTTCCTGCAGGCGTTAGATGATATTTTAAATAGACAAAAACCAGTATTCGTGCCTAGGGAGCCGAGAAGTGAAGGCATCGAATTTCAAGATGATTATGATGTTGACCCGATGTCTGCGGACTTCTAGTTAAATGGTATTAAGATTATGTTGGATACTATCCGGTGTGATGATCAAGGAAAACTTGAAGGTGTAACATCATTTTTGATGGGACTGCTCGAATTTGGTGGACCACTATTATCGCTCGATTCCTCAGAGCGAGTTACTTGGGAATTGTTTCTACAAGAGTTCTAGAACAAGTGCGTTAAGGATGTTTTCATCGAGGATATGATGAATCAATTTCTGAATTTGAAGCAAGCAGGCGGATCAATATATGAGTATGAATGTGAGTTTAATAAGCTTAGCCTTGTTTGCTCTGAAATTCCTTCCAACCAGAAGCCCCGGGAGTTACCAAATTTGTGGGAGGCTTGGATCTCGATCTCAATAAATTTTTAGTTGCTCTTGATTTATCCGTATTTCAAGAAGCGAGAAAATGAGCTAAAGGGATGGAAAGAGTGGATCAAGAAGAAGTCTTGAGAGGAAAGCCCGATCACCCAAGCGATCCGGAGGTCCTAGTGCTTTACCATGGTCTAAACGTGGTAAAGGATTTCAGCAGCAACGATCGGTCGGGTCAATATCGTCAGTTAAGAAGAATTCTTCTACTAGTAAATCTAAAACGAGTGGTGCTAAAGGTGATGAAAGTCAGATTAAAACAAAATGCAAACTTTGTGGAAAAAGACATTGGGGTCGATGTTGGTTGGCACCAAAGATAACTTGTTATCAATGTGGGAAACCGGGACACTTCAAACGCGAATGCCCAGAACTACGGGAAAATCAATCGGTAGTTGTTTCTTAGAAAAATAAAGGAAACTGAGGTTGGAATTATCATCAAGGTGCATCAGAAGTTGCATCCAACCTGAAAGGAAAAGCTCCTGCTTGTGTATATAATATCAAGACCACCGAGAGTAAAGATGATCCCGATATGATGTCAGGTATGCTTGAACTCTTTGATAGACCTATTTTTGCACTAATTGATCCTGGTTCCACTCATTCATATATTAGTTCTAGAATCATACTAGAAAAAAACATTCCAGTAGAACTAATTTCGAGTGAGGTGGTAGAAACCAATCCGTTAGGCCAGCAGAGTGCTAAGGTCAAAAGAATTTGCCGTCAGTGTCCTATTAGAATTCAGAATGTGGATCTCCCCGCTGACCTTATGGAATTACCGTTTTGTGAATTCGAAATAATATTGGGGATGGATTGGTTATTCGCATATGATCTTTGTGGTGGAGTGCCGATTAAAAGATTAACTTTAAAGGAACCGGATGGATCACGAATATTATTCTGGGTAAGAAGTCGAATCATCGTAGTGATGTTATTTTTTTGTTGTTGCAAAATGAGATGTTGATGGATGGGTGTGAAACCTATTCAACTCTGAAAGTGATACTTTGAAGCGGGAGGTGAAAATAGAAGATATACTGCGATGCGGGAATTCCCAAATGTATTCCCGGAAGAATTCTGGGATTACCTCCATATAGAGAGGTAGAATTTGGAATTGATGTATTACGGTACAACACCCATATCAATGGCACCGTATCGTATGGCACTTCTGAACTCCGGGAGCTCAAGTTCTGACTATAAGAATTACAGGATCGAGGTTTTATACGGCCAAGTATATCCCCATGGGGAGCACCTATATTATTTGTAAAGAAGAAAGATGGATCGATGAGATTGTGTATTGATTATCGTCAACTTAATAAAGTGATGATAAAGAATAAATATCCATTTCCAAGGATTGATGATCTTTTTGATCAATTAAAGGGGGCAGCAGTGTTTTCTAAGATTGATCTTCGATTGGGCTATCATCAATTGAGGATTAAAGAGTAGGATATTCCAAAGACAGCTTTCAGGACTCGATATGGACATTACGAGTTCATGGTAATGCCGTTTGGATTAACTAATGCCCCAGCAGCATTTATGAATTTGATGAACCGAATTTTTCAGCCATACCTGGACCAGTTTGTAGTGGTATTCTTAGATGATATCCTGGTCTATTCTAAAACCAAGGAGGATCACGATGTCCATCTCAGAATAGTTCTTCAAATCTTGAGGGAAAAGAAGTTATATGCTAAACTATCTAAATGTGAGTTTTGGCTTTTTGAAGTGACCTTTCTTGGCCATATAATGTCAGCTGAAGAAATTTGGGTTGATCTTGAGAAAATTCAAGCTATCATGGAGTGGAAACCTCCTAAAAATGTTGTAGAGGTTAAAAGTTTTCTCGGATTGGCGAGGATATTACCGATTCGTGAAAGATTCTCGATGATTCTTGCACCTATTACCAAACTGCTCGCCAGAAGAATGTATCTTTTATGTGGACTAAAAGATGTTAAGAAAGCTTTGAAAGATTGAAGAAAATCTTGACTGAAGCTTCGGTGTTAGTTCAACCTGAATCGGGTAAGAATTTTTTGGTGTATAGTGATGCATCACATAATGGTTTGGGCTGTGTACTTATGCAAGACGGGAAAGTGATGGCTTATGCTTCTAGGCGACTTAAAACTCATGAGAGGAATTATCCTACTCATGATCCGGAGTTAGCTGCGGTTGTTTTTGCTCTAAAAATTTGGCGCCACTACTTATATGGTGAAAATGTTATATACACTTAGACCATAAAAGCCTAAAAATATCTTTTAACATAGAAGGAGCTGAATTTAAGACAAAGGCGATGGATCGAGCTAATTAAGGATTATGATGCAATTATTGATTATCACCCGGGAAAGGCTAATGTGGTAGCAGACGACGACTTAGTTTGAAAGATGTTCTCACTCTACGGATATCAAATGCTCA
The DNA here is from genome assembly GCA_019671005.1 of Hibiscus mutabilis. Lineage (NCBI taxonomy): Eukaryota > Viridiplantae > Streptophyta > Magnoliopsida > Malvales > Malvaceae > Hibiscus > Hibiscus mutabilis. The sequence goes on along the minus strand of CM033755.1, from coordinate 6,494,767 downwards.
ATTATCAATATTGGATGATGGTGCTTTACTTGCTGAGCTGAACATCAGGTTTACCTTGATAGACAAAATCAAAGAATCACAAAAAAAGATGAAAATTGTTTGGAGAAAAAGAAGGAAGCTAAAAGGGGAGAATCTTCAGACTTCGAAGTGACGTCCAATGGATGTTTATATTATAAAGGACGTGCTTATATTCTTGAAGATGAGGAATTGAAAAAGGAAATCCTTATAGAAGCACATTATAGTCCTTTAACGGTGCACCCGAGAGGAAATAAAATGTATCAGGATTTGAAGAGCCGTTTTTGGTGGCCGGGAATGAAAAGAGCTATAACAGAATTCAGTATCAAATGCTTAACTTGTCAGCAAGTTAAAGCAGAACATCAAGTGCCATCAGGGTTACTTCAACCAATTTCTATTCCAGAATAGAAATGGGAAAAAGTGATTATGGATTTTGTAACCGAATTACCAATGACGCCAAACAGGAAAGACTTAATCTGGGTGATTGTAGATCGATTAACCAAATCAGCACATTTCTTACCAGTCAGAACAAATTTCTCTTTGAGTAAATATGCAGAGTTGTATATTCGAGAGATTGTTAGATTACATGGAGTTCCTATTTCTATTGTATCTGACAGAGATCCAAGGTTTACTTTTAGATTCTGGAAGGCATTACAGGAAGCATTGGGTACTCGACTACATTTTAGTACCGCCTTTCATCTGCAAACTGATGGACAATCAGAGAGGACAATCCAGATTTTGGAGGATATGCTTAGGGCTTGTGTTATCGAGTTTGCAGGCTCATGGGAAAAGTACCTACCATTGGATGAATTTGCGTACAACAACATGATTATCGGTCGAGAATTAAAATGGCACCCTATGAAGCTTTATATGGAAGAAAATTCCGGACACCATTAAATTGGTTTGAGTTGGAAGATCACAAGATTGTTGGCCCTGATTTGATTCAAGAAGTAGAAGAAAAAGTGAAGATAATTCGAGATAATCTAAGAGTAGTTTCCGATAGACAAAAAGCTTATTTGATTCAAAAGAAAAGAAGTTGAATACCAAGTGGGAGACAGAGTATTCTTGAAAGTTTCACTATGGAAGAAAATAATGAGATTTGGAAGAAAATGGAAGCTTAGTCCCATTTATTGGTCCGTATGAAATCTTGAAAATAGTTGGACCGATGGCTTATCAATTGGATTTACCACCAGAAATGAGCAAGATTCATGATGTTTTTCATGTATCGATGCTCCGCAAGTATAGGTCGAATCCTTCACATGTCATTTCACCTGCTGAACTTGAGATGCAACCTGATTTGACATTTGAAGAATAATCAGTAAAGATTTTAGCTCATGGGGTGAAGAAATTGAGAAACAAATCGATTCCATTGGTGAAAGTGCTCTGGAAGAATCACAAAGTGGAAGAAGCCACTTGGGAAACTGAAGAGCGAATAAAAGAACAGGAGTACACGCATTTGTTTAATCCAGGTACGTTTTAAAAATTCGAGGACGGATTTTTTAGGGGGGGAGAATTGTAATATCCCATTATTGGATTAGTGATCAAAACGTAAAGAATCAAAAGTTGGAGGTTCTAGTTCAGTGACTAAAATGAAAATTTTCAAAGTTTGGTGGCTAAAGTGAAAAGTTGAGAAAAGTTCAAGGACCACATGGTAATTTTCCCAATAAATATTTTTATGTCATTCACTTAAAGGTGTGGATCGAATATAAAAACCTTGGTTCGATCCGATATTTCTATTATTAGGAATTTATGGTTAAAGTTAAAATGGAAATCGGGTAACCGAATGAGCTCGAAATCTTATGAAATTTTGAAGGGAGTCTTAGAAAGACTCGAGGAATATGAAATTGAAATTTTGAATCTTTTTGAATTGGTTTAGATTCGATTCTATCCAGTATTTTGTATAGGTGATGGAATGACATTTTGGTAGATATCTAGATTCATTAATGGTAATTTGGTCATTTCACCTATACTTTTAAGGTATAATTGATTATGGAAGAAGATAAATTATAGGTTTTTGATGGTAATTGGTTATGATCCAAGGGTAAAGTAGTCATTTGACTATTTTAAAGATATTTTTTATTTAAGGATTTATAACCATTTGTCATCAAAATAAAAGAAAGAAAAAGTTGAAATATTTGGTTCATCTTCTCCAAGCTTTTCGTGAACTCCATAGCTAGGTAAGAAGAAATTTTGATTCAATTTTTGGCTTGATTTAGTTGGTTTTTGGATTGAGACATGAAATAAGAAATTGATCTCCCTTGAATTCTCTTTCTTTTGATATAAGTTTTGCTTAGTTTCCATGTCTCTAAGTTGAGGTTTGAGATTAGGGTATATGAAGGACATGTTTTTTTTCATGTTTTAAGGTTCAAGCATGTAAGAAATGATGTTGTAATATTGTTATCACGCTTGAAATGATGAAAAATCAATGAAGAAAGCAAGAGGGACTATTTGACAATTAGAGGAAAATTAAGGGAAATTTTGTGAAAATTATTTTGATATTAGAAATAAGTAGAATGATGTTTTCTAAGTTAAATTATGTCATTAGAATGAAGAAAACATCATGTTGGGACCAATTTGTAAATTTTACAAATTTGGTGAAATAGGTGAGAAATTGTGAATTGTTCAAAAGTTGTAGCTATGTGGTTTACTATTGCTCAAGGATCATTTTGATATTACAATTTTGGATTTGGAGTTCAAATGTGAAAGTTCTAAATTTTAGATTATAAACCCTAAGAGAGAGAATTTAGGGTTTGAGATGGAATTATTAATTTAGTGATTTCAATGTGCAATTCAAGACTAGAATCAAGTGTTGGAAGCATTGTTATTGTAAAATAGCCTTTAGTTGCAAAACTTGAATTTTCCAACTTGGGTTGTACATGTGTTAGTAAGGCTTAAACATGTACTAAAGATTGCTTGTGTTATGTATTTAATGTACATACAGATAACAAAAAATTACAAGATCAACCGGGTGAAGAAAGAAGATCGAGTGTAAGCCGAACTTAGTGAGGCTAGTAAAATTCTATTTCTGTAAAGTGTCAAGGTGAGTACAATTGCATACATATCATGGTATTATTTATGTTATTGATTATTTGATTATTACATTGGTGAGGATTGAAAGGTTATTTCGGGTATGAACTGCACCATATTGATATAAAATGTTACATGTTGCCATTGATGATACATGTGATGATATTAAGCCCAATGTATGATATAGATATTTAAAAGTATAGTTGGATATCCATAGAGTCATAAACAGCTGTCTAAATATTTTAAGCACTTCGGGTGCTAAACACTACGGTGTACAAATTTTAATGAGAAAGCACTTCGGGTGCTAAACACTTCGGTGTAATATCATAAATTCTCATTGAGGGGGCACTTTGGGTGCTAAGCACTACGGTGCAATTACTACACATACTCAATAAAGGTTGGGTATGGGGGATGACTCGTGTACATAAAATTCTCTTAAATCGATACTTGGGCTAAATGAATTGAAAACATGATGAAAAGTTTGAAAGCTCGATGATAAATATGGCAATGGTATTGGTAAGAATTAAAGTTATTACCATGTAATATGTTGTTATTATACATATCATGTCATATATGCTAGCAAGCATAAAATGAAAGTGATTATATGTATTGTTATTTTATTATATTGATATCCATGTTAAGTCGTATTTGAATTAAATGTTGTTGCCTCACTAAGATTATGCTTAGCGTATGATGAATTTCATGCATAGGTTTTAAAGGAGGTGTAAAGGAAGAGTAGTCAAGCATCACTTGCTTATTTTGGGAGGTATATCTCCATACTCATAGTAATGTATTGACATCCATCCTTCTTTTTGGAAATGTACTAGATGGCATGTATAATTAGTGGGTTTTGTAATAACTTATTACCAAATGTGGTTGGTTAATAGTTATTATATTGTGGATAATGAACCTAGTGAGTCTTATTATCTCTATAAATGATAACGGACTAAGTTTTAGTGAATATGGGTTTTAAGATGGAAAGATTAAAAATATATCCAGAAAAATGTATGTAAAAGCAGTGTGTTTGAAAAATCAGCATAAATTACAAAATTGGAATTAGACAGTGAATCTTATATGTATGAACCGAAAATTTTGTATAGTTTCTTAAAAAATTAACGGTGACTAATTTCGAGTTATATGTAAAATGTTATGAATTTTTATTCGATGGAAGGTCAGAAAACAGGGCAGCAGAATTTCAATATTTTGGGGTTGTGACGTGAATTCAAAGATTTATTTGAATTTTTATGTAATGAGTTTAGGTTAATAATTTATATGGTTAGAAATCTTAATGAATCTAATTTAATTAGAAAATTTCAGAATGAACTTTCGATGTCTATAAAAAAATTATAAATTTTTAAGTAAAGTAGTGCAGGCTGCCTGTTTTCTTAAGGAAAAGAAATAATAGGGTTTAAAATTGGTTAATAACATCACTGACTAGTATTTGGTGATAAATATGGGAAAGGGATGTTACAATGTTTAGTGATAAACGCTTTGTTAATTTTTAGTTTTTAATAATTGCTTACCCTAGCACAATTTGTCTATCTGCTACTGCTTTATTTTTCTAAATTGTTTGCCATACGACAGTTGGCAATGCATGCTTATTATTCCTTAATATCTTAACAGACTTTGGGAGTAACAATCAATTGCTAGGTACTGAGGAGAGAAACTTCGACAGTTGATATTCAAGTAGAAGATCTTACCTAGGAAGTGAATCTACCCCTTAGGAGTAAAGATTGGAACTTAACCGGGTTAACTCATTGAGTAATTTCACTATAGACATATAGGGATTAATCATGGTTAACTTAGGGTATTGCTATCGATAGAGGCAATACCGATCTTAAATATTCTCGGAAATATAACCAAGGTGAAGTGTTATTAAACCCAGCTTTAGCAAGCATAAAATCCGGACATCCCTTGCCAGCTCTTACCATTCATTTGAATTCAATTGTTTGCCAAACTGTTTACATTTTGTTGCATTTATTTAGTTATTTATTAAATAAAAATCCACTTCAACATTTTTGTTCTATTTAGACATGTAAAATATCGTGGCAATTAATTCCTGGACAATCCCTGTGGAGACAATACTCACTTACTACTATATTACTTGCTGATCGTGTATACTTGCACCCAAAATACGAATCCTTGACATTATTTACTTGCATATTTACACTGATTCTCCAATCTTTTGTCATGCGATATTCAATTGACAAAAACGTACCCACATATAATAGTATATTTATAAAACTTGTGAATATGACAAAATATATAAACATAAATACCCAAGAAATATATATATACTAAATATAGAAATTCCTTACTAAAAAAACATATGTATGCATTTTATACATGAATTAATATATGTACAATACATCATATAGTTGTATATACACATACACATACATATTCAAATATACTAAAAACACATATACATATTCCTATATAAACACGTTATACAAAAATTAAATTAATAAGCAATAAAACAAATGTGAGTAATAATGACCACATATCGAATAACAAAGTACACAAACAAAGACATAAATAAGAATCACAAGGTACGAACAAGAATATACTTAACATAAAAAACAAATAACATGTATAGAAAATATATATATATATATGTAATGAACATAAAAAATAGAATATAAGACTGAAATTAAATGTAATGAAAAGGGCTGGGACCAAAATAAGAATTAAGCCCTCAAGAATTAGCTTAAATTAAAATAAAAAGGCCTATTTGAAAACTACATGAAAAACAAGAGGACCAAATCCGTAATTTTACCCTTTGAAAAGTAATTAAATGGAATTTGGGGCTTGATTGAAAACCAGTAAAAACATAGGAACACCGATTGTGTAATTGGACCATGCGAAAGGTCAAAAATGAGAAGCAAAGTGGGGCAGAGGGACCTATAGGGTAATTTACCCATTAAAACCTTATTTAAGCTTAGATTAAGGACGAAATTGAATGATTTTTGAAACTTGCAAGGGGTGGGGAGGTAATTTAGAAAAGCGGAAGGACCCTGGATGTAAATGCCAAAACGCGAAGGGACTATTAAGGGATTATACCATTTTTAAAATTTTAAAAACTATAAAACAACCAATCCGGATCAAATTGAAACCCTTTAGCCAATTTTTTTAGCTTTCTCCAAAAACCCTATTTTTCTCTAAAAATAAACACACAAAAAACCCAAAATTCAACCCCATTTTAGATCAAACTCAACCAATAATGAAGAACACACATGGTGTTCTTCGTGTTCTTCATGAACATGAAGAACACCAACCCAGATTTCTAGAAACCACCATGGACCACCACCAAACCCAGAAACCGTTGGTGGCTCCTCCACTCCGGCATCATTAGCCATCACCGGCCGTCATTCACGAATGCGGTAACTTCCAAAACTAAAAAAATGTTTTCCTTTTTAAAAAAATTAGATCCAACCATCCTTCTTCCAAAATCAAAACCCCAAAATTTTTGAAAACCTTTTCCAAGAACCGAAACCTATGTTTTTCTTTAAAAAAATTCTACCCCACCGGTTCACCCTACTCAGTTTAAAACCGCGGGCTTGTCACCGGAGCAAGGAGAAATGACAGCCTAAGTAAACTCTTCCCTTTCCTTTGTATTTTATTAGTTTATTATTATTTATATTTTTTTGCTATGCTTTCATATTGAATATTGATAGAGAAAGAAGAAGAAAGATACCTCCAAAATATTTTTTTATTGATGATATCCCTCTAAAATTTAATGCAACAGATTCTTGTATTTATATCTGATTGCTTTGATTTTTCTTTATTTACAATACTATGCAAACATTAAATTGATTCACTGTTGATGATGCTTCTCTAACTTTTCCCTATTTTTTGTGATTGTTGCCCATGCTAATGGTTGAATCTGGTGAGGAAATCGCACGGTGGCAGCAGGAATAATGATCGGCCGGGCACGTGGTGAGGGCATATGAAGGGTTTCTCGACCAGACAAAATCTAGGCCGTTGGATCAGATTTGATCCAATGGTTAGGATTAATCGAAGATCAATGGCCCTGATGTAACCTAGGAACTGACGTGGAGTCCCAATATGTTTCCACGTTTTGCGTGGGATATGAACGGGCTCGGGCGTACGTCGCGCGCATGCATGAAAGAGCAACAGTCAGCGAGTGATCTAGATGCGTGGCAGATGAAAGGGCTCTTGGATGCATCTGAACCGTTAGATCGACTGTTTAAGGATAAAAAAGGTTATCAAATTTAGGTATTAAGGTTTATTTTGTTTGTTGGGCTGGTTGGGTCTGGCCGAAATGGGCCTATGTAAATATTAATTTTGGGTTTTGTAATTTGGACTAGACAATTTAATAATAAAAGTCTTTCAATATTTCATATCTATTTTTTTAATTTATATATAGCCCATTAATAATAATATTAACTAATAATAATAATATTAGCAATATTAATAATAATAAAATTAACATACATATATTCATATATATATATATATATATACATATGCGAACATATATACACACACATAAATACACATACACATGCAAACATTATATAATGAACATTAAGCATATAAATACATATACACATATACAATATGTATAAAAATACACACATACATCATACTTACATATATTTAATGACATATTAATATAATAATTATTATAATATAATTAATTAATCGATACTACTATAATATTATACAACCCAGACAAAAATAAGTGATTACAAGTCTTTTGGATGAAAGTAGAACTGGGTAGAAGCGCATCTTCGATAAGGACTGACCACGCCTTGTGACTGATGCAAAAATGGTGTTTGACGTGAAAAATCCAACTTTTTGGAATCAAATCCGAGATGAAGCCCACTTTTATAGATATTTCCATTATTTTGGAAGTGTTGGACCAAGAATCAATCTATTTTATTAATTAGAACTTTATTTATTTATATTTCCCTTTATCTTATCTTTCCTTATTAGATTAGAACTCAATTAAAAGAGATTTACTTTTAGGTTTAAGATTTTTGCTTTCTCTATAAAGAGCTCAATAGATCTCTTAGAGAACATCTTAGAATCAATCTTTTGATGGCTCTTCTCTCTAGTATTCTTATTCCACCATATGTGGTTAAGCTTTTATTTCTGATTCAAGAGTGAAGTGAATTCCGCTGTAATTTTGTGAGGCTTGTACTAAAATAATATTTCTCATTTAATTTGAGTAATCTTTATTTCTTGTTCTTATTTTTATGAATGTTTGATATTGAATAAATTGATACCTTAGTTCGATATTGGATGTTCTATCACTATCCATGTTGCAATTAGCAAAGGGTAAGGCTCATGTTTTGTGTTCGTTAGACTACACATCATGCATGATAGTACCTAGGGAAATAAAGATACAAGATTAACTTGATTGATTTTGTTTAGTCATTCTCATTAATCTTAATGCTATCATTGATTTTAATGTTAAGTTTCGGTTTGAATGCTTGTTGTAGTGTTCCCCAAGTAGACTAATCGATTACAAAAGGAGAATAATTGTTTGTTGTGGTGTTCCCCAAGTAGACTAATTACTTGGATACGAGAAATTTATCTTTAAGCCTATGATCAAAGTTACGGTTGGATGAAAATCACACCTTTGAATTGGAAGTTCGATAAGATTGATTTTTATTAATTTTAATATTCAGCTTTTAGTTATTTTCTCGATCGTCTTTAATTCGATAATCCAACCCCCCCCCCCCAAATTTTAGTTTTATTATTTTAACATTGAGATTCTAATTTCAGCTCTCTTGGGATTCGACCTGATCTCACTATTACTACAAATTAGTATAGCTAAATCAGTTTTATTTTGTAGGACTTTGACAACTCTGTCAAAATTGGCGTCGTTGTCAGGGGAGCTATTTTAGTTTCTCATAGTTTTATTTTTTTATTTTTAATTTTTAGCCATGTTTTCTACAAGATCATATGGATCCTTTAGCCAAGTTGATGAGGTAAGATTAAATTCTATTGAAAATCAACTTTCTGACATAACCGATTTGGTTCGTCAAATTGCTATAGGACAGGTACAAAAAGCAAACACTTGTAGAATATGTTAATCTCAAGGTCATCCTACGAACATGTTTCCAACATTGCACCATAATTCAGCGCAAGATATTTATGCTTACGATGGATTTCTTGGTCAACCACAATAGAATTATAATCCCTTTGCTAATCATTATAATCTTGGATGGAGAAATTATCTAGATTTTAGCTATGGAAATCATGAAGGACAACACATATATCACCCTCAAAATTTTTCTCAAGCCCCCATACAACAAAAATCTTCAAATTCAGATCCGTCTTTAGAAGATATCATTATAAGCCTTGCTAACTTTACTTATGAATTTCAACAAGAATCAAGAGAACTTCGACAGTCTCCAACACAGAAACAATCTTCAAATTCTGGTGTGCCTTTAGAAGATATTATTAAGGACATTCCTAATACTACTCTTCAAATGCAACAAGAAAGAAATTTCAATAGGAAATGAGGCAAGCGCTCAAATTCAAGCAACCAAATTACTCAATTGGTCGCAACAATTAGTAATTTGGGAGCTCAAAGTCCCGAAGCATTACCATCTCAACCAGAGGTCAAACCAGAAGAGAATTGTTGTGAGATCTCACTAATGAGCGTAAAGGAAATTTTTTTGAAATCATCTCCACTTAAGGAAACCGAGCATAGCAAGAGCGAGGATGAAATCAAAGATCCATGTAGGCCATCATCATTGGTAACATTTAATCCTCCTTTACCTATTTCTTTTTATGCACCATTACCTCTTTTCCCTAGCAAGTTAGCAACACCAAAGGAAGATGAGCACAATGATGTATTGGACACATTTAGGAAGGTGGAGATTAACGTACCATTGTTGGATGTCATCAAGAAAATTCCTGACTATGCAATTCTTTTTAAAGAATTGGGTAAAAATGTAAAGATGCTGAAAGAAAAGAAGGTTCTAGGTATTTATCTTAAAGAAAGCGTTGACAAAAAAGTGGGAGCCAAAATTCGATTTAGTAGGAATTGGATGACCTAAACGTTCAATAGTTGCATCGAGCAAAACAATGTTAAACAATTGAGCTATTGGGAGGCAACCCAAATGCTTTATTTATTTTTTGTTTTTCTTTTTTTCATTTAGTTTAGTTTATTTTTAGTTTTAGATGTTTTTAATGAAGAAGTTCATTTTTTTTCGGCAGGAGATTAATCTTTATAAGCCGTGGCCACGCTTTACTTCCAACAACCTTCTAATTTTGTTGTTGCAGATACCTTTAAAAATTTTGACTTCTTCACTTTGAGATGTCTTGGTTCACAACTTCCAGCATAGGGGAGTTTCACCTTTTTGTCCACCATCATCCTAGACTATCTCAGTTTGACTTGTTCACACATTAGGGGAGTTCTCTTTCTCTTTTAGTTTCTTTGTGAGCAATCTATTTTGATATACATTGAGGACAATGTAAAGTTTAGTTTTGAGGGAGATATTTCATACATGATTTCATTTTCTATATTCTTTTCATTTAAGTTTGTGAAAAAAATCAATTTTTTTTGCTTTCTTTTTGAAAATTGTGTTTTTGTGCTTGGATTTTGGTGTGCTTCAATTCGTATACACTAATTTTTTCTTTGAAACCTTGAGTCTATGTTTAATATCTTGGAATATCTTGTAAGTTTTGATACATCTTGGTTTGAATTATAATGCATGAAAGTGATGAGCATGACTAGTGTTTTCTTAAAATTTTGATGACGTCTCATTGGTTTGTTAGTTGAAAAATGCACAGGACTTGATGCTCATTCTTTCTTTTTGAGTGTGTCGAACGTAGCATGTTTATTCTATAACTTGGTTTTGAATGTATGTTGAGATCACATTTTTGGATTGATGCTTTAAGATGATAAGGGCAATTAGGTTTCTTAGACTTTCAAAAAGCCTACCCATGTGTTTTCCCCTTAATTAGCCAATTTGAGCCTATTTTCCCTTTTCCTTGTTGTACCACATTTTAACCCAAAACCTTTTTGTTTGTTGTCCCTTCTTTTTGCTACCCTTGTCAAGACAAGAGAAAAATATTGTTCCACAAAAAAAGAAAAGAAAAAATGAAAAAATGAAAAAAATTTGAAATTTGTTCCTTGAAAGAAGAAAGATATTTGGAGATAGGTTTGTAAGAGCAATTAAACGTTACTTCTCCAAAAAAAATTGGTGCTTAAATGAGATGTGGGAATAGATTTTCGAGAATGTTTATAGTATGTTCATCTTGCTATGTGGAATCAATAACTCTTGTCTTGACTTAGAAACCTTCATTTTTTTGTCTTTCACCCTACCCTTACCGAAGTCTTGTTACAACCCTTCTAAATACCATTTGATTTTTGCAACAATACATATGTAATGGTGGAGATTTGATTTATTTGCAAGTTTATGGTAATATCGTGCTATGTTTTGATCATACGAGTTAAATGCACCCTAAACACTTTGAGAGTACTGAGTAAAACCATGCGAGGGTGTTAAGTCTTGTTGCATTTGATATTGGTGGATTGATGAGAAGTTTGATTTTTGTAGCAAAATTAATCCTATGAATGCTCACTCTCTTGACTGTCATTATGATTCAAATCCTTGATGCGTGCTTAACTTTATTGGTATTGTGCGACATTAAATGAGATGAAATGAGGTAGATGGGAGAGTTGGTATGTTGAATTGAGGTATGCTTGAGGACAAGCATGAATTAGGTGTTAGGGAATTTGATAGATTATAATTATATACTCTTTGTAGTGATTAATTCCTTCATATTCTAATTATATTTTGAGCTTCATTGTGGAAATTATGCTTGTTTTGATTTATGAGGTGAAATATGGATGAAATGGTGAAATTCAACTCAAAAGCATGTTTTTAGCTTCCCAAGTGAAAATCAAGTCTTTTGGAAGAAAGTAGAACTTGGTAGAAGCTCATCTTCGATAAGGCGTGACCACGCCTTGTGACTGATGCGAGACTAGTGTGTGACATGAAGAATCTAACTTTTTGGAATCAAATCAGAGATGAAGCCCACTTTTATGCATATTTCCATTATTTTAGAAGTGTTGGACCAAGAATCAATCTCTTTTATTAATTAGAACTTTATTTATTTAGATTTCCCTTTATCTTATCGTTCCTTATTAGATTAGAATTCAATTAAAGGAGATTTACTTTTGGGTTTAGGGTTTTCGCTCTCTCTATAAGAGCTCAATAGGTCCCTTAGAGAGCATCTTAGAACCAATCTTTCGATGGCTCTTCTCTCTAGTATTTTTATTCCACCATGTGTGGTTAAGCTTTTATTTCTGATTCAAGGGTGAAGTGAATCCGCTGTAATTTTTTAAGGTTTGTACTAAACTAATATTTCTCCTTTAATCCGAGTAATCTTTTTTTCTTGTTCTTATTTTTATGAATGTTTGATATTGATTAAATTGACACCTTAATTCGATATTGGATATTCTATCGCTATCCATGATGCAAGTAGCAAAGGGTAAGGCTCATGTTTTGTGTTCGTTAGACTACATATCACGCATGATAGTCCCTAAGGAAATAAAGATACAAGATTAACATGATTGATTTTGTTTTAGTCATTCTCATTGATTTTAATGGTAAGTTTCGGGTTGAATGCTTGTTGTGGTGTTCCCCAAAGTAGACTAATCGATTACAAAAGGAGAATAATTGCTTGTTGTGGTGTTCCTTAAGTAGACTAATTACTTGTATACAAGAAATTCATCTTTAAGCCTATAATCAAAATTACGGTTGGATGAAAATCACATCTTTGAATTGGAAGTTGGGTAAGATTGATTTTTATTAATTTTAATATTCAAATTTTAGTTATTTTCTCGCTTGTCTTTAATTCAATAATCCAACCCCCAATTTTAGTTTTATTGTTTTAACATTAAAATTCTAATTTCAGCTCTTTTGGATTCGACCCGATCTCACTATTACTTCAAATTAGTATAGCTAAATCAGTTTTATTTTGCAGGACTTTGGCAGACTTGTCACTCGTTCAATGTGCTCCCCAAGCAAAAAAATCACAAGAGAAGGAAGGGGAATTATTAACTGAATCAAATCAAGCCAAAGTAAGGAAAAAAAAATCAACCGAGAGTTGTGAAAATAGGAATAAGCAAACCAAATCAAATCCAACCAAAACCAGGAAGGAAATTAGAAAAACCTAGAGGATTCTAGGGTTTTATCTTGTTGTAATTCGGGAAAGAATCGTGGATTCTTCCCTTTTCTTCTTTATTTTTCAGCTATAAAAGCCTTGTAAATCACACAATGTAACACACGAACAAGGAGAAAAAAACACATGTACAATGAAATATACAGAAATTTCGAGAAATAAAAAGGAGCAATCCAATCTTTTAGAGCTATATTCTACTTTTTTTATATACATATTTTTATGCTAACCATTTCAGGGTAAAAAATAAAAAGGGTGTGGGTTTTTAACTGTTTGAATCATCGGAGAGGTTTTAACCGAGAGCTGTTAGACCGACGGCCATCACCCAGTTGAGAAGCACGATCACAGGAGCTAGAAATGAGCCGCCATCGGAGATGACCTACGACGGCCAACATGGCAGAGCGCGGCAACGCTCGGCCAGATTCTGGAAATCACGACGGAGCTCTTTCTGTTCATGAAGAACATTACAGATGATTTGGGGATGCTCGGTTTGATCCATTTTGCAAAAAGAGAGGAAGAATGAACCTGTTTCTTAATTTGTCTATTTATATCGACCCAAGAATTGACCTGGATCTGAATCACAACCCGCGCCCTTCTCTTGCGGATCTTGCACCGCGGCTCTCCAACTTACATTCTTTTCAATTTCATCCTTTTTCTTTCAATTCTGCTTATGTATTTTCATTTTTATTTAATTAGGTCCCCAGTTTCTTTTATGCATTTCTTTTATGCTTTTTATGCCATTATTTGTTTCTATCACCATATCATTTTAGAAATTAAATCTTAATAACAATTCTTCAATTAGGTTCACCCTTTCAATAAACAATGCTCATAATTTTGACTTTTTAGCTAGGCTAATTGATTAAACAATTAAAGCCCTAACTTAGTTTCCTCTGAAAATAATTTGTGCTTAGTAATAAAATTACTTTCATAATAAATAGTTTCCTATGTTAGATCCTTTAAATTAAGCCAATAAAACACACTTTAAATTTAATTAATAAGGCTTAGAATGATTCTTAATTATGATTAGTTTAAATCCTTTAAATAACTTACCCATAACAACTTTAGTAAATATTACCTCACTTAAATCATTCTTAATTAAAGTGAAATATTAAATATTAAAATGTATATATTTTAGGCTTAATTGTAATTTATGCATGTATAGACCCAAAACACGTTCGAAATAATGAGTGACCAAATAAGCGTTGTTTTTACGAGCGATGTGGGAGTGCTAACCCTTCCCCACGTGTAACCGTGCCCTCGAACTCGAGGTTTCGTACTTTCTGATTTGTTTTACGTTTTCGGTCCACCTATTTAAAAGGACTAGCGGCGACTCTGTTATCACATGATGAAAAACTCATTCTTAAAGTTTAAATAACTTTAAAATAAGTTAAGAAATTTTTATTATTATCTTGAAAAGTTGTTTCCTCAAATTAAAATGGTGAATCAAGCAAAATCTTTTGTTGGAGCAAAATGAAAAATCGACAAATTTGGGGTCTTCTTGGGGTTTTTTTTATAGTGTTTCTTGAACTAGAGAGAATATTTTTGTTCATTCGTGTTTGGAAAACAAGAAATCAATAAGAAAATGAAAGAATCTTGGAGAGAAATGATAGAAAATCTAAACAAAATTCGGTTTAGAGAAAGGTGTTTGTAGTTGGATAATTATCTAAAGTTTAAGGGTCAAATTAATATTTTATCTGAAGTTATGGAGTCAAATTAAAAAAGTAACCACTTTTATTAAAATGCCACGTCATTAAACTAACGACATTTAACATCTCGATGATCAAAACATTATGAAACGATGGCATTAGTTAAAAAATGTTATAAAATGATAACGTAAATGGCTAAAATATATATTTTTTAAATTCAGTGAACAAAAGTGAATAATTATGAAACAAAAGTTATCATCCCTGTAGTTTACCTTTAACTTTTCAGTGTTACGTGACTTATTGTCTTATAGGATGATACAGGGGAGTCTAACGTATAGCAGGTAAGGATATGGCAAAAAATCGATAAGTTTTGAAACTTGTGAAAGACTCACCAAAAAACCTAAAATATTAGAATTTTTTGATAATATTTTATGTTGATTTTTCTCTCTTTTTTGGGGAGTTTCGAAACTTCGAAAACAAGTTTTGAAACTTGTTTTTTACAAAAAAGTTAGGTTATTGGACAATGTTTTGAAACTTATTTTTTAAGTTTCAAAACTGGTCAAAATTACGTAAAAATTAACCTAAAATATTATCAAAAAATTTAACATTTTAAGTTTATGATAAATCTTTCACAAATATAAAAAATTTCTTTTTTAACCTCCCAAACTCACCTGCAGATACAAAATGATTCATCTCAGACTTTACTAAATGTTGGACCGTAGAGGTAGGTTTAGCAATGTGTGGCTCTAAGCTAACTAAGCAGACGCCAGACCTGACCTTGCTTCCCCCTTTTTTGCGCTAATTTCCCATCGGTAACAGTAACACCATTGACTTGGGACCTCCATATTTATTATTTTCTCACACATTTGTTGATATTTGGACATCAATTGAATTCTAAATTTAATATGTTCGGTGTGTCATTTAAGTGCTTTTAGGAGAGTAGAAAAATACACCTCAGTTGTATTCTTTAAGCAAGGTTAAAAGTTTGAATTCTAATATTGTAAACAAAAAAATTAAGTTGAAATAATCACTCTTATATTGAGCATCTACAAAATTAAATTAGTAGAGGGGCAATAGGAGAAATAGGAGCAAGATACCTATATCGCTTTAGGGGCAAGACACCCTGCATCGTTTCCTGGAGGAGCAATAGGGCGGCAAGACACCCTAGATTGCTTCAAGAGAGAGGAGCAAGACACCCCACATCACTTTGAAGGAGCAGACTACAATTACCAGTTTGGTCCAAAAAAATAAGTGCATTTGGTTTTTTGCCCTATTCTCGTTTTACCGGAATCGGCAAAGAAGGGTAACTATAGTCACCTATTTTATATGGCCCCCGTTTAAATCTCTGTATTTGTGCATATATTATATCATATCTAAAACCAAAATTGAAAATCCATTAAAAAAAGGTCCATATACAAATAAGGAGTCCATTAAGAATAAAAGAGGTACATGAATAAGGGGCCTGAACTGGCCCAAGCTTAATTAAACAACCCTAAGCCCTATTTTTTTTCTTCCCATGTGCAGCAAAAAAGGAACCGTTGAATCAAATCTTGATCTAACGGTCCAGATCGAAGCAGATAAACCCTAGCCCTCATGCTTCAGCGCCGCACCATTGCCCACCGTTAGATCAAGATGTGATCTAATGGCCCAGATCACGTAAGATAAGAGCACATAGATCACCACTCGCGCGTAAGGACCACGCGCTCGACGTTCAAACTTCCCCCAATTTATTCGTCTTCTCCGATCAACACCGAGCACCGCCACTCTCTATTGCCGCCACCGTCGAAGCCCTTGCTTGCCCCTTACTCGTTCGATGTGCTCCCCAAGCAAAAAAATAACAAGAAAAGGAAGGATAATTATTAACCGAATCAAATCAAGCCAAAGTAAGGAAAGAAATCAATCGAGACTTTCAAAAAAGGGAATAAGCAGACCAAATCAAATCGAACCAAAATCGAAAAGGAAATCAGAAAAATCTATAAGATTCTAAGGTTTCATCTTGTTGTAATTTGGGAAAGAATCGTGGATTCTTCCATTTTTCTTCTTCATTTTTCGGCTATAAAAGCCTTGTAAATCACACAATGTAACACACGAACAAGGAGAAAAAAAAAACACATGTACAACGAAATATACAGAAATTCCGAGAAATACAAAAGAGCAATCTGTTATGAATATCTTTATTTATGGTGGATATCCATATATCAAATGAGATTTTAATGTACTTTATTATTATGGTTTAATACCATTGGATTTAGGGTTTCCATCTTATGCCTATAAATATTGAGTTTTGGAGAAATCATTGTACACAACCCTACTTTAAGAATATAATACAAGTCTCTCTCTTTGTCTCTCATCTTGTTCTTGTTCATCTATTTTGTTCTTTCTCTTTACTTTATTCACAACACATTATCAGCATGATCTCGCTCAATTACTGTGGTTTTTGTTGATAGTTTCCAAAAAAGATTTCAACAAGGTATAGGTGACTACATCTACCATATATTAAACTTAACTTAGAAAGTTTGGTATGTTTTCTTAATTATATATCGATGTGGTGGTTGGTTAATCACTTTTATATTAAGATCAATGTATTTTGATCTATTATTTGATTATTATTTTTTCTAATATTCAATGATGTTTTGTTGCATCGAGTTTATATATATAACTCCAAGAACAAATACCGAGCCTTCAATGAAACCTATAGGATCAACTTAGTTTGAAAATGATGGTGATAGAATGACCAACCACTACTTCAAGGAAAGTGAAGAAAGAAGTGGGTTGGATATGCCACTTGACAGTGATATTTTTCGAGTTCCTCGGGCTATATGAACATTAATTTTTTTTTTCATTTACTTTTGCTTTATACATATATATTTGAGATTAATGTTTATTATTATTTGTCTTAATTTGGTGTTTTGATTTTTTAAGGTTCACAAAACACTGTGATGAAAAGGTGTGATTGTTTCATGGTTCGCCGAGGATGAGCCAGGTTCTAGTACGGTACTTTATTGGATTTAAAACCTCATTCAAAAGAAAAAGACTAAAGGCAAATTCAATACCTATAAGTTTTTTATTTGGCGTCTTGATTTTTAAGTCTGGTAAGTATTAGATATATTGGTTGATCAATTATTCTTTAATAGTACGACTGTTATAAAGTCTATATTTGCTCGAAAGCAATAATTCTTTTGTGTCATAAAACTCGACTATAGACTTCTCCCAAGTTCAAGTTACGAAAATTCGTCTTGATCCAAGAATTTTTATGGGAGGCATTCCCTGAAGTGAATGCAAGCGTGATGTTTTTTCATGCGATTATTGGATTTGTTTCATTCCCTGAAGTGAATGCAAACATGATAATTCACTATATGGTTAGTGAATAAACCTCAGCTATGTGAATGCTTCTAATTAAATTGAAAATTTATGGTTAGAGTATCACAGATGAGGATATGTTAGAAAAATATACTCCACTTTTCACGCAAACAATATTGTCCTGCAAACACAATATCGTGAAAAAGGTTTTAAAGACCCACTGGCTCCGCCCCATTTCTTAAAGTGAATGCGATATTTTATAGTGGAAAGAATAAATGTCACATTAGCAATTGTGGTCGCAATTGAGGCCATAAATATAGACATGCACAAGATGATCATTTTAAGAATGCTTATAACCACCAGAAGTGGGTTTATAAAGATGACAAGAATATATTAAGAAAGTGAAATTTTTATGCAATGGTACAAACCATTAATCTCATACTTGTCACATGTCGAAACATTATAGACCTTTATACACAATCATGAATGATAAAGGAAAGAAAATATAAACAAATTTTATTTACGAAAAAGGCGAAAATAATGATGGTGTTGTTGGTCCTACTCAATTGGATATTGTTGATTTCCTCATAACCCTTGAAGGGAATAATTTTCCATTTATTTTATTTCCTTAAAATCTCTAAAAAGAATAATTGATCTTTTAATTTATTTTGCTTTATGTTAATTTATTTTACATATTATTTATTTGTTTTTTATATTATATATTTAAATATGTTAAAATATTTATTTATTATCCTTTAAGAATATGTTTACTTCTAGAATAAATTATGCAATGAATTGTGACGATTTATGCTTAGCAGACAGTGCAAGTACTCAAAATATACTTAAGCATAAGAAATATTTTTCCCATTTAAATGCAAGGGGAAAATGTGAGTATTATATCTCAAAGTACTAAAATATCAATGCTCCGTAAGAGTAATAAGTACTTGAGACATTATCTTTGATAGATAATTGATTTGACTGTGCTATATTTAATATTTTCCATTCCCTAAAGTGAATGGTACAAAGCACATATTTTGATTCCCCGAAGTGAATGGAACAAAACACATATTGAAAGGTGCATAATTATGCATATTTTCCCATTTAAAATGCAAGCGAATAATGCGAGTACTAAATCCGAAAGTATTAATATCATAGAAGGCTCCGAAAGAGCAAATATGTTATAGCCAAATGGAACTCAATTTCATATTGAGACTATTAGTCAATGGGATGCTGACTATCTTCATATTACGAGTATAACTCAAGGCAATAAGAAAATCTTCACAAAATTGCATGCACTTTCATCCGGATTGTATTACACAAGAATTAGTACAAATTGAAGCACTTGCTATTGTAAACCAAAAGTTTACTAATAATCTTATTATTTGGCATGACCGGTGAGGCCATCCTGGTTCAATTATGATGCAAAAAATTATTGACACTTCATGTGGTCATTCATTGAAGAACTGACAGATTATTCAAAATAATGTTTTTCATGTGATGCTTGCTCTCGAAGCAAACTAATTATTCGACCATCATTAGCTAAGATATATTATGAATCTATTAATTTTCTAGAACGAATACAGGGTGATATATGTGGGCCCATACACCCTTCTTACAGACCATCTAGATATTTTACGGTTTTAACCGATGCATCGACTAAATGGTCATATGTATACTTGTTATCAACCATCAACTTGGAATTTTGCAAGGTTGCTTGCTTGGTTGATAAAATTACGAGCACATTTTTCAAATTAACCTATAAAGACAATCAGTCTTGATAATGCTAGTGGCATGCCATTTTACATGTAGCATCACTAATTCGCATCAAGAAAACAAATTATCATAAGTTCTCCCCATTATAAATGGTTTTTGGTCAGGAATCAAAATTTTCCCATCTTAGAATTTTTGGGTGTGTGGTATATGTTCTAATTGCTCCAGCACAACGCACAAAGATAGGTTCTCAAAGGAGGTTGGGAATATATGTTGAATTCAAATTCCACTTGATAATTTAATATCTCGAGCATCTGATGAGGAATTTATTTATAGCTCGACTTGTTGACTATCATTTTAGTGAGTCAGTTTTCTCAACATTAGGGGGAGAAAATAAATACCCGGGAAAAGAAATAAGTTGGAATGAATTATCATTATCTCATTTTGATCCACATACTGAACAATGTGAACTATAAGTTCAAAGGATAATTCATTTATAAAACTTAACAAATCAATTGCCAGATGATTTTGCTAATGAGCTATATCTTATGTGTTCCGATCGAGGAATCAACGAATTATGAAAATCTCTAAAAGAGATTAAAATGTCTCCATCAAAGACATTAGACATGACTCAAGTATTTTGAATGACTATTTTGCAAAATAAGATAAATTTTTAAGTACCCAAAAATACTCACAAAATGACAAGGATTCGAACTCAAAAGTGTTTCTTAATCTAAAACTAAAACCCCAAATATTTTCTAAGTATTTTTGTACTCAAATAGCCGAGATTTGCTTAAGCGTATCGATACACCCTTCACCGTATCGATACGGTCTCTCGCTACTGGAATTTAATTTTAAGCAAATGGCTATCACGTACCGATATGGATTATGTCTGTTTTGGTATGGTGTTTTGATACGGTATGCATTCGTTCTAATACGCCATTCAACCTCGGAGACAACAGCTATATGAGTATCGATACGGTTACTACCCGTATCAATACGGGGTGTGTTAGATTTTCCAAATCTTTGCATTTAAAACTTGATCGTTACCTTGTCAGTTTATTGGAATCCCAAACTTAGAAAATCAGTTATAGCGTACCAATACGTCTGTATAGCCTATCGATATGGTGCTTCATACTCGAAAAATAAAGATTCTAGTGAGTAAGCCTCGTACCGTTATGGTGATATTGTTCTTGTACGCCTTTGTATTTTCAACATACCGTACCGATACGCCCCTTCCGCGTATCAATATGCCTTTGTACAATGGTTATATTTTTGTATGTTAAGTACCAATACGGCAAGCCTGCGTACCAATATCGGTGGTTGGCAAACTGTATTTATTGCGGAAATCACCTCTCCAATGGCTATATTCAATTCCACAACCACCCAAACGGTTAGAAATCAATAAAGAGGTATAAATTGAAGTCTCCAAAGCTACAACAACAACTATTGATCAACTTACAAGCTTTCAAGCAAAAATCCAACATCTTGAGCCTATTAGATTCAAATCTTTAGTAACCCACTTGAGTGAGCAAATTTGTATTATTTATTTTAAAGATTGGTTTGAGTGATCTTGTAATTGGGCAAATTGTTACCTTGTGAGGATTTTATTCATTTTCCAAATTTTATCCTTGTAAAAGAGTAAGTCTTTCAAAGCTTTGGGTAGAAAGCTTTGAACTTGTAATGGTTGCCTCCTAAGCCTAGAAAATGGGAAGAATTCTTTAGTGAATTTGTTGAAATACTTAGTAGGAAGCTATGGTAGTGGACGTAAACCTTGTTAGAAAGTTCAACCACTATAAATTCTTGTGTCCTATTGCTTTATTTTTTCCATCTTGATTCCAAATTTTTAAATTGCCAATTCACCCCCTCTTGGATACTTTCTCCATTGATTGATCATCTCAACAATTGGTATCAGAGCCACACTCAATCAAATGTCTAACCACCGTTGAGGCGATCCTAAAGGTGATTCAATCAATAGAAGATCAAGCCATGGCATCTACTTCCGGCATCCACCTCTATGAGTCTCAATCCATCACCAAACCTCCATATTTCAATGAGGATAATTATCCCTATTAGAGTATAATTCATATTATCGTGTATATATTTACATTTATGTTTTTATCCTTTATTTAATCTTGTTCGAATCGGCCTTACAGTGACCCGCAATGGGGAATGACCCATATTATTTACGACCTGTTTAGAATAGCCAACTAACATTTAACGTCTAGCTTCTAACTTTTAATTTCCGCCTTTATATTTCTCGCATTTATTTCCGCAATTCAAATTATCGCACTTAATTTATCGTATTTTACTTTACGCTATTTTGTTCGATTTGGTCCTTTTTTCAGATTTCTTTTTGTTCAATCCGTTCTATTTTCCGGACATTTTAATTTCCGCTCTTTAATTTCCGTATTCATTTATTTTAGTCGAGTATTTATTTTCCCCATTCATCTTCATTGTTCTTTATTAATTTTTTTTTGCAATTTTGAGACATATTTTAATTTGTCATTCATTTTACCTATAATTTAACTATATATCCCACATTGTTGACTAACTAATCTAACTTACAAAAAGGAGATAATCATTAACTCGATTACTTTGGTCTTAATCTTGGCTTAATGGATCTAGACCAAATATTCGAATTAATTCTTATCGTCTGAAGGTAAATATTAAAATGAATAAATTTTGATAACTTATAATCATTTTAACTGTTTGCATCATGCATAAAGGTGATGTACTCGATTCGAGCCGTAAATTAACACGACAGTCGGTCTTATTCAATGTCGGTTACGGTCTGATGTAAAGTCACCCTTATTAATTAAAAAGGATAATTAATTTGAACCCACTAAGTTGTTAAAGTTCGTTAAATTAGAGTTCATATTCGATTATGAACAATTAATTAATTCCAATTTTGAATTTCAGCAATTTCCATTGATAAAAGCAACGTCTGTTTTGGTACCGATTTTCGGGCATGATGGGGGTGTTAATCCTTCCCCACACTAACCAACTCCCGAGCCCGTTTTCAAAAGAATCTCTGGTTTTATGGTGCTCGACCTACCTTAGTGGTTGGTGGCGACTCCAACTCTTCATTTTCAAAGCAAAAACACATTTTTAAAACAAAATCCCCCAAAAATTCAATTTTCCCAATTTTCTAATTTTTTTCAGAAACGGCAAAAATTTTCAAAAAAACAAAAAACCAAAAATATTTTTCATTCTAGTGACCCTGAGTTAATCCCGAACACTTTTAAAATTTTTAAATTTTGTGAAAAAAGGAGGCCGCTACGGTTAGCGACTCCTATGGGGACATTTTTTAGAGTTAAGCCAAAAAACACATATTGGTTTTATCAATGGAAATTTTAAACATCAGATTGACTTTAATTTATTTTTTCTTTCTCGAAAATAGATTTTAATTCAACGAGCTTTGATAATTGGTGATTTTGCATTAATTGTTCATTTATTTTTTAAGGCATCACCGACATGTGTTGCATCATACTCATCAAGCTCTATACCCGAGCTTTTTCCCTTAAGTGGGCGTGAAATTCCACATACCCACATGAGCAGCCCTTTATGGGTCGGTAATTCTGTAACACCCCCTTCCCGTATCAGTACACCGGATATGAGTCGGAAATGTTATGACTTCTTTTATTCAAAGAATCAGGGTTATTTAAAAATTTTTGGAAACTTCCCAATGGTCACCCATTCTCAAATTTCTCTAGCCCAAGCATGCTTAACTTTATTTAAAAATGTTATAAACGATTTATTCAAGCTTCAAATTTCTTCTTCCAAAAATAACCCTTGTAACTTCAAATATTTCAAAATTGCCATTCCTGTCAAATGA
This sequence comes from Hibiscus mutabilis, assembly GCA_019671005.1. Taxonomy (NCBI): domain Eukaryota; kingdom Viridiplantae; phylum Streptophyta; class Magnoliopsida; order Malvales; family Malvaceae; genus Hibiscus; species Hibiscus mutabilis. The sequence continues at coordinate 6,471,058 of CM033755.1, read as the reverse complement.
CTAATTTGCCCTCCAACTAGTTTTTATTTACTAGTTGGTTTCAAAATTGTCATTCCATTAAAATCTAACTAACTTAGTTCCTTCTCAACCGGCCACATGTTAATTTATTCATCCAAAGGTAAAAAATAAACCAATAAGTTGGTAGTTACCAACTTTACCCTTGTAATTTTTCCAACACAAAGAAAATCAACCTTGGCTTATCATCCTTCAAAATATCCAAGGGTTCAAATTCATCCAACACAAAGAAAATATCTTAAACATGTAAAATGAAATAATCAGCCTTGGCTTATCATCCTTCAAAATATCCTAGATATTCGATTTGATCCGATTATCTAAATATTTTTCTTCTGAACTTTATCGCTTTATAGCCATTAATACAAGCTCCGTACGAAAAATTCGAGTAAAATGAAAAGGTCACTCTTGGGGGTGAACTATTCATTTATGGGGTCAACTACACAATTTTTGAAAATTATACTTTGGTCCCTAAACTTTTCCAAAGTTTACACTTTAACCCCTAAAATTTCAAAATTTTCATTTTGGTCACTGGCCAAAATTTGGGATATTACAATTCTTCCCCTTAAGAAAACCGTTATAAATGATTTATTTGAGCTTCAAATTTCTTCTTCCAAAAATAACCGTTGTAACTTCAAATATTTCAAAATTGTCATTCTTGTCAAATGACTAATTTGCCCTCCAACTAATTTTTATTTACTAGTTAGTTTCAAAATTGCCATTCCATTAAAATCTAACTAACTTAGTTCCTTCTCAACCGGCCACATGTCAATTTATTCATCCAATGGTCAAAAATAAATCAATAAGTTGGTAGTTACCAATTTTACCCTTGTAATTTTTCCAAAATTACGATCTTACCATTTTTCATCCAACGACTCATATTTAGCATGGAAAATCAACTTAAATCCAAGGGTTCAAATTATTCCAACACAAAGAAAATATCTTAAACATGTAAAATGACATAATCAACCTTGGCTTATCATCCTTCAAACTATCCTGGATATTCGATTCGATCCGATTATCTGAATATTTTTCTTCTGAGCTTTATCGCTTTATAGCCATTAATACAAGCTCCGTACGAAAAATTCGATTAACACGAAAAGGTCACTCTTAGGGGTGAACTATTCATTTACGGGGTCAACTACACAACTTTTGAAAATTACACTTTGGTCCTTAAACTTTTCCAAAGTTTACACTTTAACCCCTAAACTTTCAAAATTTTAATTTTGGTCATTGGCCAAAAATTGGGATATTACAATTCACCCCCTTAAGAAAATTCGTCCTCGAATTTTCAATACATACCTAATTCAAAAATGTGAAGAAACTACTTTCTTATATATTTTTTCTCTTTCCCAGATCACTTTTTCGACTTCATGATTTCGCCAAAGAACTTTAACAAGCGGAATTATCTTATTCCTTAATCCTTTGACTTCATGTGCCAAAATCTTTACCGGTATTTCCTCATAAATCAAATCTGGTTGAATCTCTATTCCCTCTGAGGTAATGATATGTAAAGGATCTGGTCGATACTTCTTGAGCATCGATATATGAAATATATTGTAAATCTTGTCCATTTTTGGAGGCAAGAATTGCTAATAAATTATCGAACCAAATCTTTCCACAATCTTATATGGTCCAAAAAATCTCAGACTTAGCTTTCTTTTTTGTCCAAACCATAACACCTCCGTCCAAGGTGAAACTTTTAAGGAATGCTTTAACCTTAACTTCATATCAAATATATTTTCTTTCAAGATCAACATATAATATCCATCATTCTAAAGCAATTCTAGATTGCTTCGAGCTATTCTTACTTTATTCTCCAATATAAATTACAACTGTCAGAGAGTTCCTAATTTTCCTTGTCCCGATCTCTTAGCGGAACTATGTAATAAATTCAACTTGATATCTTTGCCGGGAATCCTCACCACTTTTTTAGAAGTGGTGAAATGAATAATGATTCACTATTCCTCTTTACTAAATGTGACCTCTGTTTAGATATTTTCTCAATCTGAACCCTTTCCATTTCATTTGTTGTGCGTAATAAGTGCTCCACAATTGCGCAAGTGTACACGTCGCAAGTTATAGTATAAAAGATATCGTCTCCACAGGGATTGATGCCACTTCAAGAATATAATCTCTTGCACTATAAAAAGTAAAAACACAAATAGAAGATTATAGGAGTTTAACTAATAACTAAACTAGAAAGCAATAAAGTAAAAGAATAGATGAGATCAAATGAGAGAGATAGGCCAGGTTATCGTGAGTTGAGGTGTGATAGCCGATTGGATCGTTTTGATAAAAGAGTGCAAGGGAAACTTGCACAACGGGGTTGCCTTGGCAACTAATCGATGGTTGTCTGGGCGACTAGTTGGGCAACTACTTGGGTGTATGGGCAGCAACTTCAAGGTTCGACAGAGCGTTCTTCAATGGTTTCTTCTTAGCCCTAAGTCAAAACTCTAGGTACTTGTGCATGCCTCGATAATACATCCATGCGTGAATAAATGGTGAACAATAACCAATCTTGCGTTCTTCTTAGCCGTTGAAATCCTTAACTTATTCCTAAGCCGGATTAATCTTCACCATCAATAGATTGAATAAAGATCATATTCATTCGTTTCTTGAATCTAACTCTCCCGATATTAGATAAATAGATGAAGTTACGAGATCCTCTCCCAATTCACTCGCAAACAAGAATAAGAACCAAGAATGAATAAACCTTGAATAGAAAGTGCAAACTCTTATTACCTAAACAAAATCCAATTGTTTCTCACAACCACAAAACACAATAACCATAGCCAAATAGATTTAGTTCATGGCTAGGTTCCAAAAAAACACAAGATAAAGAATTCCTAGCATGAACCTAATTGAACAAGAAAGAAAAAGATGAAGCCTTCTTGTCGAGATCTCCCCTTGAAGCTTGTCGAAAATTCTCTATACTCTCCCCCTTGCTCTCATTTGATCTTTGACGGCTTGGTCCTTTAAATAGGAGATGGCTAGGTCAAAATCCTTCTTGAGGAGGAAGTTAAGTTGGAATTATCTTTAAAGAATATAATTCTTTATTATATTTAAATTCCTTCTAGAACTTCTCCTATCTTCTTGGGATTTAATTTCTCTTTAACCTCTTCATGGAAATCAAACTCCTTTGGGATTTAACTTTGCTCCACATCATCTTGGGCTTATCTAGTCATCAATTTCGACTACCATATCATCTTATTCCTTGTCAAAAATTGCCTTGGCAACTAGCTCGGTATCTACTTCAAGCATTGTCCTGGCAACTAGCTCAGCATCTCCTTCATGCACTGCCTTGGCAACTGCTTCTAGCCTTGTTTAGGCAAGTGATTCTGCATACACACAAAAACACACCAAAGAAGCATCTTTTTCCACAAAAATCACCAAGTTATGTAATCAAGCTCAACGGTGGAAAGAAACATGAATTAATGCATGAATGACTAATTATGCAACTAATATGAGCTTTAGTCTAACAATAATATGAGTAAAAAGGGTGATAAAAATAGTACTTTTGAACACTTATCACACCCCCAAACTCGAACTATTGCTTGTCCTCAAGTAATGCAAACTAACAATTACCTGCCAAGACTTTAATCATCAAAGACATGATTCAAACTTGAATTCAAACCTCAGAACCGTGGCACAAAGTATGATCACCTTTTAATTTTTTAGATAGCACAAAAATTACCCGGAACCAAACTATAATGCTCGTGACAATGTGTGTGCGTAGTTGTGTACAAGTTGATTTTCAAGATTCTATGTGAACAATAGGCTTTTATCAATTTAATTACCGGGGCATTTATTTTTATTTTCACTAGAGCCAATTTCGGGCACCTCTAGCGATTCTTTAATGTGCATTAACTACTAGAGCCAGTTTTGGGCCCCTCTAGCAAGAAAGTGCATTTACTACTAGAGCCAGTTTTGGGCACCTCTAGCAAGAAATTAACTTTTAATTTTCAATTTTAAATTTACCCAAATTTTAAGCAACATAAGTTCACTAAGTTTCTTTCAATCAACAAGCCACAACCGTGTAACCAATATTCAGCATCATAGTAAAATTCTAAGTTCTTTTCATGCAATCCTAAAATTAAAGCTTCTTTCAATTAAGTGCAGTGGCAAAAATTCATCATTGGATTTTCAACAAGTCTTAAGCAATTAAATCTAATTAAAGGCATGGCAAGTAACATATGCAACCTATATTTGATTGCTAAAGATGAATGCAACTAAACATGAAACTAACTAGAAACCAACACCCCCCAAACTCGAGAGGAGCATTGTCCTCAATGCATGTAAAAGTGAAACAAAATTTAAAAGAAACTAAATGAAATGAGTTAGTCGGAGAGGTCGTCACCTTGAGTGATAAGTTTCCTTCTTGCCGTTTGCTTGATTCATATTCCAGTCGGTGGTTGAATGCTGGTATCACGTGAATAGCATTGCTTTGATTTTATCCATGTTTGCCGATGCAGGTTCACTTGCCTGGGCATCAGTAGTTGCCGAAACCATTGTTGTTGCCTGGGCATCGCCAGTTTCTGTTGTGGTTGCTGTGGCAAGTAGTCGGCAGTGAATTTCCTTAGCATGGTGGTTGTGAGTCTTGTTCTGGAAAAGAAAAGAAAACAAAGAAAACCTGGAAACTAAAGATAATGAAGAAAAATAAAATATCTCCTAAATTTCCAAAAATAAATAAAGAGAAAAAATAACCGAAATTAATAGAAAGAAAAAAATAGTTCGAAAAAATAAAAAGAAAAAGAAAATATCGAAAGGAGAGCATGCTCCTGCATCTCCTAAGGTGTCAACTTCTTTGTTACGTTCTACATGGGCACCGTTGTAGTGCTTCAATCTTTGTCCGTTAACTTTGAATTCATGTTCGTCGGTAATGGACTTGATTATCACGTCACCATGGGAGAATAGTTTGACAACTTCGAATGGTCCCTGATAAGTGTTCAAAAGTACTATTTTTTCACCCTTTTTACTCATATTATTGTTAGACTTAGGCTCATATTAGTTGCATAATTAGCCATTCATGCATTAATCCATGTTTCCTTCCATCGTTGAGCTTGATTACATAACTTGGTAGTTTTTGTGGGAAAAGTTTTGTGTGTATGTGCAGGATCACTTGCCAAATCAAGGCCAGAGCTAGTTGCCAAGGCAATGCATGAAGGAGATGCCGAGCTAGTTGCCAGGGCAATGCATGAAGGAGATGTCGAGCTAGTTACCAGGGCAATGCATGAAAGAGACGCCGAGCCAGTTGCCAGGGCAATTGTCGACAAAGAGCAAAGGTGATATGGTAGTCAAAATTGATGACTAGACAAGCCCAAGATGACGTGGAGCAAAGCCCAATCCCAAAGGAATTTGATTTCCATGAAGAGATTAAAGAAGAATTAAATTCCAAGAAGATAGGAGAAATTCTAGTAGGAATATAATTATAATAAAGAATTATATTCTTTAAAGATAATTTAATTCCAACTTAACTTCCTCCTCAAAGAAGGACTTTGACCTAGCCCTATAAATAAAAGGGAGATTTAGACAAATCAAGAGAGAGCAAGAGAGGGGAATTTCGACAACTCCAAGGAGGGCAAGAGGAGAGAATTTTCGACAAGCATCTAGGGCAAGGAGGATTTCGACAAGCCTCATTCTTCATCCTTTTCTTTCATGTTCGATTGGGTTCATGCTAGGGATTATTTATCTTGTGTTTCTTTGGAACCTATCCATGAACTAAATCTATTTGGCTATGGTTATTGTGTTTTGTGGTTGTGAGAAACTATTGGTTTTTGTTTAGATAATAAGAGTTTGCACTTTTCCATTCAAGGTTTATTCATTCTTGGTTCTTATTCTTGTTTGCGAGTGAATTGGGAGAGGATCTCGTGATTTCATCTATTTAACTAATATCGGAAGAGTTAGATTCAAGAAACGAATGAATATGATCTTTATTCAATCTATTGATGGTGAAGATTAATCCAGCTTAGGAATAAGTCAAGGATTTCAACGGCTAAGAGGAGCGCAGGGATGTATTATCAAGGCATGCACAAGTAGCTAGAGTTTCGACTTAGGGATAAGAAGAAACCATTGAAGAACGCTCTGTCGAACCTTGAAGGTTGCTGCCCAGACACCCAAGTAGTTACCCAACTGGTCGCCCAGGCAACCATCGATTAGTTGCCAAGGCAACCCCGTTGTGCAAGTTGCCACAGCAACTGAGTTGCCCGTGCACTCTTTTACCAAGACAATCCAATCGGCTATCACACATCAACTCACGATAACCTGGCCTATCTCTCTCATTTGATCTCATCTATTCTTTTACTTTATTGCTTTCTAGATTAGTTATTAGTTAAACTCCTATAATCATTTATTTGTGTTTTTACTTTTTACAGTGCAAGAGACTAGATTCTTGAAGTGGCACCAATCCCTGTGGAGACGATATCTTTTATACTATAACTTGCAATGTGTATACTTGCACAATTGCGTAGCACTTATTACGCGCAACAAGTTTTTGGCGTCGTTGCCGGGGATTGGCAATAGCGACTTTGTTTTTATTTTCTTGCACTTTCTTTTTACTTTTCTTGTTTAAGATTCAAAGGGGCTAACAAACTTTGGTTTTGCATTGGTATATGACCAGGGCGAGACCGACTACACCAGAATATCCCTTTGATCCAGAAATCGAACGAACCTTACAAAGTCTTAGACGAAGGATAAGAGTAGCAATGGCTAATCAAGACGACAATATAAATCAAGATGTTCTAGCAGGAGGAGGAGTGATTCTTGCACGAAACAGAACTATTCGAGACTATCTTGAAGAAGATCTTGATGGACTTAATCCAGGAGTTGTCGCACCTGAAATTGAAGCCGACCACTTTGAGTTAAAACAGGTAATGTTTAATATGATCAACACAATTGGTCAGTTTGGCGGCTCAGTAACTGAAGATGCACGGCAACATCTGAAATCTTTCCTCGAGATTTGTAACTCGTTCAAAATACACAGAGTCACCCCCGATGTCTTACGATTAAGATTATTCCCCTATTCACTGAGGGATAGGGCGAAAGCATGGTTGAATAGCATTCCTGCCGGATCAATATCATCTTGGACCGATCTTTGTCGTGATTTCCTTGCTCGATTTAATCCTACAAATTTGACTGATAAGCTTCGTAACGACATTACTTCTTTTCGGCAGGCAGATGATGAATCCATGTACGAGGCTTGTGAGCGATATAAAGAACTTCTACACAAATTCCCCCTACACGGATTCCCGGTGTGGACTCAAGTAACGATGTTTTACAATGCCGTGAATACACCAACAAGGATGATGCTAGATGCCTCGGCAAACGACATACTCATAGATAAGTCGTCTGAGGAAGCAATGCAAATTTTAAACAGGCTGGCCAAGAATGATTATCAATTCCCATCTACTAGAAGAGGAGGAGTTAGACGCCAAGCCACAATACATGAACTAGAATCATCAGATTCAATTTCGGCACAATTGGCCACTTTAACCAAGATGGTCCAGAACATGCAAAAACCAAAAAACACACATGAAGTCAAGGTAATGGATTCTTTTTGTGAGTTATGTGGTGATAACCATAATTCTTCTGAATGTATGCAGAATTCGGAATCCAGCTTCTATGTGGGGAATTACAATCGGAACAACAATGTGATGTCCAATACATACAATCCAGCTTGGAAGAAGCACCCAAAATTTTCATGGAATAATCCCAACAATGCTCTAAACCAGAACAATCAGAATGCACAAGCATCGGGATTCCATCAGAATATGCCACGACAACAGTTGCCGCAGCAACAACCGACAACATCTAGTTCTTTGGAAAATTCTCTAAATGCTTTTATGATGAAAACTGAATCTTATATGGCTGAGAATAGTAATTTCATAAAAAGAACTTATGCTTTTATTAACAGGACCGAGATGAGATTGCAAAACCAAGAGGCGGCAATCAAATCATTGGAAAATAAAGTCGGACAGTTTGCTCAAAATCTGAATACTAGACCGCAAGGAGGTTTACCTAGCGATACTAAAGTCGCAAGAGGAACTGGCCATGAGTAATGTAAGGCAATCACCACTAGAAGTGGCCAACAACTTAGAGAGGCTCAAACCCGCTCATCAAACAAAACTCCACAAAAAGATCAAGACGAACCTAGTGGCAAAGCCTCAGATGCTGAACCAAGAATTACCGCGGCAACCGACAATAAGCATGCCTCGGCAACCGACGATAAAGACGCCTCGGGAACTTATGATAAGCATGCCTCGGCAACCCCAGATGATAATGCCTCGGTAACTCCAGTTGTCCTGGCAATACCGTCAATCAGGTTTCAAACCAATGAAAGGATCGAAGATATCTGACTTCCACCACCATTCCCACAAAGGTTGAAGCGACAAAAGCAAGAATACCAATTCAAGAAGTTTCTTGATATCCTAAAGCAAGTCCACATCAACTTGCCATTGGTGGAAGCAATTGAACAAATGCAAAACTATGCCAAGTTTCTTAAAGACATTGTGTCCAAGAGAACAAGGCTATGAGAGTTTGAACCAGTTGCCGCAATAGAGGGATGCATGGCAGTGTTGCACAATCGTATGCCACCCAAGTTGAAGGATCCTGGAAGTTTCACAATACCCTGTTCTATTGGAAACCACTATGTCGGGAAAGCATTATGCGACCTTGTGGCTAGCATAAACTTGATGCCTAAATCGGTTTTCCAGAAACTAGGAATCGGGAAGGTAAGACCTACAACAGTTATGCTACAGCTAGCCGACAGATCCTATGTGCATCTAGAGGGAAAAATCGAGGACATACTGGTAAAAGTTGATAAATTTATTTTTCCCGCTGACTTTATTGTTTTGGATTGTGAAGTAGATGAGCATGCACCCATCATTCTCGGGAGACCATTCCTAGCAACAGAGAGAACCTTGATCGATGTTGAAAAGGGAGAACTCACAATGAGGGTGAATGACCAGCAAGTTAAACTAAATGTGTTCCAAACACTAAGGCATGCCGATGATCCAGAAGAATGCCAACTTCTTCATGCCACGGCAGAGTTTAACTTCGACGAGGAATTTAGTTGCCTCGGCAACTACATTGCCGATCAAGAGGAACCTGAGGAGTATGAAGAACCGGTCGATGATGAACAACAAGAAGAGGCAAATTGGCTAGTCAATCGACCAGGTACATACTTTGAACCACTGGATTACTCAGGTAAGGAAGGTAAACTCGAAAAACCCTCTATCGAACAACCACCGATTCTTGAGTTGAAACAATTGCCAGAGCAACTAAAATATACATACTTAGGAACCGATAATACATTACCTGTAATTATTTCTTCTAAGTTACAACCTGAGCAGGAAAAGAAGCTGATCAAGATGCTGAAGCTACACAAAAAGGCAATAGGGTGGACAATTGCCGACTTGAAGGGAATTAGCCCGGCAGTGTGCATGCACAAGATTTTGTTGGACGATGATCACAAACCTTCAATTGAGGCCCAGAGGAGACTGAATCATGCCATGAAAGGGGTTTTAATGAAAGAAATCATCAAGTGGCTTGACGCTGGCATTATATACCCTATCTCTGATAGTACATGGGTAAGTCTGGTACAATGCGTACCGAAAAAATGAGGTATAACGGTGGTAAGTAATGACAACAATGAACTCATTCCAACCAGGACTGTGATCGGTTGAAGGGTTTGTATGGATTATCGAAAGCTAAACAAAGCCACTAGGAAAGATCACTTCCCATTACTTTTATTGATCAAATGCTTGACCGTCTTGCAGGTAAACCCTTTTATTGTTTTCTTGATGGTTATTCAGGTTACAATCAAATTACCATAGCACCAGAAGATCAAGAAAAGACAACCTTCACATGCCCATACGATACTTATGGCTTCCGAATGATGTCGTTCGGATTGTGTAACGCCCCGACAACCTTCCAAAGATGCATGATGGCACTCTTTTCAGACATGGTCGAAGACTTCCTTGAGATCTTCATGGATGATTTTTCTGTTTTTGGTAACGACTTCGACAGCTGTCTCGGCAATTTAGAGAAGGTGTTGACAAGAAGTGAAGAAACTGATTTAGTCCTCAATTGGGAGAAATGCCATTTTATGGTAGATGAAGGAATAGTGCTCGGCCACAAGATTTCATCCAAGGGAATTGAAGTAGACAAAGCCAAGGTGGACGTGATCGAGAGATTACCCCCACCAAGTTCGATTAAAGGAATTCGAAGCTTTCTTGGACATGCAGGTTTTTACAGGAGTTTCATTCATAATTTTTCTAAAATCACTAAACCCTTGTACAATTTGCTTGAATAGGATAAAGTCTTCAATTTTGATGATTCTTGCACCCAAGCATTCGAAACCCTAAAGGAAAAGCTTACCTCGGCACCCATTGTCGTTCCACCAGATTGGACGCTACCTTTTGAGCTCATGTGTGATGCAAGTGATTTCGCAGTAGGAGCAGTCCTAGGCCAACGCACAGGTAAGACCTTCCATGTGATAAACTACGCTAGTAAAACTCTTAATAGTGCTCAAGTGAATTACACAACAACGGAGAAAGAGTTACTAGCTGTAGTTTTCGCATTTGACAAGTTCCGATCCTATTTGATTGGTACAAAGGTAATTGTTCATACGGACCATTCGGCTATCAAATATCTATTTGCTAAAAATGATGCCAAACCTCGTTTGATTCGTTGGATATTACTTTTACAAGAATTTGATATTGAAATTAAAGACAGGAAAGGAACAGAAAATCAAGTGGCCGATCACTTATCACGTTTAGAACACAATAGGGAGAAGGACGCGGATCTAGAGATATGCGATGCATTCCCCGATGAACAAATTTTAGTTGCCTCGGCAACCATGGACGCGCATGCCTCGGTAACCCTCGATGCCTCGGCAACCATGGATGCACATGCCTCAGCAACTCTCGACGCTGCAACAGCCCTTGACGCGCACTCCTCGGCAATTTTGGGAGCATTCGCCACTGCAGCAGATGCCTCGGCAATACCCTGGTACGCGGATTTAGTTAATTTCCTTGTTTGTGATATTTTACCTTATGACATTACTCACCATGGGAAGAAGCGGTTCCACCATGATGCGAAGCATTACTTTTGGGACGAGCCTCTTTTGTTTAAACAATGTGCAGATCAGGTTTTACGCCGATGTGTCCCTGAAGAAGAGCAACAAAATGTACTCCGGCAATGCCATTCTTCACCCTATGGAGGACATTTTGGAGGAACTCGTACCGCGGCCAAAGTTTTGCAATCCGGTTTGTATTGGCCAACATTGTACAAAGATGCCCAAGACTTTTACAAGTAATGTGATCGTTGCCAGAGGACGGGCAATATCTCTAGACGACATCAGATGCCGCTCCAGAACATCATCGAGGTGGAATTGTTCGATGTATGGGGGATCAATTTTATGGGACCTTTCCCATCTTCATTCGGTAACCTCTACATTCTACTTGCCATAGAGTACGTGTCTAAATGGGTGGAGGCAGCTGCAGTTCCCAACAACGATTCCAAGACCGTGCAACGATTCTTGTAGAAAAACATATTTACACGGTTTGGGATGCCGAGAGCAATTATCAGTGACGAAGGCAAGCATTTTGACAACAAACTAATTGCCAAGATATTGTAACGCTTCGGCATATCACACAAGATCGCCACGGCATATCACCCACAAACCAACGGGCAAGCAGAAATTTCCAATCGGGAATTGAAGGGTATGCTCGAGAAAGTTGTAAATCCCTCTAGGAAGGATTGGTCATTAAGACTAGATGACGCACTTTGGGCATATCGCACTGCATTCAAAACACCCTTAGGTATGTCCCCCTTCCGACTTGTCTATGGCAAAACATGCCATCTACCGGTGGAAATCGAACACAAGGCATACTGGGCAATCAAGACCGTGAATATGGATTGGGAAAGTGCTGGACAAAAGCATTTTTTGGACCTCAATGAGATAGAAGAATTCCGTGCACTCGCCTATAACAATGCACAAATCTACAAGGAGAAAACAAAGCGATGGCATGACAAGAAACTATTTCCAAGGCAATTCACACCAGGGCAACTAGTTCTCCTATTCAATTCTCGGCTAAAACTTTTCCTGGGAAAGCTGAAATCAAGATGGCCGGGACCATTCGAAGTTGTAAAACCATTCTCCCATGGTTCCGTGATAATCAAGTCCATCTCTGACAACCATGAATTCAAAGTTAGTGGACAAAGATTGAAGCACTACAATGGTGCCCATGTGGAACGTAACAAAGAAGTGGTCAACTTAGGAGATGCATGAGCATGCTCTCCTTTCAATATTTTATTTTTCTTTTTATTTTCATTTTTATTTTTAGGAGATATTTTATTTTTCTTAATTATCTTTAGTTTTTAGTTTTTCTTTGTTTTCTTTTCCACAACAAGACTCACAACCACTATGCTAAGGAAATTTCCTGCCGAGATCCTTGCCCCAGTAACCCAATGAAGTAGTCGCCACGACAACTGCAACAAATGATGTCGCGGCAACCTACATCGTGCCTGCACAAGCTGATGCCACGGCAACCAACCCTGAAGACGCCACGGCAACCAAAGCTAAAGACATCCCTGCAACCATTGCAAAAGCCAAAGACCGCACCAATTGAATCCTCCAAGTGAAAAGCCAATGACATTGATGAAGAGGACGACGAGGACAACCCCGTACGAGGATTGATTCCACCACCGGCAACAAGAAAACAACCATCACGTTCAAGCAAGAGAATCAAGACACCGACCAAAAGGAAACTAATCATCTACGATGACGAACTCTCGAGTAAGTCCTCGTATGCATTTTATTTTTTTATTTTTTATTTTCCTTTTTTTGCATGCATTGAGGACAATGCCTCACTCGAGTTTGGGGGGGATTGTTATTAGTAGTTACCATGTTTAGTTACATTCATCTTAAGTATTACATTTAGGATACATAAATTGCTTGCCATGCCTTTAGTTGGAACAAGAATTGCTTAGATTTGATGAATATCCGATGATGACTTTGCCAATGCACTTAATTGATAGAATTTTTATTCTAGGATAACCATGGAAAAACTTAGAATTTTACTATGATGCTAAATTTGATGAAACATTGTTGTGGTTTGATTGATTTAAGGAATTCTAGTGAACTTAGGTTGATAATTAACAAATTGGGGGATTAGAATAAAAATTGGATGAATGTTAGAGGTGCCCGAAATTGGCTCTAGCATGTGCTAAAAAAATTGATCACTAGAGGTGCCCAAAACTGGCTCTAGTATGTGTTAAAAAATTGATCACTAGAGGTGCCCGAAACCGACTCTAGTCGAATAAATTAACTTATGAAAACTAAAAACAAAACACTAGAGGTGCCCAAAACTGGCTCTAGTTAAAACATGTTAAAAAGAACCCAATGAAGTAATTTGAAAACCTCTTGTTTGCATAGAATCCGAAAAATCAACTTGCACACAACTCCGTACACACTCACAAGCATTATAGTTTGATTCCGAGTAACTCCTAAGTTTTCTGAAAAATAAAAAACCAATCATACTTTGTGCCCCGGTTCAGAGAATTGAAATCAAGTTCAAAGCTAAGTTTGTGAAAGTTGAAGTCTTGGCAGGTAATTATGAGTTTGCATTGCTTGAGGACAAGCAATAGTTCGAGTTTGAGGGTGTGATAAGTGTTCAAAAGTACTATTTTTCTTACCCTTTTTACTCATATTATTGTTAGACTTAGGCTCATATTAGTTGCATAATTAGCCATTCATGCATTAATCCATGTTTCCTTCCATCGTTGAGCTTGATTACATAACTTGGTAGTATTGTGGGAAAAGATGCTGCTTTGGTGTGTTTTGTGTGTATGTGCAGGATCACTTGCCAAAGCAAGGCTAGAGCTAATTGCCAGGGCAATTCATGAAGGAGATGCCGAGCTAGTTGCCAGGGCAATCCATGAAGGAGACGCCGAGCCAGTTGCCAGGGCAATTGTCGACAAAGAGAAAATGTGATATGGTAGTCAAAATTGATGACTAGACAAGCCCAAGATGACGTGGAGCAAAGCCCAATCCCAAAGGAATTTGATTTCCATGAAGAGATTAAAGAAGAATTAAATTCCAAGAAGATAGGAGAAGTTCTAGTAGGAATATAATTATAATAAAGAATTATATTCTTTAAAGATAATTTAATTCCAACTTAACTTCCTCCTCAAAGAAGGACTTTGACCTAGCCCTATAAATAAGAGGGAGATTTTAACAACTCAAGAGAGAGCAAGAGAGGGGAATTTCGACAACTCCAAGGAGGGCAAGAGGAGAGAATTTTCGACAAGCATCTAGGGCAAGGAGGATTTCGACAAGCCACTTTCTTTATCTTTTTCTTTCTTGTTCGATTGGGTTCATGCTAGGGATTATTTATCTTGTGTTTCTTTGGAACCTAGCCATGGACTAAATCTATTTGGCTATGGTTATTGTGTTTTGTGGTTGTGAGAAACTATTGGTTTTTGTTTAGATAATAAGAGTTTGCACTTTTCCATTCAAGGTTTATTCATTCTTGGTTCTTATTCTTGTTTGCGAGTGAATTGGGAGAGGATCTCGTGATTTCATCTATTTATCTAACATCGGGAGAGTTAGATTCAAGAAACGAATGAATATGATCTTTATTCAATCTATTGATGGTGAAGATTAATCCAGCTTAGGAATAAGTCAAGGATTTCGACGGCTAAGAGGAGCGCAAGATTGGTTGTTGTTCACCCTTGATTCACGCATGGATGTATTATAAAGGCATGAACAAGTAGTTAGAGTTTCAACTTAGGGATAAGAAGAAACCATTGAAGAACACTCTGTCGAACCTTGAAGGTTGCTGCCCAGACGCCCAAGTAGTTGCCCAACTAGTCGCCCAGGCAACCATCGATTAGTTGCCAAGGCAACCCCATTGTGCAAGTTGCCACGGCAACTGAGTTGCCCGTGCACTCTTTTACCAAGACGATCCAATCAGCTATCACACCTCAACTCACGATAACCTGGCCTATCTCTCTCTCATTTGATCTCATCTATTCTTTTACTTTATTGCTTTCTAGATTAGTTATTAGTTAAACCCCTATAATCCTTTATTTGTGTTTTTACTTTTTACAGTGCAAGAGACTAGATTCTTGAAGTGGCACCAATCCCTGTGGAGACGATATCTTTTATACTATAACTTGCAACGTGTATACTTGCACAATTGCGTAGCACTTATTACGCGCAACAGTCCCGACCATCTTGATTTTAGTTTTCCCAGGAAAAGTTTCAGCCGAGAATTGAATAAGAGAACTAGTTGCCCTGGCATGAATTGCCGCGACAATAGTTTCTTGTCATGCCATTGCTTTGTTTTCTCTTTGTAGATTCGAGCATTGTTATAGGCGAGTGCACGAAATTCTTCTATCTCGTTAAGGTCCAACAAACGCTTTTGCCCGACACTTTCCCAATCTATATTCACGGTCTTGATTGCCCAATATGCCTTGTGTTCAATTTCCACCGGTAGATGACATGTTTTGCCATAGACAAGTCGGAAGGGGGACATACCTAAGGGTGTTTTGAATGCAGTGCGATATGCCCAAAGTGCATCATCTAGTCTTGCTGACCAATCCTTCCTAGAGGGATTTACAACTTTCTCGAGTATACCCTTCAATTCTCGGTTGGAAATTTCTGCTTGCCCATTGGTTTGTGGGTGATATTGCCCGTCCTATGGCAACGATCATATTGCTTGTAAAACTCTTGGGCATCTTTGTACAATGTTGGCCAATAAAAACCGGATTGCAAAACTTTGGCCGCGGTACGAGTTCCTCCAAAATATCCTTCATAGGGTGAAGAATGGCATTACCAGAGTACATTCTGCTACTCTTCTTCAGGGACACATCGGCGTATGACCTGATCTGCACATTGTTTAAACAAAAGAGGCTCGTCCCAAAAGTAATGCTTAGCATCATGGCGGAACCGCTTCTTCCCTTGGTGAGTAAGGCCATAAGGTAAAATACCACAAACAAGGAAATTAACTAAATCTGCGTAACAGGGTATTGCTGAGGCATGTGCTGTCGTGGCGACTGCTCCCAAGATTGTCGAGTTGTGTATGTCTAGAGTTTCCAAAGTATACGCGTCCATGGTTGCCGAGGAGTGCGCGTCTGGAGTTGCCGAGGCGTGCGCGTAAAGAGCTGATGCTGCGTCGAGGGTTGCTGAGGCATGCGCATCTGGATTTGCCGAGGCTTGCACGTCAAGAGATGCTACGGCGTTGAGGGTTACCGAGGCATGTACGTCCATGGTTGCCAAGGCGTGCGTGTCAAGGGTTACCGAGGCATGCGTGTCTGGAGTTACCGTGGCATCGAGGGTTGCTGAGGCATGCCCATCTATGGTTGCCGAGGCGTCAGGGGTTGCCGAGGCATGCGCATCCATGGTTGTCGAGGCGTCAAGGGTTGCCGAGGCATGCGCATCCATGGTTGTCGAGGCGTCAAGGGTTGCCGAGGCATGCGCATCCATGGTTGCCGAGGCAACTAAAAGTTGCTCATTTGAGAATACATCGCATATCTCTAAATCTGCGTCCTCTACCCTATTGCATTCTAAACATGATAAGTGATCGGCCACTTGATTTTCTCTTCCTTTCCTGTGCGTTGGCCTAGGACTACTCCTACCGCGAAATCACATGCATCTCACATGAGCTCAAAAGGTAGTGCCCAATCTGGTGGAACGACAATGGGTGCCGAGACAAGCTTTTCCTTTAGGGTTTCGAATGCTTGGGCGCAAGAATCATCAAAATTGAATACTTTATCCTGTTCAAGAAAATTGCACAAGGGTTTAGTGATTTTAGAAAAATTATGAATGAACCTCCTGTAAAAACCTGCATGTCCAATAAAGCTTCAAATTCCTTTAACCAAACTTGGTGGGGGTAATCTCTCGATCACGTCCACCTTGGCTTTGTCTACTTCAATTCCCTTGGATAAAATCTTGTGGCCGAGCACTATTCATTCATCTACCATAAAATGGCACTTCTCCCAATTAAGGACTAAATCATTTTCTTCACATCTTGCCAACACCTTCTCTAAATTGCCGAGGCAGCTGTCGAAGTCATTACCAAAAACAAAAAATCATCCATGAAGATCTCAAGGAATTCTTCGACCATGTCTGAAAAGAGTGCCATCATGCATCTTTGGAAGGTTGCCGGGGTGTTACACAATCCGAACGGCATCCTTCGGAAAGCATAAGTACCATATGGGCATGTGAAGGTTGTCTTTTCTTGATCTTCTGGTGCTATGGCAATTTGATTGTAACCTGAATAACCGTCAAGAAAACAATAAAAGGTTTACCTACAAGACGATCAAGCATTTGATCAATAAAGGGTAATGGAAAATGATCTTTCCTAGTGGCTTTGTTTAGTTTTCGATAATCCATACAAACCCTCCAACCGGTCACAGTCCTGGTTGGAATGAGTTCATTGTTTTCATTACTTACCACCGTTATACCTCCCTTTTTCAGTATACATTGTACTGGACTTACCCATGTACTACCAGAGATAGGGTATATAATACCGGCGTCAAGCCACTTGATGATTTCTTTCATTACAACCCCTTTCATGGCATGATTTAGTCTCCTCTAGCCTCAATTGAAGGTTTGTGATCATCTTCTAATAAAATCTTGTGCATGCACACTGCCGGGCTAATTCCCTTCAAGTCGATAATTGTCCACCCTATTGCCTTCTTGTGTAGCATCAACATTTTGATCAGCTTCTTTTCCTGCTCAGGCTGTAACTTAGAAGAAATAATTATAGGCAATGTATTATCGGTTCCTAAGTATGCATATTTTAGTTGCTCTGGCAACTATTTCAACTCAAGAATCGGTGGTTGTTCAATAGAGGGCTTTTCGAGCTTACCTTCATTACCTGAGTAATCTAGTGGTTCAAAGTATGTACCTGGTCGATTGACTAACCAATTTGCCTCTTCTTGTTGTTCCTCATCGACTGGTTCTTCATACTCCTCAGGTTCCTCTTGGTCGGCAATGTAGTTGCCGAGGCAACTAAATTCCTCGTCGAAGTTAAACTCTCTCATGGCATGAAGAAGTTAGCATTCTTCTGGATCATCGACATGCCTTAGTGTTTGGAACACATTTAGTTTAACTTGATGGTCATTCACCCTCATTGTGAGTTCTCCCTTTTCAACATCGATCAAGGTTCTCCCTGTTGCTAGGAATGGTCTTCCGAGAATGATAGGTGCATGCTCATCTGCTTCACAATCCAAAACAATAAAGTCAGCAAGAAAAATAAATTTATCAACTTTTACCAGTATGTCTTCGATTTTTCCCTCTAGATGCACATAGGATCTGTCGGCTAGCTATAGCATAACTGTTGTAGGTTTTGCCTTCCCGATTCCTAGTTTCTAGAAAACCGATTTAGGCATCAAGTTTATGCTAGCCCCAAGGTCACATAATGCTTTCCCGACATAGTGGTTTCCAATGGAACAGGGTATTGTGAAACTTCTGGTATCCTTCAACTTGGGTGGCATACGATTGTGCAACATGGCCATGCATCCCTCTGTTGCGGCAACTGTTTCAAACTCTCCTAGCCTTGTTCTCTTGGACACAATGTCTTTAAGAAACTTGGCATAGTTCGGCAATTGTTCAATTGCTTCCACCAATGGCAAGTTGATGTGGACTTGCTTTAGGTTATCAAGAAACTTCTTGAATTGATATTCTTGCTTTTGTCGCTTCAACCTTTGTGGGAATGGTGGTGGAAGTCAGATATCTTCGATCCTTTCATTGGTCTGGAATATGATTGATGGCATTGCTGGGACAACTGGAGTTGCCGAGGCATCATCAACTGGGGTTGCCGAGGCATCCTTATCACCGGTTGCCGTGGCAATTCCTGGTTCATCCTCTGAGGTTTTGCCGCTGGGTTTGTCTTGATCTTTTTGTAGAGTTTTGTTTGGTGAGCGAGCTTGAGCCTCTTTAAGTTGTTGGCCACTTCTAGTGGTGATCGCCTTACATTGCTCATGGCCAGTTCCTCTTGCAACTTCAGTATTGCTAGATAAACCTCATTGTGGTCTAGAATTCAGGTTTTGAGCAAATTGTCCGACTTGATTTTCCAATGATTTGATTGCCGCCTCTTGGTTTTGCAATCTCATCTCGGTCTTGTTAATAAAAGCATCAATTCTTTTTATGAAGTTACTATTCTCAGCCATATAAGATTTAGTTTTCAACATAAAAGCATTGAGAGAATTTTCCAAAGAACTAGATGTTGTCAGTTGTTGCTGTGGCAACTGTTGCCGTGGCGTATTCTGCTGGAATCCCGATGCTTGTGCATTCTGATTGTTATGGTTTAGAGCATTGTTGGGATTACTCCATGAAAAAATCGGGTGCTTCTTCCAAGATGGATTGTATGTATTGGAAATCACATTGTTGTTCCGGTTGTAATTCCTCACATAGAAGCTGGATTCCGGATTCTGCATACATTCAGAAGAATCATGGTTACCACCACATAACTCACAAAAAGAATCCATTATCTTGATCTCATGTGTGTTGTTTGGTTTCTGCATATTCTGGACCATCTTGGTTAAAGTGGCCAATTGTGCCGAAATTGAGTCTAATGATCCTAGTTCATGTATTGTGGCTTGGCGTCTAACTCCTCCTCTTCTAGTAGAGGGGAATTGATAATCATTCTTGGAAAACTTGTTTAGAATTTGCATTGCCTCTTCCGGCGACTTATCTAGGAGTATGCCGTTTGCCGAGGCATCCAACATTATCCTTGTTGGTATATTCACGGTGTTGTAAAACATTGTTACTTGTGTCCATATTGGGAATCCGTGTAGGAGGCACTTGTGTAGAAGTTCTCTATATCGCTCCCAAGCCTCGTACATGGATTCATCATCTACATGCTGAAAAGAAGTAATGTCGTTATGAAGCTTATCAGTCAAATTTGTAGGATTAAACCGAGCAAGGAAATCACGACAAAGATCGGTCTAAGATCCTATTGATCCGGCAGGAATGCTATTCAACCATGCTTTCGCTCTATCCCTCAGTGAATAAGGGAATAATCTTAATCGTAAAACACCGGGGGTGACTCCGTGTATTTTGAACGAGTTGCAAATCTCGAGGAAAGATTTAAGATGTTGTCGTGCATCTTTAGTTGCTAAGCCACCAAATTGACCAATTGTGTTGATCATATTAAACATCATCGGTTTCAACTCAAAGTGGTCGGCTTCAATTTCAGGTGCGACAACTCCTGGATTGAGTCCATCAAGATCTTCTTCAAGATAGTCTTGAATAGTTATGTTTCGTGCAAGAATCACTCATCCTCCTGGTGGAACATCTTGATTCATATTGTTGTCTTGATTAGCCATTGCTACTCTTAACCTAAGTCTTTGTAAGGTTCGTTCGATTTCTGGATCAAAGGGATATTCTAGTGTAATCGGTCTCGCCCTGGTCATATACCAATGCAAAACCAAAGTTTGTTAGCCCTTTAAATCTTAAACAAGAAAAATAAAAAGAAAGTGCAAGAAAATAAAAACAAAGTCGCTATTGCCAATCCCCGGCAATGGCGCCAAAAACTTGTTGCGCGTAATAAGTACTCTGCGATTGTGCAAGTGTACATGTTGCAAGTTATAGTATAAAAGATATCGTCTCCATAGGGATTGGTGCCACTTCAAGAATCTAATCTCTTGCACTATAAAAAGTAAAAACACAAATAGAAAATTATAGGAGTTTAACTAATAACTAAACTAGAAAGCAATAAAGTAAAAGAATAGATGAGATCAAATGAGAAAGATAGGCCAGGTTATCGTGAGTTGAGGTGTGATAGCCGATTGGATCGTCTTGATAAAAGAGTGCAAGGGCAACTCAGTTGTCGTGGCAACTTGCACAACGGGGTTGCCTTGGCAACTATTCGATGGTTGCATGGGCGACTAGTTGGGCAACTACTTGGGCGTCTGGGCAGCATCTTCAAGGTTCGGCAGAGCGTTCTTCAATGGTTTCTTCTTATCCTTAAGTCGAAACTCTAGCTACTTGTGCATGCCTCGATAATGCATCCCTGCGTGAATCAAGGGTGAACAACAACCAATCTTGCGCTCTTCTTAGCCGTTGAAATCCTTAACTTATTCCTAAGTCGGATTAATCTTCACCATCAATAGATTGAATAAAGATCATATTCATTCGTTTCTTGAATCTAACTCTCCTGATATTAGATAAATAGATGAAGTTACGAGATCCTCTCCCAATTCACTCGCAAACAAGAATAAGAACCAAGAATGAATAAACCTTGAATAGAAAGTGCAAACTCTTATTACTTAAACAAAATCCAATTGTTTCTTACAACCACAAAACACAATAACCATAGCCAAATAGATTTAGTTCATGGCTAGGTTCCAAAGAAACACAAGATAAAGAATTCCTAGCATGAACCTAATTGAACAAGAAAGAAAAAGATGAAGGATGGATGAAGCCTTCTTGTCGAGATCTCCCCCTTGAAGCATGTCGAAAATTCTCTCTACTCTCCCCCTTGCTCTCTTTTTATCTTTGACGGCTTGGTCCTTTAAATAGGAGATGGCTAGGTCAAAATCCTTCTTTAGGAGAAAGTTAAGTTGGAATTATCTTTAAAGAATATAATTCTTTATTATATTTAAATTCATTCTAGAACTTCTCCTATCTTCTTGGGATTTAATTTCTCTTTAACCTCTTCAAGGAAAACAAACTCCTTTGGGATTTAACTTTGCTCCAAGTCATCTTGGGCTTATCTAGTCATCAATTTCGACTACCATATCATCTTATTCCTTGTCAAAAATTGCCTTGGCAACTAGCTCGGCATCTCCTTCAAGCATTGCCCTGGCAACTAGCTTGACATCTCCTTTATGCACTGCCCTGACAACTGGTTCTAGCCTTGTTTAGGCAAGTGATTCAGCACACACACAAAAACACACCAAACAACATCTTTTTCCACAAAAATCACCAAGTTATGTAATCAAGCTCAACGGTGGAAAGAAACATGAATTGATGAATGAATGACTAATTATGCAACTAATATGAGCTTAAGTCTAAAAATAATATGAGTAAAAAGGGTAATAAAAATAATACTTTTGAACACTTATCAGCATTCAGTATAATTTACTACTTTATAGAATTTTAAAATACATAGGGCAGTCAGTATTTCTTTATACCTGACCTTTAGCCCTCTATAAACTGTCATAATAGGCTCTCTTTCTATCTATAGGAAGCAGTTTAGAAGCAATTCAACTCAGTTTATTAAACTTGCACTCATACCCGTAAATAATCCAATTGCCCTAATTAGGATGCAAGAAACTCCGTTGCATCTCTAGGATAAACATTGTTAAGGAACTCTCAAAGAAGAAGTTTTAGTTAACAGACTTTTGAGTATGTACCGTAACATTACTTTATCAAATACAGGTCTAATCCTTTCGGATGAAATACTACTTTACTTCTAGTCTTCTATGATCATCAATACAGAGTTCCTTCAACCTAACCTTTATATCATTAAACCATAGATTAACAATCATAAAATCTCCATCGATATCTTTCTGAAAATCTATTGTGTTAGAACTCTCAATTCTTTTGCAATCTATGCCTAAGCAGGCTGATCCATGATAAAATCTAATGTCTGGAAGAAAAATCTTAATCCAGAACATACACATCATGTTACCTAGGTGTCTCTGCACCATGCTAAGCTGAGGGTAGAACATTATCATTAACTTTATCACTCTCGTGAATCTCTTGTTGATTTACTTGCCTAAACACCTGACACAAATCTTTTACCTTCACACATTAGAATTTAACATTATTATCATAATGAAGTAAGCAATTGCATACATTCAAACAAGTAAAATCATCAGTAATTCTGACATCCTAGCGGCATGTATACACTTTTGACCTTTATCATACTTTGTTTAATCTCCAGAACCTGCTAAACCTATAGCTTTGATACCAATAAATGTAACACCCCTTCCCGTATTCGTACACCGGATGTAAGTCGGAAATGTTATGACTTTTTTTATTCAAAGAATCAGGGTAATTTAAAAATTTTTGAAACTTCACAATGGTCACCCATTGTTGCGCGTAATAAGTGCTACGCAAATGTGCAAGTATACACGTCGCAAGTTATAGTATAAAAGATATCGTCTCCATAGGGATTGGTGCCACTTCAAGAATCTAGTCTCTTGCACTGTAAAAAGTAAAAACACAAGTAAAGGATTATAGAAGTTTTAACTAATAACTAATCTAGAAAGCAATTAAGTAAATGAAAAGATGAGATCGAATGAGAGAGATAGGCCAGGTTATCGTGAGTTGAGGTGTGATAGCCGATTGGATCGTCTTGGTAAAAGAGTGCACGGGCAACTCGGTTGTCGTGGCAACTTGCACAACGGGTTGCCTTGGCAACTAATCGATGGTTGCCGGGCGACTAGTTGGGCAACTACTTGGGCGTCCGGGCAGCAACCTTCAAGGTTCGGCGGAGCGTTCTTCAATGGTTTCTTCTTATCCCTAAGTCGAAACTCTAGCTACTTGTGCATGCCTTGATAATACATCCCCTGCGTGAATCAAGGGTGAACAACAACCAATCTTGCGCTCCTCTTAGCCGTTGAAATCCTTAACTTATTCCTAAGCCGGATTAATCTTCACCATCATTGGATTGAATAATGATCATATTCATTCGTTTCTTGAATCTAACTCTCCCGATATTAGATAAATAGATGAAATCACGAGATCCTCTCCCAATTCACTCGCAAACAAGAATAAGAACCAAGAATGAATAAACCTTGAAATAGAAAAATGCAAACTCTTATTACCTAAACAAAAACCAATAGTTTCTCACAACCACAAAACACAATAACCATAGCCAAGTAAATTTAGTTCATGGCTAGGTTCCAAAGAAACACAAGATAAACAATCCCTAGCATGAACCCAATCGAACAAGAAAGAAAAGATGAAGCTTGTCGAAAATCCCTTGCTTTCTCCCTTGGACTTGTCGAAAATTCCCTAATGCTCTCCCTATCTGGATTGTCGAAATCTCCTTGCTATTTATAGGGCTAGGCCAAAGTCCTTCTTTGAGGAGGAGTTTGAGTTGGAATTAAATTATCTTTAAAGAATATAATTCTTTATTATAATTTTATTCCTATTAGAACTTCTTCTATCTTCTTGGAATTTAATTCTTCTTTAATCTCTGCATGGCAATCAAATTCCTTTGGGCTTGGGCCTTGCTCCATGTCATCTTGGGCTTGTAAAGTCATTAATTTCGACATCCCTATTGCATTTTCTCTTTGTCGACAATTGCCATGGCAACTGGCTCGGCGTCTCCTTCATGCATTGCCCTGGCAACTAGCTCGGCATATCCTTCATGCACTGCCCTGGCAACTAGCTCGACATTGCTTTGGCAAGTGATCCTGCACATACACACACAAAGCACACCAAAGCAGCATCTTTTCCACAAAAACTACCAAGTTATGTAATCAAGCTCATCGATGGAAGGAAACATGGATTAATACATGAATGGCTAACTATGCAACTAATATGAGCCTAAGTCTAACAATAATATGAGTAAAAATGGTAAGAAAAATAGTACTTTTGAACACTTATCACACCCCCAAACTCGAACTATTGCTTGTCCTCAAGCAATGCAAACTCATAATTACATGCCAAGACTTCAATTTTCACAAACTCAGCTTTGAACTTGATTTCAATTCTTCAACCGGGGCACAAAGTATGATTGGCTTTTTATTTTTTTAAAACGAGGAATTACTCGGAATCAAACTATAATGCTTGTGAGTGTGTGCGGAGTTGTGTGCAAGTTGATTTTTCGGATTCTATGCAAACAATAGGTTTTCAAATTACTTCATTGGGTTCTTTTTAACATTTTTTAACTAGAGCCAATTTCGGGCACCTCTAGTGTTTTGTTTTTAGTTTTCTTAAGTTAATTTAATCGACTAGAGCGGTTTGGGCACCTCTAGTTAAAATTTTTTTAACACATCCTAGAGCCAGTTTCGGGCACCTCTAGTGATCAATTTTTTTTAGCACATGCTAGAGCCAATTTCGGGCACCTCTAGCATTCATCCAATTTTTTATTCTAATCCCCCAATTTGTTAATTATCAACCTAAGTTCACTAGAATTCCTTAAATCAATCAAACCACAACAGTGTTTCATCAAATTTAGCATCATAGTAAAATTCTAAGTTTTTCCATGGTTATCCTAGAATAAAAATTCTATCAATTAAGTGCATTGGCAAAGTCATCATCGAATATTCATCAAATTTAAGCAATTCTTGTTTCAATTAACGGCATGGCAAGCAATTTATGTATCCTAAATGTAATACTTAAGTGAATGTAACTAGACATGGTAACTACTAATAATAATCCCCCCCAAACTCGAGTTAGGCATTGTCCTCAATGCATGCATAAAATAACGAGAAATAATAAAAATAAAAATAAAAAATAAAAATGCATACGAGGACTTACTCCGAGAGTTCGTCATCGTAGATGATTAGTTTCCTTCTAGTCGGTGTCTTGATTATCTTGCTTGAACGCGATGGTTGTTTTCTTGTTGCCGGTGGTGGAATCGATCCTCGTACGGGGTTGTCCTCATCGTCCTCTTCATCAATGTCAATGGCTTTTCGCTTGGAGGATTCAATTGGTGCGGTCTTTATTGGTTTAATGGAGGACTCGTCCGAATCTGAAAAATCAGAAAATGATTCCGTGGGAGTTGATTCGGGCATAGGTGCTTTACCTTTGGCTTTTGCAGTGGTTGCCGGGATGTCTTTAGCTTTGGTTGCCGTGGCATCTTCAGGGTTGGTTGCCGTGGCGTCAGCTTCATTGGTTGCCGGGGCGACTGCTTCATTGGTTGCCAGGGCAAGGATCTCGGCGGGAAAGATTGGGAACGGCACACGATTGTCTGGGTACTTTTCTAGGATGACTTGGGTGATGGCATTGTTGTGCTCCTTCATGTACCGCATGAACATTAGTTGCCGATCTTCAATTTGCCTTAGGCGGCTTGCCAATGGGTGCAAAAGTGCTTCAAAGTGTCTCGGGATTAATGGCCGAGTTGCCCTGGCGTTAGGTGCTTGGGCATTAGGGATTGCCGCGGCGGCAGGAGTTGCCGTGGCAATTGGAGGCCTTGAAGAATCTCCGGGTGCCTCTCCCATTAGCTTTCGGATTAGTGCTTGATTCCAACCAGACTTGGGTAGGGCCTTTTCATCGGTGGACTCACTCGGGACATGCATCTCCTTGCAAAGATTAGAAATTAAGGTAGGGAAGAAAAGAGAACCCTTATCTTTTGAGGTGCATACAAAAATCTCATCACAAATAATTTTTCCAATGTTAATGATGCGACTATGCAAAATAGAATGTATGAGCAAAAGACGTGGTATATCAACGGTAGTATTGTGTGTGGAGGGCATTAAAGAAGTTTTAACAAACTTATTCCATAGTTTTGCCTCGGGTTTAAGCCGGAGGCGATTTACCGTGCCCTTGTATTTACCGTCGTTCCAATGAGTTCCCGGTTCAGTGAGTTCTTAAAGCACCTTGTCGAGTTGCTTGGGATTGATTTGGTCAACGAAGGCTTGATGCTCGTCCTTCTCAATGTAAAGTCCGTAAAAGGTGTTGATGCTTTCGGGACTTATAAGTATGGCCTTGTCACGAACAAAAACATAAGGATTATCCGGGTTAGGTGAGTTAGCATAGAATTCTCTTACCCATGAGATGTTACCCAGTTCCGGTTGATGGCAAAAGATTTGCCACTTTTGATGTGCAATCCTCTTGAAGATGAATGGTTAAAGGCCGAAATCTTGATGAGAGTTGGAGTATTCAAAGCCTTGTTCTTCATGAATCTTCCGGCTTTCAAACTTGGATTGAATCTTTCTTGAACTGCCGGTGTAGCAAACTTCTTGTATCTTGGTTCTTTGGAGGAACTTGGATGAACTAAAAGTTTAATCTTGGATGCCATGGATGATCTTGGTTGTGAGTAAAAACAAAGAAAAGAAAAGAAACTAAAAAGTTGCAAGATATAAAGTAGGAATAGGTTAAGGGTGATGGGTTTTATAGAAAAGATAGGTGGGTGGGATTAGGGGGAAAACGAAAAAGGGTTTAGGGTTTGGTAGGAGTTTTTGACAAAGGGGCTTTGGTTAGGATGAATTGGAGGCTTTATATAAGCTTTAGAATCAGCCCCTTAGTTTCCTTGTTGAAGATGTTTTCCTACTTGGTTTAGAATTCCTTCTTTATCTTGAACTTCTTTTCCTACAATTCAAAGACAAATCAAATAAGGATTAAAATTAAATATAAACTAATAGAGAAAATAAATAAAGATGTGTAATAGGATTCTTAAACTTGAATAAAAAAAATCTATCCTAAAACTACTAATAATCGGAAAAATAATAAAATAATAAAATAAAAAAATTTGAAAAAAAAAAAATAATTAAATAGTCGAAAAAAATAAAAATAAAAAAAAAATAAAAATAAAAAAAAAAAAAGGAAGAGCATGCTCATGCATCTCCTAAATTGACCACTTTCTTGTTACGTTCCACATGGGCACCATTGTAGTGCTTCAATCTTTGTCCATTAACTTTGAATTCATGGTTGTCAGAGATGGACTTGATTATCACGGCGCCATGGGAGAATGGTTTGACGACTTCAAATGGTCCCGACCATCTTGATTTCAGCTTTCCTGGGAAAAGTTTTAGCCGAGAATTGAATAGGAGAACTAGTTGCCCTGGCGTGAATTGCCGTGGCAATAGTTTCTTGTCGTGCCATCGCTTTGTTTTCTCCTTGTAGATTCGTGCATTGTTATAGGGCGAGTGCACGGAATTCTTCTATCTCATTGAGATCCATCAAACGCTTTTGTCCGCACTTTCCCAATCCATATTCACGGTCTTGATTGCCCAAGACGCCTTGTGCTCGATTTCCACCGGTAGATGGCATGTTTTACCATAGACAAGTCGGAAGGGGACATACCTAAGGGTGTTTTGAATGCGGTGCGATATGCCCAAAGTCGTCATCTAGTCTTAATGACCAATCCTTCCTTGAGGGATTTACAACTTTCTCGAGTATTCCCTTCAACTCCCGGTTGGAAATTTTCGCTTGCCCGTTGGTTTGTGGGTGATATGCCGTGGCGATCTTGTGTGATATGTCAAGCGTTGCAACATCTTGGCAATTAGTACATTGTCAAAATTCTTGCCTTCGTCGCTGATAATTGCTCTCGGCGTCCCAAACCGTGTAAATATGTTTTTCTGCAGGAATCGTTGCACGGTCTTGGAATCGTTGTTGGGAACTGCAGCTGCCTCTACCCATTTAGACACGTAGTCGATGGCAAGTAGAAAGTAGAGGTTGTCGAATGAATATGGGAAAGGTCCCATAAAATCGATCCCCCATACATCGAACAGTTCCACCTCGATGATGTTCTGGAGTGGCATCTCATGTCGTCTAGAGATATTGCCCGTCCTCTGGCAACGACCACATTGCTTGTAAAAGTCTTGGGCATCTTTGTACAATGTTGGCCAATACAAACCGGATTGCAAGACTTTGGCCGCGGTACGAGTTCCTCCAAAATTTCCTCCATAGGGTGAAGAATGGCATTGCTGGAGTACATTTTGTTGCTCTTCTTGAGGGACACATCGGCGTATAACCTGATCTGCACATTGTTTAAACAAAAGAGGCTCGTCCCAAAAGTAATGCTTAGCATCATGGCGGAACCGCTTCTTTCCTTGGTGAGTAATGCCATAAGGAAAAATACCACAAACAAGGAAGTTAACTAAATCCGCGTACCAGGGTATTGCCGAGGCATGTGCTGCCGTGGCGACTGCTCCCAAGATTGCCGAGGCATGCGCGTCAAAGGCTGCTGCGGCATCGAGAGTTGCCGAGGCGTGTGCATCCATGGTTGCCGAGGCGTCGTGGGTTGCCGAGGTGTCTAGGGTTGCCGAGGCGTCGAGGGTTGCCGAGGCAACTAAAACTTGTTCATCCTGGAATGCATCACATATCTCTAGATCCGTGTCCTCCTCCCTATTGCGTTCCAAACGTGATAAGTGATCGGCCACTTGATTTTCTGTTCCTTTCCTGTCCTTAATTTCAATATCAAATTCTTGTAAAAGTAATATCCAACGAATCAAACGAGGTTTAGCATCCTTTTTAGCAAATAAGTATTTGATTGCCAAATGGTCCGTATGAACAATTACCTTTGTACCAATTAAATAGGATCGGAACTTGTCAAATGCGAAAACTACAGCTAGTAACTCTTTCTTCGTTGTTGTGTAATTCACTTAAGCACCATTAAGAGTTTTACTAGCGTAGTATATCACATGGAAGGTCTTACCTGTGCGTTGGCCTAGGACTGCTCCTACCGCGAAATCACTTACATCACACATGAGATAAAAGGTAGCGTCCAATCTGGTGGAACGACAATGGGTGTCGAGGCAAGCTTTTTCTTTAAGGTTTTGAATGCTTGAGTGCAAGAATCATCAAAATTGAAGACTTTATCCTGTTCAAGAAGATTACACAAGGGTTTAGTGATTTTAGAAAAATTATGAATGAACCTCCTGTAAAAACCTGCATG
Organism: Hibiscus mutabilis; assembly: GCA_019671005.1. Lineage (NCBI taxonomy): Eukaryota > Viridiplantae > Streptophyta > Magnoliopsida > Malvales > Malvaceae > Hibiscus > Hibiscus mutabilis. Next base: position 6,441,512 of record CM033755.1, on the reverse strand, counting down.
TCCGAGAAAACTTTGGATTCCTTTAACCGAATTTGGTGGGGGTAATCTCTCGATCACGTCCACCTTGGCTTTGTCTACTTCAATTCCCTTAAATGAAATCTTGTGGCCGAGCACTATTCCTTCATCTACCATAAAGTGGCATTTCTCCCAATTGAGGACTAAATCCGTTTCTTCGCATCTTGCCAACACTCTCTCTAAATTGCCGAGAGACAGCTGTCGAAGTCATTACCAAAAATAGAAAAATCATCCATGAAGATCTCAAGGAAGTCTTCGACCATGTCTGAAAAGAGCGCCATCATGCATCTTTGGAAGGTTGCCGGGGCGTTACATAATCCGAACGGCATCCTTCGGAAGGCATAGGTATCGTATGGGCATGTGAAGGTTGTCTTTTCTTGATCTTCTGGAGCTATGGCAATCTGATTGTAACCTGAATAACCATCAAGAAAATAATAAAAGGGTTTACCTGCAAGACGGTCAAGCATTTGATCAATAAAGGGTAATGAGAAGTGATCTTTCCTAGTAGTTTTGTTTAGCTTTCGATAGTCTATACAAACCCTCCAACCGGTCACAGTCCTGGTTGGGATAAGTTCATTATTTTCATTGCTTACCACTGTTATACCTCCCTTTTTCGGTACACATTGTACCAGGCTTACCCACGTACTATCAGAGATAGGGTATATAATGCTGGCGTCAAGCCACTTGATGATTTCTTTCATTACAACCCCTTTCATGGCATGATTCAGTCTCCTCTGGGCCTCAATTGAAGGTTTGTGATCATCTTCCAACAAGATCTTGTGCATGCACACCGCCGGGCTAATTCCCTTCAAGTCGGCAATTGTCCACCCTATTACCTTTTTGTGTAGCTTCAACATCTTGATCAGCTTCTTTTCCTGCTCAGGCTGTAACTTAGAAGAAATAATTACAGGCAATGTATTATCGGTCCCTAAGTATACATATTTAAGTTGCTCTGGCAATTGTTTCAACTCAAGAATTGGTGGTTGTTCAATAGAAAGTTTTTCGAGCTTACCTTCCTTACCTGAGTAATCCAGTGGTTCAAAGTATGTACCTGGTCGATTGGCTAGCCAATTTGCCTCTTCTTGTTGTTCCTCATCGACTGGTTCTTCATACTCCTCAGGTTCCTCTTGGTCGGCAATGTAGTTGTCGAGGCAACTAAATTCCTCATCGAAGTTAAACTCTGTCGTGGCATGAAGAAGTTGGCATTCTTCTGGATCATCGGCATGCCTTAGTGTTTGTAACACATTTAGTTTAACTTGCTGGTCATTCACCCTCATTGTGAGTTCTCCCTTTTCAACATCAATCAAGGTTCTCCCTGTCGCTAGGAATGGTCTCCCGAGAATGATGGGTGCATGCTCATCTGCTTCACAATCCAAAACAATAAAGTCAGCGGGAAAAATAAATTTATCAACTTTTACCAGTATGTCCTCAATTTTTCCCTCTGGATGCACATAGGATCTGTCGGCTAGCTGCAGCATGACTGTTGTAGGTCTTGCCTTCCCGATTCCTAGTTTCTGGAAAACCGATTTAGGCATCAAATTTATGCTAGCCCTAAGGTCGCATAATGATTTCCCGACATAGTGATTTCCAATGGAACAGGGTATTGTGAAACTTCTGGGATCCTTCAACTTGGGTGGCATACGATTGTGCAACATTGCCATGCATCCCTCCGTCACGGTAACTGTTTCAAACTCTCCTAGCCTTGTTCTCTTGGACACAATGTCTTTAAGAAACTTGGCATAGTTTGGCATTTGTTCAATTGCTTCCACCAGTGGCAAGTTGATGTGGACTTGCTTTAGGATATCAAGAAACTTCTTGAATTGGTATTCTTGCTTTTGTCGCTTCAACCTTTTTGGGAATGGTGGTGGAAGTCGGATATCTTCGATCCTTTCATTGGTTTGAAATCTGATTGACGGCATTGCCGGGACATCTGGAGTTGCCGAGGCGGTATCAACTGGGGTTGCCGAGGCGTGCTTATCGCAAGTTACCAAGGCATCGTCGGTTGTCGAGGCATGCTTATTGCCGGTTGCCGCGGCAATTCCTGGTTCAGCATCTGAAGCTTTGCCGCTAGGTTCGTCCTGATCTTTTTGTGGAGTTTTGTTTGACGAGCGGGTTTGAACCTCTCTAAGTTGTTGGCCACTTCTAGTGATGATCGCCTTACATTGCTCATGGCCAGTTCCTCTTGCGACTTCAGTATCGCTAGGTAAACCTCCTTGTGGTCTAGTATTCAGATTTTGAGCAAACTGTCTGACTTGATTTTCAATGATTTGATTGCAGCCTCTTGGTTTTGCAATCTCATCTCGGTCCTGTTAATAAAAGCATCAGTTCTTTTTATGAAATTACTATTCTCAGCCATATAAGATTCAGTTTTCATCATAAAAGCATTTAGAGAATTTTCCAAAGAACTAGATGTTGTCGGTTGTTGCTGCGGCATCTGTTGCCGTGGCATATTCTGCTAGAATCCCGATGCTTGTGCATTCTGATTGTTCTGGTTTAGAGCATTGTTGGGATTACTCCATGAAAAATTCGGGTGCTTCTTCCAAGCTGGATTGTATGTATTGGACATCACGTTGTTGCTCAGATTATAATTCCCCACATAGAAGCTGGATTCCGAATTCTGCATACATTCAGAAGAATTATGGTTATCACCACATAACTCACAAAAAGAATCCATTACCTTGACTTCATGTGTGTTGTTTGTTTCTTGCATGTTCTGGACCATCTTGGTTAAAGCGGCCAATTGTGCCGAAATTGAATCTGATGATCCTAGTTCATGTATTGTGGCTTAGCGTCAAACTCCTCCTCTTCTAGTAGATGGGAATTGATAGTCATTCTTGGCCAGCCTGTTTAAAATTTGCATCGCTTTCTCCGGCGACTTATCTAGGAGTATGCTGTTTGCCGAGGCATCTAGCATCATCCTTGTTGGTGTATTCACGGCATTGTAAAACATTGTTACTTGAGTCCACACCGGGAATCCGTGTAAAAGGATTTGTGCAGAAGTTCTCTATATCGCTCCCAAGCCTCGTACATGGATTCATCATCTGCCTGCCGAAAAGAAGTAATGTCGTTACGAAGCTTATCAGTCAAATTTGTAGGATTAAATCTAGCTAGGAAATCACAACAAAGATCAGTCCAAGATGCTATGGATCCGGCAGGAATGCTATTCAACCATGCTTTCGCCCTATCCCTCAGTGAATAGGGGAATAATCTTAATCGTAAGACATCGAGGGTGACTCCGTGTATCTTGAACGAGTTGCAAATCTCGAGGAAAGATTTCAGATGTTGCCGTGCATCTTCAGTTGCTGAGCCGCCAAATTGACCTATTGTGTTGATCATATTAAACATTACCGGTTTCAACTCAAAGTGGTCGGCTTCAATTTCAGGTGCAACAACTCCTGGGTTAAGTTCATCAAGATCTTCTTCAAGATAGTCTCGAATAGTTCTGTTTCGTGCAAGAATCACTCCTCCTCCTGCTCGGACATCTTGATTCATATTGCCGTCTTGATTTGCCATTGCTTCTCTTATCCTTCGTCTAAGTCTTTGTAAGGTTCGTTCGATTTCTGGATCAAAGGGATATTCTGGTGAAGTCGGTCTCGCCCTGGTCATATACCAATGCAAAACCAAAGTTTGTTAGCCCTTTGAATTTTAAACAAGAAAAGTAAAAAGAAAGTGCAAGAAAGTAAAAACAAAGTCGCTATTGCCAATCCCCGGCAACGACGCCAAAAACTTGTTGCGCGTAATAAGTGCTACGCAAATGTGCAAGTATACACGTCGCAAGTTATAGTATAAAAGATATCGTCTCCACAGGGATTGGTGCCACTTCAAGAATCTAGTCTCTTGCATTGTAAAAAGTAAAAACACAAGTAAAGGATTATATAAGTTTTAACTAATAACTAATCTAGAAAGCAATTAAGTAAATGAAAAGATGAGATCGAATGAGAGAGATAGGCCAGGTTATCGTGAGTTGAGGTGTGATAGACGATTGGATCGTCTTGGTAAAAGAGTGCACGGGCAACTCAGTTGCCGTGGCAACTTCCACAACGGGGTTGCCTTGGCAACTAATCGATGGTTGCCTGGGCGACTAGTTGGGCAACTACTTGGGCGCCCGGGCAGCAACCTTCAAGGTTCGCAGAGCGTTCTTCAATGGTTTCTTCTTATCCCTAAGTCGAAACTCTAGCTACTTGTGCATGCCTTGATAATACATCCCTGCGTGAATCAAGGGTGAACAACAACCAATCTTGCGCTCCTCTTAGCCGTTGAAATCCTTAACTTATTCCTAAGCCTGATTAATCTTCACCATCATTGGATTGAATAAAGATCATATTCATTCGTTTCTTGAATCTAACTCTCCCGATATTAGATAAATAGATGAAATCACGAGATCCTCTCCCAATTCACTCGCAAACAAGAATAAGAACCAAGAATGAATAAACCTTGAAATAGAAAAGTGCAAACTCTTATTACCTAAACAAAAACCAATAGTTTCTCACAACCACAAAACACAATAACCATAGCCAAGTAAATTTAGTTCATGGCTAGGTTCCAAAGAAACACAAGATAAACAATCCCTAGCATGAACCCAATCGAACAAGAAAGAAAAGATGAAGCTTGTCGAAAATCCCTTTCTTTCTCCCTTGGACTTGTCGAAATTTCCCTAATGCTCTCTCTTGGACTTGTCGAAAATTCCCCTAATGCTCTCCCTATCTGGATTGTCGAAATCTCCTTGCTATTTATAGGGCTAGGCCAAAGTCCTTCTTTGAGGAGGAGTTTGAGTTGGAATTAAATTATCTTTAAAGAATATAATTCTTTATTATAATTTTATTCCTATTAGAACTTCTCCTATCTTCTTGGAATTTAATTCTTTTTTAATCTCTGCATGGCAATCAAATTCCTTTGGGTTGGGCCTTGCTCCATGTCATCTTGGGCTTGTAAAGTCATTAATTTCGACATCCCTATTGTATTTTCTCTTTGTCGACAATTGCCATGGCAACTGGCTCGGCGTCTCCTTCATGCATTGCCCTGGCAACTAGCTCGGCATATCCTTCATGCATTGCCCTAGCAACTAGCTCGGCATATCCTTTATGCATTGCCCTGGCAACTAGCTCGGCATTGCTTTGGCAAGTGATCCTGCACATACACACACAAAGCACACCAAAGCAGCATCTTTTCCACAAAAACTACCAAGTTATGTAATCAAGCTCATCGATGGAAGGAAACATGGATTAATGCATGAATGGCTAACTATGCAACTAATATGAGCCTAAGTCTAACAATAATATGAGTAAAAAGGGTAAGAAAAATAGTACTTTTGAACACTTATCATCCATCCTCAAATTTCTCTAGCCCAAGCACGCTTAACTTTATTTAAAATCGTTATAAATGATTTATTCGAGCTTCAAATTTCTTCTTCCAAAAATAACCCTTGTAACTTCAAATATTTCAAAATTATCATTCCTGCCAAATGACTAATTTGCCCTTCAACTAGTCTTTATTTACTAGTTGGTTTCAAAATTATCATTCCATTAAAATCGAACTTAGTTCCTTCTCAACCGGCCACATGTCAATTTATTCATCCAATGGTAAAAAATAAACCAATAAGTTGGTAGTTACCAACTTTACCCTTGTAATTTTTCCAAAATTACGATCTTGCCATTTTTCATCCAACCACTCATATTTAGCATAGAAAATCAACTTAAATCGAAGGGTTCAAATTCTTCCAACACAAAGAAAATATCTTAAACATGTAAAATGACATAATCAGCCTTGGCTTATCATCCTTCAAAATATCCTGGATATTCGATTTGATCCGATTATCTAAATATTTTTCTTCTGAACTTTATCGCTTTATAGCCATTAATACAAGCTCTGTACGAAAAATCCGAGTAAAAGGAAAAGGTCACTCTTGGGGTGAACTCTAGTTGGTTTCAAAATTGTCATTCCATTAAAATCTAACTTAGTTCCTTCTCAACTGGCCACATGTCAATTTATTCATCCAATGGTCAAAAATAAACCAATAAGTTGGTAGTTACCAACTTTATCCTTGTAATTTTTCCAAAATTACGATCTTGCCATTTTCATCCAACGGCTCATATTTAGCATGGAAAATCAACTTAAATCCAAGGGTTCAAATTCTTCCAACACAAAGAAAATATCTTAAACATGTAAAATAACATAATCAACCTTGGCTTATCATCCTTCAAAATATCCTGGATATTCGATTCGATCCAATTATCCGAATATTTTTCTTCTGAACTTTATCGCTTTATAACCATTAATACAAGCTCCGTACGAAATATCCGAGTAACACGGAAAGGTCACTGTTGAGGGTGAACTATTTATTTACGGGGTCAACTACACAACTTTTGAAAATTACACTTTGGACCCTAAACTTTTCCAAAGTTTACACTTTAACACCTAAACTTTGAAAATTTTCATTTTTTTCATTGGAAAAAAAATTGGGATATTACAAATTCACTTTCGAAATACACGCTTTTTGACACGTGAGTAGCGCTCCACGTCACTAGGTCGTGCTTCCCCTCGAACTGAATCCAATTTGCAAGCTTGTCATGGGCCAGAGTCAAGGTTCTTGTTATCTTAGTATGTAATAAGATAGGTTCGAGTATCCCTCTCTAGAACTCAAACCACATGTGTGAGAATCTAGGAAGCCCACCCCTTTAGTGCCTTGCGAAAGACCATAGAAATCTAAAATTCATGATGTTAGGCCGTTTTGGTGTGTTTATTCGATTCTCATTCTTTATTGTATATTCGTTACTAACAAACTCCTCTTGTCTTGCTTGTTTGATCATTTTTGTACATATTCATGACATTTTCACATAAAATGTTGATTCGAGAACAGTTTAAAATTAAGGGCTTTCATAATGGAAGAAATAGTCCATAATGACGAGTTAAAGAATTTCAAAGCCTGACTAGGGCAAATGCTAATCAGGATGCACATTATATGACAATCATCATATGTCATCGTTATAATAAGACTCATTCTTCATTGTGAAAAGTCGTTCAACGAGAATGTTAATCGATCAATACTTTTTGCATTCTTTCGTGCATCATCAATTATTTCTCTCCACTCAATTTATGGTGATTGCACCGGCATCCAACATTAACTTCACCCATTTAAATGACTCTCACACCGTACATTTGCATGATAAATGCACTAATCATTAATTTCATTCACTTGCATCATAGTTGCATCACATCATTTTAAAATACTAATTATTTATCCACTTGCATCCATATATGTACATCTATACATTAACATTGCATGCATTTTCCCATTCACCATCACATCTGTTCAAAATAAAAATATGTCAGTTCTAACAAAGATGATGCCCCAACCGGCGAAAAAAAGGACAAGCTTCATGACTCACATTTGCAATTCAGACAGTGTAAGTGATCCTGCATATTCAAAAAAAAAAAAAAAAAGAAAAAAGAGAGACCGGATGTGGTGTCAATTTTTTTGAAATAGCCTAAGGCCACATATCCAGAGTTTTAAAAAAAGATGCAAACTATTTTCAGTTCTCTTCATTTTGTAAATATATTTGTCTATTGAGTCCCCTTATATCAATTGCACAAGGAACATTGATGTTGACCCAAGGGTTAAGTCCGAACAACCTGTGTCTATTTGAAATCCTAAGCTATGGAGATTACGAATGAGTGACTCGCATTTCACCTTAAGGACCATAAATAATAACAAATCAATGCAATTTAATGCTTGAAGCCTGGTAATAGGCTTTTTCCAAAAAGCACTTCAAAGCCTGGTAATAGGCATTTTACAAAAGCACTTCAAAGACTGGTAATAGGCATTTTCAAGGATTATAAAAAGCACTCCAATGTTCGAAACCTGGTAATAGGCATTTTTCGGATAAGAGTGTGGAATTTTTGGGGCACTCCACTAAAGCCTATCCTAATTGAAACTCTTCGCTTCATGAGTGATGGTAATATTTTCAAAATCATGACAATGTTGAGTGGCTCAAAAATTTGTTGTTTGCTCCATCATTTATTTCGAGCCAAAGGAATGTGATGAATTGAATTCCCTAAACAAAATGAGACAAAAATGAACCTGCCAAAGGTAAGTTGGTCAAGCATCTTAGTAACTTAAAATGCACTTCACATCTTCAAACATCAATTCAGCTTTCGAGGTCCCTTAGACACAGGATTTGCTTGGGGCAATCCTCGATAAGCTATTTCAGTGTTGCTCTTGCACTTGATATTAAAGGCATTTGATATTGCTTGATATATTCATAGTTTGAAAACAAAAACTCAATTTTCTTAATAAGCATCTTACATTGAAACCAGAACATGTAGTCTGATAGTTGAAACAACAAGTTCTCTCTACATTACTTACAAAGAAGCTCAAAAGTATAGGGGCATCAGTGCACACAAGACAAAAGCTGTCTATCCAGTCTGTAAGACAGAACTTGGGCGAGAACAAGACCGAGCCGCCAATATGGCCAAAAAGTTATGGTGCATCCCCTTTGAAGGCATTATCATGGCCAATTGCATTGCATGCCATTCATATCAACACCATTCAACTCATCATGCATTCACATTAAATGCACACATTACACATCAAGTTAGATGCATTCATGCTAAGTGCATTTACTTCACTCATACAAAAAAACAAACAGGTTCAGGATGAGAAGCCCTCAATCATGAAGGGCAATAACAAATCGACAAGCCCTCAGCCACAAAAGGAAGCCAACCCAACAAAGAAGTTGAAACCTCAAGATGGAGGATAACAACACAAACATGAAATGGCGAACCATCAAAGCAAAGGAAGCCAAAATTAAGCTCAAAATCTAAGTGAACAATTACTAACTATTTTTTACTTCTATTTTTAGGTCCCTCCCCATCGCCAGTGGTATAGCGAATCAATCTTTTTTCCTCAGATCTCACCTAATCATCAATGGTGTAGTGGGTCATCTTTTCCTCAGATCTTGCTTCATTGTCAATGGTATAGTAGATTAGACTTCTCTTCAAATCTTGTCTCATCGTCGGTGGTGTAGCAGATTAACCTTATTCTCCTTAGATCTTTCCTCATCTTCAGTGGTGTAGCATATCAGCTATCTAATTCCTCAGATCTTACCCTATTTTCAGTGGTGTAGTAGATCTATCACACTAATTCTCACATCATGACTCACCGTCAGTGGTATAGCTTGATCAAACCTTTTTCTTCAGATTTTGCCTTATCATCAGTGGTGTAGCAGATTATATTTTTCCCTCAAATCTCGACTCTCTGTCAGTGGTGTAGCAGATCAACCTCTATTCGTCATATCTTGACTCATCGTCAGTGGTGTAGCGGATCAACCAATCTTTCAGATCATGCATCTTCGTCAGAGTTCTAGCTTGATCAAATCTTTATCTTTAGATCTTGACTCATCATCAGTGGTGTAGCGGATCAAAATCTCCCTTTCGATCATGCCTCTTCATCAGAGTCGTAGCTTGATCACCCTTAACTCCTCAGATCATGCTTGCTCGTCAGATTCGTAGCTTGATCACAACTAACTCTTCAGATCATGCCTTTTCGTCAGAGTCATAGCTTGATCGCAGCTAACTTTTCAGATCATGCCTCTTCGTCAGAGTCGTAGCTTGATCACAACTAACTCTTCAGATCATTCCTCTTCGTTAGAGTCTTAGCTTGATCATCGTAACTAACTCTTCAGATCATGCCTCTTCGAAAGAGTTCGTAGCTTGATCGCCATCAACTAACTCCACAAATCATACCTCTTCGTCAGAATAGTAGCTTGATCGCCACTAACTCTTCAGATCATGCCTCTTTGTCAGAGTCATAGCTTGATCGCTACTAACTCCTCAGATCATACCTCTTCGTCAGAGTCGTAGCTTGATTACCCCTAACTCTTCAGATCATGCTTCTTCATCATAGTCGTAGCTTAATCACAACTGACTCTTCAAATCATGCCTCTTCTTCAGATTCGTAGCTTGATCGCAACTAACTCTTCAGATCATGCCTCTTTGTCAAAGTCGTAGCTTGATCGTCGCAACTAACTCTTTAGATAATGCCTCTTCGTCAGAGTCGTAGCTTGATTGCCATCAACTAGCTCCTCAGATCATGCCTCTTCTTTAGAGTCGTAGCTTGACCGCCACTAAGTCTTCAGATCATGTCTTTTCGTCAGAGTAGTACCTTAATCGCCACTAACTCCTCAGAACATGCCTCTTCGTCAGAGTCGTATCTTGTTCATCCCTAACTCCTTAGATCATGCCTCTTCGTCAGAGTCGTAGCTTGATCGCCACTAACTCTTCAGATCGTGCCTCTTTCTCAGAGTTGAAGCTTGATCGCCACTAACTCTGAGGCGGCTGTTTACAGTGTCCAAGCCACCGGTTTCTGGAAAATGGAAGGGTAGAGGGTTTGCCCTTTCAAAGAGTTTTAAGTTTTTTTCCCTTTTAGTTTGTTTTGAAACAAAATGAAACCTTAGGCAAAAATTTGCCCTTGATTTTGGTATATAAGCGGGTAGCAATGCGATGTCGTTTAAGGCAACCCTCGACCCTCGCGTTGACCCGGATCCGGGAAGGATCCACGTACTTTGGTCGAGGGGATAATTGTCGTTTTGATCCTCCGAGTTTATACCCGCACTCAAATCATCCGTGGGATAACCCCTTTTTTAGTCCATCCCCTTTTATTTTAAAACCAATTTCAAAGTTTTGTTTTTAATTTTGCCCCCTTTATTTTGCTTTTGTCTATTTCGGTCCTTAATTTATATATTATATTTATATATTACTATGCTATATATTATATATTTATTATATAGTATGTTACTTATATATACTATAGTATCATACTATTTATATTATAATGTATTATAGCATATATTATATATTATAGATTATAATATTTTACTATATTTATATTATATATTCTTATTATATATTATAATTTTATTTATATTATAGTACATATCATATGTTACTATTATATATTATAGTATTATTCATATTATAGTGTATATATTTACATTTATGTTTTTATCATTTATTTAATCTTGTTCGAATTGGCCTTACGGTGACCCGCAACGGGGAATGACCCGTATTATTTACGGCTCGTTTAGTGTAGCAAACTAACATTTAACATCCAACTTTTAACTTTTAATTTCCGCCTTTATATTTCTCGCATTTATTTCTGCAATTTAAATTATCGCACTTAATTTACCGTATTTTATTTTACGCTCTTTTGTTTGATCTGGTTCTTTTTTCGAATTTCTTTTTGTTCGATCTGGTCCATTTTCCGTAGATTTTAATTGCCACTCTTTAATTTCCATATTCATTTATTTTATTCGAGTATTTATTTTCCGCATTCATCTCCATTGTTCTTTTTTTTTTTGCAATTTCGAGACATATTTTAATTTGACATTCATTTCACCTCTAATTTAAATATATATTCCACATTGTTAACTAACTAATCTAACTTATAAAAGGGAGATAATCATTAAATCGATTACTTTGGTCTTAATCTTGACTTAATGGATCTAGACCAAATATTCGAATTAATTATTATCGTCTGAATGTAAATATTAAAATGGATAAAATTTGATAACTTATAACATCATTTTAACTGTTTGCATCATACATAAAGGTGATGTACTCGATTCGAACTATAAATTAACACGGCAGTCGGTCTTATTCGATGTTGGTTTAATCTACGGTCCGATGTACAATCACCCTTATTAATTAAACAGATAATTAATTTGAACCCACTAAATTGCTAAAGTCCGTTCAATTAGAGTTCTTATTCGATTAAGAACAGTTAATTATATCCAATTTTGAATTTCAGTAATTTCCATTGATTAAAAGCAACGTCTTTTTTTGTACTGATTTTCTGGCGTGATAGGGGTGTTAATCCTTCCCAACACGTAACCAACTCTCGAACCCATTTTCAAAAGAATCTTTGGTTTTATGGTGCTCGGCCTACCTTAGTGGCCGGTGACGACTCCAACTCTTCATTTTCAAAATAAAATCCCCAAAAAATTCAATTTTCCCCAATTTTCTAAAATTTTTCAAAATCTGCAAAAAAATTCAAAACAACAAAAAACCAAAAATATTTTTCATTCTAGCGACCCCAAATTAATCCCAAACACTTAAAATTTTTAAATTTTGCGAAAAAAGGAGGTCGCTACAACAGGCGATGTGGGGGTGCTAACCCTTCCCCACACTAATCGTGCCTCCAAACTCGAGGTTTTGTAATCTCTAATTTGTTTTAGGTTTTCGATCTGCCTATTTAAAAAGACTAGTGGCGACTCCATTATCACATGACGAAAAACTCATTTTTAAAGTTTAAATAACTTGAAAAAAGTTAAGAAATTTTTATTATTATCTTGAAAAGAGATTTCCTCAAATTAAAATGGTGAATCGAGCCAAATCTTTTGTTGGAGCAAAATGAAAAATTGAAAAATTTTGGGGTCTTCTTGGGGTGTTTTTATAGTGTTTTTCGAACTAGATAGAATATTTTTGTTCATTCATGTTTGGAAAACAAGAAATCAATAAGAAAATGAAAGAATCTTGGAAAGAAATGATAGGAAATCTGAACAAAATTCGGTTCAGAGAAAGGTGTTGGTAGTTGAATAATTATCTAAAGTTTAAGGGTCAAATTAATATTTTATCTAAGTTTTAGGGGTCAAATCAAATTAAAAATTAACCCTTTTTATTAACATTTTACGTCATTAAACTAACGACATTTAACATCTCAATGACCAAAACATTATGAAACAATGACGTTAGTTATAAAAACGTTACAAAACGATAACGTAAATGACTAAAATGTTATTTTTTTAAAAAAATAGGTGAACAAAAGTGAATAATCATGAAACGGAAGTTACCATTCATGTAGTTTACCATTAACTTTTTAGTATTACATGACATGTTGATGTGAATTATTGTCTTATAGGCTGATACAGAGGGGTCTAACGTACAACAGGTAAGGGTGTGGCTAAAAAACGACAAGTTTTGAAACTTGTGAAAGACTCACCCAAGAACCTAAAATGTTAGACTTTTTGATAACATTTTAGGTTGATTTTTTTGTATTTTTGACAACTTTCGAAACTTAATTATTTTAACATTTTAGGTTATTGGAAAAAGTTTTGAAACTTGTTTTTTAAGTTTCGGAACTGGTCAAAAATCACGAAAAAAATCAACCTAAAATATTATCGAAAAGTCTAACGTTTTAAGTTTTTGGGAAAATCTTTCACAAGTGTGAAAACTTACCATTTTTAGCCGCATCCAGACTCACCCGCTGATACAAAACAATTCATCTCAGACTTTACTAAGAGCCAGTTTGGCATTGTTTTTAAAAAGTTATTTAAAAGTGCCGTTAGAAGTAGATTTTGAAAAGTTGGTTGTAAGATTTTTAGTGTTTGTAAAGTAAAAATAACTGAACGTAAGTGGTTCTTTTATTATTTATTTTTATTTAAAATGTTAACATTAATATTTAATTTATTATTTTAATATATCATTTATCCCATTATTAATGTATTATTAATATTTAATATATTAAATATAAAATTATAATATTAATTAATTTATATATTAAATATAAAATTATAATATTAATTAATTTATTACATTTAGTATATTAATTTAATATTTAATATAATAATTCAATATATTCATATTTACTATTAGTATTATTTGAGTATATTAATATTATTTTAATGTATTATTTTAATATATTATTTTTAATATTAATTTTATTTTGATATTAATTGGTTTATGAAGAGAAAATAAAAACAAATGCACATTTATGATATAATAAATTAGGCTTAAGGGTTCAATAAGCCCCTAAACTTTTGGGTTCAATAAGCCCCTAAACTTTTGTAAAAAAATCAATTAAGCCCCTAAATTTTTTTTTACACTCAATTAAGCCCTCAAACTCAAAAACCAATTAGTTCTTTGACCAACGTTAACCATTAACTTTAACGTTTTTTTTTTTGAAAATTTCTTAACACGTGTCGCAATAGGATAATACCACTTGTCATTTTTAAAAATTTTAATTTTTAAAAATATATAAAAAGCAAAAAATTCTAAAAAAATTTAAAAATTCTGGAAAATTCCAAAATTTATTTAAAAAATATACAAATATTTTTTTTAATTTAGAAATTTATTTTAAAGTAATAAATAATAATTTTTCTAAAGAATGAAATATTTTAATAAATTAAAAATATTAAATATTATTATACAATTATAAAAAATAAATTGAAAAAAATAAAACAATAAAAGTTATTAAAATAACTTTTATTGATTTATATTTTTTTAAAATAACTTTTATTGTTTTATATTTTAAAAATAAAAATAAATTTTATTGTTTTATATTTTATATTTTATTTTTATAATTTTATAATAATATTTAAAATTTTTTAAATTTTGTAAATCTTTTGAAAATTTATTATTTATTAGTATTTTTGAATAAATTTAGAAATTAGAATTGTACTGATTTTTTTTTTACTTTTAAAAATTTTAATGGTTTTTATATATTTTTTAAAAATTAAAATTTAAAAATTCCTAAAAATAAAAAGTGTCATTATCCTATCGTGGCACATGTCTAAATGTTTTTAAAAAATATTAAAATTAACTGTCAACGTTGGTCAAAGAACCAAATTTTTTTTTTTTGAGTTTGAGTACTTAATTTGGTGCAAAAAAAATAGGAACTTAATTGATTTTTTGACAAAAGTTTAGGGCTAATTGAACATTAAGCCAATAAATTAATATAATTAGTCAAAATGTGAATGAAAAATTGAATAAATAAATAATAATTAGTTAAAAAGTGACTAAAAAGACAAAACAAACCAAGAAATAAAAGAAACAGACAGCAATTTTAATGGTTAAAAACGAAAATTCCCTCAAATGTTTTTTTTGGTTAACGCAAAAGCCAGTAAATTTTGACTTTTCAAGTCCGTTGACAACGGATGTTTACGCAGTGATTTTTTACTAAAAAATTGAGCGTTTTTCATTATTTTTGGATTTTTTTGGGTGGAAAACCTATTTTGCCGCTCCAAACGCGCTCCCAAACGAGAATGTTGGACTTTAGAGGTAGGTTTAGCAATGTGTGGTTCTAAGCTAACTGAGCAGACGCCAGACTTGACCTTGCTTCTCCCTTTTTTGCGCTAACTTCCCATTGGTAACACCATTGACTTGAAACCTCCTTATTTATTATTTTCTCACACATTTGTTGATATTTCGACATCAAATTAAGTTTTAAATTTAATATGTTCGGTAGTCAATTAAGTGCTTTTAGCAGCGTAGAAAAATACAACCCAGTTATATTTTTTAAATAAAATTAAATATTTAAATTTTAATATTATAAACGAAGAAAATTAAGCTTAAAAGGTTGTTGTCCTATTGAACATCTACAAAATTAAATTAGAAGAGATAATTAAACAAAATAAATACCCTCAGTTGGATTGGATATTAGTTTCCATCCATGCCTCTAACATGTAATTAAACCCAAACTGAAATTTTCTATTTTCTACTTTGCTGAACTATTTAGGCAACCAGTCCTGAAAGCCAAATCAGCTCCTCCCAAAGCCAGTCATGGCAGATCCCGATGAACTAGAGATGGATTTGAGCCGTAACAATGATATTCCGGCAGCAGACCATAAACAAATACTCGAGAGTTTTAAACCTTTTGAGGAGGTGCGAAAGCTTTCAATTCGGTTCTATGGAGGTACTACGTTCCCAAAGTGGTTGGAAGACACTTACTCCATGAAGAACATAACTTCTTTACTTCTCAGTAACTGTAGGAACTGTGATTTGTTGCCTCCACTCGGGCAGCTATCGTCGCTCGAACATCTCTTCCTAGAAAACTTCAGCGTCATAGCCATGATCGGCCACGAATTCTTCCGGTCACACGTAACCGGTTGCAAGCCATTTCAGTCTCTCAAGACTTTGAAGTTCGATAGACTGCCGGAATGGGAAGACTGGGAACTGCTTGAAGAAGAAGAAGCAGGTGTACTATTTCCCTGCCTGCAAGAATTTTATCTAATCAACTGTCCTAAATTGGTAGGGGATTTGCCAAAATTCCTTCCGTCTTTGGTAAAACTTGTGATCTCTGATTGTCCACAGCTTGCGGCTTCACTTCCGAGAACCCCTCCGCATTGCGTAGTGACGTTGGAGAATTGCGACAAGGTGCCGAACAGAGGCGATTATGTTCAGTTGAGTTTGACACAGTTGTCCCAGACAGTAGTACAACTAGAACAAGATGTTGGTCGTGCAAATCCATCATCGAGTAAAGTTCGAGATCAACAGCAAGATCAAGACGGTACTCGGACACAACCATCGTCAAGTGAAGATGGAAACCAACAGTTTTGTCCTTCCATGGAACTGCCTACTGATGTGTGCAGCTTCCGAATTGAGAGATACGCTTGGAATATGTTACCTAAAGAAATATTGGAAAGTTCATCTCTTCAACACTTATATCTCATTGATTGTATTCCCCTCAAGATCTTTACTATCCCTGCTTCATTGAAAACACTCTTCATTTATAACTGCAGAACCTTAGAATTTCCCCAACATAACGAAACGATCAACCGACTCGAAGATTTATGTTTAGGGAGTAGTTGTGATTCTCTGCAAACATTCCGAATAAATTACTTCCAAAAACTCACATCTCTTAGACTATGGGATTGCCGAAATCTTGAATGTCTCTCTGTTGACAAGGAATTGGAGAACGAACTCACTTCACTTGATGCCTTGGAAATCAAATATTGTCCTAAGTTGAGGTCCTTTTTCGAAGAAGACGAATTCCGAGCTCCAAACTTGACATCACTGGTTTTCTTCGACTGCAGTTGTCTTGTGTCACTACAACGGATTCAAAGCTTCAAATCTCTTCAATCACTATATATAAACAAATGTCCGGGGCTAGAGTCTATTCCGATGGAGGCTTTGCCGTCCGGCCTAATCATTCTTTGCATCTCTTACTGTGACAAAATCACTCCCCACAAAGGGTGGAAGTTAGACAAGCTTCATTCCCTTGTGCATTTCGAGATCGAAGGTGAATGTCGAAAATTAGAGACATTCCCTGAAGAAGGATTGCTGCCTAGAAATCTTAACTCTCTGCGCATCAGCGGGCTCTTGAATCTTACATCCTTGGACATGGAGGGGCTTCAAAAACTCACCTCTCTTCAAACACTTGAAATAAGTTCATGTGACAAGCTTGATTCCTTACCGGAACATAGGCTGCCTTCCTCCTTGTCTTCATTGAGTATAACGGACTGTTCTTTGCTGAATCCGAAGCTTCGGAACAAGAGAGGGAAGGAATGGCTCAAGATAGCTCATATTCCTTCAGTATATCTTGACGAGGTAAAATCTAAACAAACAAGCTACATATGAGTCCTTTAATATGTATGTTAATGTTTTAACAAGCACGTTTTTCTTGCATTTTGACAGTGATTAATGAAATTGTCATTTCAAACCAGACACCGGTCTACGGGTATGTTTTTTTTTTCATTTTCTTAACTTATGTGTGTTATTATCGATTTTATTTTATCATTCAAATTTTGTTTAGTTTGAATGAATGAACATGCAGTCGAAAAGAATGCAATGAAAGAACGTTGCAATATGAGAATAGATGCTTATACTCGTATGAATCAATCGAATTAAATTCGAGGTTTTATATAAATTCATCAGAGTTCTTAGATAAACCTTCTACCTGATACATTATTGGTGCTTATACTCGCTGGTTGAAATCATTCAGCGGACAGTATTCTTTTGCTGACATCATTGTATGACGTAAGTAATGCTGATTTACCAATCTTATAATAAATTTCACATTTTCTAAGGAAAAAACAAAACAAATATGAAAGGAGAGGTTTTCTGGAAGGCTTTTTGAGTTCGATATTCTGTGTTTTTTCCCCCTTATAAAATTCTACTTTTTACAACATTTTTAAAGACAAACGAACCACATTCATACGTACTTTTATTCCTGATTAATAGAGCTCTCCACTTTTGAGAATATATGCTCATTGTTCCAGGACGGGGAGTCTCCAATTTCACAGTATTATTACTCGTTTAATTCAATTTGTAATTATAAAATGTAAAACCAAATTGATTAATTAATTAATTATACCAAATTCTAGGGTGCATGTTGTTGCTGGCCATGATTCATGTGTTTCCTGAAGTACATTGAATATGATTTTGTCACAAAATTTTTTTAAAAAAAAGTTTAATGTTTATAAAACTCTTAAATTAAAAAAAAAATAATTGAATCTTTATAAGAAAAATGCACTCAATGTTTATAAAATTCTTATTAATGTTAATGTAAAAATAATATAAATCATGTAATAAGATACATGTAACATTAATAAAAAAAACATATGCATATGTAGTTAATAAATAGATGTGCATGGAATAATGATTCAAATCGGCTTTAATTTTCAACTTTTCCTGACCCTACTTTTCTCTGCAAATTTAAGTGCAGCACCGCAACCCCTTTACTTTCACCCTCTTGGCCGGTGGCCGACTAGCAATTTTAATATTAGTTGTCGACTATATGATTTACTATTTATTATTATTTTTATTTTTTATGTTTTTATAAAAAAATTTACTTTTGTAGTACGTGTTTTTTCTGTCCTTATGACATTCTTTTTTCTTTATTTTGCGGTTTGTTTCATCTGTTCTTGTAGCATGATTTCAACATACTTTGGCTGTCGGTTGGTACTCGTACAGAGATCTTCACGGTACTAATCTCTGATTTTAATTGTCGGTGGTTTTAGAAAGATGAATCCCCACTTGGTTGATGGTTGGTTGCCGATGTAATCAGACCTGGGTAGCGGAGCAATATGCCTGATAGTTTGGTTCGCTCACCACTCCTTTTTCACCATTTTATAGCGTCTCGTTTGGATAGAGATAAGGAGATTCAAGAAGGTTTCTGAATTTTAGCATGCTAATCTCGATGAAAGTGTCTGCTTTTCTTTGCACCATTGTAAGAGATTTTTAGTGGGTTTATCCCTTTTTTCTCTTTTTGATGCATTGTATTATATTATCTTTAATGACGATTAATAAAATTCAAATGTCATTGTTCAAAAAATATGCATTGAATAATCTAAAATTAAAATAAAGTTGTTTCTAACTCTAGCAACCGTTCTTTTAGCATTCGGTTGTTAATCGTCGGTAATTTTTTTTTAGTTTTTAAATTCAATAACTCAATCTTGTTCGCGATTGAAGTGCAGTAGTGACCGTGTTGTCAACATGTCTTATTGTAATATGCATTTTTTTAATATCGTTTGTTGTTGGTTTTTACCTTTCATCGTCGAGCTATGATAATATTTGCATCTATTTTTGATTATTTGAGTTAGGATTTTTACCTTTTCTTTGTAAGGTCTTGTGTATGATCTAGAGACATTAATTTTCATGTTTCTTTGTTTATATGTCTGAATCAAATTTATTTAACTGATTTGTAAACTCGCATTGTATTTTTAAATTTTTTTCTCTTTGAATAAAGCTAACGTATTCATATTAAAAAAATTAAAAAGTCGGAAAAGCTTTTTATAAAAATTAAAAAAATTAAATCCTTATTAATCAAAGAAAAAAAATCAATTGGCCCTTTTCATTATCATTCCTTAGTGTTTGTGAGTAAATCCTAACTCATATATGTGTATGGAAAATATTTTCATACACAAGCACACATGCCTTTCAATTTTAGGGTTTAGATATTTAGGTTGTGGTTTAGGGTTTAGGGTGTAAAATTTAAGGTTTATGTTAGAATTTAGAGTTTAGGGTTTAAGGTTTAGGTTTAAGGGTGTTAGGGCTAGGGATTTGGGTTTTAGATTTTATAGCTTAAATATAAAGGATTATGCAATTTTTTTTTGTACAGATTGTGTATCAAAATATAACATATATATATATATGTTTTATTGGTAAATAATAAAAGATTTTTTTTAATATTCTCCTCCCTTAACAATAAAAGATTTAAGTTACACTTTTTTTCGACCGGACAAGCCATCGATTTATTCGATTCAGTCCGGTTTTCATCTTTTTTTAGTTTAATTTAATTGTTCCAGGTGCAGGAGGAAAAGGAGGAACAAAATGTTGTCCAACTACAAGAAAGAAAGGAGAAGGAGGCTTCATGAACATGCTGTAACTTAATTTCTTCTTCTTCTCCTTCGAAATTATTACTATTAGTTTTCTTCTTTGTTATAATCGAGAAAATTAAATAAAGGGTAAACTACACCAGTAATCATCGAACTATTATTTTTTTCTTGTTTTGGTCACCAATTTTTTTTTTAGTAAAATTATCACGAAAGTTACATTTTTCTCCTATTCAAAATCTATAGTAAATAAATATAATAAATTAAGTTAGGAAAATAATTTTAGTTTGAATTTTAAATTTAATCGTAGTTTAAGTAAAAAAATTATTTTGTTAAAAATATATTAAATTTCTAATTCAGCTCAGTGTCTAAGCATTTTAATCACTTCCACGGGGACCTGGGTTCGAATTTCTTTCCTTGCATTGATCGACTTTATTTTGTGTTGGTAACTTAATATAACTTAAATATAGGTTTTGTTTAAACTTTCACAAAGATTAGGCTTAACTTATTGGCTAAGCGTCTAGGCCTTAATGTGAAGGGTCCTAGGATCAAACCCTATGCACATTTTAACTTTGGTACTTTTCTTTTCTTTGTCTAATATACATGTCACCACCTTACTAGTCGAATAAATTTAAAGAAAAATATTACATGAAAGAAAGAGAAAAATACAAATAAATAAATAAAATAAATCCACGTCAGCTTGCCATTAGTTATTTAACATCGGTGACCAAAATAGGAGAAAAAGTAACGTTAATGACGATTTGGCCAAAAAAATAATTCGGTGACTAAAACAAGAAAGAAACAATAGTTCGGTGACTACTGTGTAGTTTACCCTTACATAAATTACTACTAACAATTGTGTTTTACCATTGGTTAAGTCTTATATTTCAATAAAATTGAACCATATCAGCTCCAAATAGTATATGGGTTCGAGCAGAGCTACAAAAAGCTCTTATAATAAAAAAAATAAACTACTACAATGATCACTTTTGTCTTATAAGTGTTCACTTTTGCTCACCAAATTTAAAAAACTAACGTTTTGGTCGCTTACGTTATCATTTTATAACGATATTGAAATGTTAAAAGTCGTTAGTATGATGATGTGAGTGACATGTTAGTAAAAGGGGTTAAATATTAAATTGACCCCTAAACTTTAGATAAGTATCCAATTGCCAAAACCTTTCTCTCAACCTATTTTTGCTCACATTTCCTATCATTTCTCTCCAAGATTCTTGCATTTTCTCATTGATTTCTTATTTTGCAAACATGAATGAGCAAAAATCTTTTATATTGTTTGAAAAAATACTATCAAAAACACCCAAGAAGACCCCAAAGTTGTTTATTTCTCATTTTACTCCAATATAAGATTTTGCTTGATTCACCATTTTAATTCGAGGAAACTTGTTTTCAAGATAAAAAGCAATTTCTTAACTTCTTTTTCAAGTTATTTAAACCTTAAGAATGAGTTTTCTATCATTGCTTTCAAAAATCAATGTCATCTTCAACCTTGAGTTTTCTTGTATGGCTTTAATGGTGATTTTGATTTTAGGACATTATTTGACGAAGTGAAACTTATTATAGCTTAGATTCTTGGTATAAAGGAGTTTGGGAATGAAAGAGTTGAGAAAGAATAACTAGAATGAAATTCTTGAAGAAATTTTTTTGGTATACTTTTGAAAATATCAAACACTAAGGGTTTGTTTTGGTTAAATTGATATTTTATATGAAGTTTAGGTGTGAAATTAATATTTTATCTAAATTTTAGGGGTCAAATTAATATATTATCTAAAGTTAAGGGGTTAAATTAAAAATTAAACCCTTTTACTAACATGTCACATCATCAAACTAATGACTTTTAACGTTCTAATGACCAAAATGTTATAAAATGAAAATATAAGTGACAAAAACATTACTTTTTAAAATTTAATGAGCAAAAATAAACACTTATGAAACGAAAGCGATCATTTCAATAGTTTACTTAAAAAATTGCTTGTCCTAGAGTAGATTAAAAGTGTATATTGGTTATCAACAAAGCCTGTAATTTTAGTCCTAACATTAGGTTTAAGTTCGATCACGTACAACCTTTCTATTTGTCCATCAAATAAATAAATATACATATAGCTTTTTTGATCGTTGGATGAGGAAACGGATGGCTGAGATTAACAGTAAAATATTTAAAGATTACCACTTAAGAAAAAAGTAAGGAGTTAATCTCAGACATCCGTTTTTCCCATCCAACGATCCAAAAAACGTATAAAAAATTTTGCAATATATATATATATATAAAGTATTCGGTAGTTATAAGATCTATTAATAGATTGTTTAAATTCTTAATTCGCATATGGATTTAGAATGGAATCATGTATGCCATCAACACCTTATACAGTATGCCAAAGTTGGTCAAATTAACAATAGGCTTAATATATCATTCAGTACTTGGATTTGTTATTTTTCAAATGTGGTACCTATGATTTTTTTTAATCAATTTAGTACTTGAATTTTTCATTTTTCATAAATATGCTACCGATTTAATCAATTTGGTAGTTGAATCTAGCCCCATTTCATTTATTTTCCATCCAACCAGATGGTGACATGTGGAAGAAAATATTATTAAAATAAATAAATTAGAATTAATAAAAAATTATTTACATGTCACCATCTGATTAAATGATTAAGTTTATTAATTAAATTCAGGTTATGACCACATTGATAGAATGTGAAAGTAATGAAGACTAAATATGTAATTATACGTACTTACTTAACTGTTCCATCAAAAATTAAACGTCAATGATTTGATTGAAACCATTTTAAGAGTTTATTGGTCTAATTGACAAAACTCATAGTTCAATGGTCAAATTAGAATCAAACCAATAGTTTAGTCAGTTTGGGGTAGTTTACTCCAAGTATTTTTTTTATCATTTTTAAGAAAAAAAACAGATTATTGTTATATCAATATTGATAAAATTAATATTTTATTTTCACTTGCTGTGGACTATTTTCAGCTTGCTATGACCCTCCAACTGTGGGCTGAAAAATGAAAGGAAAGGATATATGTTGTGATCCAAAAATTGGTTGATTTAATAAACAAATAAATTTAGGAACTTATTTATTTGTAGGAATATTAGTATGGATAATTGGATGTATCAGAGAGGGTTGTATTGTAATGACAAGACACGTTATTTTTTTAAAGAGAAAAAATCGAGTTTAAACTTTGGACATCATAATTGTTATATCAGCCCTCATTTGTATGCTGAAAACCCAACATGTACATGCCCCAATGAAGTAATGGATGAAAAGCTAAACAAATTTATTACTATTTGTTATAATTATTGGAACGATAATGACGAAATAACAAACAATAACAAACGCAGAAAATAAAATAAACATCAAGATTTACGTGAAAAATTCGAGACTGAAAAAAACCACAAACAGAGGATGAGAAATTTTCATTATGTCGAAAAAAATTATAACTTGTGTCAAACACATAATACCTAGTATTTATTTGTAGGGATAAGTTACTTAGTTTAAACCTCTAATTTCCTTTATATTTTTTATTGAAAATTTAATTCCGCACCCCTAAAAGTTTGTAAATTCACACTCTTACATTTTTAATATAACTTTTTAATAGTCTGCAACCCTTCGCATAAAATTATGTATATGTCTCTTTGCACAACTCCAACATGCACGGATTATCTGTAGTATTCTTTTGCTGACATCAGTTCTATGATGTTAATATCGCTGACAGAGTGATGTCGATTTACCAATCTTACAAAACATAACAAATAATGGAAGGAGAGGCTTTCTGAAAGTGGTGCCAAAGGCCTATTTAGTTCGATATTCTGTGTCTTTGTAAAATATTGGGTTTCGAAGTCTACTTTCTACGACATTTTAAGGGTTAAGTACATCACAAGTCTCTTAATCATATATTTGGTAATAAACATCATTTTTTAAATATATTAATTTATTAATTTTAGTCTCTAAAGCTTATACATTTTATTAATTTAGTCTTAAATTAAAGTAATTAAATAAATTTAACTCATCATATTTTAAAATTCTATTAGTGAAGTGAAGTGACTGTGTCTGCTAGTAGGTGACTTTAAGGTCATAATAGATCTGTTTCATTAATCATATTTTAAAGTCTATTAGTGAAGTAAATGTGTCTACTAGTATGCGACTTTAAGGTCATAATAAATATGTTTCATTAATCTATCATTTATTTGATAATAAAGTGTTTATGTCCGTCGGACTATCGCATCTGTCGATTATCGAGTTGAAAGACAGTAGCATGAAGTGCGAAAAGTGGTCTAAGGGTGTGTCAAGAGACTACAATATCAAAATTTTAAAATATGAATGTTTATATTTATTGAACTATGATCAAATTGATAAAAATGTATAAGTTTTAAGGTTTGAAACTGTTATTATACCATGTTATGTTTAATTTATTATTTTTAGAGGAAAAGTGACTTGTTTGTTATCAAACATACACTTAAGTGACTTGTAATGTATTTCTCTTTATTTTTTAATGATAAACGAACCACATTCATTCATACGTGTTTCATGCTGGGATAATTCTATTCTTACTGAAAAAGCTCTCCATTTTTTAGAATATATACCCTTTGTTTCAAGACGGGTAGTTTCCAATCTCACATTGGAATCTTTCCAAATTGTTACTTGTTCATTAATTAATAATTATAACATTTGATACCAAATTAGTTAATTAATTATACTAAAATCTAAAGAAATAATGTTGGTCTGGATCATGATTCATGTGCTTCTCGAAGAATAACTGTAACACCCAGATCCCGATCTGAATCCAAAATATTACATTCGGGTCATCCAAAATTCGACCCAACAAATTTATATTTTAAAACCGTTAGATTTAGCCAACGTTTAAAATATTTAAACCATTCATAATATCAAGTACTTAAATAATAGTATAAATCAGTTTTTAAAATAGGAGCTCCGAGTTTAAAACATCGCATATCAAAATAACAATTTAAATAGAGTTACAAACTCAACACTTGTAATGTCCTATGAATACATCAGCCCAAACTAAATAACAAGCAATGTACTCTGTAGAGATGTGATGCTAGAAAATCCCTACACGATGTGCTCCTCGATCACGATCAACCTACTAACCTGCAAACGGAAACAACGATTCCAAACGTTGAGCTTACAAAGCTCAGTGGCACATTTTTACTCTACCACAATTCATGATTATCATAAAATAAGCATAAGGGATATATAGTCTAGAGAGCATAGATAAGGCTTCACTATCTATGGGTCATCATCTAGCCTACACAAGCTAAAGTCCTTAGATCACCTATCTCAAGGCATCATTAAAACTATATGACGTCTTACATGTTCCACAATGCTTCACCATACTTGAGGTCACTCAGCCTATCGAGTTTAGTATCACTGCAAGCTACCAATCATAACATCCATAACAATATATATAATTTAAATTCACACATCATCTACATAATGGTCAACGAAGCCCTACTTTACTCGTGCTCACACAACCGTTGGGTTGAATGGACTATAACCAAATCACCATAGCCACGGATTCGTCCTAAACGTACTTGGATCACATTAGCCACAAGTAGTCCTTACATGAGGTCAGTCAGCCATCAGGTTACTCGAGCTCACTCAGCCTATTGAGTAGATTTCTATTCGTACCCTGATCACTCAGCCATCGGGTAAGTCGGATGTACTTGATCACACAGCCATGAGTACAATCCCCTTATATAACCACACCCAGATCACGTAGCCCTTGAGTACGTCAAATGTACTTGATCACACAGCTCTGAGTACAATCCCCTTGATTAAGTATCGTAGCACTGATTCTATGACATCCGGATTCCTTTACTCAACAACTATAATAAAATATTATATGCTCCCAGAGCATTAATACACATCACCAAAAGGTAAGTGGCACCAAGCCATACTATCAAGCAAATGCCCCTAAGGCATGAGCCTGACCAACATGGTTCATCTCTCGATTTAATCATCAACCACGCAAATGTACACCAGCACGGTAAGGCAACACGAAGCCAAGAATCTTCTAAGAAAGCTATTATAATAATTATCTCTTTTAAAATGCAGAGTTATTACACGTTATGCTCTTATTTAGTAGTAGAATTTCAGTTTCTCAGTATTACAGGTTATTTTACCTCATTAGAGGTCTATTGGGTCGTTGTCCATAATTTTCCAACCACTCGAACTCAAATTCAAAATTTTCGGGTAGATTACCCAGGTAATATCGGTACTTGGCCTCTCGTACTGATATGGTACAGTGGGTACTAGTACCCGCCTTTCGCGTATCGATAAGCGAGCATCACAAGGGAAATGGTAGATTGACACCATTACAGGTACTTGAGGTTCAAGTGTCGGTACACCCTCATTACCGATACGCTCCCGAGCATACCGATACACATTTTGCTCACTAAAATTTCAATCCAACATTGGGTACCGGTACGGGTTGACTCGTACTGATACGGCTTGCATCGTGTATCGTTACAGCTTAAAGCCCGTACCGGTACTCCACTCACAGCTCATCTGTATTCTTCAACCAAAACGCGGGGTGCCGGTACGACTACCACGCGTACCGATACTCGAGCTCAGAATTTGAATTATGAAGATCAGAAATCATCCCTACTTGTCTCTAAACCTCCCAAAACCTCCCCAAGAGGTCACTAAAATTTACTAGATCGATTATGAGTTTATTCAAGTTGTCTAACACCATTTATATCATTAAAATTGGTACTTTGATAACCTAGGGCAAGTTTCCCCATACAACACCCACCATACCATACAATCAAGTGATGCAATCATTTTATGATCTTTAAGAAGAATAGAAGTCGGAGATGTACTAACATTTAGCGAAAATCTCGAATTTTGTTCGCCCACTTACTTTTCTAAAGCTTTCCACTTTGTCTCAAGCTTGAAGAAACCTCCAAATCACCTCTTTTGACCATACCAACATGAAAAACGAATCAAGTCTTGAGATAACAACTAGGGGTAAACTTAGCTACGAATTTACAATTTTAAATCTAAGGGAAAGCTCTAACAAGCTTAAATCTCAAAAACCCATTAATAAAGATCTTACCTTTTTGCCCCAAAAATATACTTTTCTTGAAGTTCTTGGAGTGATGATTAATTTTTTCTTGAACCATAAATCCCGAACTGAAACTTTAGAGGATTTGATTTTTAGACTTGGGTGGCTAAGGTTTCCGTAGAGAAAATGATAGGAAGAAAGAGAATAAGAAAACATGAACAAATGGGTGATATCACAAAACTCATTTCTTGTCTTCCCCTAAACCCACAGACAACATAAAGGAAAAAGATGATCAGCCTTCCACTTTAAAAAATGGTATATTCACCGACTAAAGCCCCCATCTTTCATCATTCTCCCAAAATGGTCACTTCCCTAGCTTATATGGTCCAATTCTCATCCAATAAGGCCCAAACTTGACCCGTTGGATCCGATTACCCAATCTAACACGAAGGTCCACAACCTGAGTTAACACCTAATTGCTGACTCAAAAATTCGGGTCATTACAATATCGAATATATATGAACCCAACAACTGGTCCCGGTGGAAAAGCGGATGATGTTCATCCTAGGAGTCTTTGGTTCATTCGCTTTGTCTGCAAGGTGTGTGTGCATTGTCAAAGGGGAAAGAATATTTATGAACATATATTATATTGTCATCACCTTCAGACATTCAATATATATATGAGATGGGATCCTCTTACACTATATAAAACTTAAAAGTTTTACACCTTTTTTGGACCGTTGGATGAAGGTAAGGAAATATTCCAAGCCATTTATTACCATCATCCAACGGTCCCAAAAAATATATAAAAGTAATTGAGTTTTATATATATATCATATGTTTAGATCGTTTATGGTAAGGGTTTTTTATCAATTAGGTGAATGAATTAAGCTAACATTTCCCATCGGATTATAAAATTCAGTATATTGTTTGCAATTCATTCTTCATTTATAGGAATTTAAAATCCGACCAACTCTTTTTGTTACCTTTCAAGATAATGTTTACAATCCAATTTATTTTATAAACAAGACTTATGTCCTATTTTATAAACAAAGTTGGTCCAAGTAGTAAACAGCTTGATATCGCTTAAGCAGGTCTCGAGTTCGAGGTCTTGCGTATGCATAAAATTCTCGTTGGAAGACTCACCCACCAAAGCCAGGTGTGCGACGTCGGTCGGTCTGGATTAATCAGGGCAAAACCTTAGACGTGGGTCGATCTGAATTAGTCATGGCAAAACCTTGGGAAACCGAAAGGGCAACCAACAAAAAAGCATATATATATATTATGATGTGACTACAAGGTAGTATTTGTTCTTTAATCTTAGTCTTTTGAAAACGCACACACACCGTACAGATTACGTTGCTCGAACTTGGATCACCTAAGAGAAACAACACCATCCTTTACCATTGAGACCACTTAATAAATTTTAAATTCAGATGTATTTTAAATTTTAATATGTTTGTTTATTGTAATTGTAATTTAAAAAACCTCATATTTATATTCAATAATGTGTGAGAAAAATACAAAATGGGAAAGGAACAAATAAGATTGGATATTTTGGAAGTTATAAAAGTAACCCTCCATCTTTTATAATTTATTATTCCATCACCTCCCTTTGTTAGCTTTATAAATACCTAAAATCAGACTCCAACCATTACTTAACTCCAAAGAGATAAAAACAATGGGGGAAACAAAACTGGTGGAAACCAAGCACCATTTTTCCCATGAGAAGCCAGAAGACTCAACACCAGGTTTTGCTCTACTTCTTTTGTTTCTTTAGGTTTTTAGCTTATTTTTCACTAATTAGTTGAACCGATTTTCGATTCTTATTTCAACCAGTTCAACTTTTATTACTTATAAAATTTTGAGAAAAATTATTGAACTGATATTTGCGAGTTCAATTTGAGTTTTAACTGATTGAATTGGCTTTGTACAAGTCCAATTTTTGTAACTCAATGCATGGCTTTGTGCAAGTTCAATTAATGATTGGTTCCAATATGTTGGTATAGCTGGACTTTCCATCGATTTATTCGACCCGGTCTGGCTTCTTATTCATAATTTTAATTTGATTTAATTTAATTGCTCCAAGTGCAGGAGAAGGAGAAGGAGAAGGAGAAGAAGGCAGTGTAAAATGTTGTCAAATTAAAAGAAAGAAAGAAAGAAAGAAAGAAAAGAAAGAAAGAAAGGAGGAGGCTTCATGAATATGCAGTAACTTAATTTCTTCTTTATGAATTCTCTACTTTTTTATATTTTCAGTATCCCTCAATTTTTCTTTTTCAAATTTACCATTTATTTTCTTGTTCTTTCCAATTTGTAATACCGTGATTTTCATTATATAAAAATATATAATAGAAAATATTAGGCAATAAGAAAATCAGTCGTCTGTAGAACCTAACGATCGGTCCTAGTTTGAAAGAGGATGATGTTCATCATAGCAGGCTCGTTTTCGAGTAGCTTTGTGTCTGAAAAGTATGTGCGTTCTCAAATAATTAAGAAAAATATAAACAAATACTATCTTGTAATAAACTTAAGATTATTCAAAAAAAATGGTGACCTAACTCATCAAGATTAAAAAGTATTTTTAACATTAAAAAACGAATTGTTATTATATTAATATTGACAAAATTAAATTTATTTTCAGGCGCAATGCTTTGGGCTGCTGTGGACTATTTTCGGCTTGCTAAACCTCCAACTGATCCTCACTGAAAAAGTAAAGGACAGGAATTGCAGAAAATTTATATTTGAAAGAGTATACGTGTTCTGATCCAAAATTTGTTGGATTTAATAAACAAATAAACTCAGGAACTTATCTATTTGTTGAAATATTTGTATATTTGGATTTATCAGAAAAGGGTTGATTGTAATAGAAGAAAATAAGAAAGAAAAAGGTTTAGAATATTGTAACATTAATGATTGTCGTATTTTATATTATAAGGTCATCTAATTATGAATTATATTTTATTTTTATCACTCAATTATAAAAAATTACAAAACGATTGATAATGTTTTCGAATTTATCTTTTTACTCAATCCTTGTTGAATTGCTAACGGAATGATAACGTGACATGCTGACGTATGTCAAAGAGATAATGACAAATTTAACACTCAATGTTTACACATTGGTCTATTTAGTCCCATTTTTTTGAAAAAATAACCCTTAATCTTTATACATTGATCACTTTAATATTGATTCTCCCTCTTTCTCGTCCTCAAAATTACTTGAACCCGGCAGCCACAGGTACCGCCGTCATCCGGTAGTCTTCTTCGGTTTACAGACCCCTCGAACAAAAGCATGTAATTTTAGTGAAAACTGAACGGAGTTGGATTTGAGCAGTGTATCTATACTATTTCATTTCACTATGCCAGAATAATTGATATTTAAAATATATATATTAGAAAATTAATTCATGACATGGACAAACACAAAATAAACAAATATTCTTTTTATTTATGACAAGTTTAAAGAAAAAGAAATTCAAATTATCAATTGGAAATCCTCGTGTCTTCAAATCCATTGCTTGCTTACTCAAAGTTGAAAGATGAAACAAATGAATAGTTGTCTATAATGAACATGTGTTAAAGAAGGAAGGCTTCTTTAGGTAAAAAAAATACTATAGGGACTTGTTTAAATAAGTTACTATTTTAGTTTAAGGGCTTTTCTAACTATACTAATTTTCTTTGACACATATGTTTGATCTAAATACACATGTTTACATTTTATTATTTTGTAAAATATTTTTATTTCATGCAAAGATGATTTAAATAAATAAATGGGTAACTACACGAATGACCATCTAATTATGGGATGGTTTTATTTTGACAACCATACTTTTAATTTTGCCAATAAGACCATTAAACTATTTAAATGATATCAATTAAGACACATGTTGTTAAAACCTAGCTAACAGAGAAAGTGAGGTGACAATCAACGAAAAATTGTATAATTACACATTTGATCCTTGTTATTTACATATTATATCAATTTGATCATAATTTAAATTTAATCCTCCAATCATATAATGACATGTGCCAAGACACTTTTCAAAGACGACACTCTCATCACCTGGTTGTTTGGGTTTACTATTAATTTATTTCAACAAACCTCTAAAAACTAAGCATTTTGTGTAATAAGTTGATTTGTTTTGGTTTGTGTGAATAACTAGTATTATACTATAATTTGATTACCTTTTGTGTAACATTTTTTTCTTAAAAAATTACATGAGAATTGATATCGAATTAAAAATAATTAGATCCTTTGACCCTACCTGCTTTTAATAAAATATTAATTAATAACCGAAATTTTAACACCATAACTTAAATTTTTTAGCTTTACACCTATTCGCATCATTCCGGTTTTTTTTTCTGATATCATTTGTATGACGTTAATAATGTTGATACAGCAATGCTGATTTACCAATCTTGCATTTTTTTTTCAAGAAAAACAAAACAAAACAAATAATGAAAGGAGAGGCTTTCTGGAAGGCTTTTTGAGTTGGATATTATTTGTTTTGATAAAAATGCTGTGTTAAGAATTCTACTTTTACGATATTTTTAAAGATAAACAAGCCACGTTCGAACGTGTTTCATGCTTGGTTATTTTTATTCTTATTGAAAAGCTGTCATTTTTTAGAATATATGCCCATTTGCTTTATGACGGGTTGTTTCCAATTTCACATTGGAATCTTTCCCCAATTATTTTTTATTTACACTTCTTCTTTGTACCACATCAAATCTCTAAAATCCGTTGTAGAAAGAGTACTTGAGTAGTTGTCAAAACATAAACTAGATAAAATCTGCACAAGAAAACTGCAAATACTTTTCACGTCGCCTGTCGGTTCTATAGGCGTCGATCCGCTATACAATTCTGATTTCATCAACAAACAACCACAAAAGGGAATTAAACTATTCGTAACCACCGTCAAACACAAATAAGAAACAAACGTCATGAGGATCTCTACACGAGTGTTATTTTTAATAATGTTGTTTATAAAGTTCGAATAAGAGTCCTCCACTTAAAAGTGTAACACATCTTACTATTGCATATAATACTTGTTGATATTTTTAATTATTAATCGTATAGTTAATTAATAGGGAAAATATATCATACATTGGCGGTAGAAACAAAAAGTTTCCACAAGCGCCCTTAATTTTAGAGTTTAGGAATCCATTTAGGTTTTAGGGTTTAGTGGTTTAAGTGTATTGGTTTAGAATTTAGAGTTCATGGTTGGAATTTATGGTTTAGGGTTAGAATTTTAACCCCAAAAACTAAATTTTAGCCACACCCCTAAATTCAAAACTCTTACACTTAAACTCATAAATATTAAACCCTAAATAGAGCCCTAAACCCTAAAATTAAGACGCTAGTAAAAAAAATTTGTTTCCATCGCCTGTGCATAGAATAATTACCTTAATTAATAATTATATAAATGTGAAACCAAATTGATGAATAGTCTAATGACACTTTTGACCCCAAAATGTTTAAAAAAAGTCATTTTAACCCTTTTGTCTTTTTCATCCAAAAAATTCTATTTTTTGTCAAATTAAACCAACTAAAGGGAAATGTAATGGGCTCGTTAAGCCGATGTCAATGATTTTATCTTTTTACCGGTACTTTTTTATTAAGTAAGGAAATATTATATTCTCAAGGTAAATATCAGGATTCAAATCTATACAAGAGGGGACAACATGAGCATCCTTATTTTTTAGTCACTTGGCTAATTAGTGTATCTTTATACCAATACTAATGACAATTATTTGGTACTTTTGTAGCAAAAAAAAAAAAATCAAAAAATGTGTGTTAAAATGTTTAAAAAAAAAAAAAGATATATCAAAAAAAAATATTTTTGTTAGTTGGTTAATTTTACAAAAAAAAAAGAAGTTTGTGAATCAAAAGAGGCGAAAAAAAGTTTAAGGACTAAAAATATTTTTTTTTGAAAAATTGAGGGCCAAAAATGTTATTAGACCTTAATTAATTATACTAAATGTTAAAAAAAATAGTAAGGAATAGGCAACTTTAAGCCGTAATTCGAAAGGGTAAAGATGAATATTCGAATGATGATTTTATTGATTCATATTCTGCTCCATAAGACATTTACAACGGTATCTCATATGCCCAAAATGATTGACTGATGAATGAGAAATTGATGCTCAAATTAAGGTGGTTGTGAATTGAATAAGGAAAATGAAACCCCCTTATCCAACATTGATGGTATAAATGGAATGGGAAGTGTTTATATACACTTACCCACTTTGTGGTTATTGAATGATTTTAATGGGAACTATGCTCATGTATAGGGGGTACAAATCTAATTCCATTCGGGTTAGGGTGCACTTGCATGATGTGGGTGATGTTGTGAATGTTTGAATTGGTTTTGCCTTTTGTGGGCCTGAGGTATTTTACCCACTTTGAATAAATTTTTACCTTAAAAAATAGCATATCTTTTTTGAATATTCAAAATTTAAAGGGATATTATATGATTTTCATATGAATATTAAAAAAATATCCGATTATATATATAGTAATATTTATTATTCCCATGTTTAACCTAATCGTTCCCTATATAAAGCATGCCTCTCTTCAATTTGATAACACACAACACAAAAATTTTCAACTCTTAAAAAACTGCATAGCGTTTTTGGTGATAGGCGAAGGCAAGAGTTCTGTTCGTGATCTCTAAATAAGTGCTCCTGTAGAAGGTCATACGTTATTGTATCCTGGGAGATTGACGATCGACGAACTCAAGCACTAAGGAGTGGTCGAATCTGTCTTAAAGAAAATGCGTTTGTGCATGCCTCAACAATCTATTATTCGATTTATTTTGAATCTGTTAAATTCTATTAAAACTGTAATTTTCTTATTTTCGGATATATTTATTTGTTATTTCGAATTAACCTGTTATGTTGAACACTAAAATCTAAAGAAATGTTGGTCTAGGCCCGGATCATAACTCGTGTTTTCCTTGAAGAATATTGAATATGGTTTTGTCAAGATAATTTTAAAAAAGACATGTTTAAATGTCTACTTTATGTATAACAAATGTTTAAGAACATCTTAATTGTAAAATTGGATAAATTAAATTAATTTGCATGAATTATAATATTATTGAGGTGATCATGCTCAATTCGAATGAAATCAAGTTAAGTATTAAAATTTTAAATTCAAATTCGATTTAATTCAATATGCACGAGACAAGCATGATCCATGAAATGAGTGCTCTTACCAAAGTTTCGATTTTCTTCGACCAAGTTTTTTAAACTGGACCTTGTTATGGTTGAGTAAAATTTCGATAAAATCGAGGATCAAGTTAACCTAAAATGTATTAAGGTTTATTCAGTTTTCAGTTTATAAATTAAAAAAAAAAACTATTATTATTTGAATCAAACTGAGTTTAATTTTTAATTAATTTATAATTAATTTTCAATTTTTGCTTATAACTATCGATGCCCTCACCGGAGAAGCCACCCTTGGTGGTGGCAGCTGCTGCAATTGCATCTCTTCAATTCCTGAGAATGGCTCACGTCGGGGGATCATCAATAGCGTGGCTGGCAACATCGTCGGGTTGTTCCAGTTGGTGATGAAAATGATGTTTCTTGTTGAATTTAGGGATAAAGTTTGGTTTTCGATGTATTGCCCATGAATTCGACACTGATATTCAGCAGTGTTGCCCAATTTAAAATACTACAAATCGGCAAAATGGTCGACATCATTCGATTTTCAGGAAATGATAGGGTTCCGACGAGGGTTTTCATAGCAGAACTGAGAAACTAAAACCATGAAAACGAATGACATGAAATCTTGGAGGTTTTGGCGGGATGAAATAAAAAAGGAACTTTAACGTGACACGTTAGTTGTTCTTGACTGCAGCTTATGACAATGACCATATTGCAAGTGAATTAAAAGTTCAATGAGTGCAATGCAAATTTTAAAAAATTTATGTCCAAATTGTAAGCATCCTAAAAATTTGGGGACCATCATTATAATTTACCCTTAGAATAAATATTTATATATTTTTTATTGAAAAGTAGCTCTCCATCTTTAATAGTTCAAATATTCCTTCATCTCCATTTGTTTGCTTTGTAAATACCTAAGATCATACTCCATTGTTTACTTAACTTGAAACAGAGAAAAAGGGAATGGCTGAAGCCAAGTGCAATTTTACCCCGGAGAAGCAAGAGAACTCAACACCAGGTTTTGCTTTTTCTTTTCTTTTTGCTTCTTTAGTTTTTCCACTTTATTTTTTCATCCATTAATTAGTTGAATTGATTAGAATTTCGATTTTAAATTCAACCGGTTCGAATTTCATTACTTTCAAGTTTAATATGGATTGGTTTTGTACAAGTTCAGTTGCTGATTAGTTCTAACATAGTACTACGACCGGACAAACCACCGACGTATTCGATCCGATCGGGATAGGGTTTCAATTTAACCTAGTTATTTTCAAGTGCAGGAGTGAGGAAGATAAGAGGTTGCTGCCCAACTACAAGGAAGAAAGGACCAGGAGGCTTTATGAATATATCGTAACTTAATTAATTCTCATTTTTCAGCATCCCTAATAATTAACTTTTTTCTCTTTGAATACCACTATTGATAAAATCTTACAATTCAGTCCTATCAACTTCAATTTAGTATAGAAATAAGGGTTTTTTCCTCCTCCGAAAATAGTGGTCAATAAAAATATTTTATGTATGGGATCAAAGGAGATGATAACCAGAGGCCGGGATGACACTCCCAACAGAACACCGCAAAGTTTTAAAAAAAAGGTGGATGGAGTCGCCACCGGCCACTTCGGTAGGCCGGACACCGTTAAAAAAATTTACCAGAGATTCAAAATGTTAGGGCTCGAGAGTCGGTTACGCGTGGGGAAGGATTAGCACCCCCACAACGCCTAAAATTGGTACCGCGTTGATTTAGTGTTGTCGTTGCAAGAAAACAAAAATTCAAATTTAATTTAAAATTTTAATCCCGAAGAGCGGTCTAAGGAGAACATTTCCTTATTTATGAAAACCGAGGAAGATGACACCTGAATGAGTCGGAATGTCACTTCCTAATCGGTATCGAAATAAAGTGAAAAATATTCCCTTAAATCAACCGATTTAAAAAAATGTATATATATATATCCGAAATAAGATAAACAAAAATAAGTATAATAATATATATAATATAATACTCATATACTATACATAAATATACATTGTGAAAAATAAGAAAACTTTACATATATAATAATATACATATTATATAATCAAAATAATATACACATATACATGTAAAATAATATAATATAATATACAAAAATATATATACATAATAATGGTAATAATATTAAATATGAAAATATAATAATAAATATAATAAACAAATAATAATAATTGTAAATAATACACATAATAGATTATATATATACTATATATATTATATAAATATATACATATACATTTCACATTAATATATTATAAATAGATATATTATACTAACATTATATATATACACTAAACATATACTATACATATTATAAATATATACTATATAATAATGAAATAATAATAAAGAAAAACAATGACCCAATTATAAAAAAAAAC
This sequence comes from Hibiscus mutabilis, assembly GCA_019671005.1. Lineage (NCBI taxonomy): Eukaryota > Viridiplantae > Streptophyta > Magnoliopsida > Malvales > Malvaceae > Hibiscus > Hibiscus mutabilis. The sequence continues at coordinate 6,404,816 of CM033755.1, read as the reverse complement.
AAAGTTTTAAAAAAAATAAAAGGGACGAAATTGAAAGAATGACAAAGTGGGAAAGATCGCGAAGATAATAAAATTAGGGCGGAGGGATCAGTGGCGCTATTTCCCCTTTAATCTTGACTACTCATACTAAATTAAAGCAAAAATAAAACCTGGTGGTTTAATTAAAAGACAAAAGGACCAGATTGAAAGTTTTAAGAAAACTCTAGGGACCATAGGTGCGATTAGACCATGCGACAGACCATATTTAAAAAAAAAAGGTGGGGCGGGGGACTAAGTGTATAATTAACCCTATATGTTACTTTAGTATATAAGTTAAATTTTGAAGAAAAAAAATCATTACATTAATATTTTTTAAAAAAACCCTGAAGCTCTTCCCCTCTCTGCCGATCCAAGCCGTCGTGGACCGCCGATCACCGGCGGTCGAAAGTGGAAAGGTCACGCTTTTCCGACACTTTTTGATATCCTGGATTGGAATCCGACCTCGGATTTTCACACAGAAGTCCCTATACATGTAGATCTAAAGCAAGGTATGATTTTTTTACCTTTTCGGTTGACCTTTTTTTATACGTATGTTTCTCTTGAAAATAGAAAAACTAGGATGATTTTTTATATATTCAAACTGGAAAAATTTCCTTATTTTTTCTATTCAAATAGATCCCCATTTTTTACATTTGATTCTTCATAGGTTTTTATACCCGAAATAAAGCGTTAAAAAGTACATGCAGGTTGTGGTTTGAAATGATGTTTTCATGCCTTTTGCAGATCTGGCTTGGACGACAGCTTGGGCGGTGGCCACGTGATGGGCAAGTGGTGGAGTGGCGGTGGCGTGCGTGGCTAATGGTGCCGCGCATGGCGGCCACGCGTGCGGAAATTGGGTAGAGGAAAAGCGGCAGCTGTAGATTGTTAGGAGGGCTAGGGTTTTGAATATTAGGGTTAAGGGTATTTTTAGGTTTTGTAATCGGGTTTGGGTTGTTTTTAATTATAATTGGGTCATGGGTTTTGGGTTTGGGGTCAAATAGGTTGTATTGGGTATTTAGGTTTGTAATATTGGGTTTGTTGGATATGGCTATGGGTTTGTATTTAATTGGGCTTAGGCCCGGACTAAAATGGGTTACTACAGCTGCCCCTTTTTTGCTCATTGTTGTGTAACAGGAATAGAGCAAAGACAAAAGAGTAACCATTTTGTCCGATCGGGTCTGAGTTCTTTCTCTAGCCACCGCTTCTTTTTTGGGCTTCTCTTGATCTTCAAAATCTTCAAGATAGAGGATACGTTGGGAAAGACAAAAATCTAAGGTGATCTGTTGGAGAAGACAAAATGAACTCGGCTTGCTACGACATGACGGCGACGCAATGCCTAGAGAAAATTTGACCTAGTTGCAACACTGATAAAGAGGCAAGGTCTGCAAAACTTGATCCAACTGCAACACGGACGAAGACACAGGATCGGAATTTGAAGTTTTGTTCCAGCTACAACACCGACGATGAGACATGACCGAAAGTCAGTAAGTTTTGATTCGGTTCTTCTTTTACATTTTTCCCAAATACACAAGGATTTACGATTTTGAGTTGCCTTTACCGGTAGCCATTTGCTCCGGGCTAGTTGTACCATTCACCTGGGTACAATCAGTTTATACCAATTATGACATTGGATTTTTTCAAAGAATTTATTTTCCTTCGATCATTCGTGAAAACGAATTTTTGATGGACATTTGAATTATCCATTATCTTAAACTTTACCGCATTTATGTACGTTGTGCCAACATTTCTGTCGGACTTGTTAAAATGGTTTTGATCTAGCTGCAACACTGACGAAGAGACAGGATCGAAAGATGAGGGTTCTGATGTCCGATTTATCTACAACTCTGACGAAGAGGCAAGATCTGAAGAAGTAGATTTGGCCCAGCTACAACACCTGAAAAAGAGGCAAGACCGAAGAATAGTATGGTTCGACCAAGCTACAACACCTGACAAAGAGGCAAGGTCTAAAGTCAATGGGGTTGATCCAGCTACAACACCAACGAAGAGGTAAGGCTTGAAGTCAGTAAGGTTTGACCCAGCTACAGCACCAACGAAGAGTCAGGGTCTGAAGTTAGTAAGGTTGATCCAGCTACAACACCGACGAAAAAATAGGATCGGAAGTCAGTAAATTTGGTCCAACTAAAACATCGACGAAGAGGCAAGTCCTAAAGTCAGTAAGGTTTGACCCAGCTACAACACCAATGAAAAAGCAAGGTCTGAAGTCAGTAGGGTTGATCTGGCTACAACACCGACGAAGAGGTAGGATCGAAAGATAAGATTTGGTCTAGCTACAACACCGATGAAGAGGCAAGACCTAAATTTGATCGAGCTACAACCCGACAAAGAGGCACGATCTGAAGGTGAAATTTTTTGATTCGGTTGCAACACTGACGAAGAGGCAGGATCAAAATTTGGGATATTTGTTCAGTCATTCCATCAATAGAATGACATAATCAGATAATAGTAATTTAGGCCTTACTACGCCTTCAACGATGGAGCAAGAATGAACAGCAACTTAGACCTGGCTACGCCATCAACAGAGGAACCAGATCGGATAACAATAATTTGGACCTAACCATTCCATCGACGGAGGGGCAGGATCGGAGATGAAGCATTGATTTTTTTAATTTTTTCTTAACTTTTTGATATTTTTTAAATATTTGATTTTTTTTATTTTTGATTTTAAGCTATAACTATTAAGAAAGAGGTAAGATCCGAGGAAGAAGTTTGGTTTAGCTGCAACACCGACGAATAGGTAAGACCTGGATAGGGTTAGATCCGTTACACCACTGACGGAAATACAAGATCTAAAAAAGTTGGATTACCACAACTGACGGAGGCATAATCCACAAAATGTTCGATCTGCTAAACCATTGGCGGAGAGGCAAGATATGGAAAATTAGGATCCACTACACCAATGACGGAGAGATAAGATCCGAACTAGGTTGGAGTACCACCACTGAAGGAGGCATAATTTACAAAATGCTCGATCTGCTACACTATTGACGGAGAGGCAAAATCTGGAAAATATGGGATCCCTTACACCACCGACGAAGAGATGAGATCCGAAGAAAAAATTGATCTTGCAATACAACTGACGGGGAGGTGAGATCGGGAAAAAGTGGGATCTGCTATATCACTGGCAAAGATACGAGATTCGGAGGAAAATTTTGATCTGTTGCACTATTAAATGTAGCGCGAGATCTAAAAACAAATAAGAACATTAATTAGTAATTATTCAAATTTTGCCGTTGTTATCTGGATGTTTGAGCTTTTCTGTATATTCGGCCTTCTTTGGGGCTAGAGGTTGATCATCATATTGTTGCCCCCGTGATTGAGGTTTTTTGGTCTCCTTCTTGAACATGTTTATATGTTCAAAAATGAATGCGGGATGAATGTCCCTAACTTTATGCTCAATGTGTATGTTTAATCTGTATGATGCATGCACTTGATGAATGTGTGAATGTTTTTTTCAAAGGGATGCCCCTGACTCTATGTTGGTCAGATCGAATTCTAAGTCTCGTTTCGTGAATATGCCCCACTTTTTCTTGGCTTTGATTATCTTCCTGTGGAGTTATCTTTGTGGGTGTATGCCCCTTACAGAAATGCTTTGTAGCAATTTTAAACTTTGAAAAATCATGATGCCTTATGTCATGGTCAGATTTTGGTTCACATTATGCCCGGGTACAATCAAATTAAGGTGAACAAAATGTATTTTCCATTGAACCTTGTAGTTTTGGCCCTTACAAAAGACTCTCACTGCCATTGGGCGTAGGCAGATGAGACACACAAAAGAACATCACTCTAAAAGAGATAAAAACTACAGGAGGACTTACGATGGTCACAACATTGTAATATTTGGGCTTGTTAGGCATGGGCTATCGTCTTTTTCACAAAAAGGCATCATTGATATATTCAGACATCTTTATGTTTCGGTAGGGGATCCTTGCTTGTGGCTGGCCCAACTGAGTCTTCAAAACTTACCACCCCAAACTTAATAAATTTTTCCACAAGCTTTTTGAAGCCTAGGCAGTTCTCGATTGAGTGGTCTACTTGCCTTGTATGATAGTCACATCTAGCGTTGGCGTTGGCGTTGTAACATCTTGGGAAAGAATGTTGTACTGGAGCTTGGTGGAAAGATGTTACCAAATGGCTATCATACAATTGTTTGTATAGTTCTCCATAAGAAATTGGTAGCGGGGTAAACTCTATCTTCTTGGCATTTTTCTTTTGTCCAAAAATTGTCGTCGGCTTTGGAAGACTAACATTATAAACTCCTGAAGCATTCACCTCATTATCATTCTTCCTATATAACGACTTCTTATGGGATAAACTTTCATCGGCGTTGATCTTACCATTTTTAACTGCATTCTCAATGAGCTCACCAGATAGAACTAAATCAGCAAAATTGGTAGTTGCATTTCTTATAAGGCGATCTAGAATTGGACCTTCCATTGTTTGGATAAATATAACCATTGTCTCCTTCTCACCAAGTGGGGGTTGAACTTTGGTAGCTACATCTCTCCAGCGTTGTGCGTATTGTCTAAAGCTCTCGTTAGACCTTTGTTTCATGTGTTACAAATTCCAGCAGTCTGGCACCATATCACTGACATGCCGATATTGCTCTAGAAAAGCCTTGGCTAAGTCTTTCCACGATTTTATCTGATGATAACTCAACTGATTATACCATCTGGTGGCGGATCTGGCTAGGCTATCTTGAAAGCAGTGGATCAATAACTTGGCGTCTCTATCACATCCCGTCATTTTTCGGCAAAACATAGTAAGATGAGCACGAGGACAACTCGTCTCATCATATTTTCAAATTCTGGGGCCTTGAACTTAGGGGGCAGCACCAAATCTGGGACAAGGCTGAATTCGTTAGCATCAAATCCAATGAAGGTGTCCACTACCTCTATGGCTTTCATCTTTTCCTCGAGTCGCTTGCAACGATCCTCGATCTCCTTTGAAGTCTCCATTTTTGGTTTCTCATATATGACCAACCGATCCATTTCTAAGAAAAGTTTTTAGCTGGATTCCCTTCGAGTTTAACTCCTAACACGGTAGGTATATTCAATACGGTCCAATCCATCTTCGTTCATCATTTTGATCTAGCGTCGAGCTCCATAGGGGTGCTGAATTGGTTGACTTTTTTCTCTATCCAGTATCACTATCATGAGGTATCCCAAGGGTCAGTTTTAAAACTTTAAAGATAAATGCATGTACATGCAAGGTGCATGTCCTAGATGCGGAGGTACTGATTCAAAAATGGTTCCCTCAGCTCACTTTCGAACTAACGAGATTTATTCGCAACTTTGAATGTTACATTGACATCTATAGTACAAGATTTTCTCCCGATAATGAATTTTTTCAAATTGGAAACCAGTCGTGGATTAGTACTTTTTGTTGGAGAAATGCAAAAAATTAAAATGATGGTGTCATGCAATTAATGCAAAATGAGTGAATTTAATATGATGGGATCAAAAAAAATAAAGAGGGTCAGTCCGAATAAAAATAATCAAATGAATAAATTAACTGAGTAAAAAATAAACAGATAAAAACAGTACATAAAAAACAAATAAAGGCACCAAAGCCTAAAAATGGGACCGCTAAACGGGCAGAGTTTCACATGGCTTAAAAGGTTGGCTCCTATGGCTCACTATATTGGGGGTTGGATCTAAAGTTAATGGTACTCGAACTGTCACGAGGACATCGATTTAGGGGAATACGACCATTATACCATACGAGTGTGATAACCTTACGAAATATAAGGACCAGTACTCCATGAGCACATTACAACACTATACCCCACGAAGCGAAGTAATCTCTCCCACCTAAGGGTTGAAGAGCTTGGGTAGAAAGCTTATGCATGAATGTCGAGGAATTAAAAATTAAACCAAATCAAAATTTTGAATTTCTTGCAAGACAACACAAGATCAACATTGGTCTGACTCTCTTAAAAAATGTCCCCAACGGAGTCGCCATCTGTAATAAGGGTTTTTCCTCCTTCGAAAATAGTGGTCGATAAAAATATTTTATGTACGGGATCAAAGGAGATGACACCCAGAGGCCGGGATGACACTCCCAATAGAACACCGTGCAAAGTTTTAAAAAACAAAGGTGGATGGAGTCACCACCGGCCACTTCGGTAGGCCGAACACCATTAAAAAAATTTACCAGAGATTCAAAATGTTTGGTCTCAGGAGTCAGTTACGCATGGGGAAGGATTAGCACCCCCACAGTGCCCAAAATTGGTACCGCGTTGATTTAGTGTTGTCATTGCAAGAAAACAAAAATTCGAATTTAATTTAAAATTTTAATCCCGAAGAGCTGTCTAAGGAGAACATTTCCTTATTTATGAAAACTAAGGAAGATGACACTTGAATGAGTCAGAATGTCACTTCCTAACCGGTATCCAAAGTAAAGTAGAAAATATTCCCTTAAATCAATCGATTTAAAAAATGTATATATATATATATATCCAAAATAAGATAAACAAAATAAGTATAATAATATATAATATAATACTCATATACTATACATAAATATACATTGTAGAAAATAAGGAAACTTTACATATATAATAATATACACATATACATGTAAAATAATATAATACACAAAAATATATATACACAATAATGGTAATAATATTAAATATGAAAATATAATAAATAATTATTATTATTATAAATAATACACATAATAGATTATATATATACTATATATATTATATAAATATATACATATACATTTCACATTAATATATTATAATACTAACATTATTATATATATATATATACACTAAACATATACTATACATATTATAAATATATACTATATAATAATGAAATAATAATAATAAAGGAAAATAGTGACCCAATTGTAAAAAAACAAAGTTTTAAAAAACTAAAAAGAGACAAAATTGAAAGAACGACAAAGTGGGAAGGGTCGCGAAAATAATAAAATTGGGGCGGAGGGATCAGTGGCGTTATTTCCCCTTTTAATCTTGACTATTCGGACTAAATTAAAGCAAAAATAAAACCTGGTGGTTTAATTAAATTACAAAAAGGACCAGATTGAAAGTTTTAAGAAAACTCGATGGACCATAGGTGCGATTAGACCATGCAGTAGACCATATTTAAAAAAAGAGGGTGGGGGACTAAGTGTGTAATTAACCCTAAATGTTACTCTAGTATATAAGTTAAATTTAAAAAAAATCATTATATCAATGTTTTTTTTAAATAAGCCCCGAAGCTCTTCCCCTCTCTGCCGGTTCAAGCCGCCGCCGTGGACCGCCGGTAGTGGTTGTCGCCGTCCCCGACAGTCGAAAGTGGAAAGGTCACGTTTTTTGATGTCTCAGATTCGAATCTGACCTCGGATTTTCACATAGAAGTCTCTATACGTGTAGATCTAAAGCAGTGTATGATGTATTTACCTTTTCGGTTGACCTTTTTTATTCGTATGTTTTGCTTGAAAAATAGAAAAAAACTAGGATGATTTTTTATATATTCAAACTTGAAAAAATTCTCCATTTTTATTCAAACGGATCCCCACTTTTTTACATTTGATTCTTCATGGGTTTTTATACCTAAAATAAAGCCTTAAAAATTACATGCAAGTTGTGGTTTGAAATGATGTTTTCATGCCTTTTACAGATCTGGCATGGATGACAGCTTGGGCAGTGGCCACGTGATGGGCGGTGGTGGCAGAGGTGGCCGGGCAAGTGGTAGAGTGGCGGTGGAGTGTGTGACCAATGGTACTGAGCGTGGCGGCCACGTGCGCGGAGATTAGGTAGAAGAAGGGCGGTGGCTGCAGACTGTTAAGAGGGCTAGGATTTTAAATATTAGGGTTATGGGTATTTTTGGGTTTTGTAATTGGGTTTAGGTTGTTTTTAATTATAATTGGGTCATGGGTTTTGGGTCAAATAGGTTGTATTAGGTATTTGGGCCCGTAATATTGAGTTTATTGGATATAGCTATGGGTTTGTATTTAATTGGACTTAGGCCCAGACTAAAATAGGTTACTACAAGTATATGGTTAGAATCAAGCTAGAACAAGCTCTGGTAATAAACATAAAAGAAAATTAACATATTATAAAATTGAAAAATGGTTTAGACGGTGTTCAAGTCTTAAAATTCATATGAATAGTCAGATTTAGGTGTATAATCTGACGAATAGAAATCTTTTATATTTTTGTGCCTCTATTTATGCTCCCGCACTAAAAATTAAGTTTAAGATTAGGGTTTAAGGAATTTAGGGTATGATGTAGGGTTTAGGATTGAAAATTTAGGGTTAAGGCTTAAATTTTAATTTTTTAATATTTTTTAATATTTGGTATAAAAAAGAAGACCTAAAATGAGCAGAAAATTTTTGTCTATATTTTGACCCTTGACATGTTTATTAACATGTTTTTTTAAGGGTAAAACTTCGATACACAGGCTATGTAAAATTAATTTTACACAAGCCTGTGTATTTATACTATAAAAATCTAAACCCTAAATTCTTAACCCTAAACCTAAAAACTAAACCCACACTCTAAACCCTAAACCCTAAATTCTAAACACTAACCTTGAATTCTAAACCCTACAACATAAATCCTTAAACCTCAAACCTAAACTAAAATCCTAACCCCTAAAACTAAAAGACACGTGTAAACTAAAGTTTATACAGTCTGTGTATCAAAGTTTTTTCATTTTTTTAAATCATATTATTGTTACATTAATAATGACAAAATTAAATTTTATTTTCAGGTGCAACGTGTTGGGCTGCTGTGGACTGTTTTCAGCTTGCTATGACCCTCCAACTGTTCACTGAAAAAAGAAAGGAGAGGATATATGTTCTGATCCAAAATTTGTTGGATTTAATAAATAAACAAATGAACTTAGGAACTAAATATTTGTTAAAATATTAGTATAATTGGATGTATCAGAAAAGGGTTGTATTGTAATAGGAGTAAAAAAAAAGGGTTTAGAAAATTATAAGATTGATATTTTTAAAATTCGATTATTATATTTTATAGTATTTTATTTATGTACAACTATTTAGTTTGTGTATCCAGTATAATAAAAACTATTATTGTGTAAGATTCTTTTGAATGATACAATTTTCGATTCACATGATAAACATATCTTATCTATAATAAAATAAAATAATATTTAAACAAAAAATATAAAGATAAATTGCTAACATTTAAAAATATATTCTAAGAGTTTATTAAGTATTTAAACAAAAATGAAAGGGGACGAGGTTTAATTTATTTAATATTTAAATTTGTAAGAACTTAAATCATCATTAAATTAATATTTTGAAGGGACAAATTAAAATTCTAAAAGATTTAATTAAACATATTCAAAGATCGTAATATTTAACATGAATTTCTAAAACATTATTGGGGTCAAATTGAATTTTTCAAAAAAAAAATTAAAGGACTTATTATTGATTTTTCGAATTCTTGGGGCCAATCCTCCTTGCCCTTCTTCCCTTACAATGTGATATCTTATCGACAAAATTTACAGAAAAATGCAATATATTATTGTAGATTTCAGTTCTGGGCTTGACTCATTGTTCTTTCCAAATACGGCCAGCCACTTTCAGCTTCAGGTCTTGTCTATCACCACCTGAGAAGAAGAGTGCCATGTTCCATTGAATGATAAGTCCGTCTTGACTATCTCGAACTTTCCGATGACTATCACGAATGCTTCTAGGCACCCCTTGCCACGTAAACTTTCGGCCACTGCCACCAACTTCCAGACTATAGCTAAATTGTCTTGCCTCGTCTTCGTTGCCCATGAAACGCAGGAAGGCCATGTAAACCGGTGCCATTCCTATGTGAAAAGACTCAAAGTGCAAGCAAAACTGTCGTCCGAAACAATTGAAAACCTGCACCAGATCCACATTATGGATCAAACCAAATGGAATTGATACATATTACATACTACACTACTCACTTTCAATTAATCCGCAGAAAATATTATCAGGAATGTAAACAATAGAGTTTGTTCGAATTCCAATCCTAAACTTCATTCAGTGTAACCATTTTCAGAACACACTTTGGATCGTTCCTAGTTCGTGCCATGCAACAAAGAGGATGAGAGATCTTACAGTTAACATCCACGTGGCCTTTTCCACTTCGTGGGGGTTGGATTTGACGTATCGGTGGTTGAAAGTACATCCATCATGCATGTCAACCTTGTGATCGTTCTTGAGATGCGTGACAAGAAACGGAATATCACCTGTGACAGAGCATTCGGCTCCAGCATACGGGCAATTATATGGGCGAAACCTGCAGTTTTTTTCATGCTTGAGCTTGCTGTAGTACGGGAAAATATCATGACAACCCAGAATCTGGTATCTGCATGGAAGTTCCAGCGACTCAGCCACTTTCTCGAGAGCCAAACACCTTATATTTCCCAGGTCATTTCGGCAAGTTGGGCAACAGTTGTGAACTCTAGTTTTGCAATTCGAGCATACAGTGTGACCATTAGGACACTAACATAGAAGATACAAAATACTGTCAATAGAAGATCGATGAGGTAAAAAGTTTATGTTATGATTGTGAAGCATTGATGCGATCAAGGAGATGCAGATGTAGAACTTCTAAACACACTTTTACTCTTGCTACCCGGTTTTCAGGGCCTATGTTACTCAGACCCGGACGCGAATGTTTGGAAACAGCTACATATCCAACATGGATATGTTCAAGTTTTTTGAAGTTTATCCATATATTTGGACAGTCCTTGGAGGTTATATCCCCACATCCACGTCCAAATATGCATCAGACAGAGTGTCCAACATGGTTACTTGAAGAAAAATAATGAATCTGAACAATAGAGCTTTAGGCATCAAAATTGTTCATCACAATGTATGCACAACCAAATAGCAGTAAAAATATCAGAACCTTTACAATTACTTCCATGATGTGAGATATAATCCCGGTTTCTTCTGCATAAAGCCATAAACGATTTCCGAGAAAGAGTCTCCAGCTTTGTGCATGTATGTGATGCCAATTTCTTCAATTCTTAATTGATTTACACAGAATATAGTGTGTTTCACTTTGCATCGAACATGATATCGATTTACGAATGCATACCAATTTGACTATGAAACAAGTATAAAACACAAAGAGAGTGCATTTTTGAATGCTTAACTTTTAGCATGTAATATGAATCTACCTGGTAAATCGGAGGATACATCAAATTTACGCAAACCGGACACTCGAGTAGTTCGTGAACATCATTCGCCGATGTCGATCCTAGATTTCCACATAAACCGGTCATGGTTTTTCTTGAAGGGGAGCCTCTTAAATCCGCACTCAAAGTCGCCATATCGTAATCTGCAAATGTAACACGGGACTCGATCACCTCTTTGCAGGTACCACCACCACCAGGCGCCATAATTCTAGCATCCAACATTAATGGCAGCAAACACCAGTCGTTAGATTTCGTATTGCAGCAACTACGCACAGGGGAAGAACCAAATCGGACCTAACTTAAAACTCGCAACAAAAAAAGGAAAGAAACAAAACTAAATCAAAACTGAAAGAACCCAAAAATGGCAAAATTACTAGCAGATCATACATTTTATACACATGGAAAAATCCCCCTCCCCCTTTTGCAGGAAAGAAAATTTGAAACGAAACCCCAAAATACAGCCGAATGTAACAAAACCCAGATCAAATATGAAACCAAAAGTCAAACTCAACCAATAAAAACTGAAAATTAATCGATGATAAAAGATACCCAATCAAGAAAAACAACACCCAAAATGAAAACCGAAGCTCAACAGCTCAAATCCACCAACAAAAACTTACCAAGATGGAAGAAATTATCGGTTCATCAAGTCTTAGGTGGGCAACCCCAGATTTCAATTGCATTTGAAATTTGGAATATTCAATTATATCCCACTTTTTTCTAAGTCCCCACTGAAATAATTGAATCAATTTGCGAGATAAAAGAAAAGGGAGTGATGGGGTAAAGACAAGGGCCTAAAAAGCTTTAAAACAAGAGAGACAAATATTACAGATTTGGATACATACATACAGAGACATCTAAGTATACAAACTGAGACAAGATTATCATAAGACGGATTAATTAAAGATTCAATCGAAATATTTTTAATCATTCAATTAATTAGTAAAAAAATATTACCGTTCGAAATAAATTTTAATTAGTACAAAATAAAATAATATAAATATTATTAATCACTCAACTAATTAGCATATTTAAGCAAAAAGACAAATTTTTAACATTTCAAATGAATAAAAAAACAAAATTCTAAGATGAAATGAAACAACAACAAAAAAAACCTTTGGTTTTTGAGGATGAGCTGACAAGACAAACAGAAAAAAAAGGATTAGGTCTATCAAATATTAATTAAACTTTTGAAATTGAGACATGATGCATGATGCATGATGCATGGAGCCAACTAATCGAGGATAGAAAAGCAAACAGGCTTTATCTTCTACAACAGACAGCGGGCCTCACAATTTCCACTTTTTTAGAACGAATAATTTTTAATATTTTACAAGCATAATATGATTATATGGAGTATATAATATGAAATAAGATACAGTTACATAATGTAAAAAATTTTAATTTGTACATGTTTTTTGGATCGTTGAATGGGTGAAATGGATGACTGAGATTAACAGTGTGTTATGTAAAGATTATCACTTAAAAAAAAGTAAGGAGTTAATCTCCGCATCCATTTTACTCGTCTAACGATCTACAAAACGTGTAAAAATATGAGTTTTACATTTTTTGTAAGGAGATCGTATCTCATGTAATATAAGTCATTAATATATTAGAAATTGTATATGTAATTTTATAATACAATCACAATTGTAGATGACGCAAATATATAAAGCAGTCATTAAACTTTTGATTCAGTTATGAGATTGTTCATAATTTTTTTAATGCTACAAAATGATCATTTTAATTTATTGTACTATTAAAAATGGTCCTTATCAAAATTTATCAAAAAAATTATCACTACTAGGGATCATTTTGTAATCAAATTTAAATTTTGATTATCATTTTAAAATTTTTGAAAGTTAAGTGGCCAAAAAAGTAATTTCTGCATAATTTAGTAACCATTTATATATTATATTTTTAAATTAATCATTCCCTCTTTAAATTTGATACATTTAAAATCTTAGTTTTAAAAAACTCTAAAAAAAACTTAGTTTTTTATTAAAAAAATTTAAACCCTTTAAATTTTAATTTTAAAAATTCCATTTTTTTATATACAAAACTATGCTTTCTTAAAAAAACAGATAATAATAGACAGACAAAAAAGTAGTATCAAATTGGTAGATATACCTATGTAGCAACGACTAGTACCATTTAATTCTAGGTCGGACCAAGGCCTACATGTTCTTTTCAAATTTAAATCAAACGTAGAGAAAAATCCTTTAAATATTTATCAAGCTTTAGAATTTTTCAAATTTTAATTGATTTAAATATGTTGAAAATCCTTGTACTTTTCAAAATTTAAAATTTAGTCCCTATTCTTTATTTTTGCAAAATTGTGTCAATATATTATTTTTATTTGAAAATCTTGGTACCCACTCTAACTTGTGTTCAATTTCACCATTAATTGTTGCTTGAAAGCTATAAAAAAGTAAAATAATTTTTTAATTCTTTATATTTACAATTTGATTCTTAAAAACATGTAACAAAAGTTATATACCTAAGAAGTAAAGGGGTCGACCAAGAAAGATTCAAAACAGGAAATTTGTAAATCAATCCCTCACGGATTCTGATTTATAAAAACACCACGGATCTTGAACAAAGCAGCTGAGAGGACATGGAACATGGGCAAGCATCAAAAAATTCGATTTTTTATTCGAGTTTTATTCACTCTAGGTGAGGTTGTTTTGATTGTGGATAGGTCTTTGTTGCGAAAATAAGGTTCAATTGCTTTGCTTTCGAGACTCAATATTGGATATTGTTTTTCACCCTTTTCTTTTTTTCATTGTAGCCGATGGCGGATAATAAAAATTTAAGAATGTAGTTTAAAAAAATTTCTTTTTAAAAGGGTATGCAAATTTTTTTCATTTATACACTAAATTAATATTTTTTACGAACAATCAACATTAAATTAAACTTATTTTTTTTATCAAAAACGATAATGTAGATGCTCCTCATGCATCTGATGCGGCCGATGATGTCTATGATTTTTGTTTCTTCTTCCTTGTGTTGTTTTGGTGGATAGAATGTTGTTCAGGGTTTCTTTTATCTGGTTGGGGAATGAATTTCTGATAATTTTGATTGGATTATTTGTTATTTTAGCAAAATAAATTCGTTAACAATGCCAATTAAAAAATAATAGAAATTAAAACAAGGGGAGACAACACTAGTGGTTGGTATGTTTGATTTTGGTCACTAATTTCGAAAAAAAAATTATATTTTGATTCATTACGTTCTCGGTTTATTACGTTTTGATCACTGGACCGTCAACTTACATTAGTTTGATGACATGGTACGCTAAAAAAGTAAAATTTTAATTTAACTCCTAAAATTTAGATAAAATATCAATTTGACCCATAAACTCTCTCACACTCTCTTTTAACTCACATTGTTACAACTCCAACCACCTTCTCCAACCGGTGATGGCACTGATCACGTCTCCGTCAATGACAAAATAACGTTAATTGCGGATGCATATGTTCCGTTTTCTTTGTTTCCTAGGTTCCTTTTTACATCATCATCATCATCATCATCGTATCAGATGTCCCAAAAGTTGTAGATTTTCAACAACAGAACCATGATGCTTATAGTTTAGTTCTCCTACCCATTCCCGTATCAATATAGGTATGGACATACAACTATCACAGGTGTTCCAAACGGTAAGAATATTTTGTTGACCAAAATACAAAGTACTATAATATTTCACAATTCACAGCTATTGTCGGTAAAGGTATTCATCATTGTTACCGATAGTAGGGGTTATATTTGATCGAGTCGAGATGAGTCTACAAAATTTTAAGTCAATTGAGTTGACAAGTTTTATTTTAGGACTCAAACTTTATTTAAATTTTTTTCGATTCGAATCTAGTCGAGCGGTTGAGTTTTGTACAAATTTAATTGTAATTATTTGTAATGTTATAGTACGGATTGGTTTCAATTTAAAATACTTTCTTTAATTATATTCTTTTTTTACATGTGTGAGTAAGATTTATAATGTTATTCTTTTTTTCTGATTCTAGTCTAATCGAGTTGTTGAGTTTTGTACAAATTTAATTGAAATTATTTATAATGTTATAGTACAGGTTGATTCTAATTTAAAATACTTTCTTTATCTTATTCTTTTTTCACATGTGTGAGTAAGATTTGTAATGTTATTTAATAAAATAAATATTGTCTAAAATTTTAAAATATATTTATAATATTATTTTTAAAGAATAGATATTTCAGGAAAAAGTATTGATGGAAGTATAAAGTCAAAGAATTGAAGAAAAGAAAGAATTTACAAAAAAAAAAACTATAGTTGAAGAACCAAATTGAATAAAATGAAAATTTAAGGGACTAAATTGCAAAAAAGAATATATTTTTTTGTTAAACATATGAATTGAAGTTACATAGATACTATTTAATGGTAGGGGAATATGTAGTTTACATTTGGTCAAAAATAGACTTAAGACGAAGGAAAAATTAAAAAATGAGAAAATCATACAAAATTGAGGGATTAAATTGAAAAAAAGAGAAAAATACTTTTAAAAATATGAATTGAAGCTAAATATGTATTCTATTATGGTTTAGGAGCACGTGGTTTAAATTTGGTCAAAAACGGACTTAAAATGAATGAGGAATTGAAGAAAAAGGAAATCAATGACTAAATCATAAAACGGTAAAATTTGAGTTTAAAAAATCAAACTTGATTCGAACTAAAATATGTCCGAGTTATTTGAGTTGACTCAAATAATTCAAAATTAAAAATAAAATCAAAATTTTCAAATCGAGTCAAATTTTTTTCACCTCTAATCGACCGTGAATACCCTATTAAGAAAAACATACAAATGTATTAAAATATTGAAAATATTAAATGTAAATACCGTATCATATTTATAAATAATCATTCTAAATTCGAATTTTAAATAATTTTCAAATAAAGTTTAGTAGTAGGTAACAACTTTTTAACAGCCATTTAACAGGTTCTGATATATAGCTGACCGATTTGGTTGGAAAAGAAAACCGTCCAATTGAGGGTTTTCAAGTTTTTTTCTTTAAATTTATATATATTGAAGTCACAATAATAAACAATTGATTATCCACTAATATAACGAGATGAGTCGTTGAATCTTTTAAATAAAATTAAAATTTTAAATTTTAATATTATATATTTATGGAGCAAACTTGATTAATAAGATCATCTTTATAATAAACATATTTAGTATTCAATTCAGATTAATAAATAATTAATTTAATATCGATAATTATACTAAAAAATTAAAAAAAAAATCTGCAAATAAAAACATCATCAAGTAATTAAATCCAGGGTTTTTATATATAAAAAATGGTCAGCTTTGGCGCCACCGCCTTCTATCTTTATTGGCTTACAATGTTTTCTTAATTACTTTAATTAAAACCGCAGCCATGTTTTGTCTTAGTTTATTCATGCTCCTTTTGACGATCCAAAATAAGATATTTCCTATTATATATGTATATACTGAATTATAATATAATAATACTTCAAATAGTATTAACATAAATTCTGATACAATTGTTATATGGGTAGGTCTGGCGTGTTACAGGTTTAGGGTGCGGTTAAAAGAATGTAAGTTTCGAAACTTGTCCAAAAACTTAAAATGTTAGACTTTTTGATAATATTTTATGTTAAATTTTTATTGTTTTTTGACAAGCATCGATACTTATTTTGTAAGTATCAAAATATTAAGTATTGATACTTGTTAAAAAACGAAAAAAATTAACATAAAATATTATCAAAAGTCTAACATTTTAAGTTTCTAGATAAGTATCGAAACTTGTCGTCTTTTAGGCGCACTCTAGACGGCTAGACTTGTTGTAATTTGGACTCACCCTTGTTTTTTTATATATAATAACCACTGAATTTTATTAAATCCTTAGAAAATATCACAATTACAACACATCCATGAAGGAAAATAATGAGACTAAATCTACCCAAAATTTCTTACAACCCAAAAGCAAAGAAAAGTGAAAAAACTTTTATGGAAATAAGCACACCATAAAATTCAGAAGCTTCTTGAATCTCATTGCCTCTGTCCGATCGAGACGCATAACGGGTGAAGAAGGAGTGATGAGCGATCCAAACTATCAAGCAGAATGTTCCGCTCACTACCCAGGACTAATTATATCAGTACACAACCATCAACCGAGTGAGAATTTAACTTTCTATGACCACCGACAAAATTATAATAAGAAACTAGCACCGATTAAAATCTCTGTGCGAGCAACAATCAACCGCTAGGGTATGCTGAATCATGCCATAAAAACAGATGAAACAAGCCAAAAAAAAAAGTGTCACAAGGACAGAAAAAACTCGTGTCACAAAAACATAGATTCTTATTAAAAAGTAAAAACAAAAGAAAAACAAGAAAATAATAAACACAAAAAAAACAAAGTGAATATTCTTAATAAAAGTAAAACAAAAGATGAAAATCACTCAAGAATGAAAAAATAATTTAAATAACAAAACCCTTGTTATATTACAAATCTTTTTGAATAAATTTAAAGTGATGTCATCTACGCCTATATAAACCAGCTTTGGTAGCCATTGATTTCCTCAAAATTTCCTGGAATTCAATCTTTCAGTCAAAATCCAGTCAGTTTTCTTGAATAAAAACATGGAAATAATAGAGGTTTCCCTAACAGATTCTGTGATGAAAAATGTTCTTGATCTTAAGACTGATTTATGAAAAGTCCCATGTTTTCTCGAAAACAAGATGAGATTTGCAGAACTTCAAATCTAATTCGTTTAGGCGGATTCTGAGATCTCGGACTTGCCTCAAGGTTTATATTAGTGTATTCAGTTTAACATCAGCAATCAAGATTTTATAATAAATTTATATTTAGTTGATGTCAAATCTACGCCTGGTTTATAAACCAGATATTGCAGATTTGTAGTTTGAAAGAAATTTGCAGTAATTCTTTTACAATTATATAATTTTTAAGGAGATTAAAACTAAAATTCCATATTATTGGAGACTAAAATGAAATTTCATCATTTTTTATTTTAAAATTTAAAAGAAGGTCTCCCTCACAGGTTCTTTAATGAAACTGCTGATGTTCATGATTGTTCAAGCACTGGTTTATCTCATCTTGTCTAAATCATCCCACGTTTTCTCCCAAAACAAGATGAGATCTTCATTAAGCTTCAAGCCTTCTCGTTCGTTGAGCTTTCGCCGGATTTTGGCTTCCTTCTCGGACTTTCCCCAAGGTTTCGAGCAGCCGTCCCCGATCTTCGAGGAGTTTGAGAACAGCAATTGAAGAATATAATGTTTGAGCTATTCCTTTTGGATATTGCATCTTTGTAGGTCGAAAGAAAATTGTAATTATTTGTTCTGATTTTGAAGAATTAATGCACCAGTTAGGTTGAGTCAAATTTGTAACTCCTTAATAATATGTTTTACCATTGCGCTTGATATTTGTTACTATCTATATTTACATTTAAATGTTTGTCAAAAAAAATTAGATCTTAGTCGTTCTATTTTTATAATTATCACATCAACCATTAACACAAATGGGTGAAATTTCAAACGGAATGATCATTTTACTATTTTTGAAATGTAAAGGACCAATTTACCCATTGTTTTAGTAGAGGGACAAAAACGCAATCCAAGATCAAATACAAGGGACTACTCTGATACTTTTACCAAGATTTTATGGACATTGGTTGATTGTTTAAAACATGATATACTTTGAGGGGGCGTTTGATTCGCGGAAAAGATCATTATCAAGGGTAATATTTTTTTCCCGAATCTTATTTCCATGTTTGGTTTGTGTTCATTCTCACCAGGTCGGAAAAGAATATTACCGACAATAGTGCTTTTTTAGCAAGATTTCACGAATGTAATTCCCACTCAATCCTTAGGTATTGGTCAATTCCTATCATTTTAGACCAAAATACCCCTGAAGTAATAAGGGGTTTTCATGTTAGTCCATTTGTTACATTTTTTTAACTAGATAGCTATTATTTAGAGTGTAAATTTATTAAATATTTTTATTTCATATAAATTTAATATTTAAATGGTATTACACATTTAAATAGTGTTTAAGTATTTAATGTATTTTTATTAATATTGTAAGTTTTTAATGTTTCTAATAATATTTTTAAACATATTATCTAAATATTTAGCTCATAAAAATCTTGAGTGCAAGTTTTGCGCCCGTATAAATTTAACTTACTAACTAATTATGACTAACTATAACGTATTTACACCGGTATAGTTATAGCTAACTAAACTAATATCTAACTATAATGTATTTACACTGGTATAATTACAGCTAACTAAACACAACCCACGTATGAATTAAAATATACATTATATAATCTTGTTTCTATGCAGTTGTGTCAAAATTATTAATTTGTTCAAGTAATTGTATTAATAATTTATTAAATAAATATATTATATTTCTATATAAATAAATATAATACTTATTAAACTTATTTATGACTTAATAATTCAAATTATTTAATATGTGTACCCGAGATCATAACATTATTTTTTATATTATATTATATTTCTATATAAATATAATACTTATAAAAATTATTTAAAAATACGTTTAATATTTAATTGTATTAATAATATGTTTATATTTTTTGTTGCAAAATTTAGATAATGTAATGTAAATAGTTCTATGAATACAAACATTTTCAATTTAATGTTGAAAGTTTAACTTGTTATAAAGAAAATATATCACAATGATAATTTGATAAAATTTACTTTTAGGTAATCTTATATTCCCTCAACCAAACACCGTCATGTCACATTCATGCCAAATAAACAAACAAGGAAATGTAACATTCCAGTAATGTATCAGGTAATGTTACATTCCAGTAATCCTATTCCTAGAGGTAATCATATTTTCCGTGAACCAAACGCACCATGAGAGTCTCAGATCCGCTAATCGGCCTAAGTAGCCAATTATCCTCATCTTGTTCCATTTTGTGTAAGTTCAAATCTTGACATGAGAATGTAATATGTCTACTTAATAAAAAAACGTGATATTTACTTTTGTGTATTACTAAATAAACAATATTTATATTTGATACACTAGCACTGGAAACTAAAAGTTTCCATAAGTATCTTAATTTTAAGGTTTAGGGATTCAGTTTAAGGTATAACATTTAG
Organism: Hibiscus mutabilis; assembly: GCA_019671005.1. Lineage (NCBI taxonomy): Eukaryota > Viridiplantae > Streptophyta > Magnoliopsida > Malvales > Malvaceae > Hibiscus > Hibiscus mutabilis. Next base: position 6,384,463 of record CM033755.1, on the reverse strand, counting down.
GGGTTTAGAATTAAGGGATAATTATTAGAATTTAAGGTTTAGGTTTAGGGTAATATGACAAGGGATTTAGTTTTTAACATACAAACCCTAAATTCTAACCATAAACCTTAAATTCTAGCCATAAACCTTAAATTCTAGTCATTATCCCTAAATTCTAACACCTAAACCATACACCCTAAAATAAATCTATAAACCCTAAAAGTAACATGCTTGTGAGAACTTTTAGTTTCCACCGCCGGTGTATAGAATAATCAGGGGCGAATCTTGACAAAACAGTTATGAAATTTTTCAAAAATTTTAGAAGCGTAAACTAAAATTTTAAATATTTGAAAGATTTAATTTAAAATTTTGGAGGTCTAATTATTTTTAAAAAATTGAGACTTAATGAGATTTTTTAAAATTAAAAGGGTCTTAGTTAAAAATATTTAGAAAAAAAGTAAAATTTAAAGAGATTTAAATTTTTTGAAGAGACCAAATTATAAAAATTTAAAATTAAAGAGCCAAATGTGAATTATCACTAAATTTGGGAGAGCCTGACCCCCACAAGCTCCCACCAACATCTGCCTGCGAGAATAATTACTTAAATAGATATAGTTTTTTTATTTTTATTAGGGATTGTGATAATTTTCTATTTTTTTATAAAAGATAATTTTCTAATTAAGTTAATGTTAGGTTAAGTAATGAAGAATTTTAAGTTACTAGAGATAATTAAGAGTCCATGTAGAAAAATTAATTTAAATAAATGTATATTTAATTTTGTACATATTGCTTTGAAAAAGATTCCTACATCTGACCCTACCGGTGCACAGTATTTAACTACAAAAATTATTTGCTTCTTTTTAGTATCATTTCTAGTATTAACGCTAAAAAAATAAATTTTAAGCTGAGTAAATTACGCTAGATACCATCAAACTATTGGAGTGACTTGTTTTTACCACGAACATTTTAATTGGTCCAAATTTGTCACCAAATTTTATTTTTTGACTCGTTTATACTACTGTGTCGTTAACTCCTTAACGTGATGATGACATGGCACACGGCACACGGCGTGATGACTTGGATATTAGACCAAAACGACATCGTTTTAGTGCCGCTATTTTGATACTAAATGGTCCAAAACAACGTCATTTTCCTGGAGGAAAATATAAAAAATTATGCACTCAATGAGATTTGAACGTAGAACCTTTAGAATGAAAGGCAACCTCTCAACCACTAAGCCAACTTAACATCTTTGTTTTGTTTCCAGCACAAGTAATATATATTCTAAACTGCAATTATGAGTAATTCAAATTTTTTATTATATAAATAATATTACTCTATATAAATAATATAAATATATTATAAATAATATTAATATGAATATATTAATATATATAACTGATAAATAAAATATTTATATTTATATTAAATAAAAAATTTATATTATCAATAATATTAAATATACAAATAAATAATATATTATTATAAAAACTAAAAAACTAATTTTCAAAAAACCCCAAAATTTACAAAAAAAACCCAAAATCCACCAAAACATTAAACTCTAACCTATAAACCCTAAAACCCTAAATCGTAATCCAAAACCATAAAACCCTAAATCATAAATCATAAACCCTAAACCATAAAGCCATTATGTTAGGATATTTGTTTTGATATAATAATTGAAAAATAGTTTTGGACTAAATTGAAAAGATTGCAAAAATGATTTAAAGTCCAAACAACTTAAAAATATGTTTGAGGTGTTTTCAAAAGATTTTGGGAGGTTTTAAAACATTTTAAATAGCAAAATTATCAAAAATTGAAGCCCCGTACCGATACCCATCATATTGTATCGATACGTGACAATTCAAAATTTTCAAAATCAAAACCTCGTACCAATAAAGCTTTTGCCGTACTAGTACGGGCATGGTGGTTTCGAAACCACCCTAGAGGTTTCGAAACTTCTGCCTGGTTTCAGTCTGCAACGGCTATTTCCCAAAGCATGGGCGTACCAATACGGGTACTCACGTACCGGTACCGAAAACACCAAAATGGAAACTTTTGCTTTGAAATCATCCCCAACGACTGTAATTCATCTCCAACGGTCACCAATGGCTAGAAACTCATTTGGGAGGATAAAATGACCCTTCAAGCACCTGGAACAACTAATGATCAACAAGCCAACATTCATTTGATTGTAAAATGTCTTTGTGCTCAAATTTTCATATTTTTCATAGACAACACTTGTGAGCTTTCATTGTAATATTTGCTCAAGTGTTTTAGGATTGGGTGAGTGAGCTTAATTGTGCAAACAATCTACCTAGTGAGGATTTCTTTGTTTGCTTCTTTTTCTCTTTGTTTAAAGAGTGTTTTGCTATACTTTTGGGGTATAAGTCTAGTGTTTGTAAGGGTTGCCTCTTGAGCCCAGGAAAAAAGGGAAGAAATTAATTTAGTGAATTTGGAAATCCTTAGTGGGGAAGCTAAGGTAGTGGATGTAGAGCTTGAGTAGAAGCTTGAACTACTTTAAAATTCTTGTGTCATTTATCTTTTATTGCTTCCACCACCAATCACCAAAATCCAACTTCTCCACCACTTGCTACAAAGTCGGTTGAGGAATTCGAGCCTATTAATTAGTATCAAAGCGAGGCTCAATCGAGAGGCTTAACATCCTATTGAGGCGATCCTGGCAAGCTCGATCAACCAACAAATCAACCGGTGCTCATGGCACAATCAATCGACAAGCCACCATTCTTCAACGGTGAACATTATGCATATTGGAAGAATAGGATGATGTTCTTTATCAAGGCCATCGACTACTGTCTTTGGGACATTATTGAAGAATGACTGTTCGTGCCACAACGAAGAAGGCAAGATTGAAGTGCGGATGACAAGAAGAAGATGGAGCTAAACACAAAGGCCTTGCACATACTCTTGTGTGCATTAGGTCCGGATGAATTTGCTAAAGTTTTTTCTTGTGAAGATTCCAAGGAGGTATGAGACAAGCTTGAATTAATCCATGAATGTACAAATGAGGTGAAGGAGACAAAGATTGGTCTACTCAACCTTAATTATGAAAACTTCAAGATGGACCCGAATGAAGACATCAAGAACGTGTTTGATCGGTTCTCCATAATCGTCAATGAACTTAAATGCTTTGGAGAAGAGATTCTGGAAGACAAGCTCATTCGAAAGTTGATTTATTTACTTCCCAAGTCATAGGAGTCCAAGAAGACGACCATTATTGAAGCAAAGAATTTGAACGAGCTCAAGCTTGATGAGCTCATTAGGTCTTTGCTCACCCATGAATTGATGTCTGAAGGGAGAGGAAAAGAGAATAAGAAGAAGATCAAAGATCAAGGAATAGAAGACCTAAACATTATTGCTCTTCAATCCTTTACAAGTCATCAAGAAGATTCAAGTGAGCATGAAAATGAAAGTGAAGAGATAGTCCATCTCTTCAAGAAGTTCACTCGATTCATGAAAAACGAAATGGAGAAATCAAGACATGAATCTAAGAAGAAGATGATGAAGGATACCACCAAGTGCTTTGAATGCAAGAAGCAAAGACACTCCAAATATGATTGCCCTCGCTTCAACAAAAAATGATCATCTTCAAAGAAGGCATATGTGGCAACATGGAGTGATGAACAAGACTCCACCGACAATGAGGTAGCCCACTTATGCTTTATGGCCCTCCAAGAGGGTGAGGTAACTTCTAACTCATCTATTTCTAATTCTTATACATTTGATGAGTTGCAAGAAGCCTATGATGAATTGGTTTTTGAATTCAAGGCTTCATTTTCTAAAAATAAGAAATTAATTTCAAAATTGAAAATAGAAAATGAAATGCTTTCTAAAACCAATTTGGAATTTGAAGCAAAAATAAAAACTTTTGAGCTTAAAGTTTTGGATTTACAAAATTTGCTTCAAAGTTTGGAAAAAGATTATCAAAAGGAAATAGATGATTTTGATTTGTAAGAGTTTTGAAAAGAAAGATAATTTTAAAAAATTAAAATTTTATCAAAGTCAATCTAGTGCCCTTAGATTTTTGAACGGTAAATGTTTTAGAAGTATTTGGGTCCCAAAAGGACTAATTACTTCAAAGAAAAATGATGAAATTGAAAAATGGATTCTTAAGGGAGCTAAAATTTGTGCAACTAATGTCATTGGATCCAAAGCAATTTGGATACCAAAAATTACTTGATTGTCTTTTTAGAGGTGTGATGGAGCATTGATCAAGAAAGTAATGAACCATGAAAGCTTTATGCACACAAGGAAGATCACTTGAAGAAGGAAGGCTTCACATCATACCTTTGATTCAAAGGGTACATTTAAATTGAATTTCTTGAATTTTTATTTTATTTATTTATTTATTTGAAATTCAATTAGATAGTCATGAATTGTTGGACTAACAATTTGTTTTGATGCTTGAGTAAGGGGAGCCAATTTTAAAACAAAATTCTTATTTTGTCAATTTTTTAACTCTCCTTTGTTATGGTACTTTAAAAGTTTTCAAACTTAATTTGAATCATTTTTTATATAACAAAAAGGGAGAAATGTTTGAAAAATTGAAATTTCAAAAGAAAATGGGAGCTTTTAATATTTTTGAAAACAAATCTCTTTTCCAAAAATCATTTTACTAAGGGGGATAATCACTAAAACAATTTTTCAAGTTGGTTTTATTATATCAAAAAGGGGGAGATAGTTAGAATATTTGTTTTGATATAATAATTGAAAAATATTTTTGGACTAAATTGAAAAGATTGCAAAAATAATTTAAAGTCCAAACAACTTGAAAATATGTTTGAAGTCTTTTCAAAAGGTTTCGAGAGGTTTTAAAACTGTTTTAAATAACAAAATTATCAAAAATTGAAACCCTGTACCGATACCCATCACATCGTATTGATACGTGACTCAATCCATAATTTCCAGAACCAAAACCTCTTACATATACAGCTTCTGCCGTACCGATAGGAGTATGGTGGTTTTGAAACCACCCTAGAGGTTTTGAAACCTCTTCCTGGTTTCAGCCTACAACGACTATTTCCCAAAATAGGGGCGTACCGATACAGGTACTCGCGTACCGATACCGACAACACCAGAATAAGAAATTTTGCTTGGAAATCATCTCCAACGGCTCTAATTCATTTCCAATGGTCACCAATAGTTACAAACTCATTTGGGGGGGGGATAAAATGACCCTTCAAGCACCTAGAACAACTAATGATCAACAAGCCAACATTCTTTTGATTGTAAAATGTCTTAGTGCTCAAATTTTCATATTTTTCACATGCAACACTTGTGAGCTTTCATTGTAATATTTGCTCAAGTATTTTAGGATTGGGTGAGTGAGCTTAATTGTGCAAACAATCTACCTAGTGAGGATTTTTTGTTTGCTTTCTTTTCTCTTTGTTTAAAGAGTGTTTTGCTAGACTTTGGGGTATAAGTCTAGTGTTTGTAAGGGTTGCCTCTTGAACCCGGGAAAAAGAGAAGAAATTCATTTAGTGAATTTGGAAATCCTTAGTGGGGAAGCTAAGGTAGCGGGGGTAGAGCTTGGTTAGAAAACTCGAACCACTCTAAAATTTTTGTGTCATTTATCTTTTATTGCTTCCACCACCAATCACCCAAAATCCAACTTCTCCACCACTTGGCAACAAAATCGTCTGAGGAATTCGAGCCAATCACATTAGCAACCAAAATGGATGGATTTAGAGTTTAGGCTTTTGGTGAATCTTTGGATTTTTTTTTGTAAATTTTGAAAATTTTAGATTTTTTTAAAATTAAATTTTTAGTTTTTATAATAATATATTATTTGTTTACATATTTTAATATTATTTGTTTATGAATAAAATTTTAGGGTTTAAGGTTTATATTTTAGGATTAGGGTTTATGGGTTTAGGGTTTTGGTGAATTTTGGGCTTTTTAAAAATTTTGGGTTTTGAAATTAGTCTTTTAGTTTTTATAATAATATATTTATCTATTTATATATTTTTATCTTATTTATTATTTATATATTAATATATGTATACTAATATATTTTTAATATATTTATATTAGAAATAATATATTTACATTATTTATATAGTGTAATATTATTTATATGATAAACCACAGTTTGGAATATATATTATATGTATTAACAAATAAAGATGTTAAGTTGGCTTAGTGATTAAGAGTTTGTTTTTTATTTTAAAGGTTCCAGGTTCAAATCGCATTGAATGCATATTTTTTATATTTTCTTCCAGCAAACGATGCCATTTTGGGCCATTTAGTATTAAAATAGTAGCACCAAAATGACGTTGTTTTGATATAGCATTTATTTTATAACGTCGTGTGCTATGTGAGGTACCGGTATAATTTACCCTTTTAAGCCCTACTCATAAATTTTAAATCCTAAACTTTAAATCGTAGAATACACATCATACATTTAATTCTTTAAACTCTATTCTTAAACTTTAATTTTAAACTTTAAACTAAAAGCTAATTTTTTTTAATACGAGTAGGGCATCTAAACGTGACGGAGGATTTCGATAAAATTCTTACAAGCAGCAGCATTTTCATTAATTCTAAAGATCGGATTATACAAAAATAGAAAACCAGCCTTCGTTTCAAAGCTCAAAACTTTCCTTGTGGTCTAGTAATGGCTGACCCTCCACCGACACCGAGAGGAACAACAAAGACGACAGCATTCTCAGCCTTAACGACAATAAACAGGGTGACTTTTGCCTTTACTTTCACTTCTGTTTTTGTCGTTGGTTTCTCAACTCTCTTATTCCTCAATCCATCTTCTTACTCTTCTCCTCGCCTTCAAAGCTTCTTTAAAAGTTCTTTTTACAGATCCAACTTTTCCTCTCGTTTCTCTCACTTTCTCCCCAACTCTTCCCAATCCGATCACTATCCACTTTCCGTTTCCCAGTTCCGGGAAAACCCTTTTCAGATTGCTAAGGAATCTGAAAGATTTCATGCAGAAAATGATTCTTCTTTGTCAAGTGAAGTTATCAATGGAACCCCTTCCGAGAGAGAAAAAGACGGGTCGATTAACAGTAAAGAGTTGGTGGATGGAAGCATTGGTGAATTACTTGAGAAGCAAAGGAAGGGAGGTTTTGTGGAAATTATAAATCAGTGTAGAATATTTGATGGGAAATGGGTGAGAGATGAATCTTACCCTCTTTATCCCCCAGGGTCTTGTCCATATATCGATGAGTCCTTCAATTGCTTTGTTAATGGTAGGCCTGATAGGGGCTATGAGAAGTATAGGTGGCAACCCAATGGATGCATCTTGCCAAGGTAATTCACCATCTTCTCATATTTAGATTCACATTTTAGGGCTATGCTGATTTGCTTATGTATTTATGTTTGTTGAAAATGATCTTCTTGTCTTGGTTAGATTGAATATGGGCGTTCATGTAAATGAATATGTGCTGATTTGCATCTATAGTTGTGGTTCTAATTTCTTCATGTTCATATGTAGTTTTTTATATATATATAATATTTGTTGGAAATGATTTTCATATGTGTGTATGTGTGTGTATAGCTTATTTCTTGTTAGCTTTTGCTTTATATTGGTTTTGGGTGGAGTTGTCATGCAGGTTGAATGACAGGCATATGCTGGAATTATTGAGAGGGAAGCGTGTAATTTTCGTTGGCGATTCACTTGGTCGGAATATGTGGGAATCTCTGGTTTGTGTCCTTCGAAACTCCGTTGAGGATAAAAGCAGTGTTTTCGAGGTCTCTGGTCCGAAGGAATTAGGAAAACAGGGTTCTCACTCCATTGCATTCAAAGTATGTTTGTCCTTTATCCTTTGCTTTTCGTATAGACTAATTGCTAAGTTGCAGTAAGTGAGGTCTTCTTGTGTTTTATACGCTAATTTAAGATGAATGAATGAACAGGGTTATAATTGCTCAATTGAGTACTTCCGTTCGCCATTTCTAGTTCAAGAATGGGAAACAGTCGGGAGAAATGGATCAAAGAAGGAAACACTTAGAATTGATATGATCGATCAATCATTTAATAAGTACAAAAATGTCGATGTTCTCATTTTCAATACCGGACATTGGTGGACTCATGATAAAACTAAGAAGGGGTACCCTTTTATGCTACCTATTTGTTCATGTGAGAAGATAAATAATCTTTAAGTAGGAGCTCTTAATGGTTTCAACCAATTTGCAGGAGCGGTTACTATCAAGAGGGGAATACCATCTATACTCGATTGAATGTTAAAGTAGCATTTCGGAAAGCTTTGACTACATGGGCAAAATGGATAGATACTAATATAGATTCTATGAAGACCCTTGTTTTCTTCAGGGGCTTTTCTGCCTCACATTTCAGGTAAATCAAACATCAAAAGAATATGTTAGGTTGAACCCCGTTATCCATAAGCAAGTGCCATCAATTTGTTTTGCATGTTCCCAGGGGTGGAAGGTGGAATTCTGGCGGGCAATGTGACGCTGAAACTGAACCCATCACAAATGAGAAGTACTTGAAGAAATATCCGTCAACAATGCGAATTTTTGAGTCAGTGATAAATGGCATGACTACACCGGTTTTGTATCTTAATGTTTCGAGAATGACCGGTTTCCGGAAGGATGCCCATCCGTCAATTTACAGGAAGCAGAACTTAACTGAGGAAGAGAAAAGTTCACCTACCAGAATCCAAGATTGCAGCCATTGGTGCCTTCCCGGTGTTCCCGATACTTGGAATGAGCTAGTATATGCTCAGCTCCTTATCAAACATGATCGTGATCGGCAGCAACTTCTGAATCAAGGACAACAGAGAAAATCCTAGGTAAAATGAATGGCAATCCAACTTTATAAATCAGTGTCTAGTACTTAACTTTGTCTTGATTGATTAGTGTATGTTCTATTTATCGGTATAAAGTTTACGTCATAGAAGTGTAAAACAATGTCATTTTTTGGAGGAAACACACACACACACACGCGTAAAATCTGTTAATTAGAGTTGTTCATAAGCTGTCCTCTAACCCAATTTCTCTTGTTTTGCCTGTAATTGCTAGTACTCTATGTCTTCCATGAATTTGTTATAGAAAATAGGTTTCAGCTAATTATCTCTTGTAATATGAGTTGAAATTAGTTTGTATTTCGGATTTAAAAGGAAATGTTTGAACTTTGTTGGATTCTCCATGAACTGTGCTTTTAAGAGCTAGTAGTGCAACGTAGAGAGGCCTGAATAACTCGATCATGTTTTTTGATTTTGAAAGTGATGTCTATTTTGATCCATATGCTTCTGGATTCACGTTAAAGATCTTTGCGTCGATGCAGAACTGCTAGAAATGGGTATCAATGGAAATTAAGGTCATTAGATGTAGGGAATTAAATCCGAAATCCAGGGTTGTACAGTGTTAGAATGAACAGTGCCTGGCATATCCAGTGCCTCCCACAACATGCTATGTATCAATTAATTGCCATGAAGCTTTTCTTGCCCACTTTCTTACTTATGGAATGGATGATTTCTTGCGCTACAATGATGTTACTGGTTATAATTCGACCGGACACAACGCTCGTCTGGTTCGGTACCACCCAACGCTGCAAAAAGCGTTTCAGACAAATAACAACAGACTAATAGGCCGAAACTACTTAATGGACACCGGAGCCTTTGTCTTCGGAACCAAAACCAACAGTCATATTCAACCAACGATAGACATGAATGAATGAACTCAAGAATCTACTATAAGAATCAGCTTCCACCCGAAAAGAGTTTTAAAATAATAATATTGAAATTCGTATATATTTTTCGTATAGCTCAAAGTAATGGGAAAGCATTACCTGAAAACCATAAAGAAAGGAATATTCTTTGATTTTTGCTGGCAATATCTATCAATTTGATTAAGTGATTCATTTATTCCTTTCATATCCTTTTCTATACAGATAGTATAAAGTAATCTGAAGGCGCTAATAAATCCACACATTCAGAAGAAGATGCAGAAATAAAGTTGGTACTTCATGATAAGTGGTATTGAGTTCGATTTCTGACGATATGATTTCGAGCCGAATGAATTGATTGTACGTCCACATTAAAAAAGCTTGGGGTTAAATAAACAAAATGATATATTTTGTTATCCAAGAAGTTTCACGAGATTAAATGGACAGAGACATTACAATAAACACTCCGAATAAAGCAAGATTAAGATAAGATTCATTCGACATGTTAGATTTTTTTTTCCGACCCGTGTCAGGTTGCAGAAAGGGCGTATAAAGTAGTGTGATTGAAGTGAATCCGATTCCAAAGTGTCGACACCTCCTCACCAACTATAAAAACGAACCACTTTCTTTGCTTACATAATAAAACATTGATCATCCATCGGTCGATACAAACCTAAATCGTCTTTCGAAATCTTGTAGCCAGCAGCTGTTCTTCGTTTCGCAATGGAAAACAACAAACCCCAAGATCCAACAATCCACGACAACAAATCAACAGGTTCTCTTCTTGTCTTTTTTTTTCGCTTCTTCAAATGTGTCTTTGCCAATCCGATTTATCTTCTTACAGCTTGTGGTCCATCGGTGACAAGAAACAAGGGTGGGAACGGCAGGAACAGAAGCTTCCTCGAAGGATGGTAAGTTTTCCATTCTTCTTCCTCTTGGGATTTAAATAGCAGTTTACGACCCTGATATTCACAGTGACCGCAATAGTATTTTTTATATCCGTAATCGCGATAACACAATGTAACCGCAACTGCAATTTAAATCTCTGCCTCATCTATTATATCATATCCATGAATTGATGTAATAAATAAGACAATTGTTTCATCTGATTGAATTGGTTTGCAGTCTCTTTGCTTTGTGCTGCTGCTGGCTTTGGGAGGCTTGCTTCGATCTGTAGAACAAGGAGCAGTCGAACTCAAATGGCAAAATGAAGTTACATCTAAGTTATTATATTCATGTCTGTCGTTTTATAAATACTTTGTAAAAGAATGAGTATTATAGTTATGTAACGATGAGTAAAAGCGAGATGTTTGTATTTTGTTACAATTTTATGCTTTTGTTTCTAATAAAATATTTATATTAGCTCTATAAATTTATATTATGAATTGCAGATCTGGAAATTTGAATGTATATCTAACTTTTAGGTTAAGTTAACAGAGGAAAAACATAGCATAGAAAGAAGAACGTAGGGGAAGAAAAAAGAAATTAACTACCACGTCAACAATATCTAATGTCAGTTAACGAGGGTGATCTTAATGAAAACGAATTAAAAGTTCAATAATTATATTACAAGTTTTTAAAGTTTGGTGACCAAAATGTAAACACCCTAAAAGTTTAGCAGTTATTTATGTAGTTTACCCTAAAAATTTAAACTTAAAAATTCTTTTTATTTAATGTATATTTGTTTATATATTTTATATTAGTAAAATTTATTTATATATTCTTACAAATCTAAGGATATTCATATCGCATGTTTTTATATTATTTATGTAAGTCTAGATTAGGACTAGTCTTGGTTATAGTCTAGCCAGATTTTATTTTAAACTATACCTTTTGGGTTATCTGAATAAAATAAAATAATAATAATCTGACTAGATCCAACTACCCTTTTACCGAATTATATGCCCATCTGAGAAAAATCTGGATCAAAATTCCAGACCCTTCATCTTCTCAACTTCAATTTTCCACTGTCCCCTAATCTCTTTCACCGCAAGTCGGTGATCATTACCGCCACCCCCGTCGATTTCGCCGCCTCACCTCGATCATACCCCTGCCCTTCACTCGCCCTGGCTCCCCGCCTTTTGTCGTGGAAACTCAGTCGAAGAATCGTCTGAAACCTGGGTTCGCGACACTATTTTTTACCGATTGTGCTGCCGTCCGACGTCGTGGCGTGAAATCGAGGCCACCACCGTGCTCAGCAAGCTGAGAAGAGCAAAAATCCTTTGATCGATCGTTGTTTCGACACCGAAAAAGGCTATGCATTTTTCAGCCATAATTTATATTTTGGGGCCTTTTTCGGTAAGATTTCGGCTTACATGGCTAAATCCTGGGTTTGGTTCAATCCTATGTTTAATGGGCTTTATTTTTCTACTATAATCGGCGTAAATGGTGTCTCCGACTACCTTTTCTGGAAATCGTTTGATGGTCTGATTTTTGGGGTAAGTGGACCAATTCAGGTTATGGCCCAAAAGCCCAAGCCGGCCTGAACCAGCTAACTTGGTCTGAGCCCATTATAGTCCAAGCCCAAGTCCAAGATATTCAACCCAGTCTAACCTGTATTCGACCTGATCTGAACCTAAGTCTGACCTAAACCCGGTCAGATTTAACCCGCCTGAGTCAATTCATTCGAGTCAACCTGTTCGAGTCGACTCGTTTGAGTCAACCTGTCTAAGTTAACTCGTCCGAGTCAACTCAGTTGACTTTAATTGTTAGCTCTGACCGTTAACTCTAACCATTAACTTTAACCGTTGACTTTGACCAAAAAGTCACATTTTTCCGAAAACTCCTATTTTGATTTTTTGACGCCCTAAATCCGTTTTAAAAGTTTGTTTAATGAAATTTTGACCTGAAAGCCTTCGAATCTAACCTTAAATCCGAACATGTATGTGTATTAAGTTATTTCTTTTAAGTGATCTTATGTTAATAAATGACTAATGTGGATTATTATCTATTTAAAGGTACTTGAGCTTCACCCGACCGTTCGTCCGCTCAGCCCAGTTCCTCCCGATTAGCACACCAGTGCTCACCCATAGTTACTCGTATGATCTTAAAAAATCTAGTGAAATTATTAAATTAGAATTTATTCTCTTATGGTAACCTTGTTCTGTTATGATCTAGGATCTAGCACTACTGCAGAGTGTAGCGAGGCGGGTGCTCAGTAGACTCTTTCGACCAGCTTTTTGAGGTGTGTTCCTTGTGTGCAAAATTATAGTTTTAAATATATTTTCTGAAATGATCATGCACACGTGAATACTTTTCTCTAGTTGAAAGCATGAATAATTTTATATGATTTGAATATGTTATTTGTTTTGAAAACATGATGTTATTATCTGATTGAATATATGACTAACTTATCTGCATTGAAAGTATACCCATATGTCTGATTTGAAAGCATGATCTCTAGTTACAGTTATTTTGTTATAAAATATGTTTGCCCCATGATTCCTAATATTGATGTCTGTTGTACAAGCACTAATAATTATTTGGGGTATACTATTAGGGTTATATTATAAAGTCTTTGCAGGTTCAGCCCTGATCCAACTGGTAATTCATTATGGACCCATGGTCACCCCTTGGGTAGGCTCTGACGCTTTGGCTCGGGTAATTCCTTATGGACCTAAGGTAACCCCTTAGGTTGGCTCCTATGCCCATTGGGCCTAGGATAAGTCCTTATGGATGTAGTTTTGGGGAACTGCATACCGAAATATGGTTGGAGGGTAGTTAAGTATAAATAAAACCTTGGTTGTCCTTATAACATGTTTTACTATAATGATTTATACATGTCTTAATTATTTAAAATGTTTTATCTTCACTTATTGGAACATACTGACCTCCCTAGATCATATCCCTAAATATTTTCCTTTCAAATACTTTGCACATGTTACCCTTGGACTTGACACTTGGAGGATCAAGACATTCGTATTTACTTTTTTTTTTGTAATGTTTGTAACACTCCCGACCCAGATGTCACAATTTGGGCCTTAAGCCTAAACCAAACCATAAAATTTCTCAAATTAGTTTTAACCCAAACAAGATATTTCTCAAAAGCATTTAAAGTCAATAGTTGAAACTATAAATAAATAATTTAAATTATTAAAAAGGAGCTCCACTTTAAAAAATGTTTAAACATTCGACTTAATTATTACAATTTCAAAATTAAGAATTACAGACTCGTCCACATAAGGTCCTATGAATACATAGCCAACTAAACACAAGTATCGTACTCTAAAAACCTCTACATGCTAGAATCTCGTACTGATAGTGCTCCTCGAACCCACGAACCGACGATCAACTTATGTACGGAAACAACAATTTTCGAGCGCTGAGCTTACAAAACTCAATGGTACACATCTACTCTACCATAGTTCATGCTAATCACAAACATAAGCATGGAAGCTAGTACGAGCAATAAAGAGAGATAAATAAACAAGTGGCGCTACTACTAGTCGCCTAAACACACGCTCTCAACATAGCAAAACATCATGCATGAACCACAAGGTCCAACCATACTCAGGATCTCACTAAGTCATCTGAGCGAAAGTATAGAAGTCATACCATAAACCTGGAGTGACACCTACGTCAAACAGCATCAAGATTGTACATTCATGAGTGAGGCCCGTGTCCACACAGCATCGGGATCCTATAGCGATATCCCTCTTTACGCTAAAAAACGAGGTTTTAAGGTGTTTGGGGTCTTTCAGGTATTTAAAAATATTTATTCCGTGGGGTTTTGGAAAAAAACTGTATTTTATTTAAAATGAAGTCGCCACCGGCCACTAAGGTAGGTCGGGCACCATAAAACCAAAGATTTTAAAAATGTTGGATTCGAGAGTCGGTTACGGATGGGGAAAGATTAGCACCCCACACCGCCCAAAATTGGTACTTTAATAATTATCGCTTTATTAATATTAAATTTTTCGGATTAAAGTGACGATTAAATTAAAATTTGGTTATAATTGCGAGTAGATTTTAAGGGCCCCGTTATTCGAGAGTAAACTGATAAACCACCATCACTGCGCTTGATGCTGGCCACGTTTACGCTCGAATAAAAAGGGCACCGCATTGACAATTAATATCTCGTTATGCAATCTTAGAAAACAAAATATAAAACATACAATTTACATGGACATGATAAAAAAACATAAAATATGAATATTACAAAATAAATAGAAATAATTAAACACATGGACAAAAAAACCTAACCTACCATAATAAAAAACAAAAAGTAGACATGAACAAGAACAAAACATATTCCCAAAACTAAATTAATCAATTCCAGCATGCTTCAACACATTAAAACACAAATATAATATATACATGACATGCATGACGTATGATACTAAATTAACAAAATAGTATGTAAACATAAAAGCTAGAGCTTAATATATAACACAAAATATGTATACACAACATAAACATGTCATGATAAAATTAACAAAATTTCATACTAACATGTAACCTAGGAAACAAGGCAAACATAAAAAGCTAACACTTATTTTATCACAACCAAACAAAGCTATATAATAATACACGTAAAGGAAAATATGCATGGATAAACATGACCAAGACGACACATATATATATAAAGAACAAAACGGACCTAAAAACATGACTAAACTTGCCATTAGCTACCATGTAATCATAATAGACAAAATGAACAAGCAAAGGAAGCATGCTAACGTAGGCACAAATAATACGAATTAAAATAAACATAACATACAAAAGACATATAACATGAACAAGTAAATTAAAACATAAAACATGGTAAAATACACCAAAAAAAACATAAATAAAAAACATGACATAAGCCAAAACATATATAAACGCAAATAATGCTGGAAACATAATAAAAGAGGGACATGAACGCTTAAAAAAGGAAATGGGATTGAAATGGAATAAATTAAAGCAAGATATCAGAAATTAAAACAAATGAAAACGATTTCGGGACGAGATTGCAAACTGAATGAAACTTGAAGGGACCAATGCTGTAAAATGCCCAAGGGGCAAGCCCAAAGTGTGAACTTTGAAAACGCGGGATGGTTAGGGATAATTTTGCCATTTTGAAATCTGATTGGTTTAATTTAGTGACCGAATCGAGAGATTTTAAAAAGAACGAGGGATTGGAGTTGCAATTGTACCATGAGGCAAGCCCGTTTTGAAAAATCCAAGAACACGGGAGTACTTATGCGGGGATTAAACCGTTTTTTTATAAAAAAAAGTATAAAATACCATTATTCGGCCAAAAATCAGACTTTCCCCCTCTTTCTTTTTACTCTAAAAAATGATCATCTTTTCCTCTCAAATCTGAACCCTAATCCCCTCGAAAACCTCCATCAACCACGACACTCGGCCGGTCTCAGGCGAGGTTCGGCCGTGAGGCCACCTCAAGCCATCTTGGACCTCGCGACGATTCAACAAAAAAACCCAAAAAGAACTCGCAACCCTTTTGCTTCAAAGTTAAAACCTAGACCCTTCCCCACTGTTATTTCAAAACAAAAAAGAACAAGGCTCACCCTCAGGTTCATCTCCGGTGAGACAGGGATAAAACTTCAGGTATAAAGCTTACTTTTTTTTACTTATTTAGGTTATTTTCCTCACATGCATGAGAAAGAAAAAGGGAGAGAAGAAAAAAAATTACCCACGAAACTTTTTGGTTTCTATTTTCTGGAAATAATGAAAACTGATTGTTTACAGAATATTTGTCATCTACATATATCTGTTTTTTTATCGTTTTTGGTAGAAATAGAACTTAAAAATACATATATTTGGTGATTCGATACTGACAAAATCCATTTTTTGGTGATTTTGCACGTTCTTTGAGTGGCGGCTGGTAAGGTGGAGGCATGGTGAAGCTTTCATCAGGCAGACTTGTTCTCAGCCGTTGGATCAGGTTTGATCAAACGGCTGAGATTGCATGGAAAGTGGACGATTCAGATTGCATATGGACTGGGCGGGCTTGCACAGGATGGTGCCACGTAGCGTCTTGGTATCCGGAGTGTCCTGCGCGTGGACTCACGCGCGCGTGGGAGATGGACAGCCCGCGCAGCCGGCTGGAAGGGTGCTCCTTCTTTGATCGAGGCCGTTGGATCAGAACTTGATCCAACAGCTCCTGTTGGGCTGCACAAAATAAAGAGAGGGTATTAGGGTTATTAAATCTGATATGGATTAGGGTTTGGCCGGTTGGGCCATATAAACTTAATTTTGGGCTATGTAATAAAATTGGACTGAACACTTAATTTACTTGGGTTTTAATATATGTTTATTGGAATTTAATTTAAATTTAGCCCAACATTATTAATAATAATAATAGTGATAATAATAATAATACATATACATACACACTCAATCATACATACGTGTACATACATACATGCAAACACATATACGTGCACTTACATACACATACAAACATACCTATTCATATACGGATGTATACATAATACATTAATATACCTATACATATTACACGTTCATACAATCACATACACATACATTACATACATGTTAGTCGCACGTACACAATATGTATAACATACATGCACTCACACATATCGCACACATACATTACCCATATATTAATAACTCCCATGCACATAATAAACATATAATATAATAATATAATATAATATATGTATACATGCACTAGTAATAAATACTAATAATTACATAATATTTGCAAATTAACACAAAATTTTTCCAAGATAAAAATGAGTGATTACAATTGCCCCTCTTTGCTTGTTCTCGTGGAACGAGAACAAAGCAAAGATTATAAGCACTCATTTTTATCCGACTTCCCTGTTTGTAGCTTTGGAATCACGTGTTCTTCTGGAACTCTCCGCTTTTTCTCGGCCAAATATTAAGGCTTGTAAGATCTTCCCATGTAGAACTTCTTCACCTTCCTATATTGGAGCTATAGGCTCTTCCTATATAGAACCTTTCGCTTTGAAGCCTTGAGTTACGAGTCCCTCCTATATAGAACTTTTCAACGTTGTAGGTTTTTCCTCTATAAAACCTTCTGCGTCATGGGTAGATTCTTTCGACTGGGAGTTCTTCCTATATAGAACTGCTAGTCTTCACCCTGGACCTGTAAGTCCTTCCTATATAGAACTTTTAGCTTCTGAAATCTCAGAGTTACAGGTTCTTCCTATATAGATCCTTTCACTGCGATGGTTCAAAAACATAGGTCCTTCCTATATAGAAACTTTATCTTCAAATTAGGGATTCACGCCAAACTGGCTACCGATATGTTTGGACTCACGCTACTAAGGCTGCCGATCCTTCTAGACTCACGCTACTAAGGCTGTCGATCTTTCTAGACTCATGCTACTAAGGCTGCCGATCTTTCTTCAAATTTGGGGATTCACGCCAAAAATGGCTACTGGTCTTTTTGGACTCACGCTACTAAGGCTGCCAAAATCTTCATTCAAATGAATCCACCTCTTCACTGCTAAGAGGCAGATCAAAAGTCAATGGTAATCTGTAAGTACCTGTTTAATAATTGACAAAAAGTTATGATAAATGAGTTAGCATGTTCCTAATCCTAGGGATGTCTAACTATTCATGATGCATGAGTGTCAATATCTCAATGTGTCTGCTTCTGCAGTCAGTCAATCTTGACTCTCTGCTTGCTTTTTCTTCTTCTGATGACTGTACCCCCATCTCACTGTCGGGTTCAACCATTTCAGCCTTTCTTTTCTGAGTTTCTGGTTTGAAGATCTAAAGTGCCCTTTCGGGTTTTCACTTTAGAGTTTTTTTAGGTGCCCATACGGGTTTTCACCTGGGAGGTCTCTATTGTCACCTTGACTATTTTCTCAGGCAAATGGTGCATGTCAATAGTTATCTTATTCTGATGCTCGAAGTCTTCCCTTCGCCATGCCTCGACATAAATTATGCAGAAAGCTTGAGATCCAAGTTAATTCTATTTCCTAATCACCTTCATTCTTAGGATTAGGCCATGGTAATACTCAGAAATCTTTTGCTTATCACAAGTCTATGTTAACCTGTTTGCATGATGCTTATGGAAACAATTGAGAAGACAAGAAAATGAATGTACAAAAATATGATTTTATTACCATTAAGGATTTGGAACAGTTTTAGAGAAGTCATGGCAAACATGAGGAAAATAGAAAAGAAAACATGAAATGCAAAACCCCGAATATCCACTATATGAATGATGCGTGATCCTATCAACCGAGATAGAATCTTTGCCCAGAGCTCATTCTTCTAATACTCGTGGGGATGACTCTACTTGCTGAAGGCCCAATCTCAAAATTTATCTGAGCCGTCCTTAATGGGTTTTCAACTCAAATCCTCTATTTGCTTCAAGATTCCCTTTTTCGGGTTTTCGCCTCGAGCTCTTTTTTTTTGTGAAACGTCTTTTTAGGTTTTCTTCGTTTTCATTTTTTCATCATTTTTTTCATTTTTTTCTTTTTCCCTTTTTTCTTCATTTTTTTCAAACATAATACTTTTTAACTAAATCGGAATTTACAGGATTTTTTAATTCTTCTCTGTCCATTTCAGTTAAAATCAATGCTTCTCTCGAGAAGGCCTTGTTGACGACATATAGCCCTTCCTAGTTAGGCATCCACTTCCCTCGAGAATCTTTCTAAATTGGGAGGATCTTCTTAAGCATCGTTTAATTAAATGAACGAACACGAACAAAGGGATTGTTCATTCATTTACGTTCATGAATATTCAGTAATCCATTTGTTTATGTTCGTTTAAATTCATTCATATATACCTATTTATATTCACTATTATGTTTTATAATAAAAGTATTATATTTAAAAAAAATTAAAACATATATTAAAAATATTTAATAAAAAGAAAAATTCAAACAATACTCAATACACCGGAACTTCAGACTTCTTAAGAAAAAAATTAAACAATGTCCAATGTTGTGTTCGTTTATTATTTTAACAAACGAACACAAACAAAAATTTATGTTCATTTAGTTGTTCGTGTTCGTTCATTTGTTCGATTAAAATTAAACGAACATATATAAACATATCCTCGTTCGTGTTCGTCCGGTTCGTTTACATGTCTATTTCTACTAGACATGTTTTTCTAAAATCTTAAATGGAAAGATTTAGCGCATAAAAACACGTTGAATTTACATCTTCTAATTAATAAAAAATAGTTAAAAAGTGCCATAACGTACTATACATATTTCCTATCAATAATTGGTTATTCAGACCAAGTAAGCGTTTGATGGAGTTGAGTCGAGTTTTGTTCACCCCTACCAATAAGTATGATACATAATTCTTATAATTTCCTTGACACTACTCTAATTATTCAGCAAATTGGGAAATGTTTAATTTGTTAATATTTTCCAAGAAGTCAATGAGGCTGCTGGCTTTGTTTATTGCTGTAGTCTGTATCTTTATTTTCACTAGCCTTTTCAATTAAAAATATTATGACTTTTGGAAGAGAAAATAAAATTAATCCGGATCAGTTGAAAAGTCTTAACACTATCAGTAACGTATGATATTAATTCCCCTTATCATCATCGATGAAGTCACAAAATCCGTAAGATGGGGCAGAAAAGTTTAATATTAGTATCAGACGCATTCAAATATCAATATAAAAGAACTTAATAAGTTTCTAAGTGAAAAAACGAATGATGTTCATCTTAAAAGACATGAATATTTTGTTTATATGGTATATGTGTATTGTTAAAAAATTAAGAATATCTATAAACAGATACTATGTTATGAATCAGGTTAAAACTAGCAGATATTACTCTCAAGAGCTGAGTCAGAAATAGAATATTAGGAGCCTCGCAAAAGATCATGAGAAAGAAGGGAGTCCATGACAAGTGGAGCTCACGTTCGTTTTTAATAACAAACTGTCATATATATATATATATATATATATATATATATATTCGGGGCTGTGCTGTTTTTTTTTATGGAAAAACTTATGAACCAATTTGTTCTTCCTCTCTAAATCTATTCTCTCTTTCTCTTCCTCTAATTCTATCTTTATTTCTTTTCTGTGATTGTGTATTTGCAAGAAAGTTCATTACATTCGGTGCTTTTATTGAGATTTAAAACCCACGGCGACCATCATCGAAACATGTGAAGCGAATACAAGGATGATGAAACAAAATAGTAAGATGTTCCAAAAAATACTCAGACCAGTAAAATTGTTGCCGGCTCATCTCGGTATAATGGATGAGGGTGAAATCAGTGAAGCCAAGGAAGTTATGACTAAGCAAGAGGACTCAATCACAGAGATCCACCATGTATTGGACTAATTGTCAAAACCAGCTGACACTGGAATTGTCGATCTACCAGGAAAAGTTGTGGCTAAGCAAGACAACCCAAGCACAATGATCCACCATGTGTTCGACGAATTGTCATCTACAACGGACACTGAAATTGTCGATCCGATTCAGGGCGGTATGAGGGATGAATTTCAAAATGACAGAGCAATGACTTAGGATCGTTCTGAGATGGCGCCGTTGTTGCACACTGCCAATGAATCAGATTATGTGGAACATGGAGTACAAAGGTTTACAAATCAGATTCCCCCTCGACATAAGGTTTATGAGCGGATAGAAATGTACGGGATTCCTGTTCCAAGATATGTCCTTGCAAGTAGAGAAGAACCGTACCAAGTGTTGAATTATTTTGTTGAAGAAAAGGATTATGTTGAGGTCCATGGAAATCGTTTTTGGAAGCCATTTTTGGAGCAGCATGTTGATGGAGATAATCATAACATGCTGATATATTATGTGTTTGATAAAATGTCAACGAAGAAAAATGACATTGAAGACCAAATAATTCAGTGTAATGAGGAACTTGCAAGGGAAAGAAGTGTCGACACTATCAATCAGACTGGAAATACTACACCTACAGATAAATCTAAGAAGGTGAGTCTCTATGACTATGACCAGGTTGAGATTTTCCCCTTTATGGATGTAATGGATAAATGCAAACGAGAAAGTTAATGAAGGCGTGGTGAAGGGCACAGCATCTGTCATAGTTTCTACGGACTATAATGACCAACTTCAAGTTCTGGATTCAGGGGAGGATGCTCTCTCGATGAGAAGAATTCTTGGACCACCAAAAGTTCAAGGTTTAGTGACGGGTTCCCAAATTATTGTTATAGTTGTGGAGTTGAGTGAAGATGATCATGGAAAAGAGTATATCAAAAACACATCAGATTATAAATCAGATCTGTTTGATATGATTGATGGAAACTGGATCGACGAGTATCATCACCGTTGGATTGTCATGAATTTTGATCCAGGAGGGAGCTTAATTGCAAAAGCTTCTAATGGTGACAATGTATCCTTGAGCAGATTTATTTCTCTTCTTCGCAAATTCCAACTCAACGAAAGAATTGTGAACCAGCTGCTTACTAAGATTGATGGACATGAAACTGAAAAGTGTGAAGAAATTATACGAGCAAGGTTCAATTCCATTACAGTTTGGGAGTATGCTCGGAGCATGTCAGACAAGCCATATGGTTACCGCAACATGATATTTAGTTGGATAGACATTGTAGCTACCAACTATCCCTCACCTCTTGATGTTAACTTGATCATTTCTGTCATATCTTTGTGGACTAAAGTGCAGCTAATATATGTTGTAAATATATGGAATGAAGCAATGCCCAAGTTTACATATGAATTTGTGAACTTTGTGCAAGCTTTCATTGGGAAGCAGAGTTATGTGGCCATTAG
This sequence comes from Hibiscus mutabilis, assembly GCA_019671005.1. NCBI lineage: Eukaryota > Viridiplantae > Streptophyta > Magnoliopsida > Malvales > Malvaceae > Hibiscus > Hibiscus mutabilis. The sequence goes on along the minus strand of CM033755.1, from coordinate 6,362,135 downwards.
AGGCGTGATAGTGATAATTTGGTTCGACTTGATTCTGCTAATGTGTGCTTATCAAATGCATCTGGTGAGTCAAATGTGGAAAGTATTGTTTTTGACTTGCAAAGTATCTTGGAGCACCGAATCAGTAAGCAAGCCGACCAAGAGATAAAACAGTTTTTGATACAATGGGACGAGGCCTATGATAATGAGAAAACATGGGAAAATGAAGCTGAATTGTCGGAAGAATTTTCTTGATTGAACCTTGAGGACAAGATTCTTTCCCAGGGGATGGTAATGTTATGAATCAGGTTAAGACTAGCAGATATTGCTCTCAAGAGCTGAGTCAGCAATAGAATATTAGGAGGCTCGCAAAGGATCATGAAAAAGAAGGGAGTCAATGACACGTGGAGTTCACGTTCGTTTTTAATAACAAACTGTCATATATATATATATATATATATATATATATATATATTCGGGGCCTGTAATGTTTTTTTTATGCAAAAACTTAGGAACCAATTTGTTCTTCCTCTCTAAATCTATTCTCTTTCTCTTTCTCTTTCTCTAGTTCTATCTCTATTTTTTTTGTGGTTCATGTATTTGCAAAAAAATTCATCACATATTATCTTATAATCACTTTTAGACTATTCAAAATATAAAAATATATATATATATATATCAATATAAAATATCATTTTACAAATATACGAAAGAAAGGAATTAATTAGGGGTGTTTGTGTGAAATATTGCCGATTGCCAGCCGTTGCGGTTTTCTAAAGCCTAAAATTTTATTTCTACCCGTAACTTTTTGCTTTCTCATCTTGCTTGGCAGACGGAGATAGCACCATTTTAGGTGTTAATTGTTAATTGTCGACGGTTGATAGTATTTTTTTTCATTATTATATTATACTTTTATTTTTCATTTTTATTTTTTAGTCTTTATTAAGAATAATTTTACTTTTGTTGTACATTTTTCTCTGTCTCGTGATATATTTTTTTATATTTTGACACGTTTTTTGTCTTTATTGACGGTTGTTTGATTTTTTTATTTTTATTTTTTTTTCAGGGTTGAATTTAGCATCGCCTTGACTGATAAGACGGCATAAATTTGGTTATCCTACTAATCTTTCTTACTTTGAACCCTCATATTAGATTTGGATTGGAGATTTGCGTTTGTGGATGATTTTCGGAAACGAGGTCAGATTCAGCTTTATGTTATTCTGGAATAAGGACTTAATTACAACAGTTTCAAAACTATCAGTGACCTGAAATAAAATTAAACCATCAAATTGGTTTTGACACTATAAAATTCTGTTAAACGGTCCAAATAGGAGCAACTACAAAAAGAATGGTGGCCAGATTTGCATTAAGTTTGAGTTTCTTGCTTTTGCTAATAACCAATTTAGCATCAGCAGCGAATTCTACAGCAAAACCTGGTTGTATAGAAAGCTGTGGGGAAGTTGGAGTTCCCTACCCTTTTGGAATCGGACCCAATTGTTCATTGAATTCATGGTTTGAAGTCTCCTGCAATGAGACTTCAACCCCTCCCACGATCTTACTCGAGAGAACAAACATGGAGGTGCTGAATTTTTCTTTGAGATCATCCGATTACGATGCCGACCTCGAGTACCATCGTGTGAAGGCTCCAGCAGTTTATGTGAACTGTCCGGGCAGGGAAGAAGCCAGCCATGGGGTGAATCAAAATGACAGCCCTTTCTTCTTTTCCGAGTTCAGGAACAGGATCGTGGCGTGTATCTCGGGCGCGGTCCTCAGTCCTAAAAATATTACCAATACTTGCAACGACGGTACGTGCTGCGAGACCGTAATGACATCGGCTATCAAAACATTTAATGCTACGTTCGATGGCCGATCAGGTGGGTGCAACTCGGCCTACTTGGTGGAGCAAAATTGGAGGGATTCGAATGCAGCAAACAGATCCGTTGGTGCTGTGCTCGATTGGGCAATACCCGAAGAGGGTTTTGAATTGAGCAAATCTGGGAAGGAATACAATTGTACACAGTATGGTTTAGTTTTTGGCGAGCCTCATATCAACAAATCAATTCGATGTTATTGTAACCATGGTTACCAAGGGAACGCGTATCTTCTTAATGGATGCCAAGGTAAGATTCTTTTTCTCTTCATCTCATGTTAATTTTCAGCTGGGAACATATGGGTCTCAGCTTTTTATAATAATCCTACTCATTAATTAATCAATTAATCTAAATCGAATATTATAGAAGTTCATTACGAGTTACACTCTTAATCCAATTAGTTACATTTACATAACACTTTTACTTCAAAAAAAATTTATATTTTTATTAATGTTTAAATATGCTAATGGTCTATGTATTGTTCCAAGATTAAAAAAATTAGTCCCTATATTTTATTTTTACGTTATTGAGTCCTTGTGTTATGATTTATTTGTAAATCTTGGTATCTTTGGTAACGTGTGTTTAATTTCAAGGTAAATTACGTAAATTGTCACTGAACTTTACTCTCAAACAGATTTTGGTCACTGAAGTTTCAAAACATTCAATTTACTCACTGAAGTTTAGACATTGAACGCTTTTAATTACTAAAGTTTAGACATTGGACTTTTTTGTCACTCTTAAACCTCAAACGATCGTAGATGGTTATCGTCCGGTCCCAAATTTCACCACTCACTTTGTCTCGCCCATTGAGTATGAATTAGACCTCCACTTTGCCGAAAAGTGCTAAGAAGTTCACGAATCGGCCAAAAACCTTATGGTTTCTCTCTCGTCGATCTCCCTCCTCCACCGTCAGATGAAGTTTTCCACCGTTCGAATCTTGGAAAAGTTTATTCGTTCGTCGGTAAATGAACGTCTTCAAAAAGTTAATGAAGGAATGACAAAAAACGTTCAATGTCAAAACTTCAGTGAGCAAATTGATCGTTTTAAAACTTCAACGACCAAAATAGGTTTGAGAGTAAAGTTCAGTGATCATTTACATAATTTACCCTTAACTTTACAGCTAATGGCTAACTTGGTAGCTATGAAAAACAGAAATAACTTTTTTAGTTTTCTACATTTACAAAATTATGAAATTGACCCTTAAAAACAGTAAATGCAGATGATTGGAAAATCGTATTGTTAATGATATTTTTATTCATTTTAAAAATTTAAGGGTCAAATTCATAAAAACAATAAATGTAGGGTACTAAAAAAGTTATTTTTCCTTTTCATAGTTGTCAGGTCATCAATCAATAATAAAATTGAACATAAGTTTCAAATCAAAATTAATACAGAAAAAAAAACCAATTGGGTGTCTGGAATTATTAATATCATTCTTGATTGGGGATTGTACATGAAATATTTTACTACCTAGAATCACCCATGTTTTGATTGTTTCTTAATTCGACTCTAATGGAAAATTGTCTAGATATTGATGAATGCCAGGACGAGACTCGAAATCCTTGTGGGACATTGAAGTGTATAAATAAGCCTGGGTCTTACAAATGTGAAGGAACAAAAACTTGGGTTATTCCTTTAGGTAATTCTCCCCCCTATAACATTTCTCTATGCCTATTTCACTTAATATATTTATTACAACTAGGATTGATGGGTGCGATTGTCTCCTCCAACACCCCTTAGGTCTATTCCTGCTCAAGTAGGTTTTAAGTTTTTACCACAAAACATGGTGATTTAATCACCGATAGTTAGATATTTTTCAGATTTAATCATCATAATTAATTGTCACAAAGTATAATCAAACTAATAATCGAAATATATCTAAAAAGTACCCATTTAATGAGATTAAACTAGGTTAACAATTTGAAATAACTCGCACATGATATAACATAGGATGTAACCCACCCTAGTTTTGTTATGTATATTACCAAAAGTCTTTTTCATCAAGTAGCTTAGATGATTTTCAAATATTTGAATCAAAAAAATTACATTTGTGAAGAAAATGAAAATTTAAAAATGACGAGTTGTTTTCAAAAAAAAATGACGAGGAATTAGTTCCATCACACTTTCCTAAACTATGATCATTTATTTTAAATTGGTCTAACATTTGAACGTTTCAATATTATTTTCTAAATTGTGACCCTCATTCTTAATTGGTCTTTAAACTTTTGAAAGTTCCTATTTCGTCTTCGATAGCATATTCTAAGCACTTTCCTATTAATAAAATCGTTATAAAAATGTTAATTGATATGTAAACACTAATTTATGTATACAATAATATGATGTAACATAAGCGATAATTAATTTTATTTTATGTCTACTAAAATCATCATTTAGAATGAAATTGAAAGGTTATATTGTTTAGTTCTCTCAATTTGTTTATAATTCCTTATGCCTTTTCAAGTTACATCATTATTTTATTTAAACACTGCATTAATTATCACTCATATTACATCGTATATTACATAATACTCATCAGTTTTTGCATGACCTTTAACATTTTCTATAACAATACACATGGTTTTGGGCAGATAACTCTACACCAAATAACCATTTTAAGCCTTTTTGAATTCTTGATTTCCAAAATTTTCTTTGTTTCTTTTTTTTTTCCAAGGGATGGGTCTTGGCTTTGGATCATTGTGCATAGTCTTGGGTGGATGGTGGGATATTCTTACAACAACAAATGTTTGCAAACGAAGGTGGTCTAGAGAACACCAAGATATTTACTTCCAAGGAGATGGATAAAGCAACTGATTATTTCAACAAGAATCGAGTGCTCGGCCAAGGCAGACAAGGAACTGTTTACAAAGGAATGTTGGAGGACGGAAGAATTGTCGCCGTTAAAAAGTCGAAAGGAATGGTTGCCGAGAATGTCGAAGAGTTCATTAATGAAGTCACCATTCTTTCTCAAATTAACCATAGGCATGTGGTTAAACTATTAGGATGTTGCCTAGAGACAGAAGTTCCGTTATTGGTTTACGAATTTGTCTCGAACGGGACAATCTTCCAATATTTACATGACCCAAGTGAGGAATTCATGATGTCGTGGGAAACACGGATAAGAATCGCCAAAGAAAGTGCCGAAGCCCTATCGTATCTGCACTCTTCGGCCACTATTCCAATTTATCATCGAGACATCAAGTCCACGAATATCTTATTGGATGAAAAGTTTAGGGCTAAAGTTTCGGATTTCGGGATATCAAGATTAATTCCCATGGATCGAACTCACTTGACTACGGATGTGCAAGGTACGTTTGGGTACTTAGATCCCGAGTATTTTCAATCGAGTCAATTCACGGAGAAAAGTGACGTCTACAGCTTTGGAGTCGTGCTCGTTGAGTTACTAACAGGGGACAAGCCGGTTTCTTTCGAAAGGGAAGAGAATCGTAGAAGTTTAGCCTCGTATTTCATCGATTCCGTGGAAGAGAATCGAGTTTTTAGACATTGTTGACGCTCGAGTTATGAAGCAAGTGAAACCTGAAGAACTTGTGATGCTTGCCAAACTTGCATACCAATGCTTGAGCTTGAGTGGGAAGATGCGACCAACGATGAAAGAAGTTAGTATGCAGTTGGAGCAGATTTTTTCAATGCAAAAGGATTCAAATGTCGATCGACACAACCAAGAAGAGATCAAATGGATTTAATTACCAGCTCTTCTGCTTCGGATTCCACATATTTTTCAACAAGTTCATCTTTTGACTATGGAACTACTTTTTCCAGAAAAAAATAGAGCCACTTGCTTCTAGCAAAATAAAGTAATTAACTTTGTGAGGGTTTTGGATCAGAATTTTTTTTATAATCTTGACTATTTTTTTATACAGGCTTAATACACAAATCGTCCCAACCATTTATCTGTATTTTTAATTTGGTACTTAATTCTTTTGTCATTAGAGCCCCTAACGTTTTCATCCCTTATTTCATATTCTCACTCAATGTTAAGATCTAATAAAAAAACTGTCAACCAAACTAAGAGTTTAATCAACAATTAATTTTTTCGTCTTATTTAGATCAATTTAAAATGAAGCAAGAATAATAACGGTCTTGTTTGGTAAGCAGCGTTTTGAACCAAAATTAAAAGTTTGAACCATTTTAGAGGTTTGACTAGTTAAATTCACTAATTTGAATGTTTGGTAAATAGATGATTATAACAGCGGATTGAGATAAAACTTCTCGAGTTGAAAAAGCTCCTAAAATGAGTTTTTGGGTTAAATGATTGAAAATAAGAGTTGTAAAGACTCTTTTGTCCATGACAATTATAAAGAAAATTATCCAAATAACCTAAATTTAAATAATGAATAAAATTAAAAAAAAAATTATGTGAAGGCTCCAGCTGCTTATGTGAACTGTCCGGGTAGGGAAGCCAGCCATGGGGTGAATCTAACGGACAGCCCTTTCTTCATTTCGGAGTTCAGGAACAGGATCGTGGCGTGTACCTCGGGCGCGGTCTTTGGTCGGAACCTTAGTAATAATTGCTATGACGGAACGTGCTGCGAGACGGTAATGACATCGGCTATCAAAATATTTAGTGCTACATTCGATGACCGATCAGGTGGGTGCAACTCGGCTTACTTGGTGGAGCAAAATTGGAGGGACTCAAATGCAGCGAACAGATCGGTTGGTGCGGTGCTTGATTGGCCAATACCCAAAGAGGGTTTTGAGTTGAGCAAATCTGGAAATGAATATAGTTGTAGGCAGTATGGTTTCATTTTTGACGAGCCTCATCGCGACCGATCAATTCGATGTTATTGTAATCAGGGAGTTACAGAGGGAACGCATATCTTCTTAATGGATGCCAAGGTAAGAGTTTAATCACTTTCATGCTTCGCCACTTAGCTCCTTCAAAATTTTTACTATTATTTTTCATGTGTTTGGAAGTAGTGTTGGAGCCACATTCTTAGTGTCTCACAATTGATATTCCAAAAAAATTATAAAAATTACATGAAATATTAAAAAATTGAGATTATTTTTAAAAAATATTAACACAATTTTAAAAATAGTTGACATTCCTTAAAAAATTACTGTCATTGTATAAAAGTCATTCTCCTTGTCGTAAAGAGTTCTTTGATGTAATTAGTGGGAAAATATTCCCTTTGTTTGTTAAGGGGATCTTAACGATGGGTATTGGTCGGGTTTTTGGCCGATTTCACCTGACTCTAAAAGTAAAAGTTTTCATCCAAATCTGATCCGACCCAACAATTGATAATGTATTATCCGATTCGAATATTGGGATAAAATCCAACTCCGACTCAACAAAAAATAAAAACTCATTTTTTATTAGACAAAATAGAGAGATAATTGAACAAAATAAAGAGAGTATGAATATTATAACAATTATCCATAAATATATAGAGAAAAATTTATATTATTATCTCGGGTGGGTCAAAAAAATTTCACAGAAAACCCGAACTCGAATTATAAATTAAAACAATCGACCCTATAATCGAAACCCGTCGGGTACGGGTAAAATTCTCATACCTGGATACGATGGATAAGAGTCCATTCCTTTGGATAGTGTATTAATTACGAAAATTACTCTAGTTAATATTTTAAAAAATACAAAATTTCAAACTCTTCATGTCGAGAAATTATTATATGGACTCTTTCACCCACATAGGATACGGGCTAATCCAATAAAAATAAAACATTTCGACATTTTTTTCCACATCACCTTGTCATGTGGAAATAAAATTTGAGCTGATTCAATTTTTTCCACCTCGGCTACAAACCCTTTCTTCTTCTAAGCATTTGGAGATTGAAACCTTGCCGCCGCTAACACCATTGCCACTGCTATTAACCACCGGTTATTTTGAATTCAACACTTCAATTTCTTGGCCTCTTCGAATCTAACCTACAAGTTGATGAACTCTAAGCACAGAATCATAGCATACCAAACCAGTTTCAAAAATGAAGTAAATGAGAAATTTGCCCCCTTGCCTTTCATCGCTTCATCCCCAAGATTCAGTTATTCATACACCAAATAATTTATCCTTTCTGTCCTATTAAAGTTGTTTTCTATTATAGTTTATCCCTTAAATTTTAATTTTGATTATAATCAGGATACTGAACCGTTAAATCGTTAACAATAGAATGATATGGTAGTTTGGTGCAGAAGTGGAAGCCAACAAATTGGTTTTTTCCACCTCATCATCTTCTTCATCAAAGTTAAGATTTTTAACCAATATTCAGTCGTCGTCGGAAAACCATCATTTTTTGCTGTCAACCACCCTAGACACCAGTAAACTCGTCTTATCGTCCTCTACCTTTTTATTGATTTAGAGTTTTCAAAACTTCTTTAAAATTCACAAAATTAAATACACAAAATCTATCATTTTTCGGAGTTTAGGGGTTTTTTAGATTTGAGGAGTTTGGGGTGTTTGTTTGAAATCCGAACGGTGAGAATCATTCTTTCGAGAAGACTAGATTGGGCAAACTTGATCTGAACCCGATTACTCGAACCGATGAAGCTGATTTGAGATCTAATATGAACCTCCCCAACTTGACCTGAAACTCGAAATAATCAAACTGAATCGAAACCAACCTGAATTTTAGTTGAACCGATATGGACCAGAACCAGTTTGTACCAACCATAATATAATTTATCCAAATCCGATATGTATTGAACTTCGACTCAATTTTAATCAGATAATAAAGTTGAAGTAAACGAATAATTTATTTTTACTATTATATATTTGTTAGCAATGTGATAAATAGTAAAATGAAGAATGTTTTATTCTCTTTTTGTATTATTTAACCACCACCTTTGGTAATAATTTAATGGTTCAATATTATATTTCTTCCTTTAAAAGATCATTTTCGTATATGATCAAACAAAAGACACATTTTTTACAAGAATATATTGATAATTCTACATATACTTGATTGGACTCACATCCAACTCAACTCAAATTGACCCGAAGATCCAACTATTAACCCAACCTAAAAACCGACTAATCCATATTGACCCGACCAAAAAACAACCGATCTGATATTGAATTGATTTGAAACCGGCCGATCTGATATTAACTTGACTTGAAATCCACCGATCCGATACTGACCCAACCCAAAACGGAACTCTACTTAACGTATCATAGACTCGAACTAAATTCGAATCGTAATGAGCCTAAATTGAATGTAGTCCAGACTCAAAATGACTCAATATGAACCAGATTCGAACGACCCGATTGCCACCTCTAGAGAAGATGAAGAACATACCTTAAAACTAGACTCATCGTATGGTCGTTAAAGATCAAAGCATTAGAACATCGAACATTTAAATAAATTTTCATCGATTTGTTTATGCAAAAATCAATCCAAGAAAAGAAAGAGGAGTAAAAGGCGAATATTTTGATACCGATTTTGCCGCGAATGACGATAGGTGATGGACGACGATTGATCGACATCAACAACCGAAGGAGTTGACGACTATCTACCGAAATCAGGAAAGAAATGGTTGCATCATTGCACCGTTAATGATTTAATGAACCAATGACCTAATTGAACCGCAAACTAAAGTTCAACGCTAAATTAAAGCATTTTAAAGTCTAATAATAAAATCGATACATGGACAGATTTAGTGATCAATGTTTGTAATTTACTCAAATTTTTTTAATCTAAAATCTTGATTTGATTGTTTCTTAATTTGTTTTAATGAAATTATTCAGATGTTGATGAATGCCAGGACGAGTTTCAAAACCCTTGTGGGAATGTGAAGTGCATAAATAGGCCAGGGTCTTACGAATGTGAACGAAGAAAAACTTGGATTATTCCTTTAGGTAATTAACTCCCTCTAATATCTCGTTAAGCGTAATTTCGCTTAATATTTTTATTATCATACCGACTGATGAGTATAATTAAAAGTTTATTAATTTGTTTACATTTTTTTGCGATAATAATAAAAAATGAATATTTTTTGTTATAAAAGTTTATTTTAAGATTTATAGGGATAAAAACGGGGCGTGACCGGTCGATTTTTGGTCACCTGATCCCAATTTATCTTTGGTATTTTTGATGCTTCACCTACCCTAATCTCATTCCAAAGTTAAATATCTATATCCAACCCGAACTAATCCGATTGAGTTAATCCAAAAAACTCGGAAATAAAACCCGATAGATAAACCATGAAACCCCATATGATAATCCATGTACAGCCAACAAATAGATCGAAAAGAAGAAAAAATATGAGAACGGAAAAACAAGAGAACGAAAGGAAAATCTAAAGAGAAACAAAAACAAAAAATATAAGAATTTGAAGAACGACGACGGAGAGAGAAACAAAGGAAAGTGAACGAATATTTAGTTTATGGACATTCAAACATATTCATTTGTAACAAATTAAGAAGAAAAATGAAGAAAAATGGATTTACAAACACATTCAATGATAAAAAAAAGGAAATTCTAAGATTTTGTTAATTAGGTGAAATTTTTAGATTTTTTTTGAAATCGATAAAAAAATGAGAAAGAGTCCATGAAATCTTTAAACCCTAAATTCTGAGTCATAAACCTATAACCCAAAACACCAAACCTTTAAACCCTAAAAGTAATAGGTTTGTGTAAACTTTAACATGTCAATCAAAATATTTTTCATTTCTAAATGTAAAATAATTTTATTAACATCATAATCTATAAAGAGCTATATTTTGATACACAAGATATATAAAAATGTTTACATTTTTATTAAATGTTAAAATCTAAATTTCTAAAAAGAACAGTTTAAAACTATTCATAAGTTTTTAAAATCTAAAACTAAACATGAAATAAACCATTTAAAACTTTTAAACTTTTTTTATTAAATCCTAAAATAAACAAACTTGTATTAAACTCATACAAAATAGGACAATATGAGTATCAAATAAGCTACTATATCAAATTAATTTGGCTCAAACTACATGAATGCACTAGAAATCCAATATGAGGATTTGTTCTATCTTCTTCACAACTGCTGCTATTGACCTAATTTTCTTTCTTCTTTCATTTAGATTTTCATGCTACACAAAATAGGACAATATGAGCATCCTTAGCCACTAGATATGTAAGATTTAACTCCATGAATTGTAAAAAAGATATTGACATTAGCTTATATATGCATGATTAGAGTGTTAGCATTTGTTTGTTTTCAATGTGGGGTTCTTAGAGATAAAGAGTTTGTCACTATATTTTAGCTCCATGAATCTCACATTGATAACACACAAAAGCTAATGATCTAAGTCTAACCATGCCTATATAAGCTAATGCTAACATCTCTTTTTGCAATTCATAAAGCTAAATCTCATAGTTCGTTCTTAATAGTTCAACTTTTTTTTTTTTCGTTATTCAATATATAGAAGATGTGAAGTGGGTTATCGACGTGCATGCTAAGTGAGTTTAATAAGATATTATTAAAAAGAAAATTTTGTTGAAACTCACCTAACATACATAGAGTTCCCTATAAGGGTGATATCTTGAAAATTAATCTATGCTATTTTGGAAAATAATCCCCAAAAGGTGCTATTTTGGGATTACCCCAGGGATTAGTGCGATCATAGTCCTAAGAAAATATTTGAAAAAGGTAAAATACACTCTATGCCACTCAATTATATATTCAGTTATATATGGATTATTTTTTTTCTAAGAATTACAATTTAATCGTTCAATTAAAAATTTATCACAAACATGCCGCTCTGTTGGTAAAATTAAAACACATGATATAATAATAGTTTTAGCCCTTAAAAGTTATACATTATATTAATTTTCTCATAATTTAAAATAATTTAATAAATTTAACCCTTAATATTAAAAAAACATATTAATAAAGTTATAGTGTCTACTACCAGACAACATTGAGGACATAACAAGTTTGTTCTATTAGTTTGTCAGCTGTTTAGTAGTGAAATAATTGTGTCTGTCAGGTCATCCCATCTTTTAGTTATCGAGCTAATGGAAAATAACAAGGAGGAAGGGGTTAGATAAACTCTCGTTAGTACTATAATCAAAAGCTTTAAAAACTAAGCAGTTTGTTGTTTGATAAAGCCTAGTTTTTAAAGCTTTTGATTGTAGTATTAATGGGTACCCTCATTGCTCCTGACCACACAACTGCTACTGAAGATGCTGAAAAACTTTAAAAAGCTTGTAAATGTAAACTTAAATCTTAAATTGTAAACTTAAATCTTTCCTTAAATCTTCCTGCTATCCAAACTTGTTTTTCCAGTTACATCCGTATAACTATCAATTTTTTTTGCTCAATAATGTATGATGTTATTAGATGCAAATTATACACGAATATACTACCATATATGCTTCGTCCAACCCCTAAACCTAGAATGTGAGAAAAGAGTACATAAGGTGATAATACAAGACAGAAAAAAACAATCGCACGTGACAACAAACGATCCAAATCACGACCAAGAACCACATGGACCCATACGGCTATACCTCCATACTGTCTAGATCATTGAATACCAAGCCAAAACTTCATACCAACCAGTAAACATCCCTCCAGTAAACGCCCTACACCCCCACGCCCTACACAAAATAGGACAATATGAGCATCCTTAGCCACTAGATCAATTAGTGAATCTCAAGCCTTTTTGCATTCTTGATTTCCAAGCTTTATTATTTCTTCAGGAATGGGTCTTGGGTTTGGATCATTGTGCTTAGTCATGGGTGGACGGTGGATATACAAATTTTTCAAGAAAATAAGAAAAATCAGGTTGCAGAAGAAGTTTTTCAAACGCAATGGTAGGTTATTATTACAACAACAAATGTTTTCAAACGAAGGCAGTTTAGAGAACACCAAGATATTTACTTCCAAGGAGTTGGATAAAGCAACGGGTTATTTCAACAATAATCGAGTACTCGGACAAGGCGGCCAAGGAACTGTTTACAAAGGAATGTTGGAGGACGGAGAATCGTCGCCGTTAAAAGGTCCACCGGAATGGTTGCGGAGAATGTCGAGAAGTTCATTAATGAAGTCGTCATTCTTTCTCAAATTAATCATCGAAATGCGGTTAAACTATTAGGTTGTTGTCTAGAGACTGAAGTTCCATTACTGGTTTATGAATTCATCCCGAATGGAACAATTTTCCAATATCTGCATGACCAAAGTGAGGAATTCAAGATGTCATGGGAAACAAGATTAAGAATCGCCTAAGAAAGTGCCGAAGCGAAGCCGTATCGTATTTGCACTTTTCGGCTTCCATTCCGATTTATCATTGAGACATCAAGTCCACGAATATTTTGTTGGATGAAAAGTTTAGGGCTAAAGTTTCAGATTTCGGGATATCAAGACTGATTCCCATTGATCAAACTCACTTGACCACGAATGTGCAAGGCACTTTTGGGTACTTGGATCCTAAGTATTTTCAAACGAGTCAATTCACCGAGAAAAGTGATGTCTATAGTTTGGAGTCGTGCTCGTCGAGTTACTAACAGGGTACAAGCCGGTTTGTTTTGAAAGGGAAGAGAACCAAAGAGGTTTAGCCTTGCATTTCATAGAATCAATGGAAGAGAACCGAGCGTTCGACATGGTCTGACGCTCTAGTTATGGACCAAGCGAAACCGGAAGAGCTAATGATGCTGGCTAAACTTGCGTACCAGTGCTTAAGCTTGAGTAGTAGGATGCGACCGACGAGGATAGATGTTAGTATTCAGTTGGAGCAGATTCTTTCAATGCAAAAGAATTCGAATGTGGATCAAAACAACCAGGAAGAGATGGAGTGGTTTAAAATGGATTTAATTACCAGCTCTTGGGATTCCACTTATTTTTCGATAGGTTCAACTTTTGAATCTGGAAGTGCTTTTTCCAGAGAAATAGAGCCATTTGCCTCCTAGCAAAATAAAGTAATTTTTGAGATTATTTATCATATTATCGGATAGCTGATACTTAATTACTGATCGCATTAGTTAATTTGATTAGTTGATTGTATAAAAGTATTGTTTGGTAAATTTAGATGATAGTTGATATTCGATACTTGGTTTTAAACAAATAAAATGACATAATTATATTCAATAATTGTTTGAATAGTTTATCATATATCAATATTTTATATATATATATTAAAAGAATATTTAATAATGTATATAATAATTTCTCATTTATAAAATTATTTTTGAATATAATACTATTAATTATTAAATTTAGATATATATTAATTTTTTCTTCATAAATTTATCTTTTGAATGTAATTTTATTAATTGTTAAATTTAAATAGATATATATTTTATATATTAATTATTTATTTAAAATTTTTTTTTTAATTTTATTAATTATTCAAATTTAGGTTATTTGAATAATCCTCTTTATAATTGTCATGGGCAAAAAGTCTTTACAACTCTTATATTCAATCATTTAACCCAAAAACTCTTTTTAGGAGCTTTTTCAACTCGAGAAGTTTTATCTTAATCCGTATCCGTTGTTATGATCATCTATTTACCAAACATTCAAATTAACAAATTTGACTAGTCAAACCTTTAAACTAGTTCAAACTTTTAATTTTGGTTCAAAACGCTGCTTACCAAACAAGACCGTTATGATAAATTGGAATAGTGGCCGAAGAGTGCAGATACGATAGGGCTTCGGCACTTTCTTTGGCGATTCTTATCCGTGTTTCCCACGACATCATGAATTCCTCACTTGGGTCATGTAAATATTGGAAGATTGTCCCGTTCGAGACAAATTCGTAAACCAATAACGGAACTTCTGTCTCTAGGCAACATCCTAATAGTTTAACCACATGCCTATGGTTAATTTGAGAAAGAATGGTGACTTCATTAATGAACTCTTCGACATTCTCGGCAACCATTCCTTTCGACTTTTTAACGGCGACAATTCTTCCGCCCTCCAACATTCCTTTGTAAACAGTTCCTTGTCTGCCTTGGCCGAGCACTCGATTCTTGTTGAAATAATCAGTTGCTTTATCCAACTCCTTGGAAGTAAATATCTTGGTGTTCTCTAGACCACCTTCGTTTGCAAACATTTGTTGTTGTAAGAATATCCCACCATCCACCCATGACTATGCACAATGATCCAAAGCCAAGACCCATCCCTTGAAAAAAAAAAAGAAACAAAGAAAATTTTGGTAATCAAGAATTCAAAAAGGCTTAAAATGGTTATTTGGTGTAGAGTTATCTGCCCAAAACCATTTGTATTGTTATAGAAAATGTTAAAGGTCATGCAAAAACTGATGAGTATTATGTAATATACGATGTAATATGAGTGATAATTAATGCAGTGTTTAAATAAAATAATGATGTAACTTGAAAAGGCATAAGGAATTATAAGCAAATTGAGAGAAATAAAAACAAAAGAACCTTTCAATTTTATTCTAAATGATGATTTCAGTAAACATGAAACAAAATTAATTGTCGTTTATGCTAAATCATATTATTGTATACATAAATTAGTGTTTATATGTCAATTAACATTTTTATAACGATTTTATTAATAAGAAAGTGTTTAGAATATGCTATCGAAGATGAAATAGGGACGTTCAAAAGTTTGAAGACCAATTAAGAATGAGGGTCACAATTTAGAAAATAAAATTGAAACGTTCAAATGTTAGACCAATTTAAAATAAATGATCATAGTTTAGGAAAGTGCGATGGAACTAATTCCTCGTCATTTTTTTTGAAAACAACTCCTCGTCATTTTTAAATTTTCATTTTCTTCACAAATGTAATTTATTTGATTCAAATATTTGTAAATCATCTAAGCTACTTGATGAAAAATACTTTTGGTAATATACATAACAAAACTAGGGTGGGTTACATTCTATGTTATATCATGTGTGAGTTATTTCAAATTGTTAACCTAGTTTAATCTCATTAAATGGGTACTTTTTAGATATATTTCGATTATTAGTTTGATTATACTTTGTGACAATTAATTATGATGATTAAATCTGAAAAATATCTAACTATCGGTGATTAAATCACCATGTTTTGTGGTAAAAACTTAAAACCTACTTGAGCAGGAATAGACCCAAGGGTGCTCGAGGAGACAATCGCACACATCAATCCTAGTTGTAATAAATATATTAAGTGAAATAGGCATAGAGAAATGTTATAGGAGAGAGAAACCAGAAGATTTTTGGTCGATTCATAAATTTCATAACATTTTTCGACAAAATAAATGTCAAATTCAAACTTCGGGGGCCGCAAAGAAGTGACTGGCAAAATTTGGGACAGAAAGACCACCATCTATTGGTAAAATTTGGGACTGAAAAAAACCAAAATCTATTGGTGAGCAAAAAAACTCTACTAGAAAAAAACAAAAATTTGAGTTGAAATATACATGAATAACTCAAATCTTTTATGATTAGTGGATTGATTTTTGAAAGGAGTCAAGTTTAAATTTTTAGAATCAAATATATACTATAACATGAGAAAATAATTATGAAAAAATAATTAAATGCATATCTTATATGATTAGAGAAAGTCGTTTAAATTAGAATCAAACTTTACTATAACATGATAAATAATTACAATTAAATGTGTATAGAAACGAAAAAAAATTTCAAATAAAAAAAATTTCAAATAAAGTTTGAGTTGAAAAATATGACGCGTTAACTCAAATAACTCAAAATTTTTTGACTCGACTCGATCGAAGGCTCACCCCTACCACCATCTACTGGAGGTATAAGAATGGCAAAAAAATGTTCCATATCTAAACTTCAGTGAGTAAATTGAATGTTTTGAAACTTTAATGGCCAAAATAGATTTAAAAATAAACCTCAGTGATGATTTACGTAATTTACTCAATATTAAATTTAAATATTTTATTTTTTATTTCAAACTTGAATATTTTATTAAAAACAGACAGTTGGGATAATATATAATCCAAGACAAAATCAAGTTAGAAATAATTAGATAATTATCCCACCTACTGCAAGACAAAAAGTCCAACAAGTTTATAAATTTTTATGTTCAATGATTGGGATGGGTCAATGGAGCCAGTAGTTACCAAATTTATGTTTTAATCTCTTTGAAAAGTTTAAAACCTCACATTTACAAAATACATGAGTTTTCTAATCCATCTTGCCGAATTGGTTGACCTCGCTGAATAGGGTGGAAAGAAAAATTCAATAAGTCATTATTATTTATAATTTATCATATTTCTATAACCTATATATGATTTATATAAAAACATAAGTTTAAAGAAACTTTTTTAACTACTTGCATTCGATATTAGTCGATTAATTTGCATCAAGTTCTACAGAGGTCCAATATAGGTGCGACGACCCTTTAATTTAATTTTTTTATTTATAATGTCATGATTCGAACCGCTGATCTTATTTAAGGGACCTAATGCCTCGTCCCATAGACCAACTAATTATTGGTAAGTTTAAAGAAACTTTTTAATACATAAAATTATTAATTCTCCATTTAAATATTTAAAAATTGAATTATAATTATTATTAACATGAATAATAAATTTTATGTATTAACATAATTTAATAAAATATAATTCAACTCAAGCTAGGACTTAGGTAGAAGATATGTATGGAGGCAAGCCAAGTAAGAGTTTGTGTCATTGACCAAAAAATAAAGTTTATTTCTTGTACGTACCCTAACAAATCGTTATCTTAGAAGCTTTCATGTTGCACGCTCAAGCACAACAAAATCAAAGAAAATTCAGCAAAGCCAGATAAGAAAGGATTCGATATCAAAATCAATCAAACTTAACCATATAATAAAACGACATCGTTTAGTCTTTATAATCTGCGTCCCGAAATGTGATGGTCAGTTCAGTTGCAGACTTAGTGAGAGAGCTTTGAAGACCAATTTAAAACTTTTTAAAAAATTAAAGATTTAAACTTATATTTTCAAACATTTCGAAGAGTTTAATTTAGATTTTTTCTCAAAAAAGTAGGTGTTTAACTGCAATTTTTAAAATTCTAAAAGGCTCAATAAAAACTTTAAAAAAATCATGAAAAAAATTTAATTAAACTTATTTAATTTGTTTCAAAAAAAAATAATATGAATTTTTAAAATTTCATGGAGACCAGATTAAAAATTTAATGAATTAATACTATTTTTTTTAGAATTTGGCCCCTCAAGTCCTAAATGTGTTTGCCCCTTCTCAAACTGAAACATAAGCACGACGGCAGCGTATTTGCAAAGTGAAAAGCACACGAAACCCATGTAAAGGCATCATTATAAAGTATAAACTACACATACCTAGAATAGTTGTATTATTACTCTCTTCCTCTCCGATACCATCATATTAGTTTTCACGGTTTCAATTAAGAGTTTAAATAGCGGTTTGTAATCGCAATAGCTATCACTATGTAGTGGTAATAACATCTTTTTAAATTGTAATATATACAATTTTTATGTCCGTAATGGTATTGGTTATTAAAAAAAATCATGTTCACAATACCCACAATAACCCAATAACATTTGTTATGTCTGCAACTATGATAGACATAACACAACTAAAAATACAACCGCATCCGCAATTTAAATCCTCGGTTACAATGGTGAGGGTGTGAAGGACTTGCAACAACATAAAAATGCTCTCAACTCCACAATGTATCTAATGGGTATGACGGATGTCCCAACAGCTAACCTGAGAAGAATTTAAAAAAAAAAAAAAAGTAGACATGAAGGCAGGGGTGTATCTTTTAAGGGACTAGTTGAGTGACGGCTCCCTTAAAATTTTGAGAAATATCGTCAGTAGATTGACGTGCAACTTTCATCATCTCAGAGCGAAAAGCCCCTAGGTAATGGAATTGGTGGTTGCATTATGCCACCCCCAATGGAATGCATCTCTTTGCAGACATGACATCAAAGGAATGCAGAGAAACCATGGTTACAGAAGCAAATCCTGTAAAAATACACACGAAAACCTAGAAATAAACCATCAGCTGGAGGTCTACCATGCCATCATTGTAATTCTTCAAAAATAAAACCATACTAATAATGCAACCACAACAACAACATGTGCATAACCTTTCCAGGCTTTCCCTGTATAAAAGCAATGGAGGTAAAATAGCCAATAAAGATATTTGGTCACACACCACATATTTTGATGTATGAAACAAACATAGACAGGTTTAAGGAACAAAGGCAAGTCAAAATCCAAACTGCTTTGGGGATCAACAGATAGTCGTAGCACAAATGCAAATCCAGTCATTCATGTCAGGGTAACCTCATCATCCAATCCATAATAGTATATGCTTGGATCGACAGATAGTCTTCGCACACGACTATGCCCCTGGATGCGAACCACGGAGCTACGTATGCAGGTGAGTACAATTGCCCACCTTCAAGATTACCCTTGGAATCATTTTTCTCTGAATTTGATATCTCACAGGGGGTGAGGATAAGGTAATGGAATATTTTAGTCTAATTTCATATTCGGATAAACTCAATCACACTTGCAGACTAGGCTGTTCGAACACGGGTCACTTGGGGGAATATCACACCATATACCACTAGGACCACTCAATGAGTTCAGATTTGCTAAACTTTTTGCAGTAGCTGATTTGAGCAAACCCCTTGCTTCCGTGTAGTTATCGACTATAATGTATGTTATCCAAAATGCATATTTTAATTTGAATTCTAAATCTATTTGATACCATAACAAATGAGAATACATGGATAAATATTGCCATACCAGATAGAACCTTAAATAGAGATGAAGATAAAAAGTGATTCATATCAAATAATAACATCAACAACACTTACTAAAAAAACACCTGCAAATGGCCTAATAAAAGAATTATTCAAACTTCATTTCCCAACAGAGGAAGAAGCATGTCCTTGTAATCCCCTCTGGTGTCCTTATCAACAGCTTCATCAAGGCGCACACTGTTTCTCTTATAATAAAGCTCTTTGATTTCTTTCAGGTCCTTTTCGGCAAGAGCATCCTCATCGGTTCCTAGCCTTTGGATCGAATTCCGCAAAACCTACGGCACACGACGACGGTAAACTTGAGTTCATGTATACGGTTTATGTTGATGTGTTATGATCATAGTGCTTCTCTCACCTTTTCGAAGTACTTTTTCGGGTCCTTGAGGCCAGCGTTTCAAGGAACTCGTTTTTCGATTTATTTGGCAAATTCTGGAGGAACAACAAAGGTTAATCAAGAATACATAGCTTGTTGTTTGAAAGATATTCTAAGGTTTTGTGTACCTTAGTAATGGAAGTGCCTTGTTCTTCTCTATAAAGATTGAAAGTGAGTTGGAGCTGCAGTTTGCTCCTGGTAGTAAGTATCCTAATAACTTCGTCATTGTTAAGTTTCTTGTCTTTGATAGCTTCATGGAGTTCTTTGGCTGCAGATTTTGCTTGCTTTTTATTTATCTCTTCCCCTTCATATCTAATTGCACTCACCAATCCAATCAACAGCTGTGAACATCAAGCAAAACTTTCAGAAATCATGCCCGCCAAACAGGGTCAGTTCAAAGATTTAGGGACATGCACAATTTATTAAAATGGGCTCTCAATTTAAAAATAAAAAAAATGTTGTTAAAGCTTGGAATTCAGGGATTGCATTTGGATTTAAGGCTCTAATTGAGACAAGACAGGTCGTGAGCTACTCGAGCCCAATTCGGTCAAAGCTCGGTCAATACTCGACTTGATTGAACTCGACTGGACTCGAGCTCGAACAAGGCTTGAGTTCTTAACGAGCCAAGCTATTCGACACCCAACTCGAAAAGCTCGCCAGCTACTCGAAAATATAATATACTAATATTTTAAAATTAAAAATGAACTAAAATGTATGTTGTTGGA
The DNA here is from genome assembly GCA_019671005.1 of Hibiscus mutabilis. Classification (NCBI taxonomy): domain Eukaryota; kingdom Viridiplantae; phylum Streptophyta; class Magnoliopsida; order Malvales; family Malvaceae; genus Hibiscus; species Hibiscus mutabilis. The sequence goes on along the minus strand of CM033755.1, from coordinate 6,341,520 downwards.
TAATAATAATATTGATATTGTTGTTGAATAAATTCACTCAATAATTATTAATTATTATTATTAATTATTATTATTATTATTATTATTATTATTATTATTATTATTAAGGTCGTAAATGAGACGAGACAGATTGCGAGTTATTAGAGTCCAATTCGTTAAAGTTCAGTCAATACTCGGCTCGATTAGACTCGAGTTCTTAACAAACCGAATCGAACTCAACACTATTCGGGCTCGGCTCATTTGCACACCTGAATGGAATATCAAAATTCACAATATCTAAATAGAAAGCCAGACAAAAACAGAAAATAATATAGATAAGAATTAAGAGGATGCCTTTCGGGTGTCCCCATTGGTGTTATCGTAAACATCTTCCTCCAGGGAACGCTTGTACCGAGCGTGGTAGGCTCTTCTTATCGACAAGAGCTCCTCGGAGGATCTGGTGCACGAGATTTCGACCAGCACCGGGTGTTCATCGCTCGATTTCCATAGCTCCACATTCGCTAACACCGCATCTCGATCGGCTGGATCCAATATCCAACGTTACACTGCTTTCTATACACACATTCCACAACAATAATACCATATTAAGCAATGAATACGAAAATGAAATCGATATGGTAATGGCAATTAACCTCAAAATCACCGGTAAGCTCTCTTTCGAGTCGCCTGACGAGATCTTCTTTGTAAAGCTCTTGATAAGCAAACCTGATTTGCCTTCTTTGAGCCGCATTTCTAAGCCCCCACACTTCGATTATCGCCTTCTCATTGGTGCCCCATCCTATCAAATTTACGACCTCAAATTCATTGCATTTTAACAAAACCCAAATTTATTTTTTATATAAAGTTGGATTATAAGAAAAACAATGATTAATGCATGAAAAAACGATGATTTATTAGAAAATTTTCCATGTAAAATAACATTTACAAGCCTTATAAAGAGCTTCTGCATCGGCTACAACTGAAACCTGATTAGGAACAGAAATGGTGGCCATTTTCCCTTTTTGTTCGACCTTAACAAATTTCCTGAATCCCGCTAGAGGTTATGGAATTGTAATATTTATAGTATTAGATTTTTCGATTTTTCACAGTACTCTATATTACCCGAATTCGATGCGATTGCTTAATATAGATATGTGTTAGAAATACATATATTCAAAATTTTAATATTTTTTTGTATGTTTAAAATATTTATACTTTTATTTTCATATTCCATTTATGTCACACAACGTAAAAAAATAAGTTCAATGAAATCTATTAATTGACTGAGTAATTAAAGATGTTCTTGTTATCTTATTTTATATAGGTTCGAATTTTGATATTTGCCTTAAAAATATAATAAATCTTTATTTTAAAAAAACTTTATGCTTTTCAGTTGGCCAAATGGGTAAGTGCCTAGACGTTTCCATTTCAAATATCAATGACAATGAGCAATGGTTTAGGGGTTAAGTTATTAGGCTTAAATATACATTTAGTATGAGGTAGACACATTCTCTTAAGTTAATACCTAAAGAAATTTTCTCCTAAGTTGGTACTTGAATTATACACTTTCTCCCAACTTGGTACCTAAAGAATTTGTGCTCCCAAATTGGTACCCAAACTTCAATTCCATCCACTATTTTGGTACTTTTAGTAACAATTTTAGTTTCCAAAACTTATACATTCATTCAATTTAATCCCAATTCGGAACAATTCAGTAAATTTAACATTTCATATTTAAAAATTTTATCGGTTTAATCATTTTGTGATATTGCCAAACCAAACGAGTCCATCAAATCAAAACAACAGTTGGATAACTGAATTTTACCATAAATCAACAAATTACATTTGAACTTTAATTTTACCAATATAATATTTTTAGGAGAAGAGCAAACAATTTAGGTGAATAGCAAATAGTAAATTGATATCATTTTTAAAATATAGAGAGTTAGATTTATTGGATTGTTTCAAATTAAGACCAAATTGATAGAATGTATAAGTTTTGGTTTAAACTTGGGAAAAGATGCATAGTTCAAGTACCAACTTGGGAGTAAAAACTCTTTGGGTACCAAGTTAGGAGAAAGAGTATAGTTCAGGTACCAACGTGAAAAAAATAAAGTACCAAATTAAAAGAATGTATCTAATTCAGGTACTAAATATATACTTAAGCCCAATAAAAAGTATTGATACCAAATTAGGGGAAAACACTTAAAAGTCTACAAATATTAATTACGTATCTGGTAAAAATTCTAGAGATAAATGGGAGAAAATCATAGAAATTAAAGTGGAAAGGTAAATGTTAAAAGAAAATAAAAATAAGAAATTATTGGAATTTTAGTAGGACATTAATTTATTTTTATATAACTAATTTTTAAAATTTTTAGGCTCAATTATCCCTAATATGAAGTAAAAAATTATTATGATATTTTGTTTATATACATTAGAAATGTACAATGATTATTTTGTTCATATTTCATAACAGGGTAAAATGCAGCCTAAGACATAGTACAAAAATTATTATGATATTTTTATTCATTTTAACAACGACATTTATAAAGTTTAAACTTAAATTTATATTATAAGAGCATAGTATATATTACAAAGCTCGTTTTGGAGAGAGCGCCCCAACCCTAATATTTTCTCAATAAATTAGAGAGCGCCGCAACTTTTTTGTCGCTTATAGTATTAGTTATTGATCACTGGGTTTAATATTTTTTTATATTTTTAATAAAAAAATTTTACCTTTGTGGCATATTTTTTCTGCCTTTGTGACACGCTTTTCTTTGTTTTTGTAGTTTCGTTTCATCTGTCGTTTTGGCATGATTTCAGCATACCCTAGCGGTCGTTTGGTGCTCGCACAGAGATTTAACGGCGCTAGTTTCTGATTATGATTCTGTCAATGGTCATAGAAAGCTAGATCTCACTCGGATGATGGTTGTTTGCCAATATGATTAGTGGGTTAGCCCCATTATTCTCCATTCTGGATGCATTGTATTTGTGGTATTTTAACATCTTTGTTGAACCCAACAAGTGGTCTCAATAGAAAAACGGATGATATTCATCCTAGGATACCCGAATTCAATCACTCTGTTACAAGGTGTATGCATTGCCAATGAGCTAAGAATATGTATGAACATATATCACCTTGTAATCACCTTTAGACTATTAAAAAAAGTTTTTAACATCTTTGTTACCGGTTGTTACTATCAATTAATCTTAGTCTGCTTATATTGCTACAAGTTGATCTTTAATTTGAATTAGGTGAACTGAAAGATCTAAACCTTTATCAGATTCTCCCATTTTCAGCCATTGGTCTGTAATTGATTGGCTTCCCTTGAATTTTCTGTACTCATTTTTAACAAAATTTTCTAAACTGAGGATTTCGTAAGCATTTACAGATACATTGACATGAGACATATACCTAAAACACTCAAAATCAGAACAAAATTACATAAACTTACGGCTTGAATTTTATCAATAATAAATAGAGATTTTGCCATATCAAAACACTTGTCAGTGTGGACAATAAAAAAATAGTAGCTTTCAATACCAATTACTAGTTGGTTTAACAAGATGAAACGTTAAACTTTTTAAATAAAGTCCGGAACACAAATCTTGACATTGTGAATAAAGAGATTTAGATTAAAAGGATCGTTCTCACAATAAATTTCTTTAATATTTAATTTAAATTAATTAATTAATAAATTAAATACCGATAATTATTCAAAAGAATGTACCTTTCAATAAGAAAATTGAGGTGTTGTTGACATCAAAAGGAAACTTCCTAAAATAATTTAAATATTTAGTTACTAACTAAACTATGTGTTTTCATCCTGATAAAAAACTAGTTTTCATTTCTTTATTAGAATATAAATTTATGACTAATCACTATGCCACGTCGTTAATTATATTATTTATTTTCTTCTAATATTTGTATTAGACATCTTAGGCTTAGTTTATTATTGTGGGTAAAAAATGTTTTTGAACTCAAAAGCAATTTTGACACTATTAGCTAAGAATAACAAGAAGTTTTTGAGATGAAAAGTGTTTAACTCAAAAGTACTATTGGCACTGTAAGCATTTTTAGGCTTAGTTCAGCATTAGTTTTCAACGGACGTGGGACTGAGAATGAATGTTTGGTAAAAAGTTAGATTTTTCAACTTTCGCGATTTACAACTTTTTAACCTAAAATTAGATTCTATACGGTCATTTTGTGTGCTTGACGTCTGCATTCAACGACCCAATGGCCGTTTGAAAAATATTTTTGAACGAAGCTTTAATTATTATGATAACATGTCACTTAAGAGTATGTCATATAACACAATCTTAAAAAGAATATATCATCAAAAAACTAAAAGAAATTATTAAAATCAAAAAATAATATGGTTGATTGAGTATAGGTCGACTGAAATTGTCGTTGTCATAATTTACAAGACGATATAGGATTGAACATGTTTAAATAGACTAGTGTTCAAGAAAACAACCACTTTATTAAAACCAAACCAAATGCAAACAAGCATGGTCAAACCACAAACTTAAACAAGGATGGAGATAAGAGTCTCATATCAACTAGGTCCAAACTCACAACTCAGAATTAAAACACCTGAAAATGGCCAAATAAACATGTTCAATCTTCTTTTGGTAAAAAAAAACATGTTCAATCTTCTTTCTCCAGCAGAGTAAGAAGCAATGCCTTGTAATCCCCTGTGGTGTCCTTTGCAACAGCTTGATCAAGAGCCACACTGTTTCTCTTGTGATAAACCTCTTTGATATCTTTCAGGTCCTTTTCAGCTCTTGTAACAATCACCCTGGTAAGTGCATCCTCATTGGTTCCCATCCTTCGGATCAAATTGCGCAAAACCTACAGCGGACGGCACCGGATTTTAGTGTATATAGAGAGATTATGATAGTACTATGAATTTGTGATCATAAGTCAGTAACCTTTTCGAAGTACTTTTTCGTGTCATTGAGGCATCGAACGGTGGTACGCAGTACCTGAAGAAATTCGTCACCCGAATCACCTTGCAAGTGCTAGAGAAACAGGAAAGCAAAGTTTAACTGAGGACGCATTCGACATCGACATGAACATAGAGCTCGATTTAAGCAAATTGAAGCTTTGATACCTTAGTAGTGGAAGCGCCGTGATCATCTCTGTAACGATTGAAAGTTGCCATGAGTTGCATCTTGCTCCTTGTTGTCAGGATTCTGATAACTTCTTCATGGTTGAATTTCTTGTCTTCAACGGCATCATGGAGAATTTTGGCTTCGGAATTTGCTAGTCTGGTATTTATCTCCTCCCCATCATATCTAAATGCAGTCACCAAGCCAACCAAGAGCTGTAAACAGCAACCAGATCATTCAGTAATTACTTGAGTTGTTACCCGATGGAGGCTCGAGTTCGAGCAATTTTAATGACCGAAGGTCCTCTAGAGACAAAGAGGTCTGAGGTCGCCTAAGACACCAATCATGACCATTTAACCTCTTTCTTGTCTCTAAAGGATCTCCGGTCATCGGAACAGTTTCCATCTCTGTTTAACATCAATAACTTGTTGCCTAAGGTTTCATCAACTGTAAAAACGGAGACAGAGGAAATATAATGAGATCGATTAGGATGTGCCGTTCGGGTGTCTCCCTTGGTGTGAGCAGCAACATCCTCCTCCAGGGAATGCTTGTATCGAGCCTGATAGGCTCTTCTAACGGCCAAGAGCTCTTCAGGGGATCTGGTGCATGAAATTTCAACGATCACATGGAGATCAGGGCTTAATTCTTGATGCCGACATTAGCCAAGACGGCATCTCGATCTGCCGGGTCCAATATCCAACGATACACTGCTCTCTGCATATTCCACACCAATAACTCTTAATTACTGTTAAAAAATATAAACTGATCATATGATATGAAATAATAATGAAAATCTATATGGTGCTGCCATTGTTAACTAACCTCGAAATCACCCGAAAGCTCTGATTCAAGACGCTTGACGAGATCTTCCTGGTACAGTTCTTCGTAAGCAAGCCTGATTTGCTTCCTTTGAGCTGCATTTCTATGACCCAACACTGAAATTATCAAAGTTTTACAAGAACAAAAACATGTTACATTCATAATTAAAATAATCTGCTTTTGCATAGTAAAAAAAAAACCCCAAATAACCTTTGCAAGCCTTTCTAAGAACTTCTGCATCTTGTTGAAATGAAACCTGCTTAGGAGCATCAATGGTGGCCATTGTTTTCCTTTTGAACCAATTTCCTCTTATCTCTAGAGATTATCTATGGATTTTAGAAAAGACTTTACTAGAGACTCCTATTTATAGCTCTAAGTTCCCAATAACTCTCTATGTTACCTAAATTCTAGAGTATATGACGAATATATTTACTTTTTAAAATATATATTATGTATTTAAATGATATTCTCAAATATGTATTAGTACAACATTAAAAAAATAAAGAATTTTATCAACGGGTTGGTCCAAGTAGTAAACAGTTTGATATCGCTTAAGGAGGTCTTGAGTTCGAGTCCTTATGTATGTAGAAAATTTTTGTTTGGAGACTCGCCCACTAAAACTAGGTGTGCGACGCGGATCGGTCCGAATTAATCAGGCCGAAGTCTTGAAGAATCAGGAGGGCAACCCAAAAAAATTTGGATGACAAATATAATTTTTAATATAAAGAAATAATATGGTATAATTGAACTTAACGCCTAGAAAGTTACATTTTTTGGACTTTTTTCTATTAACCATGATTTCCTTAGGATTAATCTATTGTCACAGATGTTTCCCTTTCAAAGAATATCAATACTAATTTTCATTATGTTATGATATTTACAATTTCCATTTTTCCTAAAGCAAATGATTTTGGATCATATATAATATATACAAACATAAGTTTATGATTACAAATTATAGTAATCCTTTAAATGTATTTTAAAATTCAAACACATACACATAATCATCATTCAATTAAATATTAATTTTTAAATCCTTTTTCAAGACCCAATTTAGTCGTATCGAATCTATCAAATCAGATGAGCTATTTTTTATCATTCTAATTAGGTAATATTTTTTTATCATTCTAATTCGATTATAATTTACAATGTAATATCCTAATTCAATTTTAAATTTAGATAAATTCACATATACCTGTAGACTACGCTATTCCAACCCGAGTCATCTAAGAGAAACACCATCATTTTTATCAATATTCTTTACTATTGAGACCATACAATGGGTTTACTATTAGATAAAGCATATGATTTATGAATCAGTTGAATTAAGTTTCGAATTAATATTCGATTGTAGTGTTGAAGTTTTTATTTTATTTTATCTCTATTAATAAATCTAATAAAGGTTGCCTATATAGCTAATGCAAACTTTACACCTGTTCTTTGTGTTAGGTGAATAAAATAACCTAAACATTTATGAGGTTCACCATTTTTCAGCCATTGTTCTGAAAATTGATGGGTTTTTCTATTTTCTGATTTTCTTCTTTATAGATTTTTAGCAACATTTATCTGAATTAATATAAGATTCTCATGCACTTTACAGCTTGAATTCATTTTAATAGTAATAAGGAAATTGACATATGAAGCTACTTGTCAGCACGGCAATAAAAAAATGTACTTTCCACGTAGAAAATAGGGTGTTTCATGTTTGTGACATCAAAAGGAAACTTCCTAAAATATTTAATTAGTAACCATGAATTTTTCATCACTTTATTTGGTATTTAAGTCTAGGACTAATTACTCTGTTAAAAAAAAGTGTCTAGGACTAATTACTTTGCCAAGTCACTATTTTGTTAGAGTGAATTGATGGAGATTATTAGGGATGATATCGGAATTGACATTTTAAATTCGAGCAAGATTTTTTCTGACGAATCATAATTCTAATCCTACCTAAAAGGGAAGGGAATGAGAGACTCTAAGGGAAAGAATATGGCGCTTCTAGTGGGTCTAGAACACATGACCTAAGAAAATGTAAAAGTACAAAGATAAGCAGCTTGGCCAACCAGCCAAATATGCTTGCTCAAATTCAGGTAAGATTTGAATCTCAAATTTGTTTTAAATTTTATGTTTTAAAATTACTGATTTTATATATCGGATATCTAAATTTATTGAAAAAGTTCAATTAAATGTTGATTGAGCTTATCTTGATTGATATAATTGTCTGTGCAATATGCATGAGCATGTGGGATTGAGCATGCTTAAGTATGGGTGTTCATTCCCGGGTACCCGGTTCTTCCTGATATCACATATGTCAGTCCGTGTCCCGGCCCGCTTTAGCCGGGTACCCAAAAAATCGGGTAATGAGTACTCGGTTCACGTTTTTTATTTATTTGTTTTTAAATTTAAAAGTTTTAAAAATCACATAGTAAATACAAAAAAATTTAAAAGTTCATAATACATAATCCAAACGCAAAAATTAGTGATTAGAAGTTAGTTTTAAGATATATATATATATATATTAAAGTTTATCACCAAAAAGACTTTAAAAATATTAATTTTGTTTTTTCTTTCGAATCTTGCATTAACAAATTAAAAATATATATTTAAAAATTTTAAAACTTAAAAGTACATAATACAAACATAAAAATAATTTAGAGATTTAAATTTAGTTTTAGGTAAAAATATTAAGAAACCTAAAATAAAAATATAATTTAAAATTAAAAAATAAATATATTAAAAGTATCGAATCGGGTCGGATACCCGGTTACCAAAAAAATTCTGCCCAAACCCGATCCAACTACTTAGAAAATATCCCGAGTCGGATACCCGACCCGGTCGGGTAATTTTTTTAGTAAAATACCTAATTTTTTCGGACAGTAAGGTAGTCGGGTCGGGTCAACTGGGTCAAGTAATTTTGAACAGCCCTATACTTAAGTGTTCAATATTTTTCGATGTAAGAGTGAGGAGGGGTATGAGTTAGGGATTGTCAAATAATATGGATCATATGACTTCTGACATGATCCTTATAGGGTTAAGTTTTTTTTTAAGAAATTTGGGTTTGGAACGGGTTGGGTCAAGTTAGGTTTTAGAAAGAAAATAGTCATAGTCGGTTTAGGGTAAAAGTTTATGATCCGATCTAAGATAAATAATATATATTATATCAAATATTTACAAAAGTGTCATTGTATATACATGAGTCGTCTCTGGGCTTAGGTAGGAGGAGCACCTGTATATGGCCTAATTTGTTTTCTAATACTTGTTATTAGGTATCTAATTTTTTCGATACTTGTTGTTATGAGTCTAATTTTTTTTCCAATATTTGTTATTAAGGAAATACTCTTAAATTTAATTTTTCTAATATTTATTTTTAGGGGACCAATTTTTTTCACAATACTTGTTATTAAGGGTCCAATTTTTTCTAATAATTGTCATTAAAGACTACTTTTAAATTTTAAATTTTTTTTCAATACTTCTTATTAGAGACCTAATTTTTAGATTCGTCATTAAACCACCAAAATTTTTGTAACAGGCCTGTGTATATATAGCATTTGCGTTTGGTTCGCGGAAAAGATGATTACCAAAGCTAATAATCTTTTCCAGTCTTGCATTATCATGTTTAGTTTAGAAGGATTCTCACTAGGAGGTATTATTTTTTTCCAATAGTGGCCTTCTTCCCCCCTCCCCCCCCCCAAAAAAAAAAAATTGTGAAAATGCTATTCACCTCATTTTCTTAGGTATTACCCAATTCCTTCACCTTTGGACTATATTACCCTTAAGATAATGAATTATGTTCATATTGATCCTTTATTACATTTTTAATTAGGTGACTAATTATTTATGGTGTAAATTTATTAAATATTTTTATTTAATATTAGTTTAATATATAAATGGTGTTGCATATATTTAAATAATATTATAGTATTTAATATATTTTTACTAATATTATATTTATAATGTTTTTAGGGATATAAGATGAGATTGCATGTTGCTTGAGATTGAATGCGTCAAGAGTTGATATTATTAATTTTATTATTTGATTAATAAGATATTTTCTATCTTAAAAAATTAGTAGGTCAATTTATTTTTATCATTTTTACCACTTTTAGATTTATTTATTATTTACTTTAATTTATTTGATAAATGGTCAAAAGTAATAAAAATTAGAAATCTAAACATATTAAACATTTAGTAGTTTACTATTCAAAAAATTAAAAGAGAATAAGGGTATATAAATATAAAACATTTTTAAAAATGATTTAATATATTAATTATATTATAAATAGCAAGTTTTTGTAAATTTTAGATGATGTAACGAAAATAGTTCTATAAATGTTTATGAAAATATTTTTAATTTAATAATTAAAATTTTAACTTGTTAAAAGAAAATATATCACAATAATAAATTAATAAATTTTGCTTCCAATTAATCTTATATTCCTCCAACCAAACACTGCAATCTTATATTGCTACCAAATAAACCAAACAATGTAATGTTACATTCTCAATAACATGTCAGGTAATGTTACATTCCGGTAATCTTATTTTTAAAAATAATCTTATATTTTGCAAATCAAATAACCCTTAAGATTTTTTTTCTTTTCCCTTCATTTCCTTGTCACTCTACTCTGTCGTTTTCTTTACTTTTTTTCTCCTCTCCGGTCGTATTTTTTTCCCACGGGTTTCTCTTTAATTTCTTGTACATTTTATATCAGATCGAGTAGGGTTAAGCTATTTGAAATTTAGATTGAGCGGCCGAAGATATGATCCGATTTGATATGTGTTCATTCTTAATCTAGATGATTTATATAAAGCATAATGCTAAAAAATGCTCATAACGTTTGACTGAATAGTCACTTTGGCCCTTATTTTTTTTAAGCAATTTAGCCCTTAACGTTTTATTTTGGGTCAAAATAGCCCATCTGCGGATGAAAACTGTTAGTCAACTATCGATAAACAACTTGAAGTGACTTAGCAAAATGACACGTCATAAGAAAAAATATTTTATATTTTATACAATTTTTAAAATTTATTATTTGATTGATGTTTCATTCTCTAAAGTCGGTATATTTACATATATGACACTGTTATCGCGACGTGCGCTGCCATATAGGTTTGCCACGCCATTTCAAGCCATTTATCATTGGTTGACTAACAATTTTATCCGTAGATGGGTCATTTTGACCCAAAATAAAATGTTAAGGATTAAATTGCTTAAAAAAATAATAAAGGCCAAAATGACAATTCAGTGGAACGTTAGAGACATTTTTTGACATTATACCTTTAGATATTATATGAAAATAAATATAATTAAATAATTAGTATAAATGAATAATAGTATGATCCGTTAATAAAGTGTTAATTACAAATGAATAATCCAACCTCTAAAAAAACAGCTAAAACAACTGTGCAAGTGACAAAGAATTTATCATACAAAAAAATCCAACTTTTAACATCGATAGTTAAAATTCTTTTCTATCGTTTCGATTTGCTTTTCGTTTTGATTTTCTTTTCTTAATGGCGACGGCAACGGCGGAAAGAAATGAAACTAAGGGTTTTGGCCGGCGGCGACAATGTTGGACTCTTTTCGTGGCTAATTTATCCGAGAATTTACATTGAAAGGGTCTATGACAGGTGTTTGACAGACATGAAAATGTTCTGGATGCGTTTATTCCACAAAAAAGGGCGAGGGATGGATCACGATTTGGCTTTGTTCGAATGAATTCAGAGAATGACGCAAATAGGGTACTGGAAAGATTAAATGGACATTGGATGCATGGCACGCGGATTCGCGTCTCGTTCGCCCAAAGAAATGATCGTGACCATTTCTGGAGGCTGAAAACAGTATGGGAAAATGAGGGACAACGACAACATTGGAAGGAAAGGGATAGGTTGGAAAGGAAGTGTGATACTGGGATTCCAAGGAGAAGAATAGAGGGTGTAATCGACAAAGACAAGGTCTCTATATTGAGTCACTGTGTGGTTGGTTGGTGCAGAAATCCAATTGGATTGGGGACATTGGCGAGAGAGATCAAGGAGGCCAATCTTACTGGCCTTTCGATAATGCGAATCTCAGGTGCGAGAATACTCTTAATGTTCACAAATGATGTAGATAAGCAAGCAATCGGGAAGATGGAAGTGTTGGGGAAGTGGTTCTCGTCGTTACATAATTTGAATTCACGGGTAAGCGAATCTGATACACGGCGTGTGTGGTTATCCATATGTGGATTGCCAATTCATGAGTGGTCGAGGGGGACTTTCACAAATGTGGCGGCTCTTTGGGGATCTTCGATTGTGATGAATCGAATTTGGAACATGGGTCGTACGAGAGGGGTCGTATAATGATAGAAATTGGTTATATGGATAGAATTGATGAGTTACGTTTGAAGATTGTAATTTTTGTATCCGTGTGATGGAATTTGAGCCGATGATAGAACAACATTGTGGGTGCAATGATATTTTAGATGAAATTTCTGTAGATTCACAATCGAATACTGATACTGTGGATCCGATAGCTGAACAGCATCCAAATGGGGAGATGGAGGAAATTAAATTAATTGAGACAAGGAATAGTGAGAAGTTCAATACTGAATTGGAAAAAGAAGGGTCTGCAATATGGGAAGTTACAGGAAGACAGGATGAAAAATTAGGTGATTCGGTAGCATTGAGGGCTTAGTGGACTGTCCGGTGGGCTTTATGCATTTGCCGATTGGATCCGAAACAATAGAAAAATATTGTCAGGTTAGTAAGGAAATATCAAAAGAGTTCGAGGGGGAGAAGGAGACATCTAAACACTTAGCTGACATAATTTTAAACTCCATTGTGCCAACTGAATCGGGGAAGGTGGAACACTCGAGTAAGAAGAAGGGTCGAGGGCTTCCGAAAAAGAACAATAATCAGAAATCAACATCGATCGAGGGATTGGATGCTGCTATTTTACAAGAGGCGCGCTCTACTGTAGAGTTAGGCAAGTATTTGGAAGTAAAAACTATTGGTAACGAAGAGGAAATCATAAGTGATATTGCAAAAATGATCGTAAGGTGGGATCAATGATAGTAGGGATGAAAGTGTTGTCTTGGAACATTCGAGGTCTTGGTTCGATAACAAAAAAAAACGCGGTTCGTGATCTGTTGAGACAGCAAAGCTGCGAGATGATTTTCTTACAGGAAACAAAATTAGAGGAGGTATCGGATTTAATTGAGCAGAACGTGTGGCATTCCAATTATTTCGAGTATGTATTTGCGCCGTCTTTGGGGAGATCAGGGGGAATCTTGGTTATTTGGGAAATCTTAGGATTCTAGATGGAGTCATCTTTTATTTACCAAAATTTTGTGGCAATCTAGGTTACATGGGTGTTGGATAATTGGCAGTGTGGAATGATAAGTATTTATGCTCCATGTGTGATTGATTGCCAGCTACGGTTATGGAATGTGATCAGAGAGTTTTTGCGTGATTCAAATTGACCGTGGTGTATTGGGGGATTATAATGCTGTGAATTCAATGTCGATGATCCCGCGAGAGGTAATCCTGGGCATGCCGGATGTGGTGATGTCTTACGGGATGGTGAGGGTCGTGTATTGGTAATGTTTTTGGGTCCATTGGAGGTGATGGATTCAAATATGGCTCGGAACTTCGAGCGATTGCATATGCGTTGGATATGTTAGTAAATTCATAGTGGCGTCATGCTACGACAATTACTGTTGAGTCGGATTCTGCAGTGGCCGTCTCTTGGGTCCTACATCAGGTTAGTCGCCCTTGAAAATTGTGGTGTTAGTTTGATCAAATTGATGAAGCTCGTCGTGTATTATCATGTATGTGTTTTACTAATGTCTTTCATTGAGACGAATGGTTTTGCGGACGCCTTGAAAAAGGGGGTTAGTCGAACCTCGTGGTTTCGTTCATTTATTTGAGATTGGGGAACGTGGGGGTGTAGGGCGTTTACTGGAGGGATGTTTACTGGTTGGTATGAAGTTTTGGCTTGGTATTCAATGATCTAGACAGTATGGAGGTATAGCCGTATGGGTCCATGTGGTTCTTGGTCGTGATTTGGATCGTTTGTTGTCACGTACGATTGTTTTTTTCTGTCTTGTATTATCACCTTATGTACTCTTTTCTCACATTCTAGGTTTAGGGGTTTAACGAAGCATATATGGTAGTATATTCGTGTATAATTTGCATCTAATAACATCATACATTATTGAGCAAAAAAAATCGATAGTTATACGGATGTAACTGGAAAAACAAGTTTGGATAGCAGAAATGGAAGATTTAAGTTTACATTTACAAGCTTTTTAAAGTCTTTCAGCATCTTCAGTAGCAGTTGTGTGGTCAGGAGCAATGAGGGTACCCATTAATACTACAATCAAAAGCTTTAAAAACTAGGCTTTATCAAACAGCAAACTGCTTAATTTTTAAAGCTTTTGATTATAGTACTAATGAGGGTTTATCTAACCCCTTCTTGTACTTTTTGTTATTTTTCATTAGCTCAATAACCAAAAGATGGGATGATTTGACAGACACAATCATTTTACTACTAAACAGCTGACAAACTAATAAAACAAACTTGTTATGTCCTCAATGTTGTCAGGTAGTAGACACTATAACTTTATTAATATATTTTTTTAATATTAAGGGTTAAATTTATTGAATTATTTTAAATTATGAGCAAATTAATATAATGTATAACTTTTAAGGGCTAAAACTATTATTATATCATGCGTTTTAATTTTACCAACAGAGCGGCATGTTTGTGATAAATTTTTAATTGAACGATTAAATTGTAATTCTTAGAAAAAAAAATAATCCATATATAACTGAATATATAATTGAGTGGCATAGAGTGTATTTTACCTTTTTCAAATATTTTCTTAGGACTATGATCGCACTAATCCCTGGGGTAATCCCAAAATAGCACCTTTTGGGGATTATTTTCCAAAATAGCATAGATTAATTTTCAAGATAGCACCCTTATAGGGAACTCTATGTATGTTAGGTGAGTTTCAACAAAATTTTCTTTTTAATAATATCTTATTAAACTCACTTAGCATGCACGTCGAGAACCCACTTCACATCTTCTATATATTAAATAACGAAAATGAAAAAAAAAAGTTGAACAATTAGAAACGAACTATGAGATTTAGCTTCATGAATTGCAAAAAGAGATGTTGGCATTAGCTTATATAGGCATGGTTAGACTTAGATCATTAGCTTTTGTGTGTTATCAATGTGAGATTTTTGGAGCTAAAATATAGTGACAAACTCTTTAACTCTAAGAACCCCACATTGAAAACAAACAAATGCTACCACTCTAATCATGCATATATAAGCTAATGTCAATATTTTTTTACAATTCATGGAGTTAAATCTCAAAGTTGATTCATAATAGTTCATTTTTTTATTTTTTAATACATTGAAGATGCGAAGTGGGTTCCTTATAGTTTAGTTTTTTTTTTTCATAAAAAAAATTAAGTGAAACTCGTCGTGCATGTTAGTCGAGTTTCAATTAGGATTTACTTAATCACATTCTAATTAATTAAATTAAATTAAAACACAAAAAAAATATTTTTAATTTTTTTAACTCATTGTGCATGCTAGACTAGTTCAATTGGATATTATTAAAAAAATTGTTAAAACTCGTCGTGCATGCAAGACAATTTCCTAGAAATAATGGAGTTCGACTACTATTTTGGAAAAGGGATAACTGCATATTTAGTATCCACACCTATTCCCGCGTTACTATTTTAATATCCCACCTATTTTTTTAGCAAAAAGGTATTTAACGTTACGTTTTATTTTTATTTTGGTACTCCGCCGTTAAAAAATTAACTGCATGCGGACTAGGAGAAAGAAAAGCACACATGACATGTTGACAAGGAGAGAGAAAATTACACATGGTAGGTTATCACATCATTTTCTTTCTCTTAGTCAGCATACCACATTTTTTATAATTTTAGTCGACATGACATACTGACTATGAGAGAGAAAATGATGTGACAACCTTTCCACGTGATTTTTTCTCTTCTAGTCAGTCTATTGTTAATTTTTTAATGGCGGTGGAATATCAAAATAAAAATAAAACATAACGTTAGACATTATTTTGTCAAAAAAATAGATAGAGATTATAAAACAGTAATGCGAGAATAGGTAGAGTACTAAATATGTAGTTATCTCTTTAAAAATAATCCCTATTTTGGAATTATCCCCCAACCCCTTCCTAGTACCGTGTCAGAACTTACCTCTGTCGTGCTTTATTTTTTCTACTCTTTCTTAGAGAGAAACGTCTGCTTTAACTTTTGTTTCGAATTAGTTCAGTTTTATATGTTTTCTTGTTTGCATGGATGCAATGTGTCAAACAAATACTTGGATTCTCCAGATTTTCCTTCACTTTCTCGACGTTTCTCTTTTATCCTTCTTGTCGGCAAGGCATCATCTTCCTCTCTCGTTTACCAAATTCCACAATTTAATGTTATATATATATATGAGAAGAAAAAAAACCTGGCAATTCGGTAGAAATGGGCATTTTACTTGACCTGATTAAGTAGGATTTTTAAAAAAAATTAAATTTGAATCAAGTTTTATTAAAAATGATTTCGGGTCTAATTTATGGTAAAAAATATCAGACCTGACCTAATTTAAGACTGTAATTTTTTCATATATATTTAGGTATATTCACAAATATATTTTTACAATTAGGCAGATAATTGTCCTAAATGGCGAATGAAATCCCAGTCCCCCTTGTATCACAAAACAGCTCGTAAAAACACCATCCAAAGAGCATACGATCTCACTCTCTTGTTCCTTCTCATATCCCTCTTGGTTTATCGTCTCCTTTCTGTTGAAAACCATGGATTCCTCTGGCTCCTTGCTTTCTCATGCGAATCATGGTTCACTTTCATTTGGTTTTGCATTCTCAGCACCAAATGGAATCCGGTGGAATTCAAAACCTACCCACAAAACCTTGAATCAAGGTACAAGTAGAACAAACCATCAAATTATGGATCGAGTATCATATTCTTGTTCGTTATTGATAAAATATTTTTTTGTTGTTGCCAGGTTTGTGGATCTACCAGCGGTAGACATGCTCGTTACGACTGCCGATCCGTTGCTAGAACCGCCAATCATGACCGTAAACACCGTTCTCTCTTTGTTAGCCGTGGACTACCCGGCTCACAAGCTAGCTTGCTACGTATCCGACGACGGTTGCTCCGCTCTTACCTTTTACTCTCTGGTGGAAGCTTACAGATTTGCTAAGCTTTGGGTTCCATTTTGTAAGAAGCACAAAGTACAAGTTAGGGCTCCCTTTAGATACTTCTTGGACGACCCTTCATCACCAAATTCCGAGTTCAGCCATGACTGGAAAAGGATTAAGGTATATAAAAATTTGAGATTCGAATCTAGTTGATATATTCATCACTTTCTTTTGATTCTGTGTAGGTTGAGTATGAGCAGCTTAGCCTAAAAATAAAGGAAGCAGGTCAAAAACCAGCTCCGTGTGGTCTAACAGCCGAGTTTGCTGTTTTCTCGAGCATTGAAACCGGTAACCATCCAACCATAATCAAGGTAAACTCGGTTAAGATTCAAGATTGTAAAGCAGATGTTCTTCATTTCTTTCATTTTTCTGGATTAAAATGGCAACAGAACTGGAATCACTGGAGTTGTTTTGTTGTAGATCGTAGGAGAGAACACAGGTGAAAGTGAAGGTGCTGAAGATGTGCCGCAGTTGGTTTACATTTCCAGAGAGAAACGGCCAAAATATCCTCATCACTTCAAAGCTGGTGCCATGAACGTTTTGGTAATTAATTATTCTTGTGCTAATAGATTAAATATAAGGATAAACTACACAAATAGTCCCATGAGGTTATAGGACATTTTTTTGTTAAGTCCATCAATTATAAAAAAATTACAAATTGATCATCCGACTTTAAAAATAATAATAAATTAATCCTTTTCCTTTAAAAACTTAACGGCAATTGACATGGTAGTATGGTACAAAAATGGCATAATAATAAGGCTTAACTATAAAATAAGTGCTTAAACTATGTTTTTATTTTAATAGGTGCCTAAAGTTTTTTTTGACTGAAATAGGTGCTTTTATTTTTTTTACCAAAATAGGTGTCTCGTTGACTTTAAAATAAGCCAATAAATAATTTAGGCACCTATTACAAAAAATATATAGTTTAGGTACTTATTTTATAGTCAAGTCTAATGATAAATTGGTTTAACGGTATCATAAGCCCTTAAACTTTTGAAAAAAAAAATCAATTAAGCGCCTAAACTTTTTTTGTACTCAATTAATCTCTTATACTTCAAAATTTCATCAATTCACCCTTTTGACCAACGTTGACTATTAAATTTAACAGTTTTTTTAGACCAGTTGGTGTAACATGTATTACAGCGTTGTCACTTGGCATTTTCATAATTTTTTATTTTATTAAAAAATCTTTAAAAATTCTAAAATTTTTGTAAAAATTATAAAAAATAGTTTTCTAAAAAATCTATAAATGTCGCATGAAAGAACTATATTGTATCATGTGGAAATAATATCTCAAGAAAAAAAGTCAAAATTGATGGTCAAAGTTGGTCAAAGGATTAATTGGTGAAATTTTAAGTATAAAGAAATAATTGGGAGCAAAAACAATTAGAGACTTAATTAATTTTTTTAAAAGTTTAAGAACTTATAATACCCTTGAACTTAATAAATTTAACCTTTTATTTTTTTATTTTAATTTAATCCTAAATCTAAAAAAACCCTCAATATTTGAATATCACGCCAATTTTGTCCCTACAAAGATTCTTTTGTTTTTCCCGCATTCTGCTCACCCTTGACCCCACACCACCAATCACATCATCCTCTCACTATCATCATCGACCAAACCACCCACCTTCCGATCAAACTCAACACAGAAAACCCGACAAAACATGGCCCCACCTCGATAATGAATTTCACCTTTGTGCCGGGAAAATTGAACGGAAAAAATGTCAACTTGGAGTCTCTATTGGGGATTTGCTTGTGGTTTCCAGTTCGGAAAAATATGATACAAAAATAATACATGAAAATTCAAAGAACGTAAAATAAAAAAATTAAAACATTCCATTCGTGTTGTTTTTTATTATTCTTAAAAATTCAACAATTAAGTCTTTCTAATCAACTATACGCTTAAGTAGTGTCGTAGAAGAGGTGATCAACTACTCTATTAAGAGAGTTATGAAAACATCGGCAACTTGCCACAAAGTGGATCTAACCATATAAGATAGCATACTTTTTTTATCAGGGACGTGAGTCGTAATGATCGCTACACAAACACCAAACTACTATAAAGGTAGACTAGAATTTTGCTATAAGGCATAAAAAACATGCAAGAAGGCAGAGAAAAGTCGTGTCACAAAAGTAGACAAAGCAGAGTGATTATTATTGAGAACCAAAAATACATTAAAAAAAGAAAAATAAAAGAAACAAGAAAGATCCTCGACAGCTTAGGCAGGCAGGGACGGAGCTATCTCCCCACCCTCGAAAAATTTTATTTTTTTCACTTTGGTCCTCCTATATAAATTGTTTTAAAAATTAGTTTATTTTTGAATTTGCCCCCCTCACTTTTAAAAATTTATATTTTGTCCCCTAACCCAAATCCTGGCTCCGTCCCTCCAAGTAGGTGTCGTCATCGACAGTGTAAAAAAAATTAAGAGCGATGATGAAGAAGAAAGAAAAGATAGAGACTAACCCTAATTGTTATAATTAATTTGATTCTCAGACTAATATTTTTTAATTATTTTATTTAAAAATTTTATAAAATTATAAAAAGATAAAAAAATGTATTATAATAAAGAAATATTTTGATACACAAGCTTGTGCAAACTTTAATTTACACAACCTTTCAATTTTAGGGTGTAGGGTTTTAGGTTAGGGTTTAGGGGTTTAGTGTATAGGGTATAGAATTTAAGGTTTAGGGTTAGAATTTAGAGTTTAAGGTTTAGGGTTTAATGTTTAGGTTTAGATTTTAAGGTGCTAGGGCTTGGGATTTAGGTTTTTAATTTTATAAAAGGATTGTGTAAATTTTTTTCTACGCAGCTTGTATATAAAAACATAACCCTTATAATAACTTTAATAATATTTAAATAAGAAATTTTCAATATTTTTCTAATAACGAATGATATCAACTAAGGTGGAAATCTTAAAGAATAGTACGGATATGATAAAATGTTTATTTATAATTAAATAAATCAATTACTGATTTAATTTTTGGTTTGATTGTTTTGGTACTTATGAAAAACAGAGTAGAGTGTCGGGATTAATGACGAATGCGCCATTCATATTAAACGTAGATTGTGATATGTTTGCGAATGATCCACAAGTAGTTCGTCAAGCATTGTGCCATCTTCTTGGTCCTGAGAGTGAAAGAGATATGGCATTTGTTCAATATCCTCAATACTTTTACAATGAGTCCAAGGACAATGTCTACGGCAACCAGCTGGTAGCTTTGATAGAAGTGAGTCCATACATACATATCGATGTTTTTTGAATGGTTGCTATAATGTAAATTTATGTGTATATATCATAGTATTTGGGGCGTGGGATAGTGGGACTCCAAGGACCTCCCTATGGCGGAACAGGATGTTTCCACAGACGAAAAGTCATCTATGGTGCATGGCCTGATCATGCAACAAAACATACATCTATGGAGGGTAATTTTGATTATGATCCGATGGAAGAGTTTGGAAAATCAAAGGAGTTTTTGGAATCAGCAACCTATGCCCTGAAAGGCAAGGTGAGCCCTCGAGAAAACTTTCTCGAGGCAGCGTTCCAAGTCGCAGATTGCTACTATGAGTTCGGTTCTGGCTGGGGGATAAAGGTTAGTTGAAGAAACCCTAATGAAATATTAAATCATTAGTTCTGTGCATTGATTCATTTGAACTTATTTCTTTCAGTTTGGATGGATATATGGATCCATGACAGAAGATGTCTTGACGGGGCTAACTATTCATAAAAAAGGATGGAAATCTACCTTTCCGTTGCCAAATCTTCCGGCATTTTTAGGGTGTGCTCCGTCAGGGGGTCCGGCGGCGATGACTCAACAGAAAAGGTGGGCGACCGGCATGCTTGAAATCCTTGTTAGCAAAACCAATCCCGTATTTGCCACCTTGGCCGAAAACCTTCAATTCAGGACGTCCTTATTCTATATCTATTATCTTTCTTGGGGACCTTCGTCCATTCCTGAGCTGTGCTATGCCACTTTACCTCCATATTGCATTATTGCCAACTCGCACTTCTTGCCCAAGGTGAGAACATATAAAATCTGTCGGATGTTATGTTCTAAGAATCTAAGGTTGATCGATAACAAAGAGTTCAACAATTCATGTAGGTCCACGACCCAGCTATATTGATTCCGATCGCCATTTTCGTGACCTACAACTTGCTGACACTCCGGGAATACCTAAAAACCGGCATGTCCATTCGAGCATGGTGGAATAACATGAGAATGGGCAGAATTACAGCCACTTCGGCATATCTATTGGGAGTTCTGAGCGTCGTTCTCAAACTTGTAGGATTGTCGGATACAGTATTTGAAGTCACACGAAAAGATGATCAGCCTTCCAATGAAGAGGATGGCAACGTAAAAAACCGTACAACAGAATTTACTTTCGATGACTCGCTTATTTTTGTGCCGGGCACAACCCTTTTGGTGCTTCACCTCACGGCACTGCTCTTGCTTTTCTTTGGGTTCCGGCCATTGGTCAATCATGGCGACGCGGTAGGCTTAGGGGAGGCCTTCTGCAGCCTTTGGGTGGTGCACTGCTTTCGACCATTCATGAAAGGGTTGTTTAGACGAGGAAAATATGGGATTCCTTCTTCCACCATATTCAAATCAACTTCTTTGGCATTACTTCTTGTTTGTTTGTTTGCTTGTGTAGAGGACCTCATGGCATAGAAACTTTGAATTATCAAAGATTATGTCGTCATTTGAACTTCTTTTAGTAATAATTTGAGCTGTACTTTTGGAATATCAAATTCAATAGGTTTCTGATTAATTAACTAATTTTGTGATGTTATCGACAGTGGGTGATCTTTTTATTTTTAATTTTTATTTTAATAAAAACTCACATTTTCAATTTTTTTCTTTTTTTCTACGTATCTTGCTACATTTATTTCGTCTGTTGTTGTGATATAACCTTTTTTTGTTTTGTGGCACGATTCAAATCTACCTTCTTTTAATAGTTTTGAGTTCATATAGCTTTTTTCACTGTACATATCCCTACGGTCTAGTATGATTGAGAGTTTGTTGACATAATCTGAACTATTAATGAAACTAATATGCAATATTACTTGTCATTCACCTTTTCTATATACATAAACGTTTGAATAAAAACAATAAAATTTCAATGATGGTTGTTGAGTTTCTTAAAAAAATTTAAAGAATATTAAAAGAATATTTTATTTTCTTCACACACTTTTTTCCATGTGTTATTTTTCTTTTAAGTTTTTGTTTTACATGGCCTCTAATTTTTTAATGAAATTTATATTTTATTTCAAAAAAAATTCCTGTTACATAATTGAATATGATCGTATTTTTCACAATATCTATAAATTTATGATTTTTTTTTCTAAAAAAATAACATAACCACTACAACAATGATGATATTTTTCGACAGAAAATTTTCTTCAAAAATAAATAATAAATTTAATTCTTAATATTTATAATTTTTATCAAACTGAAATTTATATGTTATGTATTCTATTAGGAGATGTTTAAACTTTTCCGTGACTCGGAAAATGTATGCAAAATATAGAATAAATTTATACATTGCTGAACTGTTGCTAAATTATAAACTCAATTTTCCTAACTCAAGCTTGAAATCAATCTAGGGACAACTTTTAAAGGGCAAGTATGAGAATAAAAATCTTTTTACTTTTTTCGGTATCCTATTTATACTACACACTAAAAAAATTTAAAATTTATGATTAATGTTTAGAATTAGTATAGTATATTTTTAATGTTTAAAGTTTAAAATTTAAAATTTAAAATTAATATTTAAAATTTAAAAATTTAATACTGAGTATAAAAAAAGACACAAAAAAGAATAAAATTTTTATCCCAAGTATATATAGATTAATATGTTGGAAAAAAACAATTTATGTACAATTAATGCAACTTATTTAACATATAAATTATATTTTGATACACATATTATATAAAAATTATTTTACTTTACACTATAATGTTAAATTTTTAATACTAAATATTAATCTTAAATTTTAAACTATAAACTAAATTTCAATTATTAAAACTAAAAATAATATTGTGTAAACTAATTTTTTCTTAATATATATTATATTGTTGCTTGTCGTGGTTGGTAGTGGGGTTTATCTACTTTGCAAGGATCTCTCTATGATGGTGTTTTTTGTCGGTTGAAATAACAATGGGTAGTTTAGGATGAGAAAAGATTCGCAAATGACGTTAAGATTTTCTGATCATATTTGAGAGCTACAACATATTTGAGAGCTACAACAGAGGTCGTTCATTTACAAGTAAAATTACATTTTGTAGCTACTATATATTTTTTAAAAAACTAAAATAATTTCCCGGCTTTTAATAAAAATAATTAACTTAAAAGAGAATTTTATAAAATTTATTTTTCGTAAAATTTAAAGTCACCATCGATCATTTTAAAAATAATAAACCAAACACCAATAAAAATAAAATCAGAGAAAAATTTAGGTCTAAAAGCTGGTTACGTATAGAAAAAAATTAACACCCTCAACGCCCAAAATTAATATCTAATGATTCGCATTTTATTTATTAAAAAATAAAAGTTTTAGTTAATTTAAATTTTAATTCCTAAAATATATATATATATGATAATTCAAAATTTATCACTATTCACTCCCAACAGAATACCAAAACAATTAGACCTATCGCTATATGCAAAATATATATATGCATCATAAATTAATTTGAAATAAAAAAACAATAACATATAAATAAATCATAAAACAATATTAAGGTGTTATATGAACATTATTTAATATAATATATTATTATACTATATACTAATATAATTATAAACACATCATACATAAAATAATAATATAACTATAATATACAGTAATATAACATAGTAACGATAACAATAATAATAATAATAATAATAATGACTTTAAGATAAAAAAAACAAATTAAAGAACCAAGATTAAAAACAAATAAAGGACTGAAATGTAAAGATATGAAAATTATTAAGGACTAAAGTCAAAATTATACCAGGAGGAAGAATAAGGTTGAAAACAATTTTAGGACGGAGGTCCTTACGCTGTAATTGACCCATTTTATTTAACTGATCAGCCCCAATTAGATCAAAAGAGGACCAGATTAAAAATATGAAAAAGACAACGACCAAATGTGATATTGAACCATGCGGCAGAGACAAAGTTTAAAGAAATTTGGGCTGAGGGACTTATTAAGTAATTATACTTTTTTTAAGTTATAACCCAAAAAAACGCATTAACAGATTCACTTTTCCTTTTTATTTTTTCACTCCAGCCGCACCATCTCCCTTTTCTTTGTTTTTCAGTTTCATTTGAAACCCTAAATCAAAAAACACCCCCTTTTTCATTCAAATCACAAGATATTTTCAGATCAAAAGGATTAGTATCTAAATAGCATACAACTCAAACCATTCATGGGTGGTTCTTCCTCAACCATGGACGATTGCGACGGTTCAGTTTCGAACCAAGGTAAGCCGAATCATCCCCTTTATTTTTAAAAAGAAAAAAAGCTTGATTCTAATGTAAAAAAAATATAATCTGTATACCTTGTCTTTATTAACTCGAAACTTAGATCTGGAATTTTTTCTGCTTTTTTTTTTTTTTTTCACAAACTCCTCCCCTTTTACAACTGATTACACTGGGTTTTATACCCGTTTTCTATCATATATAAAAAATACAGAAAATTTTCCCATTTAATGCTTGATTTGCTCTGGTCATGATGTTGTTTGGGATAATATTAATCTTATTTCTTTTGCTTTTTTGCAGATCTGATGGACGTGGAGCAGATATGTCAGGCGGCGGAATAGGCGGCCGGTCAGAGATGGTCGAGGGTAGGCCGTGGTGGCACGCGTGCATCGCACGGTTGATGGTTGACCGGCGCGTGTAACACACGAGCGAAAGATGAATGGTCCCAGGCGGTGGCAGTGGCTGATGGGATAAGGGTTAGGGTTTTTTTTAGGTTAATTAGGGTTGGGGTTTTTTGGTTAATTAGGGTTAGGGGTATTTTGGTAGTTTGGGTTATTTTAATATCTGGGTCTGGTTAAGTGGGTAACTGGATCAGGTCTATGGATTTGGTTTATTGGATCAGACTTGTAATGGGCTTGTTGTAACGGGTTTGTAATTTTGGACTGGAAATATTAAATGGGTTTGATTGGGTTTATATTGGAATTTTAGATTTGTGATAATTTATATTGGATCCAAATTGGTTTGGTACCCGGTTAAAAATGGGTTATTACACATTTGGATTACCTAATTATTAAAAGTTACATTTGAGTTACTTAATTATGTGTAAGGTTATATCTGGGTTGTCAAATTATTAAAGGTTACATTTAGGTTGTTCAATTATGAGTAAAGTTACATTTGGGTCACACTTCATATTTTAAAAATTATATCAATTTAGTTATTTTTTCTTTCAAATAAATATTTCATTTGCAATCATTAATTAATCTAATATACATATTGATATATAATTTTTAAATATGAACAGTACCCAAATGTATTATTGCCTATAATTGAGTGATCCAAATCCAAGTGTAACTTTTAATAATTAGATGATTCAAATGTAATCTTACTCATAATTGAATGACCCAAATATAACTTTTAATAATTGGATAATCTAAATATAACATTACTCATAATTGAGTGGCCTTCGTTATAGTTTACCCTAAAGTATTTGAAATATTAACACTTTAAGATAAGTGGGCACAATATTTATTGATTTTCAAAAGAGATTATGACTTTCAGGTCATCACTTTCGTGCACCATTAGGGGTTTCCGGACTATTCATACTTTACCTGAAAATATAATACTTCCATCCGAACCTGATCAAGTCTAATATTTTATGATATTTTATCCGATTCGTACTTGATTCGAATTTTAGAATAAAAATTTGAATCCAACCCGGTCATATATAAGTAAAAAATTATTTTTTATTTTTATTTGATAAAATAGAGAGTTGATTGAAAAAAATATAAATAGAAAGGGAGGATTATAATAAATATTTTATTTTTATTAGACAAAATAGGGAGATAATTGAAAATATATATATAAACATAGATGCATTATAACAATTATACACAAATATTTAGAATAAAATTAAACTATTATTTCGAGTTGAATCGGGTATTTTTCACATTAAACTCAAATCCAACCCGACATTATCCTAAAAAAACTCAACTCAACTCGAACCCGCCCGAATTTTTTAAAAATTTTAATCCTATCAAAACCTATCGGGTCTAGATCAATTGACTATCCTATACAGGATTTTAAGACATTTAAGCCATCGCCTAGAAGTGGTTAAATATTTCTAATGTCAGCACCTTATGATAAGAGGGCACAATATTTTCTTATATTCAAAAGAAATATTATAACTTTTAAGCTCAAACGCAAAAATTTAAAAAATTTCATTTTACGTTTGAGAAGTGTTTTTAGAGCTAAAATTATAAATTTAACCTTTATTGTGTTGTGTTTATTTTACAACTTATAATTTTTATCACCACATAATATTATGATTAATAAATTGTTTGTTGGTCTATTAAAAATAAATAAATTATTTGTTTTAAATATTTTATGTCTCTTCATGTCAAAAATTCTTAAACAAAAAATACTTAAAATTTTATGAAATTTCATAAAAATCATATCATAAAAACCTATTTAATAATAATTTTTATATATATTTATGATAATATAAGTTGATATATTTCATATATTATAATTTTAAAGAATTTAAATATCATTTAGATTTATATTTTAACTTATAATATCATGGCTAAAATGATCATTTATCTTCTCAAAAATACTTTTGGGTAAAGTTCACAAATGGTCACTAAACTTTAGTTAATTATTTAATTTGGTAACCAAATTTTCAATTGCTTCAATGTTACCATTATACTTTGTGATTTGCTTTAATTTGGCCACTGAGCTCTTAGCGGACATTAAGAAAGTGGCGTATCATTTAACAAATTTTGTATAATAACACATTTAGTTATCTATATTTGCACATTCAAATAATTTAGTCCTAATACAAAAAATAATAATAAATTTAACACTCAATATTTACACATTATTTCAATTTGGCCTTATTTTTAATTAAAAATAATTTAACTCTAAACTTAAGATCATAAATTCAAAACACTAAATCGTAAACCTCAAACTCATAAACCCTAAACCTAAAACACTAAACACTAAAACTATAAACCTAAAAATGGATTCAGAATCACAGAATAAACATCAACACGATGAACTATGCAATCATATAGACTAACAACAAAGAATCTCCTATTGTAAACGACAAAGCCAGCCTGGAGCATAAACACAAATTAGCTAAGTAAACACCCCGATTCCGTCCCGGATCTAGAGCATTACTTTCGGGTCACCCAAAACCGACCCATCAAAATTTCTCGTTTAAAACCATAAGTTGAACGTTCTCAAAACCATCCATTTCCATAAGATCCACGTAGATAATAAGATTAAAAGGGTTTCCAAAATATATATTCCAATTAAAATACACCTGTAATCACTCATTTTTGTACGAGTTTTTAGTATTATTGTAATAATATATATAAATAATAATAATAATAAAAAATTAAAAAAGCAAAAAAAAAGAATTTAATAATAAAAAAGGGGAGGGGAGTGGAGCACAAGGCTCCACGTCACCCTCCTCCCCTCTATAAATAGGAGGGCGACATGAATTGCAATTGAAAATTTGGCAGCAAGCTAATTTGAATCGGCATAAGGGCTGGCCGAATAAGGGAGCTTAGGCTCCCGGCTAGCCCAGGATCGGGGCAGTGTCCTCGGTCCTAGTCGGTTCGATCGGGGTCCTATTTTAAGTCTGATCTAGTTAATATTTTTGGAGAGGTTGTGGTAGATCTTGGTGGGGTCCAGTCAGGGTTAAATGTTGTTGAACTCCTAGTTAGTATATATTTTCTTTCCTTTTTATTTATGTTGTAATTTTTATATTTTAATGAAGTAGTAGTTAATTTAAAATTGTGTTTTTAATTTGTATGTTTATTTATGTTTTAGATTAGTATGTTTTAAATTTATGTTTTATTTATGTTTTTTTTTTATAAGTTAGATTAATATATATGTATGTATGTTTTAGATTATTATTTTATTTATGTTAGATATGTTTTTATTTATGTGTTAAATTAATAGTTATGTATGTATTTTTAGATTAGTATTTTATTTATGTTATATTAGTATTTTATTATGTTAGTATTTATTTATATTTTTATCGCAGTGTATTTATTTATATTTGTCATGTTTTTTAAGTTTACATAACGAACATATATTTTGTCAATGCGGTGCCTTTTTATTCGAGCGTAAACGGGGCCAGTATCAGGCGTAGTGATAGTGGTTGGGCGTTTACTCTCGAATAACGAGGCCTTTAAAATATACTCGCATTTATAACCAAATTTTAATTTAATCATCACTTTAATCCGGAAAATTTAATATTAATAAAGCGGTAATTATTAAAGTACCAATTTTGGGCGGTGTGGGGGTGCTAATCCTTCCCCATCCGTAACTGACTCCCGAACCCATCAATTTAAAATCTCTGGTTTTCTACGGTGTCCGGTCCACCTTGAGTGGCCGGTGGCGACTCCAATTTTAAATAAAATGCAGGTTTTATAAAAACCCTCTTTTTAGCGAAAAAAACAGCGGAAATCATCATTTTCCAAAAAAATAAAAAACATCTTTTTTAGCGAGAAAAAATATCGCTACAGATGGCGACTCCACTGGGACATTTTTGTTTTTCAAAAACAAATGAGAGTCGAGCTTTTTCAAATAATTATCGCTTTATTAATATCGGAAATTTCGGATTAAAGTGACTATTAAACTAACATTCGGTTATAATTGCGCGTTTATTTTAACGCATTTAAAATTTGGCATATAAACCCGTATTTTTTAAGTGGGGTGAAAACGCTAATGCTTTCGTGGAGATATCGTTCTCCCGTGTAGGCCTAGCAAGTACCTTCGGGGCTGAGTACCTTATGCTTTCGTAAGGATATCGTTCTTTCGTGCAGGCATAAGCGAATGGGTCCCCCTGAATTGAACTCGGTTGAAAGGAGCCTATAATGGGTGATGACCGGGGGCCTTGCTACTCTTAGTAGAGGACAGCGAGTACAATTCGGGTACCTCTTAGCACCAAAACTGCACATAGTGAGCCGTAGGAGCCAACCCTTTAGAGCCATGTGAAACTCTGTCCGATTAGTGGTCACTCTATTTAGGCTCTGGTGCATTGTTTCTTGTTTATGTACAGTTTTTATTACTCTATTTTTGTTATATTTATCATTTGTTTTATTTAATCATTTTATTTGGTACTAACTCGTTTTATTTTATTCTCATCGCACTGAGTTCACCTGCATCATTGCACAACATCATCACAATCTTAATTTTGCATTGCATCGATTTAGGACACATTTTGCATGCATTCATTTTTAGAATAATAAAACTAATCCTCGGGTTGCGTCATTAAATACAACAAAGATGGTCGATCTAGCATCTTACAAAGCTCCTTACAAAAGTTTGGTCTTGGGGCATGTCCAAAAGCACCCCCACATCTTTTACAAATAGTGTGCCTCTAACAAGGTCTCAGTCCGGGAGCATTCTTTGCCAAGGTCCAACCTTCATTGCCGAGTCAAACTCTTGCATCCTTGACCACAGTTTGCAAAACTGCACCTAATCCATAATAATAATAATGAGCTGCCATGAACCAACACACAATTTATGAACCCAACTTAGGGGGCAACAGAATCAGCACTCAAAGTGTCAACTTTAAGAGCAATTTTAGATGATGGCATGTAATGAACAAAATTTTGGGGCATCCACCCAGATAAGAGCTGATCGAACCCGAGACAAGGTTAGGGCACATACAAAAAACCAAGATCCTGACGGGACCAGTGAGGAGTCAGGGGCATCCCTTTGAGGATCGAAAAAAATCATATCACATTCATGCATTTAGATTGCATTCATCTTGCATTAAGCCATTTTTGCATACGTCATACATTTAGATTAAATGCATACACCAAAATCATCATGCATTTAGGGTAGACACATGCATTTAGACATAAAATTAGATACATTCATGCAATCTTGCTTGTACATAACAGGTCTAGGAAAAAGACCGAGTACCTTTGACATGGGGGCAATGACAAGAAGGCCAACCCTAGTCTTGAAGGATGCCAAACACGAAGAAGATGGAAACACCCAAAATAAAAGGTATCAGCGACAAAATCTTTGACAATTACTGACCAATGTTTTTTCTTTTGTAGGATTTGATTCCTCCGATGATGGTGTGACGAATACTAACAAAAATTCTTTTTAGATTATGCCCTTTGTCGATAGAAAAGCCGGGCAAAATTTTTCCAAAAAATTATTATTATCTCGCTGTCAGTGGCGCAGTCACCCAACATCTTGTAAATCGTGCCTTCGTCGGTGGGGGTACGCCAACTTAATGAAGATCTTGCCTCCGTCGGTGGTGTTGCAGATCAAAATTTCCATCCAGATCCTATCTCTCCGCCGGTGGTGTAATGGATCTCACTTTTTGCTGATCTAGTCTCTCCGGCAGTGGTGTAGCAGATCAAATCCTATCCAGGTCTTGCCTCTTCGACAGTGTTGTAGCTAGACCTAAATTTTACTCGGAGTTTACCTTTTATTATAATTGTAGCTAAAAAAATCAATCCAAAAAAAAAAAAAAAAAAAAAAAAGTAAAAGAAAGGAAAAAGAAGAAAAAAGAAAAAAGAGAAAATTGAAAAATGAATGAAATGAAAATCAAAAGA
The DNA here is from genome assembly GCA_019671005.1 of Hibiscus mutabilis. Taxonomy (NCBI): domain Eukaryota; kingdom Viridiplantae; phylum Streptophyta; class Magnoliopsida; order Malvales; family Malvaceae; genus Hibiscus; species Hibiscus mutabilis. The sequence goes on along the minus strand of CM033755.1, from coordinate 6,310,578 downwards.
AAATTTATCAACTTTATCGCCCGATCTAGTTCCTCCGCTGATGGAGTGGCCAGGTCCAAGCTTCCGTCGCGCTCAGATCCCGCTCTCCGCTGATGGTGTAGCCGATTCCAAGTCGTCATTATCAAATCTTGTTCTCCGCTGATGGAGTTGCTAGGTCCAAGCTTTCGTCGTCCTCTGATCCTGCTCTCCGCTGATGGTGTAGCCGGTTCCAAGTCGTCATTGTCCAATCCAGTCCTCCGCTGATGGAGTGACTGGGTCCAAGCTCCCGTCGTCCTCTGATCCTGCTCTCCGCTGATGGTGTAGCCGGTTCTAGGTCGTCATTGTCCAATCTAGTCCTCCGCTGATGGAGTGATCGGGTCCAAGCTCGCCGCCCTCCTCGATCCGCTCTCCGCTGATGGTGTAGCGGTTCCAGTCGTCATTGTCCAATCGATCCTCCGCTGATGGGAGTGACCGGGTCCAAGCTCCCGTCGCCCTCTCGATCCTCGCTCTCTCCGCTGATGGTGTAGCCGGTTCCAGGTCATCATTATCCGATCCAGTCCTCCGCTGATGGAGTGGCTAGGTCCAGTTGCGGCTGTCCTACTTATCTGCTGATGGTGTAGTAGGGTTCCAGTTAATATTTCTGTTTCTCCGTTGATAGATCCAACTTTACTGATTTTCAAGTTTTCTTTATTAATGTTGTATCTAGAAAACAAATCAAAAAAAGAGAAAAAGAAGAAAAAATCAAAGAAAAATAGAAAAAGAAGAAGAAGAAAAAGAAAATAGAAAAAAAAAAGAATAAGAAAAAAGAAAAAGAGAAGAAAAAAGAAAAAAGAAGGAAAAAATCAAGAAAAAAAAAAGAAGGAAAAAAATGAGCTTTCAACCAAATTCTGATCATGTCTCTTCGTCAGAGTCGTAGCTTGATCACAAAAAAAAGAACAACTATCCGATCTTGCCTCTTCGTCGGTGTCGTAGCTGGATCAAATCTTTAGACCATGCCTCTTCGTCGGTGTTGTAGCTTGGTCAAATCTAACTTTCGGTTCTGCCTCTTCGTCGGTGTTATAGCTGAACCAAATTCACTAACTTCTGGTCTTGCCTCTTCGTCGGTGTTGTAGCTAGACCAAATTCACTAACTCTTAATCCTGCCTCTTCGTCGGTGTTGTAGATTGGTCAAAATTCACCAACTTTCAAGTTTTAAGGAAAAAAAGAGAGAGAAAAAAAGAAAAAAGAGAAAAAGAAAAAAGAAAAAATATGAAAAAAGTGAAAAAAAGAAATAAAAAAAGAGAGAAAAAAGAGAGAAAATTTGTCAGTTTTCTGATCTTGCCTCTTCATCAGAGTTGTAGCTAGATCAGGCATCAGAACTTTCACCTATCGGTCTTGCATCCTCGTCAGTGTTGCAGCTGGATCGAATTTTGCAGACCCTGTCTCTTCGTCGGTGTTGCAGCTGGGTCGAACTCTCTTTAGGTATTAGCTTATTACCAATAATGTAGCAAGAAGAACTCGGTTTGGCTTCCCCAACAAACAACCCCCATTTTGAAGGCTTTGCTTCCCGAGAGTGACAAGGTGGATCAACCAAAACAAGAAAGAAGACATATTACAAGAGAATGAAGATCTACAGAAGAAAGAAGACACGCGTCAAAAGGAGAGAAGTTTAGCCAGATAAAACAAAAATGAGTGCTTTTGATCTTTGCTTTGTTCTCGTTTCACAAGAACAAGCAAAGAGGGGCAACTGTAATCACTCATTTTTGTACGGGTTTTTAGTATTATTGTAATAATATATATAAATAATAATAATAAAATTAAAAAAAAGCAAAAAAAAAGAATTTAATAATAAAAAAGGGGGAGGGGAGTGGAGCACAAGGCTCCACGTCACCCTCCTCCCCTCTATAAATAAGAGGGCGGCATGAATTGCAATTGAAAAATTTGCAGCAAGCCAATTTGAATCGCATAAGGGCTGGCCGAATAAGGGAGCTTAGGCTCCCGGCTAGCCCAGGATCGGGGCAGTGTCCTCGATCCTAGTCGGTTCGATCGGGGTCTTATTTTAGGTCCGATCTAGTTAATATTTTTGGAGAGGTCGTGGTAGATCTTGGTGGGGTCTAGTCAGGGTTCGTCGTTCGAACTCCTAGTTAGGTATATTTTCTTTCCTTTTTATTTATGTTGTAATTTTTATATTTTAATGAAGTAGTAGTTAATTTAAAATTGTGTTTTTAATTTGTATGTTTATCTATGTTTTAGATTAGTATGTTTTAAATTTATGTTTTATTTATGTTTTTATTTATAAGTTAGATTAATATATATGTATGTATGTTTTAGATTATTATTTTATTTATGTTAGATATGTTTTTATTTATGTGTTAAATTAATAGTTATGTATGTATTTTTAGATTAGTATTTTATTTATGTTATATTAGTATTTTATTATGTTAGTATTTATTTATATTTTTATCGCAGTGTATTTATTTATATTTGTCATGTTTTTTAAGTTTACATAACGAACATATATTTTGTCAATGCGGTGCCCTTTTATTCGAGCGTAAACGGGGCCAGTATCAGGCGTAGTGATAGTGGTTGGACGTTTACTCTCGAATAACGGGGCCTTTAAAATCTACCCGCATTTATAACCAAATTTTAATTTAATCGTCACTTTAATCCGGAAAATTTAATATTAATAAAGCGGTAATTATTAAAGTACCAATTTTGGGCGGTGTGGGGGTGCTAATCCTTCCCCATCCGAATCGACTCGAACCCATCAATTTAAAATCTCTGGTTTTCTACGGTGTCCGGTCCACCTTGAGTGGCCGGTGGCGACTCCAAATTTAAATAAAATGCGGGTTTTATAAAAACCCTCTTTTTAGCGAAAAAACAGCGAAAATCATCATTTTCCAAAAAAATAAAAAACATTTTTTTAGCGAGAAAAAACATCGCTACAACACCGTTTGACCAAATAACAGTAAATCAAAATAAAATACAGACTCGATTGTGGTAAGGTCCTATGAATACAATCAGTCCAAACTAAACATCAAGTATTGTACTCTAAAACTGGCTCGGTGCTGGGAAATCTTCATCGATGTGCTCTTCCAAACGCAACCTGTCAACCTACGCACGGAAGAAACCACAATTCCGCACGCTGAGCTAACAAAGCTCAGTGGTACATTTCTACTCTACCACAATTCATGAATATCATAAAACAAGCATGCATGATAATATAATTAAGAGTGCACAGAAAGGCTTCTCCACATCTAAGGATCATCTTCTAGCCTATCCTAGCTAGAGCTTACCACTGTTTCAAGATACCACTATTATGTAAGAAGTCTACCAAGTCATCCTAGGCTTACCATATGCGAGGTCCCACCGACCAAAAAGTTACGACTCCTATACCCTGATCACATAGCCCAAGGGTTATCTAGCCTATACTCGAGATCATAAACCCATCGAGTTATATCTCATATCTTGATCACAAAGCCCAAGGGTAATACAATCCGTACCCGAGACCACATAGCTCATCGAGTAACAACCTTATCCTGATCACATAGCTCGGGGGTAACTAGTCAACATCGTTTATCCATACAACAACGTAAATAACATACATTCCCCAATGGCCAACGAAGCCCTACTAATTTTTCTCGTGCTCACGCAGCCGTCGAGTTACCCGTGATCACATAGCCATCGGGTTAAGATCATATCCGGACCACTATAGCCACAAATACGTCCTAGACATACTTGGATCACAATAGCCACAAGTAGTCTTATCCTGCGATCACATAGCTGAATAGGATTACTCGAGATCTCATAGCCCATCGAGTTACTCAAGATCACATAGCCCATGGATACGTCGGATGTACTCGACTATATAGCCTGGAGTACCCATCCCCTTATATGAGTGCCCTTGCACCGACACTAGGGCATCCGGATTCCTAACTAAGACTCATACGATACACATGCTCCCTCGAGCATCAACATATCTCACCGAGAGATAAAAGGCATCATGCCAACCATTACCAATGCCCCAAGGCATGAGTCGTTTGTTACACTATTTAATATGTGTCTGTAGGATTTGTTACGCCTTTCTCATTAGATTATCTCATTACTCACGACAACTAGCCTACATGGGCGTCCCTTCAGCACACAGCAAGGACCCCAAGCTATCTCGTAGCAATAACTGATCCACCACGGACCCCTATGGATTACCAAACTAAGCAACTTATCCAACTGTTACTAAGCCATTAGCCCTTAATCCACATACGGATTGCTAACCTCAATTTCTTAGTTTTAGAGTTTGTTTTATACCTTTAGGGACCTACCAGATCCTTTACCACGAATTAAAGAACCCCCGAACGTAAACTCAACTTTCTTGGGCAGATTGCCCAGCGTGTATCAATACTCTAGGGCGAATATCGATACTGCCCTCTTGGTATCGATACTCCCACATGAGTACCGATACCCCAATTAGGTTCAAAAAAATTAACCACAAGCCGTACCGATACACTCTTACCCCGTATCAGTATTCAGCATCGGTACTGGGACCGCCCCGTATCGATCCAAGCCCGTACTGATACTCTACCCTTCGCGTACCGGTACGCTAAGCCTCTCCTAGGCAATCAACATCACGTATCAGTCCTCCCCAATGGGTACCGATACGCTACGTACCGTACCGGTACTCAAAGCCTTTCCAGGCAATATAACAGTGCGTACCGATACGCCCGTTGCGTACCGATACGCCTAAGCGCTACTCGATTTCCATTTGAGTGAGGGGTACCGATATACGGGGAGGCGTACTGGTACACCCCTCATAAATCATCCCTCAATATACAAAGAAGTACCGATACGCAACCACCTTGTACCGGTACTTGAGCCCAGATTTTAAAACCTGGAGCTCGGGATTACACCAATCCCACCCTTAACCCCTATGAATAAGTCTTAAATCTTTCCTACAAGTTATTTGGAGTATATTAGGTGGTTTCCTACGAGTTTTACCCATTATCAACTCTCAAAACGTGATTTACCATTAGAGGGGTTTAAGGTTCAAGAACCCTAACTAAGCAACCCATAAACATAAAACCAAGCAAGTCAATCATCTTATGAGGCTCATGAAACGTAGGAGTCAGAGAAGTACTGACCTTTAGCAAGGATTCACGAGCTAAAGCAGCAACTAAACTTCTTCCACCTCTTCTTCCTTGCTCCAAGCTTCAAACCCAACTTCCACCAAACCAGGGATATTTACCTTGAAAGATAGATCTTTGCTTGCTGATCAAATCTCTCTTGATCACCAATCCGAGATTCACACTCTTCAAACTCAAGCTTTCATCTTTTCTTTTGGTTCTTGGGTAGGAGAAATGAGAGGGTTTTTGGGAGAGAAGAACAAGGGAGCCAAGGTGATATCATCACCTCTTTTTTTGTAGAAAATGTTAAGGCTCTACCAGCCTTTGTCCCTCATTTATGGTTTTACCATAATGCCCTTCCTCAAAACCCAACATAAGCCAAGCCCAAACCACCAAGCAAGCCCAAAAACGCATGGATGCCCATAATAGCCCAACAATTTAGCCTGACATATTGGTCCAAGACCCGGGTCAACGTTCATTGTTGACTCGAGAAATCCGGGTCGTTACAATTCTTCTATCTTTCAAGAAATTTTGTTCTCGAAATTTAAACAGATAAAAGAGAGATGTAACCCGAATAGATCTAACCACCTCGCCATTCAGACATGATCACCTTGATTAGGGATAGTTCTCCCTCAATCTACCTTAAACAGAACCATATCATAAGCCACTCGCTCTCAACACTTCTCTTGAGGTTTCCAACGATTCTTTTTCAGCAACCAACGACACTTATGACGAACCATTAAACATGGTAACATAACCAAACTCGAGCCACGCTGCTCAAACATTAACTTTAAGGAATCACCCCTAAAGGATTCTATCTCGGTTAACCAATCCTTTCTACTAGCATCTGTCAACCAAAACTTAACTTGGGTTTTATCTACGTCTAAAACGTTGCACCACACCCACAAACCATCGTCAGGAACGCGCTATGTCCAACAACCATATCCAGTCAAATCTTTAATGGACAAGAAAAACCCTTACGACCGATCATTATCACCAATCCATCTTGAACTGACAGCTCTTTTCCCCAGACTGAACTCACCAAACTGAAACTTAACCCTTTTTTTTAACTCGCTTTCACACGATCGAAAATTACTTTCGATTTCAACAACTTGGTTCTGAGCAAAGACCATTGTCACATAGGAACTCACACAAGCAACCCAAAACTTAGCCATTCTACTTGTAAGGCCTAAGCATCTTCTTCCTCACCCTGGCTTCGGTCCCAATTATCAGACGTGAAAAGTCATCAGACTATTCTCAAGGATCGCCAACTGGTTCGTCTAAAAATATTTCTTTGCAAAGTAACCACCCGGTTACCCTTAACAGAACTACTGATCCACATTTTCGCTGCGCTACTCTGATAACTTCCACACGGTTTGCCTTAACCGATAACAATTTTGATCGACTCCATTGGGCAATCCTCCAACCCTGTAAAATCTAGCTCAACAGGTGCACCAGCCAAGCAACTATTCTCACGATTGTACTACAGCTCAACACATCCAAGGCCATCATACAAGCTACTTACACGCAAACACGATCTCGGCAAAGCACTTGGCATCGACACCCAGTTGGTCGTTGGCACAAGTGTGCCTCCAACAAAGAGTCCATTATGTACCATGCCACGAAGCGACGAACACTAACAACGAACTTAACCTCACGTTTATCGTGGTTCTAAACCACAATCAATTGGTAAGATTACTCACTCACCGAGGGTACCTCCTTACCCTCACAACACCCACAACACTAAGACTATGAACTCTCAACTTTCGCATCTACAATGCAAGCTAAAAACACCTTGCAACCTGTAGAACCTTATTTGAGCTAGCACTACGGAGCACAACGTCTACTTTAGAGAGGTTAAAATCCTATACATCCAACACTAATAACTAGATTCAAGCAATATAAACTTCACTGCTTCTCACACGCAACCTACGACGCACTTGCTCTCTCAACAACCATCTATGATAAAACCTTATCTAGCAAATGATGTAATTCTATTTGCCTCCTAAAGTAACAACAAACCCAAGATTTATCGAGATGCATATCACAAGAACCGGTCTATTACACACTGAAGAGCTAAACAGCTAACACAACAGCTAAAACAACATAAACTTATTTACCTGCCATATCCTCGGTCGCAACGTTGTCAGCTCCAATCTGAGCTGCATACTGCCTAGCAACGCCTCGTGCGCCAACCTTGGTGGTGGATCTCACAGGACCTCCACCTTGATAACCTGACGGTGCCCTAACCCCGCCTCTAACAAAATTCTAATCACGACGGGAAGCAGCCAACCTATGAGACTGAATTGATGAGTCCTCATCCATGACTGTGCAATCATTTGCTATATGCCCTGGTGCCCGGAACCAATAACAAACCCTCTGAAGCAAAAAGCATACTCCATGGTGATATCAACCACAATGCTCACACGTCGGTGGTAGTAGTGCTCCAACAGAACCATCAACACTCCCTTCTAGCGTAGAAAACAAAGAGGCTCTACGAACCCTCAATCTAGATCCTAAGCCGACTCTCAGCAACTGGTCTAAAGCAACTCTCTTCGAACTTCTCGAAGCATAAAACCTCTCGCGCGGACAGGGAATATGATTCATGATATCTGGGGTCTCCGCATCACAGCCTCTAGAATCCTCAAACTGATTAGATGTTAAACTCTGAAGCCGCTCAAGTGTCTTCGAACTATTGGCCGACTCGGAGAATGTCCCAAGCGGACCCGCTATCACATGCAACTGAAGGTCAATATTCAGGCATTGTCTGAACTTTTTGCACCTTAACTCTTCCGTCACAACAAGCTCTGGGGCATAACAGCTCAAACATAGAAACTCTTGCTCATAAGCAAACACCATTCAATCTCCCTAAACCAGATGCGGAAACTGGTCCCTCATCTCATCTATGCGTACCTCACTGATGTACTTTTTCCAAAACTCATCCACAAAGATGTCTCATGCCGGTCGCTTCGGCTGTAGACCCAACTCTACGGTCACTCACCACTTGTGTGTATTGCCCTTCAGAAGGGAAACAATGTAATCAAGATCATCTTCTGGGCTTCCCTTCATTTGTCTCAAGATTCTTTGTGTGTCGTGCAACCATTGGTCAGCCTTGATCGGGTCATCCTCACCCAAGACTTAGAAACTCTTAGGTCCAAAACGATGAAGCCTCTCTATAGGGGTCTTGCGAGGTGTCTCAGATTACCTCGGGTTAGCTTACACCACACGCAAAAGGGCAGAGATAAGGTCACGAAAGTGATCCGCCTCTCCACTATCGGTTCCACCTTCCATCAATCTTTTTCTGAAACACATCAAACAATGTGGCACATCAGGATCCCTAGTCTTATAAAGTACACTTAACTTTAGGGACTTGTATTCACTAGACACCTTACCACGACCTCTACAACACCCCGATGTTTCCAAGAACTGACTAAACCTAGGCTACGATACCAAATTGTAACACCCCAATTCCGTCCCAAATCCAAAGCATCATTTTTGGGTCACCTAAAATTGACCCATCAAAATTTCTCATTTAAAACCACAAGTTGACCGTTCTCAAAACCATCTATTTCCATAAGATCCACGTAGATAATAAGATTAAAAGGGTTTCCAAAATATATATTCCAATTAAAATACACCATTTGACCAAATAACAATAAATCAAAATAAAATACAGACTCGACTATGGTAAGGTCCTATGAATACAATCAGTCCAAACTGAACATCAAGTATTGTACTCTAAAACTGGCTTGGTGCTGGGAAATCTTCATCGATGTGCTCCTCCAAACGCAACCTGTCAACCTACGCACGAAAGAAACCACAATTTCGCACGCTGAGCTAACAAAGCTCGATGGTACATTTCTACTCTACCACAATTCATGAATATCATAAAACAAACATGCATGATAATATAATTAAGAGTGCACAGAAAGGCTTCTCCACATCTAAGGATCATCTTCTATCATATCCTAGCTAGAGCTTACCATTGTCTCAATATACCACTATTATGTAAGAAGTTTGCCAAGCCATCCCAAGCTTACCACACGCAAGGTCCCACTGACCAAAGAGTTACGACTCATATACCCTAATCACATAGCCCAAGGGTTATATAGAGTATACCCGAGATCACAAAGCCCATCGAGTTACATTTCATACCCTAATCACAAAGCCCAAGGGTAATACAACCCATACCCGAGATCACATAGCCCATCGAGTAACAACCATACCCTGATCACATAGCCCAAGGGTAACTAGTCAACATCGTTTATCCATACAACAACGTAAATAACATACATTCCCTAATGGCCGACGAAGCCCTACTAATTTTTCCCGTGCTCACACAGCCGTCGGGTTACCCGTGATCACATAGCCATCGGGTTAGGATCATATCCGGATCACTATAGCCACAGATACGTCCTAGACATACTTGGATCACAATAGCCACAAGTAGTCTCATCCTGTGATCACTTAGCTGAACAGGATTACTCGAGATCACATAGCCCATCGAGTTACTCGAGATCACATAGCCCTTCAAGTTATATTTCCATATCCTGATCACATAGCCCAATGATAGGTTTCGGACCGCATCCATATCACATAGCCTATGGATACGTTAGATATACTCGATCACATAGCCTGGAGTATCTATCCCCTTATATGAGCGCCTTTGCACTGACTCTAGAACATTCAGATTCCTAACCAAGACTCATACGATACCACATGCTCCCCCGAGCATCAATATATCTCACCGAGAGATAAAAGGCATCTTTCCAACCATTACCAATTCTCCAAGGCATGACTCGTTTGTTACACTATTTAGTATGTGTCTGTAGGATTCGTTACGCCTTTCTTATTAGATTATCTCATTACTCACGGAAACCAGCCTATATGGGCGTCCCTTCAGCACACAATAAGGACCCCAAGCTACCTCGTAGCAATAACTGATCCACCACGGACCCCTATATATTACCAAACCAAGCAACTTATCCAATTGTTACTAAGCCATTAGCCCTTAATCCATATACGGGTTGCTAACCTCAATTTATTAGTTTTAGAGTTTGTTTTATACCTTTAGGGACCTACCGAATCTTTTACCATGAATTAAAGAACCCTCGAACGCGAACTCAACTTTCTTGGGCAGATTGCCCAGCGTGTATCTATACTCTAGGGCGAGTATCGATACCGCCCTCTTGGTATCGATACTTCCCCATGAGTACCGATACCCCAACTAGGTTCGAAAGAATTTGACCATAGGTCGTACCGATTCGCTTTTACCCCGTATCAATACTCAGTATCGGTACTAGGATCGCCCCGTACAGATCCAAGCTCGTACCGGTACTCTACCCTTCGCGTACTGGTACGTTAAGCCTCTCTTAGGCAATCAACATCGCGTACCGGTACTCCCCAATGGGTACCGGTACCCCTACTAGATTCGAAGAAGTTTATCCTAAGGACGTACAGATACGCTACGTACCGTACCGGTACTCAAAGCCTTTCCAGGCAATGTAACAGTGTGTAGCGATACGCCCCTTGCGTACCAATACGCCTAAGCGCTACTGGATTTCCATTTGAGCGATGGGTACCGATACATAGGGAGGCGTACCAGTACACCCCTCACAAATTGTCCCTCAATATACAAAGGAGTATCGGTACGCAGCCCCCCGTATCGGTACTCGAGCCCAAATTTCAAAACTTGGAGCTCGGGATTACACCAATCCCACCCTTAACCCCTATGAATAAGTCTCAAATCTTTCCTACAAGTTATTTGGAGTATATTAGGTGGTTTCCTACCAGTTTTACCCATTATCAACTCCCAAAATGTGATTTACCATTAGAGGGGTTTAAGGCTCAAGAACCCTAACTAAGCAACCCATAAACATAAAACAAAGCAAGGCAATCATCTTATGAGGCTCATGAAACATAAGAGTCAAAGATGTACTAACCTTTAGCAAGGATTCACGAGCTAAAGCAACAATCAAGCTTCTTCCACCTCTTATTCCTTGCTCCAAGCTTCAAACCCAACTTCCACCAACCCAGGAGATATTTACCTTGAAAGATAGATCCTTGCTTGCTGATCAAATCTCCCTTGATCACCAATCCAAGATTCACACTCTTCAACCTCAAGCTTGTATCTTTTCTTTTGGTTCTTGGGTAGGAGAAATGAGAGGGTTTTTGGGAGAAGAGGACAAGGGAGCCAAGGTGATATTATCACCTCCCTTTTCTGCAGAAAATGTTAAGGCTCTACCAGTCTTTGTCCCTCATTTATGGTTTTACCATAATGCCCTTCCTCAAAACCCAACATAAGCCAAGCTCAAACCACCAAGCAAGCCCAACAACGCATGGAGGCCCATAATGGCCCAACATCTCAGCCCGACATATTGGTCCAAGACCCGGGTCAACGTCCATTGTTGACTCTAGAAATCTGGGTCGTTATATTAAATGTATTCTCATTTTTTGAATTAGGATTAAATTGTTTTAATTTACAAATATTGAGGACTAAATGTGTTATTATACAAAATTTGTTAACTAGCACGTCACTTTCTTAACGCCCATTAAGAGATCAATGGCCAAATTGAAGCAAATTACAAAGTTTAATGGTAACATTGAAACAATTAAAAGTTTAGTTACCAAATTGAATAATTAACCAAAGTTTAGTAACCATTTGTGAACTTTACCCAATACTTTTTAACATCAATACTAAACAATTAAATTTTAAATCAAAGGCTTAAATGAAAAATAGGTGCCTAAAGTATACTATTTTTGAACTTTAAGTGCGTAAAGTATTTTTTGTAATAATAGGTGCCTAAAGTTTTCAAAGTTATAATTTTAGGTGCCTCAGGGTTAGCTTTCCGTTAATTTTTTAAAAATATATATTTTTTATTTTATTTTATTTTTAATTTATTTTATTTTTTAAACTTATTTAAAAAACCTTAAATTTCTAAAACTCACAAAATAGCCCCTAAATTTGAAACCCTAACTCACCAAAGCCCAAACCACAATTTGAGTGGATTTCGTCGCCAATGGTGCCGCCGCCGCCGACCACATCCGTCGCCGGACCACCACGGTCGTTTACCCTATCATCCCATCACTGAAAAATCTACCGAAGTCGTGCAAAACATCGAACGAAGGCCAAAACATTCAAAATTTCATTCGAATGATTTGCGATGAGCGGTGGCAGAACAACGACGATTGGTGCATGGGTGTTTGGGAGAGGAGATGACGCTCCATTCTGTCGCCGGAATCGTGGCCAACGACGGCGGGAGTGGCCGGATTGAAGGATTTAGGTATTTCGAGATTTAGTAATTTATGAATTTGGGAGCTTTTTTTTGAAAATTTCAATTTTTTTATTTTTTTAAAAATAAAAAAATAATAATAAGATAAAACTTGCCACATGTCACATTATAATTGGCTACCAAGATTTTTTTAACAATAGTTAACCCCGAGGCACCTAAAATTATAACTTTAAAAACTTTAGGCACTTATTTTTACAAAAAAAATATTTTAGGCACCTAAAATTTAAAAAAATGTATACTTTAGGCACCTATTTTTTATTTAAGCCTAAATTAAATAATCCAAAACATTCTTCAAAACTTTTTTTCAAAGACAATGCTAAATTGTTCCCAAGTATGCGCCCCAACACAAAATATTTTATTTGATATAAAATAATCATAAATAATATAATATATATTAAAATTATTCTAAAATAATTAAGCCTTAAATATCAACTAACTCCACCAACAAGGGTTGGGTACAATGACAAGGCACATTACACCCCTTCATGTTCGAATCTTGGAGACGACCTTATTGGGAGGAAGAACCACGAATCTCGTCACATGGACCATAGAATGAACATAAATTATACCAAAAAAAATATCAACTAACTCAACACTTGTTCTATTGGTTATAGATGTCATAATCATAAAAAAACAAGATCCATGACAAAGTTTAGCATGTCAACTGAAGTATAGACTTGAAACACAACTCTGTTTTCCAGAATATGAAGCAATTCTAAACATTCTTATGAAGCCATCAAACAACACAGGTACTGTTCATGGAACCGAACGAATTCATTGGTGTAAGTAGCCTTCACCACCTCTCCTTTCTCCAGTCCATAGTATCGAGCTATTGCGTCTGTTTTCATCATTTGGGGCAACTGAAAATGTATAACATTTACAGAAAAAAGAAGAAAAATTAGCATGTTCCTAATACATACTTCAATTCTTCATGTATCGTAAAAGGTTCGTGTCCGATGCATATTCAAACATATAGAGATGGCACGGAAGAAATCATAGTTTGTTTCGATAGTAGCGTATGCAGTTCAAAGAATTAACATTGATTACCTGCTTATCTTCCAACTGGTACTTGTTCAGCAATTTTCGTTTTTCTTCAGCAGTCAAAATGTGATGTTTTGGCATCAAATGGTGCTTGGTTATGTTAACATACAGGCCAGCAATCTGCAGCCATCCACAGTTTATTCATTATGAAGACAATGTTTTGGGGAAGTTTCCATGGCAGTTACAGTACTCCCACCCTTTACTTTTCCCTAAAATTGTCATGTTTGAAATTCGTATCCTATGCATATTCGAATACAGATACGGAATTATGGTTCTCCAATTATATGAGAAGGCTATGAAAAAATTGGACATAAGCACTCACTCCTCACCCCTGAATCCAACTATGAAAGAAGAGCAAAGGCATGAGGTGAGCAGGGATGGATCGAGGGGATGTTGGGGGCAATCCCAACCCCTAAAATTTTAAATTTCCCTATAGTTTAGATATTTCCTTTGTATTTTCTATTGATAATCTAATTTATCACCTCCTGAATCGTACAGTCCGACCCTGAAGGTGAGGCCACTTACTTGGAACACCTCCACTTTAAAAGGAAAACCATCCAGTTCTTTTTGAGCAAAGTAGGTCATTTTGCTCTGCAGGACAAGTATGAGGCCACTTAAGCTTTGATTTAGAATCTGGTCACGAAGAGCACAAACAGTTGATTTTCCTATATCATCTGTTCCCATGAACACAACCAGGATCTGCAAGCAACTTAAAAGATACAATGTTTATATTACTGCAAATGGTGCTTAAGATAAAATATCATATAGTAGAAACTTCAAAGATAATTCGACATACTCGAGTCTGAATCGGATATGTTCAAGTTTTTCTAACCCTTTTCATTGAATTTATAGGATCCTTAAAGGATTATATTCTTATATGCATGTAGGAAAAAGAATTATAATTCAACATACTATTTGTTTTATAATGTTAATAATAGGCTGCCAAAAGGGGATAAAACACAGAGGGGAGCAGAACGCTCAACAGTTTTATTTCAAGGAATTTTTTTTTTTGGATAATTTATTTCAAGGAATCTTGTTTATACGTAATTAGTAAATGTATAGAATGCAGTATGTACAAAAGTAAGGCCTTTTGTTACCAAAAATGCAAAAGATAACCTTTTCCTCTCACATTTTCTCATCATCCAAACAGACTGATACAACCCACCAATAGTCATCAATCACATACAAGCATAACCAAGCATGTTCATGTTGCCATACACATCACATATATATACACATTCATATATGTACTGTACTGTACAGTGTGTACACACACAGACATTCATGTATACAAGTACATGTATACATACCCGGTAACATATATATAAACACAAACTCTTAGATATCTGGGAAAAAAGAAGAAGAAAAATCCCTTCCAGAAAAGAAACCAAATGAATCATTTTCATGGAAACCAAACATTTCCCCCCAAACAAACACTTTGAGAGAGCCCAAAAAGGTCATGAAGTTTACCTTTTTAGAAGGGTTGGAACGCAGAGAAGCATGAATACGGAGACGGTCGAGGTCGGGTTTGTCTCCAAAATGGGAACGGAACTCAGCGAGTGTGCGAGTTAACTCCGAGTCAGCCACGGAATAACCTCGGTCTTTGAGCACTTCCCAAGCAGTCTTGCGTGCCAAGAAAAACCTGTGGCTTTCCACGCTACCCTGGTCCACCATGCTTCTGATGCACGCCCGAGCTTCCTCAGCTCCGCGATTGTTACCTCCGTGACCGGAACCTGCGCCGCCGTTACCGTAGGTGGTTTTGCACTCTTTGACTTCCGGTGAGTGATGGCATAGTGAGATATAGAAGGCAATGGAGGGCTAGCGCTTTTATACAACATACCAAAGCAATGCAGTGCATATTTGCGGGAATAAATTTGGAGCGTTGATTTGGTTAGACGTATGTACATTGAACGGTCAAGATCACTTTGAGGATAATTGAAGAGGTATGGTCTCTCGAAAACGAAGGGTCTTTGTCGTCAAAACACAAGTGATATTTGTAAGGGTAAAAAATTAGAACAAAAACATTAACCCTAAAATTTAAATCCTACACCTTAAATCATAAAAATTAAATCATACACTTTAAACCCTAAACTTATTTCTTTTAGTTTGAGACATACATAGGGCAAAGGATTTATGTTCAAAAAAATTAAAACTAAATTCTGTTAATTATGAGACGAACAAAATTTATTTGTCCTTTTTTATGTCTTTATATATACCTCAACCTTAAAAATTAAATTATAAATCTTAACCTTAAATTCTAAATTTTAAACGTTAAACTCGAAAACTAAATATTATGTTTAGATTTGGATTTGATTTTATACTAATTTAAGTTTTATTATGTATGAGTATTATTTAAATTTATGATAGTCTAAATCTATATACATATCGATTATCAGTTGAGTGTATCTTATTATGTTACTAGAAAATATTCAAAATTTAATTTTTATTTTTTGGTAGTAATATTCAAAATTTATTTTGAATATAACAACTATACATTCCAAATAAACAAAAATAAAAAAATCTATATTAAATATAAACAAAAAAGTATATATTAAATCAATATTAGTATTAATATGTACATTTTTATTTCGAATGGCTTGAAATTCTGAACGTTAATACAGTAATTAAGGGAATAATTATATGCAAAATAATTAAGCACATTTTTGTGTTGTATTTACAGCTATCCGTTAAACATTTTTTCAGTGTGCAAAACGTGTTGAACCTGGACTGTTTCATGTCCAGATTCATTGAGCAAAGCAACAGATATTACAGCTGTTTCACAGCATTTTTAAAACGTGTTTTAAATGACATAATTATAGGATTTAAATTCTGTCATTATCCTAAAAGTGGTTTTACAGTTTTAACCCCAATTTTCAACTATAAATATGAGCATTTCTCAGCTCATTTTACATATTTATCTACAACGGTTCCTTACAAACACTAAAGTTTTCTCTGAGTTTTCTGATCAAGGTGAGCAATACCACCGTTTCCACTTTGAAGTTTGGGTGTACATACTTCAAAGAGACCGTGCTAACCTTGGAGGACAATCCGCCTGTAGCAGCAACTAAACCAGTTGGGGCGAATCTATTTCTAAGGCAGTGGTTTAACCACGACACGGTTCAATCCTTTCCGGTTCTTATTCTTTACTAGTCAGTGATAACGCCCTTGTTTTGCTGTGATTATTTCCAACAATTTAAAAACAGATTATATACTGCAAATGTCGATCTAATCGAGCAAACTTGTTCCTGATCTTTCCAAGCTCGACACACTGGATGGGTTCAATTACCGGAGGTGGTTGCAAAGAATAATGATATTCTTTAAACAACTCAACCTAGAATATGTGATACTCCAACCGGAGCCATCTCAGCCTGCCTCAGATGTTGCTGATGCCATCATAACCAATGAAGATCTCGCAGTTGTCCAAATGAATACAGAGAAGTTCCAAAAGGACAACAAGACGGTTCGAGGTCACCTACTGAGTCACATGTCAAACAAGTTATTTGATATGTTTCACAAAGAAAATAGTGCCAAGTTGATTTGGGATACTCTTGAAACAAAGTACAGAGCCGACGATGCTGGAATAAAAAAATATGTGGTCGGCGAATGGCTGAAATTCCAGATGACGGACGAAAAGCGATCATGGAGCAAGTACACGACTATGAGAAGTTGGTGTTCGACATCCTTTCTGAAGGAATAAAAATGTGTGAAGTGTTGCAAGCCAACGTCCTGATCGAGAAGTTGCCCAAATCCTGGTCTGACTACCGCAATTCTCTCAAACACAAAAAGAGAGATATGACGATCATAGAGTTGGTAGCCCATATGAAGATAGAAGAGGCAAATCGTCTAAAAGATAAAGTTTCCAACTCATGGTTGAGGGGGATGGGTCTAAAGCCCATTGGTTGAGGAATTCATGGTGGATACCTAACTTAGTTATCTAAGTTCAATGTGGTCAAACGAAACCATAAAGAGTACTCATAGTGTACATTTTATAACCTATCCCTAAGACGAATAATGTACATGCCAGGTTGAGTTATATTACTCTTAATAAATTCATATCCCAGGTTTTGGGTGGTCTTATTGAGAAAGACTTGATGAATTTACCGACTTTGGTTGAATAACTACTATTAATAAGTTCATAGCCCAATGTTGAGTGGGTAGTCCTATCGCGAATGACTGAATAAACTTGCCGCTAGAAATGATGAGTTTTCAACTCTTAATGAATTCAATCACAAGAGTTTAGGTTGTTCTATTGAGAAGAACTTATTGAATTCACCGATTAAAGAGGTTAAGTTTTTATTCTTAATGAATTCTTATCCCAGAGTTTGGGTGGTTCATTTTACATATGAACTTGAAGAAATTCACCATATTTATTGTAAGGATGAGCTGTTGCAAAAGCTCTTAATTATTTCATAGCTCTTTTGAGTGGTTTATGTGTAGATAAACCTGATGAAATAACCTATGTAAGTGAGAAGGATTAGCCGCCTTTTATGGAAAACATTGTGCTGTTTTTCTAGTACACTTACTAGAATCTTGAGGCCAGATGGCTATATCTGTTTACATTTGTATATTTTCCGACACATCGAGGATTTCAGTGGATGAAGGGGTTAGTTATGTACTATGAGTTCACCACTATCTTAGAAAGTTCCATATTCGTTCACTTATCTAAGAGAAGAATTACTCATTTCACTATGTAATAGTTCCATATACGTTCACTAGTGCTTAAGCAACTAATCTCACTATTGTTCTTCTCATGTTTTTAAAACTCAAATATTTTATAACTCTGTTTTTTCGAAAGGTTCTTTCGCATTTGTAGGGGATTGTTGGGAAAATGCTCAAGTCTAGTATCCCATATTGGGTGGGAAATACATTGAGTTGGGTTTATATAGAGGCCTTTATAGCCTTCCTTGTTGAAGAGTAGTAGAAAAGGCCCCCGCGCGCGGCGCCGTTCGGCCAGCTTGGTTTGTGTTCGTGTTCGTGTTAACACGTGTCGAAGACACGTCCGCGTGCGTTCTATCTTTTTATAGAAAATTCGGAAGAATGTTTTTTCAAAATTTCTGAACACTGGAAAAATTATTTTCTTTGAGACTACTGTATTTATAATGAGTTAAAATGGCTAGAAATTCTGAACGTTAATACATTAATTAAGGGAATAATTATATGATTTTTAAATGGATAAAATACCCAATTATCTGAAACGTTTTGACAGATAATTATGCACACTTTTGTGCTGTATTTACAGCTATCCGTTAAACATTTTTTTAGTGTGCAAAATATGTTGAACCTGGACTGTTTCACGTCTAGTTTCATCGAGCAATGCAACAGATTTTACAGCTATTTCACAACATTTTTAAAACGTGTTTTAAATGACATAATTACAGGATTAAAATTCTGTCATTATCCTAAACGTGGTTTTGCGGTTTTAACCCCAGTTTTTCAACTATAAATATGAGCCTTTCTCAGCTCATTTTACATACTTATCTACAACGGTTCCTTACAAACACTAAAATTTTCTCTGAGTTTTCTGATCGAGAGGAGCAATAGCACCGTTTTCACTTTGAAGTTTGGGTGTACATACTTCAAAGAGACCGTGCTAACCTCGGGGGACAATCCGCTTGTAGCATCAACTACACAAGTTGGGGCGAATCTGTTTATAAGGCAGTGGTTTAACCACGACATAGTTCAATCCTTTCGGTTCTTATTCTGTACTAGTCAGTGCTAACGCCCTTGTTTTGCAGTGATTATTTCCAACAATCTAGAAACAGATTATATACTGCAAATGTCGATCCAATCGAGCAAACTTCCGGAGGTAGTCGCAAAGAATAATGATATTCTTTGAACAACTCGACCTAGTCTATGTGCTAGTCTAACCGGAGCCATCTCAGCCTGCCTCAGATGCTGTTGATGCCATCATAACCAATGAAAATCCCGCAGTTGTCCAAATGAATACAGAGAAGTTCCAAAAGGAAAACAAGATGGTTCGAGGTCATCTGCTAAGTCACATGTCAAACAAGTTGTTTGATATGTTTCACAAAGAAAAGTGTGCCAAGTTGATTTGGGATACTCTCGAAACAAAGTACAGAGCCGAAGATGCTGGAATAAAAAAATATGTGGTCGGTGAATGGCTGAAATTCCAGATGACGGATGAAAAGCCGATCATGGAGCAAGTACACGACTATGAGAAGCTGGTGTCTGACATCATTTCTGAATGAATGAAAATGTGTGAAGTGTTTCAAGCCAACGTCATGATCGAGAAGTTGCCCAAATCCTGGTCTGACTACCGCAATTCTCCCAAACACAAAAAGAGATATATGACGATCATAGAGTTGGTAGCCCAAATAAAGATAGATGAGGCAAACCGTCTAAAAGATAACGTTTCCAACTCTAGTCAGTTTTCTTTAAAAGCTAACCTGGTTGAGTCTGGTGGTGCCTCAGGTTCTAAATTCAAACAAACAAAAAGGCAAACCAGAAAAAGAAAACCAAGCCCGATAAGACTACCAACTTCAAGAAGCCAGAGAAGGAAAAAACCCAAGGTAAAGTGGTCAATTGCTACGTATGTGGGCAGCTTGGTCATAAAGCCTACCAGTGTCAATAGTGGTCTGATCGTCAGAATCAACCACAACTCAACGTTGCAGAGAATGTCAGTGATGTTATTTCAACAATGGTTTCGAAAGTCAATCTGGTGGAGAACAACACCGAATGGATCATGGACACTGGCGCTTCAAGACATTTCTGCGCCAAAAGAGAGCTGTTCGCTGAGTTCGAAGTCGTAGACAAAGGAAAGCAAGTTTACATGGGGAACTCCAGCAGCTCCGACATGCTTGGCAAAGGGAAAGTTTTGCTCAAACTGACATCGGGTAAAACTTTAGCTTTAAGCAATGTCTTGTATGTACCCGCCTTTAGAAGAAATTTGATTAGTGGTGGATTATTAAATAAGACATGCATTAAACTAGTTTTCGAGGCAAATAAACTAATATTTTTTTCGAAAAAAAGATTATGTAGGGAAAGGTTTTTTACAAAATGGTTTATTTGTAATTGAAATCCAGTTTAATGAGAATAATGAAGCCATTACTTCTGCTTATACTGTTGAGATTCTTGATATGTGGCATGCTAGATTAGGTCATGTGAATTTTCAATCACTTAAAAAACTCATAAAAATGAAGTTAATACCTAATCTAGAATATAATAGCTTTAACAAATATGAAATTTGTGTAGAAGCTAAGCATACCAAACCTACTTTTAAAACAGTCTCTAAACGTAGATCTGAACTTCTAGAACTTATACATACTGATCTAGTAGACTTTAGAAACTATGAAAGTAAGGGAGAAAAACACTACTACATCACCTTTGTAGATGATTTCTCTAGATATACAAAGGTTTATCTCCTTAGAACTAAAGATGAAGCTAAAAACTATTTCCTTATTTATAAGGCAGAAGTTGAGAATCAGCTTGATAGGAGAATAAAACGTGTTAGATTCGATAGGGGTGGTGAATATGAATCTAATTTTCTTAAAGATGTGTGTGAGAAGAATATCATAATACAAGAGACCTCTGCTCCTTATTTTCCTCAATAGAATGGCATTGCCGTGAGGAAAAATAGAACTTTAAAAGAGATGATGAACTCTTTGTTAATAAGTTCTGGTTATATGATAACATGTGGGTGAAACTATTCTCTCGGCCAATCATATATTGAACCGAGTGCCTCATAAGAAATTATATTGTACCCTATACAAATTTTGGAAAGGTTATGCACCAAATTTGTAA
The DNA here is from genome assembly GCA_019671005.1 of Hibiscus mutabilis. NCBI lineage: Eukaryota > Viridiplantae > Streptophyta > Magnoliopsida > Malvales > Malvaceae > Hibiscus > Hibiscus mutabilis. The sequence goes on along the minus strand of CM033755.1, from coordinate 6,289,409 downwards.
TACCTGAAAGTGTGGGGGTGTTTGGCAAAAGTTGGTGCAGTGTTTATAGGGTACGCTACAAATAGTGTCGCATACAGGTTTATGTCTTTAAATGGCTTCTTAATTTTTGAATCTAGAGATACAGTATTTTTTGAGGGCTCATTTCCTCTTAAAAAACCTAGATTAAATGTTGAGATACAATGAGAAAGTCATATTCCTGCTTCTTCTAGTATTCCTATCAAGGAGACTTCAGAGTTTGAATTAGATCCTAGAAGAAGTAAAAGACAAAAGGTAGCTACTACCTTTGGACCAGATTTCATAACTTCTTTTATTACTGAAATAAGTGATCTAGACTCTATAAATGAACCTATAGCTCAATCTTTCCTTTTAGATGATGATCCTAAAACATATAATGAAGCTATAAGTTCAATTGATGCTAGTTTTTAGAGAAGTGCCATTTATGATGAACTAGAATCTATTAAGTCTAATCACACTTGGGAGTTGATTGATTTGCCTAGAGGATCTAAACCTATCAGTAGTACATGGGTATTTAGAAAGAAACTAAGACCAGATGGGTCAATCCATAAGTATAAGGCAAGACTAGTTGTCAAATGGTTCACTCAGAAGTTTGGTATTGACTTATTTGATACGTACTCTTCTGTGACTAAAATCTCTACGATCCGTGCCTTGTTTGCGATCGCATCCATTCATAAGTTGCATGTACATCAAATGGATATAAAGATTGTATTTTTGAATGAAGATCTAGACGATGAGCTCTATATGGAGCAACCACCAGGTTTTGAGACACCTGGTATGGAATGCAAAGTATGTAGACTTAAAAAGTCTCTCTATGGCCTTAAACAAGCTCCTAAGCAATGGTATGAGAAATTCCATAAAACCATTTTGAGTTTTGGTTTTATTGTTAATGGAGTGGATGCATGTGTGTATTAAAAAATGTTTGGTATTGATTGTGTCATCATAAGCTTATATGTGGATGACATGTTTATTTTCAGTACTAACATTGAATCCATTAAAAAAACACAAAATTTCTTGTCTACTAAATTTGAGATGACTGATTTGGGAGAAGTTGACGTAATCTTAGGAGTAAAAGTTACCAAAACATATAAGGGTTTTTCTTTAAATCAAACACACTATATTGAGAAAGTGTTAAAGAAATTTGATAGTTTTGATGTCAGCCCTGTTCGAACTCCTTATGACTCTATTATATATATATATATATATATTTAAAAATAAAGGAAATAGTGTTTCCCAGGAAGAGTATGCTAGAATTATTGGAATCTTTATGTTCTTAATGACTATACTCGGCCTGATATTGCCTATGCAGTAAGTAGATTAAGTAAATATACTCATAATCTTAGTGGTGAACACTAGATTGCACTCAAGCGCTTACTTACGTATCTTAAGGGTACTATTGATTGGCAACTGGAGTCAGTACATTTTATAACCGATTGGGTTACCGGTAATGATAAAGTAAGCTTCACGAGTGGGTATGTCTTTACCTTAGGTGGTGCAGCGATTTCATAGAAGTCTGCTAAGCAGACTTGTATTATACGCTCTACCATGGAGTCAGAGTTTATTGCTCTTGACTTAGCTGGGCAAGAAGCCGAATGCTTTGAAATCTATTAGCAGAAATTCCTTTGTGGGGAAAACTGACTTATTTTGTATCCTTGTTTTGTGATTCACAAGCAGCGATATGTGTGGCAAAGAGCCAAGCTTACAATGGTAAGAAGAGACACATTCGCATAAAACATGAATCAGTGAGACACTTAATAAGGAACGAAGTACTCTCTTTACAGTATGTGAGGTCAGAAAGGAACCTAGCTGATCGCTTACCAAAGGCTTAAGTCAGAAATTGGTTCTAGATTCGTCGAAGAGGATGGGTCTAAAGCCCATTGGTTTAGGAATTCATGGTGGATACCCAACTTAGTTATCTAAGTTCAATGTGGTCAAACGAAACCATGAAGAGTACTTATAGTGTACATTTTATAACCTATCCCTATGACGAATAATGTACATGCCCAGGTTGAGTTATATTACTCTTAATAAATTTATAGCCCAGGTTTTGGGTGGTCTTAGTGAGAAAAACTTGATGAATTTACCGACATTGGTTGAATAACTACTCTTAATAAGTTTATAGCCTAGTGTTGAGTGGGTAGTCCTATCACGAAGGACTGAATGAACTTACCGCTAGAAAGGATGAGTTTTCAACTCTTAATGAATTCAATCCCAAGAGTTTGGGTTGTTCTATTGAGAAAAACTTATTGAATTCACCGATTAAAGAGGTTGAGTTTTTATTCTTAATGAATTCTTATCCCAGAGTTTGGGTGGTTCATTTTACATATGAACTTGAAGAAATTCACCATATTTATTGTAAGGATGAGCTGTTGCAAAAGCTCTTAATCATTTGATAGCTCTTTTGAGTGGTTTATGTGTAGATAAACCTAATGAAATAACCTACGTAAGTGAGAAGGATTAGCCACCTTCTATGGAAAACATTGGGTTGTTTTTCTAGTACACTTACTAGAATCCTGAGGCTAGATGGCTATATATGTTTACATTTGTATATTTATACATTTTTATATTTCGACACATCGAGGATTTCGGTGGATGAAGGGGTTAGTTGTGTGCTATGAGTTCACCCCTATCTTTGAAAATCCAGATTTGTTCACTTATGTAAGAGAAGAATTACTCATTTCACTATGTACTAGTTCCAGATACGTTCACTAGTGCTTAAGCAACTTATCTCGCTATTGTTCTTCTCATGTTTTTAAAACTCAAATATTTTATAAGTCTGTTTTTTCGAAATGTTCTTTTGCATTTGTGGGGGATTGTTGGGAAAATGCTCAAGTTTAGTATCCCACATTGGGTGGGAAAGTACCTTGAGTTGGGTTTATATAGAGGCCTTTATAGCATTCCTTGTTGAAGAGTTGTAGACAAGGCCTCTGTACGTGCGCGCCGCCGCCGCCTTCCGGTCGGCTCGGTTCATGTTAACACGTGTCGAAGACACTTCCGTGCGCGTTCTATCTTTTTATAAAAAATTCAGAATAATTCTTTTGCAAAATTTTTGAACACTGGAAAAATTATTTTCTTTGAGACTACTATATTTATAATGAGTTCGAATGGCTTGATTAGTTTAATGTCATATTACATGAATGTCATGCACATTTTGTTTTTGTGGTCTTTTTATATACATATGCTCAAACATGTTAGGATTAGTTTATTTAAATTTTGGAAGCATGTTTTTATTTTTTCTTTCCCATATTTGTGCTTATGCTTTGTGCTCATTAAGTTATGTTATGTTTTTTCTTATTCATATACTTTATTATTTTGATTTAATTTTGTAAAATTCACGTGTTCATGTTTTTAATATCATGTCAATGTAAATTGTATGTTTTATATTTTGCTTTCTAAGTTTGCATAACGGATGTATAAATTGTCAATGCGGTGCCTTTTTATCCGAGCATAAATAGGGCCAGTATCAAGCGTAGTGATGGTGGTTGGGCATTTACTCTCGGGTAACAGGGCCTTTAAAATCTACTCGCACTTATAATCAAATTTTAATTTAATCGTCACTTTAATCCGGAAAGTTTAATATTAATAAAATGGTAATTATTAAAGTACCAATTTTGGGCGGTGTGGGGGTGCTAATCCTTCCCATTCGTAACCGACTCACAGACCTGATATTTTTAAAATCTCTGGTTTTTTATGGTGTCGGACCTACCTTAGTGGCCGGTGGCGACTCTATTTTTAAAATGAAACGGTTTTTTCTAAAACCCCACGAAAAATATTTTTAACACCATAAAATTACCCAAACACCTTAAAACCTCATTTTTTTGGATCGCTACACAAACAAAAGGGCAAACCAGAAAAAGAAAACCAAGCTCAATAAGACTACCAACTTCAAGAAGCCAGGGAAGGAAAAAGCCCACGGCAAAGTGGTCAATTGCTACGTATGTGGGCAGCATGGTCATAAAGCCTACCAGTGTCAACAGCGGTCTGAATACCAGAATCAACCACAACTCAACGTTGCAGAGAATGCCAGTGATGTTATTGCAGCAGTGGTTTCGGAAGTCAATCTGGTGGAGAACAACACCAAATGGATCGTGGACACTTGCGCTTCAAGACATTTCTGCGCCAAAAAATGAGCTGTTTGCTGAGTTTGAAGTCGTAGACAAAGGAGAGTAAGTTTACATGAGGAACTCCAACAGCTCAGACGTGCTTGGCAAAAGGAAAGTTTTGCTCAAACTGACATCGGGTAAAACTTTAGCTTTAAGCAATGTCTTGTATGTACCCGTCTTGAGAAGAAATTTGATTGTTGGTGGATTATTAAATAAGGCGAGCGTTAAACTAGTTTTTGAGGCAGATAAACTAATACTTTCCCGAAATGGAGATTATGTAGGGAAAAGTTTTTTAAAAAATGGTTTATTTGTAATCGAAACCCAGTTTAATGAGAATAATGAAGCCACTACTTCTGCTTATACTGTTGAGACTCTTGATACGTGGCGTGCTAGATTAGGTCATGTGAGTTTTCAATCACTTAAAAAACTCATAAAAATGAAGTTAATACCTAATCTAGAAGATAATAGCTTTAACAAATGTGAAATTTGTGTAGAAGCCAAGCATACTAAACCTACTTTTAAAACAGTCTCTAAACGTAGATTTGAACTTCTAGAGCTTATACATACTGATCTAGCAGACTTCAGAAACTGTGAAAGTAAAGGAGGAAAACACTAATACATCACCTTTGTAGATGATTTCTCTAGATATACAAAGGAGAAAGTCATGTTCCTCATTCTTCTAGTATTCTTGTAAAGGAGACTCTAGAGTTTGAATTAGAGCCTAGAAGAAGTAAAAGAAAAAAGTTAGCTACTACTTTTAGACCAGATTTCATAACTTCCTTTATTACATAAATAAGTGATCTAGACTCTATAAATGAATCTATATCTCAATCTTTCCTTTTAGATGAGGATCCTAAAATATATAATGAAGTTATAAGTTCAATTGATGCTAGTTTTTAGAGAAGTGCCATTTATGATGAACTAGAATCTATTAAGTCTAATCACACTTGGGAGTTGGTTAACTTGCCTAGAGGATCTAAACCTATCAGTAGTAAATGGGTCTTTAGAAAGAAACTAAGACCAGATGGGTCAATCTATAAGTATAAGGCAATACTAGTTGTCAAAGGGTTCACTCAGAAGTTAGGTATTGACTTCTTTGATACGTACTCTCCTGTGACTAAAATCTCTACGATCCCTGCCTTGTTTGCGATCACATCCATTCATAAGTTGCATGTACATCAAATGGATGTAAAGACTGCATTTTTGAATGAAGATCTAGTCGAGGAGATCTATATGGAGCAACCACCAGGTTTTGAGACACATGATATGGAAGGCAAAGTATATAGACTTAAAAAGTCTCTCTATGGCCTTAAACAAGCTTCTAAGTAGTGGTACGAGAAATTCCATAAAACCATTTTGAGTATTGGTTTTATTATTAATGGAGCGGATGCATGCGTGTATTCGAAAATGTTTGGTACTGATTGTGTCATCATAAGCTTATATGTGGATGACATGTTGATTTTCAGTACTAACATTGAATTCATTAACAAAACAAAAAATTTCTTGTCTACTAAATTTGAGATGACTGATTTGGGAGAAGTTCACGTAATCTTAGGAGTAAAAGTTACCAAAACATATAAGGGTTTTTCTTTAAATCAAGCATACTATATTGAGAAAGTGTTAAAGAAATTTGACAGTTTTGATGTCAGCCCTGTTCGAACTCCTTATGACTCTAGTATACACTCTTTAAGAATAAAGGAAGTAGTGTTTCCTACGAAGAGTATACTAGAATTATTGGAAGCCTTATGTTCTTAACGAACTATACTCGGCCTGATATTGCATATGCAGTAAGTAGATTAAGTAGATATACTCATAATCCTAGTGGTGAACACTAGATTGCACTCAAGCGCTTACTTAAGTATCATAAGGGTACTATTGATTGGCAACTCGAGTTTGTTGGCTTTTCTTCTGTTTTAAAAGGATACTGTGACACCAATTGGGTTACCGATATGATGAAGTAAGCTTCACGAGTGGGTATGTCTTTACCTTAGGTGGTGCAGCGATTTCATAGAAGTCTGCTAAGCAGACTTGTATCACACGCTCTACCATGGAGTCAGAGTTTATTGCTCTAGGCTTAGCTGGGCAAGAAGCCGAATGCTTTGAAATCTATTAGCAGAAATTCTTTTGTGGGGAAAATTGACTTATTTTGTATCCTTATTGTGTGATTCACAAGCAGCGATATGTGTGGCAAAGAGCCAAGCTTACAATGGTAAGAAGAGACACATTCGCATAAGACATGAATCTGTGAGACACTTAGTAATGAACGAATTACTCTCTTTAGAGTATGTGAGGTTGGAAAGGAACCTAGCTGATCCGCTTACCAAAGGGTTAAGTCAGAAATTGGTTCTAGATTCGTCGAAGGGGATGGGTCTAAAGCCCATTGGTTGAGGAATTCATGGTGGATACCCAACTTAGTTATCTAAGTTCAACGTGGTCAAACGAAACCATGAAGAGTACTCATAGTGTACATTTTATAACCTGTCCCTATGACGAATAATGTACATGCCCAGGTTGAGTTATATTACTCTTAATAAATTTATAACCCATGTTCTGGGTGGTCTTAGTGAGAAAAACTTGATGAATTTACCGACATTGGTTGAATAACTACTCTTAATAAGTTTATAGCCTAGTGTTGAGTGGGTAATCATATCGCGAATGACTGAATGAACTTGCCGCTATAAAGGATGAGTTTTCAACTCTTAATGAATTCAATACCAAGAGTTTGGGTTGTTCTATTGAGAAAAACTTATTGAATTCACCGATTAAAGAGGTTGAATTTTTATTCTTAATGAATTCTTATCCCAGATTTTGGGTGGTTCATTTTACATATGAACTTGAAGAAATTCACCATATTTATTGTGAGGATGAGCTGTTGCAAAAGCTCTTAATTATTTCATAGCTCTTTTGAGTGGTTTATGTGTAGATAAACCTGATGAAATAACCTACGTAAGCGAGAAGGATTAGCCGCCTTCTATTGAAAACATTGGGCTATTTTTCTAGTACACTTACTAGAATCTTGTGGCCAGATGGCTATATCTATTTACATTTGTATATTTTCTGACACATCGAGGATTTCAGTGGATGAAGGGGTTAGTTGTGTGCTATGAGTTCACCCATATCTTAGAAAGTTCCAGATTCGTTCACTTATCTAAGAGAAGAATTACTCATTTCACTATGTACTAGTTCCAGATACGTTTACTAGTGCTTAAGCAACTAATCTCACTATTGTTCTTCTCATATTTTTAAAACTCAAATATTTTATAACTCTATTTTTTTCGAAAGGTTCTTTCACATTTGTGGGGGATTGTTGGGAAAATGCTCAAGTCTAGTATCCCACATTGGGTGGGAAAGTACCTTGAGTTAGGTTTATATAGAGGCCTTTATAGCCTTCTTTGTTGAAAAGTAGTAGACAAGGCCCCAACACGCGCGTGCCGCCGCCACCGTTCGGCCAGCTCGGTTCATGTTCATGTTCGTGTTAACACGTGTCGAAGACACGTCCGCGCGCGTTATATCTTTTTATAGAAAATTTGGAAGAATTCTTTTGCAAAATTTCTAAACATTGGAAAAATTATTTTCTTTGAGACTACTGTATTTATAATGAGTTCGAATGGCTTGAAATTCTGAATGTTAATACTATAATTAAGGGAATAATTATATGGTTTTTAAACAGATAAAATACCCAATTATCTAAAACGTTTTGACAGATAATTAAGCATGTTTTTTGTGCTGTATTTACAGCTATCCGTTAAACATTTTTTCAGTGTGCAAAACGTGTTGAACCTGGACTGTTTCACGTCCATATTCAACAAGCTAAGCAATATATATTACAGCTATTTTACAGCATTTTTAAAATGTGTTTTAAATGACATAATTACATGATTTAAATTTCGTCATTATCCTAAACGTGATTTTATGGTTTTAACCCCAATTTTTCAACTATAAATATGAGCATTTCTCAGCTCATTTTACATACTTATCTACAACAGTTCCTTACAAGCACTAAAATTTTCTCTGAGTTTTCTGATCGAGAGGAGTAATACCACCGTTTCCACTTTGAAGTTTGGGTGTACATACTTCAAAGAGACCGTGCTAACCTCAGGGGACAATATGCCTGTAGCAGTAACTACACCAGTTGGGGCGAATCTATTTCTAAGGCAGTGGTTTAACCACGACACGATTCAATCCTTTCTAATTCTTATTCTTTACTAGTCAATGCTAACGCCCTTGTTTTGCAGTGATTATTTCCAACACCTTATGTCATCGACTTACTTTTAGGGTTATGTTTGTATATAAATAAGATTTTTCTCTTTTGATGATGAATTATTTATTTTATTTTAGTTTCGTTTTTTATTTATTTTGCTTGGTCATAAATTATTTCACGTATGTTTTTTTTTTTTTTGTTTTTCGTCTGCTTGTATGACAGTTTGTTTGTCTACTTTTTGTAGGATTTGTTCGTCTTTATGATAATTTTGTCTGATGTTATAACACTTTAGCGTTCAAATAACAAGTATTATCGAGCGTTTCAAGTCACAAGATGATAAGCGATATGTTATTTTTCGGATTCCTTTGTGGTAGTTTACCGATTTGCTAAAAACTCACAACGAAAAAAAATGTTACATTCATGGAGCTTTCTAGTCAAAGTATATATTTGCTGAAATTTCATTTGGATGATGAAACAAGTTTTCTCAAGAAGAAATATGTTTCATTTTACCTTTCACTCTCTTTGGTTTTCTGATATTTTTTTTTATTTTTCATGAATATTCATAGTTTAGTAGTTTAGAGTGTGTTCATCCTTTGTAATTCTTCGTTTTGATTATTGAAATTCAGTTAAAGTTCTTCGTTAAAAAACATTTCTTGAAAAATATCTTTTAATTTTCTTTCATTTAAAAGGTTTTTGGAAACAAAAAGCTCTTAATTCCTTTTATTTGAAATGTTTCTAAAAACAAAGTCTTAAAATCAATAGTAAAAAAAAAACTTGCAGCATAACATATAATAAACCATGTTGTAATGATTAAATAGTACAAAGACCGCTTTGTAACAATTAAATAATTCAATGACCATTTTAAAACAATTAAATAGTTCATTGATCATTTTGTAACAAGTAAATAATAAGTTTAGCATTATGTAAAAATAAAATAGTTTAATGACCAAAACTAAAAAAAAACTAACTTTTTCTCTCATATGCGTCGTTAGGCTTTTTTAAATTTCTTTTGCTCGATCGACGACGACACTAATTTTAATATTGGTTGCTAGGCTGTAAATGAGACGAGACATATCGCGAGCTATTCGAGTCAGACTCGGTCAAAGCTCGACTCGATTAGACTCGACTCGAGCTCAAACTCGGCTCGAGTTCTTAACGAGCCGAGCCGAGCTACTTGATACCCGACTCGAAAAGCTCGCGAGCTACTAAAAATATAATATACTGATTTTTTTATAATTTAAAATCTAAATTCCTAAACTTAAAACCCTAAACTAAACATAAGTCTTAAACCTTAAAATCTAAATCCTAAATTCTAAACCCAACAACTTAAACCTCTAAACCCTAAACTAACACCCTAAACCCTAAAATTAACAAGCTTGAGTTTACACAACTTGTGTATCAAAGTTTTTTTTTCTTGATAGGGCTTTAAATGAGACGTGACAGATGGCGAGCTACTCGAGTCTGACATGGTCAAAGATCGGTCAGCACTTGACTTGATTGGGCTCGAATCAAGCTCGAACTCAACTCGAGTTCTTAACGAGCTGAGTCAAGCTCAGATTTTTTAGGCCCGTTAAAAAATACTCGAGCCCGAACTCGAAATCTTAACGAGCTGAGTCGAGCTCGGTGTTCATTATTTCCCTTGCTTTTTTATATTTTATTTTTGTTTTAAATTTTCTTAAGTTTTTTCAATTTTAATTAGAATCTCTGCTCTTGTAGCACGTGTTTCCTCTACCTTTGTGGCATGCTTTTCATTGACTTTTGTGGTTTGTTTTATCTATCGTTTAACACAGTTTAAGCATACTTTAGCGGTCGTTTGGTGCTCATATAAAGATCCTCACATCACTAGTTTTCTGATTTGATTATGTTGGTAGTCATAGAAAAGATTGATTCTCAATCGTTTGATGGTTTGTTAGCCGATGTAATCAAAACTGTGTAGCGGAGCAATCTACCTGATAGTCTGTTCGCTCACCACTCATTTTCATCCCGTAAAGCGTCTCGTTTGGCGACAAATAATGAGATTCATAAAGGTTTATGGGTTTTGATGGTATGTTAATCTCTATGAAAGTGTTTGCTTTTCTTTGCACATTTGTATTAGATTTTTAGTGGGCTAATCCCCTTTTTCTCTCTTTTATGCATTGTATTTGCAATATCTTTCATGGTGAATAATAAAAATCAGATGTCATTGTTCAAAAAAATAGTACAATGACCATTATGTAACATTAACAAAGTTCAATAACCATTTTTTAACAACTAACATATTACTTAGTTGCCCAGTTATCTCGCCGTTAGGCTATTAATGCCATCTACCAGCTTAGTGCATATTTTATAACAAAATCTAAAAGTTAATGTTAATTTTATAATTTTTAAAAATTTAATGACCAAAATAAATATTTTAAGATAGTTCAGCGATCATTTGTAAACTTTACCTAAAAATAAGGTACGAATATTTCATGCGCAAAAATGTTGGCCTTTCCTGACTCAATGTCTCTGCCGAAGAAGCCTAGTAAGGTTCCTCCCGTTTCATTTCAAAATTAAAATCTATTATATTTAGCTCCACGCGCCTTCTGAATTGAGCCTGCGTGTGCGTAGACCCCACGTGTAAATTTCCCTCCCCCGACCTTTACAACCTTTTAGAGAAAAAAAAAAGACTTCTATTTTACCTTCAAACACTTTTATTTATTTTCCCATTTGTATTTTCTCGAGAAATTGTTCTCTTCCGATCCAATTCCCAAACAGTCACGCTCCTCTCTATCACCATCTAATTTTAAACTCACCGGTTCCATTTCTGTCATATTATCCAATAAAATATCTAAAAAAAGGGGAAATAAACAAGGAACGTTCGCCCTTTTCTTTATAGAGCTTTTGTTATCTTCTTCTTCTTCTTCTTCTTCTTCTTCTTCTTGGACCGTCTCCACTCGTATTTGGATGGTTTTCTTTTCATTCAAATGGGGTTTTTAGTATGAACTGAAGGTAGGTTTTTTTCTCTCTTTTCTTTTGGGTGTTTTTATTTCCTGGATTTTTTTCTTTGGTTGGTTGTAAAGTTTTCTTTTTTAGAATGTTCCAGATATTCTTGATTTGATTCCTGTAAGGAGTTTTATTTTTAGAAAAAAATGTAGACTTCCCTCTTTTTTAGGGTTTCTTTTATTGTTTCTTTTGTTTAAAAAACTATCCATTTCCCCATCTATATTGTTATAATTTGTAACGATTATGATGTTTTAGTTGGGTAATTTCGAGAAAAAAGTTATAATCTGATTTTCCGATAAATATCTGGTTTCTTTTTGGGTCATTAGGCGGAATTCAGAGCTGGTCGGTGAATTTAAGAGAGAAAAAGGGAGTTTAAAAGAATTGTGTGGTAAGAATATTTAGCCCTTATGATTAATTCTTTTTATTAATTTCGATGATATGCGTTGAGGGATATATTGGTGTAGTTCTAATAATCAAATAAATGATTACATTCATGCTGTTGATTCTTAAACGGCTAGTTAAAAAGTAAATATCAACGTTGATCTTTGTGTTTTTGGTAGGAAAGATTACTGCAGAGGATCAAATGTTGGCTCAATTGCAAATTTGACGTGTAATTATGCTTTCTTAAGCAAGAAAAATGGTTTTTTTCCCATTAGTTGTTAATGGTGGAATATAGTTTCATGAGGGTTAGTGATGATAGATGCAAAAAATAACCTGAAGTATTAAAAGTATGTTTACTGAATATCGATTCAGAGTAACCGTTTAACATGATAACTTCTCTTGAAATTTGATTCGGAAATGTGAAGTGATTTTATGCTTTTGTCTTTGTCCTTTCAGTTTAGATTGTGCGTAGATACCAGCATGGCATCTGGGAATCCAATTTTTGATGACTTGCAGAGCAAGCCTGAGGTTATTGATCCTCCACAAAATGAGGACATTTTGGATGGTGAACCTGTGAATGATCTTACTCAACCCACTACGAAACCAAATTTGGTTGTGTCTAGCAGTGTCCGTGAGTTGTTGGAGTGCCCTGTTTGCTTAAACGCAATGTACCCACCAATTCATCAGGTTTGGTCATATAACACGTTGTAGTTGTTGATTACTTTCAAGAAATTGTTTAAGCAAACGATTATTGTGTCTGGGGAAATCTCTTGCTACCCATGGGAAATTGGGAACCTTACTTGTTATGTTATGTGAGTGTCGAACGCTGGTACTTCAAGAACAATGAAGAATCCGAACAACATAGCTTACTCGTTCTAACTCATCCCTAAATTTATTTTTACCCAACCGTTTGTATGTACAAGATGAATATTTTTGTGCACACTTTCCATTGAGCGTTACCTTACACCTTTACCTGGTCAAAATGGCTGCAGTTGTTTATCTTTAAGCTCTTGTTATAGGCTAGCTATTGAGCATTACTTTACCTTTAAGCTAGTTGTAGTTTGAATTATTTAATTAATTTGCTTAGATAAACTTACTGTTAATTTGATATGGAAGGGTATAAACAGTAACATAAACGCTGTGAAACTTACTGTTCATTTTCTTTCTTTGTGCAGTGCTCAAATGGACACACATTGTGCTCTGGTTGCAAGCCAAGGGTCCACAATCGGTGTCCTACATGCAGGCATGAGCTTGGGAATATTAGATGTCTTGCATTGGAGAAGGTTGCTGCATCTCTTGAGCTTCCCTGTACATATCAAAGTTACGGGTGCATGGGCATTTATCCATATTACAGCAAGCTAAAACACGAGTTGCAGTGTTCTTATAGACCGTATAGTTGCCCTTATGCTGGGTCAGAATGCACAGTGGTTGGTGATATTCCTGTTCTTGTTGCTCACCTTAAAGACGATCACAAAGTTGACATGCACAGTGGCAGCACCTTCAACCATCGTTATGTCAAATCAAATCCGCATGAGGTGGAGAATGCTACATGGATGCTGACGGTATTATTACCTTCTTTCTTTATATTTTCCATCATATTTTGATTTCTCTTGAACCCTCAAGAAGATGAATCATTCTACCATTTCAGCAAATTTCAAGAACTGGAAATCTGTTTTCTGCATGAATTGTCATATTGTTCTACCATTAAAAACAGTCATAGACGGACACCGGAACAATCAAAGTTTCTCTACTTTACAAAATTGAAGTTGATTTCTACTTTCGTATAAGATATATTTCTCTTCTGTTTTTCTTTATCCCTTGTCATTTGACACGGCCATGATATTTTCAATATACTGAACCTTGTTATTTTAGATTTTGTTTAAAGACTCTATGAGAGGCAGGTCACTGATATTTGGATTTCTTTTCTCGATTTTTAGGTTTTCAGTTGCTATGGTCAGTACTTTTGCCTGCATTTTGAAGCCTTCCAGCTTGGGATGGCTCCGGTTTATATAGCATTCCTGCGGTTTATGGGTGATGATAATGAGGCAAAGAACTACAGCTACAGCCTTGAGGTGGGTGGGAATGGGAGGAAGTTGATTTGGCAAGGGGTGCCAAGGAGCATAAGAGACAGTCATCGAAAGGTTCGTGACAGTTTTGATGGTCTCATCATCCAACGCAACATGGCTCTGTTCTTCTCGGGTGGAGACAGGAAGGAGTTGAAGCTTAGAGTGGCAGGAAGGATATGGAAAGAACAGTAACGGAGGGGGTATCGTCTCAGTCGATTCTATTTTGTCGTGGTAGGCAGTAGATTGGTTTCTTTTGGTAGTACAATTTAAGGGGTCTTCTTGGTCATGTATTTCTTGGTTTGTTGAGGGGCAAGCTCTCTTTGCTTATCCATGGATCAAATACATGAATTGGAAGATGTTAAGTTTATGTCTAAAAATCTACTATCTACCCTATGTTCAATTTAGAGAATTAGAAATGCAGATTTGTATGGTGCTAGTAAATGTGTTCCACAGTTATACTAGCTTGTGATTAAATTTAAATGATATCTTTATCTAAGCTTAGCCACCAATTATTCAACACTGCCTTATCTTCTTTTAAAATTTATCATGTTATTTAAGTAAGTCCTTATACTTTTGTTATATTCAAATAAATTGTTAATCTTTAATTATATCATTATGAGATAATTGTTTTTCAACTCAGTTTATTCTATTTTCAACATCATGATTTAAATATTAGTTTTTCAACATCATGATTCAAATCTATGTTCTTCCTTGAGTGATTCATATTAAGATCCAAACGTTTCATTCGTTAGATCAATCAACAGTTGGTTTGTAAAGTATTTTTTTGGTAAAATACATCTAAAATAGTTTTTGAACTTTTAGGGCAATTGTAACATGGTTATCGAACTTTTAAAACTTACGGTACAATCATTAAACTTTTAATTTATTTTCATTACGATTACTGTCGTCAACTGTCATTAAAAAAACTGATATTTGCATTATCAGGAAAAAAATCATTAAGATGATTATTGAGTTAACTAATAGCATCATCTACCTTTATAATACTATTACCTCATCCATCTTGTGTTGAAATTCCATCCAGATTCAACAATTGAGGCCAACTTACTGAAAACATTCATGAACTTGGAAGCAAGTTTGTCATCCTGGTAGATAAAACAAGCAAGTCAAAAAGAGAGAGAAACATTAGAAAATTAAGCAACTTGGAGGGAAGAACACACGACCATTGACAATTCAAGCCCTGACTTGTTCTATATTGTGTAATATCGATTTAAAGAATGATCACTTTGCTTAGCATCACAAATAATCAACTCATGTATTTTTATACAAAATCACAAAATATAAAAAAAGGTTAAAAAAACATAAACAAAGAAGAAATGGTTCAACCAAATATATACACAATTTCACATTAAGTTTCAAAACAGATACTCTTTAATGAAAGAATGAGAGATTTCATAACAAGTTAGACATCACCGGTCTAATTGCATATATCATAAATTATTGCGCTCAAAATGAGAGGCTGGTTGCAACAAGTACCTTGAATTTTTTAGACAATATTGGCTTAACAATTAAAAGGTATCCAACTTATACCTTTTTCCAATTTGGTGCCTAACGTTTTTTCGGGCCACTTTGGTGCCTAACATTTTATTCCATAACTCAAATTAAATTTTTCCGTGACAGATGTTAAATTTTTTTATTATCTAATAAAAACACAACACGTGACATATTTTTGGTATTTTCTTAAATTTTTATTTTTTTAAAAAAATTTAATTTTATAAAAAAACCCAAAATCTTTAATTTCTTTAAAAACCCCAAACCCAAAATCCATAAATTTCTCCCCTCCCACCACCAATTCAATCACCACCGGCCATTTTTGCCTTCGTCTGCCCCCACGACTACAAATCTCATCATCTCGTCGTCGAAAATCGGTGAATGAATCATCGATTGTTCCGTCAACGAACTTCCAACAATGAAGAAAAAAGTGACTGATAGGCTTCTAACCGACGGCTAAATGGTGGGGGATGCTAAACGGTGAGGTACGCGACGCTTGATGGTGAACGGTAAACCGTCGACGTGTGAGAGATGCCGGACGGTGAGTGAGATGTGATTTGAGGGCTTGATCGAAAGAAATTAAAATTTTGAGGTTAGTTAAGAAATTTATATTTTTAAATAAAGTCAAAAATTAAATAAATAAAAAATAGCCATGTGTCATGTTATATTGGATGACAGTATTTTTTTACCGACCGTTGACGAAAAAACCTAATTTGAGTTACGGAATGAAACGTTAGGCACTAAAAAAAAAAAAAAGTATATGTTGGCCGCATTTTTTTACTGTTAAGCTAACAATATTTATATAAAGGTAATTTAATTACTATATTCGAACATATGAGTAGTAGAATTGTAGAGTTAGAAGAAAACTCAATATTTTATTTGTTGATACAAGTATATGATTTTGAAACAAGTATAAAAAAATACTAACTGAATAACATTACATTCAGTTAGTATACTTGGCTCTTGCACCAAGAACATGACCATGTGTCTAATAGATATCAATCATTAATCATTATTGCTTTTGCAGTCTTGTACATTTTACTTGATTGTTAGTAGATTTCTGCACAACCACATTAACATCAATCCTTAATTAGATTTAAACTAATTCATTAATTCTGTTTAATTTTCAATCTCAATTATCAAACCGAGTCATATTTTGTGATAATTTATAATCTTAAAAGATAAGCATTACAATGAAACTAAAAATTAAAAGCTGAAATAAATCAAAAACTAACCTGGTAATCTAATAAGAATCTCAATAATAAACCTCTCTAAACCATGAACCAAGAATCATTATAGACTTTGAAAAAGGAAGCAGAGTATGTAAATCAGGGTGATCATGAACCGAGCTCAAAACTTTTTTTACCTAAATTCTTTCACAAAGCAAATAAAAGTTCGATTATCGTAATGGAAGTTAATTTAACGTTTAGTAACGATAATGAAACGAATTAAAAGTTTATTTTTTTAAAGTTAACGTGTTTTTTTAATAGTAATTGATGGTAGTGGTCGTAATGAAGTGAATTGAAAGTTTAATGATTGTATTGTATGTTAGAAAAGTTCGCTAACCATATTATAAGCATCCTAAAAATTAAGGAACTACCAATGTAATTTACTCTTTTTTATTGTACCGAAATAGAATGAATTTTTAAAAGTTTTTAAACTCAAAAATCCCCAAAGACCCAACCCATACTAGAAGCCGGAATATGATTTTTCTTTCACTTTTGTAAATCAATTTTCTACAAAAATCCCAATCCATTTTTTTTCCCTGAAAATAAGAAAAGAAAACAATGAAGTGTACATAATTAACAGACACCCAATTCAGCAAAGAAGAAGAAGAGGAGTAAAAACGAAAGGCACGTGCTTGAAAACGGCAGCCTAGGACGAAACAGCCACCGGCACTACAACAATGGCGACGACCACAATTCATCCTCCGCCGTTTCAGCGTATGGATATGCTGCCTAGGACGCAACGTGGGCTTAATAAGCCTAAATGTATTCAATGTGGTAATGTTGCCCGTTCCAGGTAAAAAGAAAAATCTCTCTTTTCTTAAATTTGTTTCCATGTATCGCAATGAGATTTTTTTATTAAAAATAAACCTTTTTTGTGTGGCAAATTGTCCTCAAAAGAAGAAATGATTTAATTATCCAATGAAACAGCAGGATACGTTAAGTTACTTTTGAATTTTAGACTCCAAAGTTATTTAATTTGGTTGTCAATTTTGTCAAAAGCTGCAAGAAATTTATGATGTAAACGGTGGTAAAATTTGTAAACTCCACGATTAAGTTTAGATATTTGATCAGTATAAATCCTTTGAGGAGTTTTTAAAGCTCCATTGCTGGTGTTTGAAAACAATTCTTTCTTTTAATGGTTTATTGAGCTTGAAATGTTTTCACATTAAATCATTCTTATTACTCCGATTCCTTCTGCAGGTACCCGTATAGTTCGTGTAAGAGTTGTTGCTCAAAAGCGCAAAATCCGTGTCATATTCATGCTATGCCAAGGAAACTTGGAAGATGAGTTTATTTTGGTTATTGTCAAATGTCAGTCGTTTTGGTAAGCTGATGATATCGGGTTTTGTGGTTACTTGTGAAGGAAAAGTGGGAGTTCTAATGCCAGTGGGTGATATGAAGTAAATTTCATATTGGACATAGTTAGAATTGATTCATTTTGACAATGAGTTTACTTTGGTTATTGTCAAATGTCAGTTGTTTCGGTAACCGGATGATATCCGATTTTCTGGTTACTTATGAAGAAGTTGAAGTTTTAAAGTAAATTTCATGTTGGAAATGGTTAGAATGGATATTATCTTGAAATACATTGTAAAGATCTGAGGATTTTTGGTAGTCGTCTAGTTGGTTCACTTTCTTTCGAACATGTTGCGATTTCTGGGGTTCACTTTCAGTATTTTTAGTTGCTTATTTCACAAGATAAGATGTTTTAGTTTTGTTGAAATGATCATGTATTCTATTGAAAGGCTAACAATATGCTGAGCTTAGGTTTAAGTTTATTCTAAAAGCATGTTCTGTTAAGGTATTCACCGTTGGGGTTATCAAACTCGCTCCATTATTTAAGGGGAAAATGGGATATCTCCTGTGTAGGAATTGTCACTGAAGGGGTTTAGTAGTTTCCTATGATTGGGGCAAAAATGGAGTGTATGTATTGTTAAGGAATGAAGCTATGAACATATAAATAACTCAATTCTTGATTTATACTGTAATTGCAGTTTTAAAGTCAAATTCAGCCTTTCACGAGAAGTCACCAACTTCAAGCACCCCTTCATCGGACCAGAAGTCAACACAGGCGCCTTCTCAAGTGTAAGTTACAAAAATAGGCTGCTCAAAATGTGCATATCCTTTCATATTTGAAACCGTGACACCAAATCAGAACCCGAACTTCGTTATTGCATGCATGTAAATATTCGTTGTAGGAAAACATGGCTGACATGTTGGTCAAAATTGGCCTCGCCGGAAATGTACATTTATTCCCATGTTTTGTATATACCTATTCTACCATCACCGACATTGCTTCAAAAATTCTTAACCAGCATAGGTTCTGAAAATCAACTGCAATCGATTATTTAACTCCTTGGCTCTAGATTTCCTTTTGTTTCCTATCCTCCCAAGCACCAATGGGAACTTGTTTTCCTAAAATCTTCACGGTACCCTACCATTTTGTTTCACTTTTGACCAGTTCATGAAGAATATAAGTTTACTCGAGGAAGTATTTTCTATAAAATCTATGGACGAAGGGTTTGATGAGGATGAAGGGTCTAACCCTAGCCCCACTTCAAAGGAAGATGAGACTTCAGGTCTGAAGTTGACCCTAAAATCTGACCCTGCAAGAACCGATAATGCCAGAAAGAGGATAAAACAAATTGTTGATCAGGGAATAGAAAGGCTTCAGAGAACTGAAGCAAATGATGGTGCTAATGACCCAGATGACCAAAATAAACTGGACAGTGGGTTGAACAAGGTTAAAAGCCTGTGGATTGATAGAGCTTCAGTTGTTCGGTGATAATGTCGACAAGTTGAACAAAGCTCGAAACAAAGAGGGTCTAAAATCTTGTTTGGAGATGAAAGCGCTGCTTTATGATCAAAGCACGATGTCTTCTGAGACATGAATGAAAGTCCCCGACGCATTAAACAAAGAGAGTGCAGAGGCTGAAGTAAATCCCAGGCAAGTAGAACATATCTGTTCACACCAATTGAAATTGATGAAGAAACATTCAACAAAATCGATGCACATTTTAGTACCTAGAGCAAATTGAAGATTCATAACTGTTTACACGACTATTTGTTCAAAAGACAGACTAGTCTTAGGTTACCACTTGTTGAGCAAATTGAAGATTTATAAATGACTTGTTCTTTCCGGACCATGAATAAGTTTTATTATTAAAGAAGAGCCGCCGCAAGCGGTGGGGGTACATTCAACTTGAGTCCTTACTCGAAATTTTGCCTCAAGCTTTGCTAGTATGTCGTCTATCGAATAAGATTCTCCGATTTCAAGTCCCAAATCTGGTTGGACGGCCAAAACCAAAACCAAGCTCTAATCACTAATCTTATCAATCTTGTCTGTAGAGTTTTATTGGAACTGTGAGTATGACTGAATTACCTTGTAGGTTACTGAAGTTTCTGTTGTTGTTCGAAATATTCAAAAGGATCGTCTTGGAGATCCGAACAGATTCCATGTCTGTTCCATTCAAGTTACCAAAATTGCGAATCACCGTCGGCTTCCACATAGAGGTTTGGCCAATTGTACTGTAAGTTGGAATAGTAGGATTCCCTCTTCAAAACACTCTACGAGTTCAATCAAAAAAAGTCAGTTCACATGAATTATCAGCTTAATATTTTCATACCAGACTCTTATTGAATTGTTTCGAATTAGTATTTTGTCACCTCAAGTCGGTCTGGCTGAAAGAAATTGTCGTTGCACCCGTCGTCCTAGAAATACATGGGTCTGTCATCTTTACGTTGCGGCCATAAACCATGGATGGTAAACCTTTCGGGAACGTTATCGATACTCGTCTTTCTTTGAGGCTATGGAGTAGAAGCTGAAGGTGGCCATTGCAGACTCAGTTTTTCGAAAGTATAAGGCTGCTCCAGGTTTTGTTTTTGTTTCTACGTTGTTGATTCAAGGTATTTAGAACAACTCCATCTAGTTGATTCAAACACTAGATGGTCTTACTCTATCTGTTCATATATATATTTGTTCATATATATTTATAACCCTTTGACAATGCACACATATCTTGTAGACAAAGTAATTAAATTCGGGTCTCCTAAAATGAACGTCATTTGTTTTTTCATTGAGATCATTTGTTGGGTTAAAATCCTAACGATTTGTTTAATATAAAAAACATTCGATTAGTTAAATATATAGTAATAAAGACAATATTTCCAACCGGTTTGATACAGATATTGTATTGATCTAATTTTTAAATGTGGGACAAATATAATTATATCGATAAATTTAACCATTAAATTGTTAGGGGTTTAATTAATGTCGAAGGGCGTTACTATTATTAATTTTGTTTTGTTTTTCACCTGCACCTGCTTTTCCCCGATTATGCATGTCGCAAAAACTGTTATAACTAATTTTGTTTTATTTTTTTCCTTTTTATGCACGTTGTGCTTAAAAAAATAGAAACGATGCTAATTGCTAACTACTTTAATTAAACTAATAATTAATCTAGAAAACTGTTGTGTTTAATTTGAAAAAGCTTTGATACACAGGCCGTATAAACTTTTGTTTACACGTGCCTTTTAGTTTTAGGGGTTAGGATTTTAGTTTAGGGTTTAAGGTTTAGGGGTTTAGGTTGTAGGGTTTAAAATTTAAGGTTAGTGCTTAGAATTCAGTGTTTAGGGTTTAGAGTGTGGGGTTTAGTTTTTAGGGTTAGGGTTAGGAATTTAGGATTTGAGTTTTTATAGTCTAAATATACAGGCTTGTGTAAAATTAATTTTACACAGCCTGTGTATCAAAGTTTTACCCGTTTAATTTTACCTTTTTGTCTCTTTTGGTTCTAGAATTTCTATTTTTTTTCAAATTAAACCAACTTAAAATGGAAAATAACAAAATTTAATTTATTTGTATACTTTTTTTTTACAATTTTATTTTCAGATTCTTATATTTTACTTGTTAATAATTTAAACATATTTATTTATATTTATATTTATACTTTTTTATTATTTTAAAAAAATATTTATACAAAAGGATAAAATAATTGACTTTAGTATTAGTAAAATGATAGAATAGTTGATGTTAGCTCAATGATTTTTTTTTTTTTTTGTTAGTATTCAATTTGATAATCTAATATGACACCTTGAACCTTCTAGATATATCGAGTCAGGTTTAAGGTGTTACAACAGTGGCCAAAATGACCACCTCTACCATTAGAATTACCTAAGGTGCAATATGTTGAGTAGTTACGACTCAAAGACATATGAGCAACACATTGAGTTATATTATTATGAAGACGATTCTTCTGACTCGATCTATTCTCAACATAAAAATTTAAATTCAAACATTATTTAGGATATAACGTCTCATTCTCTTGTTATATTATTATAGAAAAATTCTACCATGAATGTCACACATTGATATGCACTACTAATTTTTTATTGAGTAAAATATAAAAAGTCATTAGACTATGAGATACTTTTTTGTTGACTTTTCTAACTATGAAAAGTTACGAAATGATCATCTAACTTACAAAAATAACAAGTTAATCGGTTGCCGTTAAAAATTATGACATTAGTATTTTTTTAATTTTCATAGATTCTTAGACTCCAAGTTCTGCTTATTTGTTTTGTGTCTATAATTGATGGTAAAATCTCTTGCTTGGCTAAGATATTATGATTAAAAAAATAACAAATAATGTCAAAATATGTTCCTTAACATTTGATTAGATAGTTTATTGGGTCTTTTTTTTTTAAAGTACTTTAACATTTAAAGTTTTATTTTGGGTCAAATGATCTCACTGTAAATGAAAACTGTTAGTCAACTAACAATAAACAACTTAAAATAACTTGACAGAATGACACCTCATGAAAAAAAATAATTTATATTTTAAATAATTTTATAATTTTTTTTATAGATGTGTCATTTTGTCAAGTTAGCACATTTGTCTATATGCATTACTATGTTAGCGTGCACTGCCACGCATGTTTGTCATGTCACTTTAAGTCATTTACTGTTAGTTGACTAATAGCTTTCATTCATAAGAGGCCATTTTGACTTAAATTGAAACATTGAGGGTTAAAGTACTTCAAAAAATAAATAATCTAAATGATTATTCAGTTAAATGTTAGGAACATTTTTTGATATTATGCCAAAAAAAATCATTTGAACCGTATGATGTCACAAATAAGAGAGTTCTTCATGCTTACATGGGTATTTTGTTTGGATTGGGGGTTTGAAAAAAAATGTTTTCACAAAGCAGAGATGTCTTAAAATTATTTCATGATCATGTTGGAATAATGAAAATTGAAGTCACCAGATAGTGTAAGTGACTTAATTTCTTTTAAATTGTTTGAAATATCGGGAAGGAAAGACGATTTTCTTTCTCATGTATTTATAGTCTCATCTAATATTATATAAATGTTTATTTATGCATGAACAGAGCCAGAATCAGATGTTGAGGGGAAAACATGAATATTTAAAAATGGGGCAAATTCTTAATTAATTCAAATTTTTTAAAATAAATTATAGTAAAAAAAATGGGTAAACATTACCATTAATCACTAAACTATTCCCACTTTCTTGTTTTGGTCACCAAACTATTATTTTTGGCAAAATAATCACTAATGTTATGTTTTTTTTTATTTTGGTCACCCGTCCTTAACAAATCATGAGAAAACAGAAAAACATGAATAGTTTAGTGACCAGAATAGGAAAGAAACAATAGATCAGAGACCAAAACAGGAAAAATAATATTTGTGACCAAAATAGAAAAATAAAACGTTAGTGATAATTTTGGACAAAATAATAATTTGGTGACTAAAACAGAAAAGCAAGAATAGCTTAGTGGCAGATGATAATACTTCCGTCCATGCATGTATGTGTATGAGATGATAATATAAAACAAATGGGCGGATTTTTCACGAGCATGAAAAGCGCGTGGAACACGCAGTTCTGTAGCATACGTGCGTCTGGTAAGATGCCATTACGCTTTGACTTTTCAAGGGAATTATCCCTTTTTTTTCCCGCACTCTTTTTTCTTCAATAATAATGAAAAAAAAAAACAAATTAAAAGATAAAAATTCAGACAACGTCTTCTTTTTTCCCTTATCCATTTCTTTTGGATTTGTTTTTTTTTCACCTTAAAAAAATCATCTCCTTATTCAAACTAAACTTCTCAATTTCCTATGCAAACCCTTCATTGATCTTGTAATTTGGTTTTCCCAACATTGTAAGAACGACCCTTTTTTAATTCTTGCTTTTGGCATTTGTTTTCTTGTCTTTTCCTTCAATTCTTAAATACCAACAGTTTCTTTCTGGAATCTTTTTCACCGGTGAGTAATATATTTGATGCAGAAGAAAATTTTATCAACAAAGCCTCACTCTTTATTTCGATGATCCTATGTTTAACAGAAGAGGCCAGATATTTATAGTGTAAGTTTCTCTTTTTTGAATTGAAATTATTGTTTTTGTTTCTTTGTTTAATGGATGTTTATATTGTTTTAATGCAGATTAAGGTACTCATAAATGGGATTTTCCAGATAATAACGGTGATTAGAGTCTCCAATTTGAAGGCTGGAGATGTCTACCCAACATGGAAATTCTGACCGCAAACCCCCTTCTGGTAATGATTCATGCAAGCCATTTAAAGACAAGACAAGAGGATGTCTTTTTTTTGTGTTCTTTCTTTTGTCAATGGTTTCTTACATAGGATGATTATGGCATGTCCAAGAAGGAATTGATAATCACAGATTACCTGAATTGTTGCCAAGAAAATTGAATGCTTCTAGTTTTCTGACAACATTGTTGTTGAAATGAACAAATTAAAAAAAAAAAAAACATTGGTTGAATGTTGTTGATGGTTATTTTCTATTCTGGATCGATCTTGGTGGATGCCCTTTTTGTATTTTTAGATGTTCATGAACTTTCTGTAGTAGTGTTTCTCTAACCAGTACTTCGCTTATGTGTTTCCGGAAACTTATGTTTTCTGATAATATGGTTGATTGGTTTATCATGTTGCATTTTCAGGATCCAGTTCTCGTTTATATGATATGCTATCAGCGGAACAGCCATATTGGAATCGACCAAGTGATGCAGATAGCACAGCTTGGTTTATGAGGAAGGACTCATGGAGAGCATCTAGTATGTTGCCTTTTAACTCTAATATTTGTGTTTGAAGCATCATATCCCGACTTATCAAATAGGAGACATAGGGCCAAATTTCAATATGCTATGATGTATTGGTCCTAACACGGATGATTTTACGATGCTTATATATGTACAGAACTGTATATTCATAGTTTGTGAAAGCCCACATGTTTTCCTTTGTGCTTCCGGTAGTTCTTTGGTTTATTCCTTTCACGTCATCAGCCCGTGTTCAAATCCAGAGCTGATAGTAGCAGTAGTATCTCATTTGGCTTCCTGTAAACCTATAATTTTATCCTGATTCATTTATAAGTTTAAACTTCTATTGTTTGTTAAACAGGTGCAAAAAGAAGGCTAGAGAGATTGTTGAAGGAATCTGGGAACAGTGTTTGTGCAGACTGCGGATCCCCTGATCCAAAATGGGTGTAAGTATCGTACTTTGAGTTATTTCTAGGATATATAATCTGGATTTCTCGAGACTTGGGTTTCGGTAGCTCTTTTTATGGAGCAGTATTTCAAGTTTAGTACTCTTTTTTAGAGCATATCGGTGTTGGATACGTACCGAAATCCAACCCTTATTCCAAGTTCGTGCAACATAGGTCTACGTTTTATTTAGTAATTATATTTTTATTTTTCTATCCTTCTCTTTTGTTTATATTGCCTTGAATGAAAAGTTGACCACGATATATGTTATAGTGACAGTAATTCATTTGCCGGCCTCTTTTTTGCTGTTTTTCATTTTCATTTGTGCTTAAGTTTGGTATATTAACTCACACTGCCTTCTTGTTGACAATCTTTTCCCCTGTATATCAGATCATCAACTCTTGGAGTATTTATTTGTATCAAATGCTCTGGTGTTCATAGAAGCCTCGGAGTACATATATCAAAGGTGAGTTCTTGGATTATGCTCGTATTTTACTTCAATGATTTTTTAACTGGGTTACGTTACCTATGTCTTCTGGTGTAAACTAAAAGCTTGATTTGTTGCATTGATGCATCATGAATCTGCCATCCAAATGCCTGCTACCTTTAGTCATCGTCATTACGGAATACTACATGCTGAGAATCGGGATTATTTCATATTACGAGGACTTGCACGGATTAACCATCTTCAGAACTTGGAAGTTGTCACGTAAAAGGCTGTTAATTAGATAGAACAACTAGATATTAGGAGAAAGAAATTTGGCATCTAGTACTTTCCCGTGTAATAAAATGATATTTGAGGATTGGTATCATTGAGCTTGATATGTTGTGGATTATCCAAGTTACTCCAAGACTTCGTCTTTGTCCATGTATCCATGTCCAACGGCCATGTCTGATGCATATCCAGACACGGATATGTGGATATGACATCCGATAATCTCCAAATACATACGATATAGTGTTCTCTCCGAACATGCACTTATATTCTAATTTTCTAATTTGATAAGCAATTGTGCTAGGTTTTCTCAGTGAAGCTCGACGAATGGACAGACGATCAAGTTGATTCTCTGGAGAATTTGGGTGGCAATAATTTAGCAAACCAAAAGTATGAAGCTTTCCTTCCTGATAACATCACAAAGCCAGGACCAGATTCATCCAATGAGGAGCGTGCCGATTTCATTAAGTAATGCCAAAATAAACTTGCCAGTGTCTTTTTTCGTCCTAGAATTCTTTATTTGTTATACTCAGTATTGTGTTTCTTGAATGCTTAGGAGAAAATATGAGATGCTGCAATTTTTCGATGGCAATGAACACGTGACTTGCCCCCATCCGCCTCATCAACGTTCTCCGTCGTCCACTTCACAGAGTTCTTTGTCCAACCTGTTTGCCCAAGATAAAAGACAGTACGAGAAACAACCAACCAGACATCGTATAGGGCAAAGATTTAGAAACAGCTGGGGAAGAAGAGATAGTGAGCATCAGAAGTCCATTAAGAAAAGCAACTCATTGGTAATAATTACTTTTTTTTTATCAATGCTTATTTTAATTTTCCTTTTCCAGAAGCACTTCTTTCCTCTAGAACTAGCTAGTTCATGGATATCTGCTAGTACTATTCTCATCTAATACATTTTCTTTCCGATGCTACTGTACCGACAAGTAGATATCCGATCTTCTATACCTCATATTACTCCATGCAAATTAAGCGGTAGTATATCACGGTTACTTCATGTTAGCTTTCAGGAAATATCAATATGATTGTAGAAAAGCCTTCGATGAATTTATTTCTCAGCGCCTCTTAAGTGATTACAAAGGTGACAAAAAAAGGGTAAAGTCAACAAATGATCACTAAACTATCTCAAAATGATCTTTCGGGGCGCTGAACTTTTAAAAATTACAAAATGAGCATTAAACTTTGGATTTTGTTACAAACTGGGCACTAGGACTTTTTGATGTTGTTAACAGGCTAACGGCGGGCAGACTGACATGTCCACCTAATTAAAATAATATATTAGTTACAAATCGGTCACTGCACTTTGTAAATGCTACATAATAGTTATTGAACTATTTAATTGTTACAAAATGACCATCGAACTAATATATTACTTTAATTAGTTCAATGACCATTTTGTAATATGTACAAAGTTCAATGACTATTTTATAACCACGAATATATTACTTTAATTAGGTGGACATCCCCAATCAGCCTATCGTTTGGCTGTTAACAACATTCCATTTTGTAACAAAATCCAAAGTTTAATGCCCATTTTGTAACATTTGAAAGTTCGGTGTCTCTACCAAAAAAAACTGTGCATGCGCATGGAGTAAGCACATATGTACTTAGAGCTGATAATACTGAAAATGATGGATTTCAAAGTTGTTAAAAGCCTTATCAAAGCTAAAGAATGAGAAATATATGGAAATTTTATACATGACTATTAGCCAAGAGATGTTACACTTACATACACAGTGCTCCGTGCATGCATGGATTTTTCACGGATGGCATATAACACTTACTGCATTAATAAATACTATGCACTTTTTTGGGATCTTTTGGCATTGGAAGGCAATTTCTTTTATAATATCTTGGAATAAATGAAGCAGCAAAAAATATCATTTCTTCATTTTTAATATACCGGATTTTGCATTAAAGTGTGAATGGTATTTTTTTCCTCTATATGTACTGTTTATAGGCAGGTATGGTCGAATTCATTGGCTTGATTAAGGTGAATGTGGTCAAAGGCACCAACCTAGCTGTCCGGGATATGCTTTCCAGTGATCCATATGTCATTCTCACGTTGGGTCAACAGGTATGCTTCTCTCTTTCACAAATACGATGTTATTATTAAATGAACTGAAATGGACAAATCTGGTGAAGCAAGTTAACGTAGTGATTTGAATTCTTCGTAATTTATTTTCTTGCAGTCGGTCAAGACCCGAGTCATAAAGAACAACCTAAATCCAGTCTGGAATGAAAGCCTAATGTTGTCCATTCCGGAAAACATTCCTCCTTTGAAAGTGGTGAGTTAGATTCTTCTACAAAAAAAACGAAAGACGTAAAATATTTCATCCGAAAAAAACAAGCATGAAATGGCTGAACTTTCTTTCATATTTTACAAGTTACAGCATAAGTTTTGTTACACTGGTAGTTCTTTTTTTGCCTGCAAACCATTAAGAATCTATTTACTAGATTGAAATAACTTATAGGGGAAAAGATTAATTCTGCCTAGACATCATACTTATAAGTTCTGATTTTTGTTCAAGAATGAAACCTTAAAACTTTTTTCTGGTTAGATGATGGTAATGTTACTCCTACTCTTCATTTTTTTAAATGCCCATCTCCGGCACATATTCAGACATCAATTTGGGGAATACCCGTCAAATACATGAAAAACTTGGACAAAATTGAATATATCCATGTTGGGTATATACCCGTGTCTGACCCAAGTCCAAGCAACATAGGTTTGCCTTGCCTTTTACTTGTTAAATACGTAAGTCCAGTGTTTCTTTGAACATCATCATCAGCATTCTTTTGGTTCATTTGCATTTGAAGGCATTCTGGAATGAGAATGCTGGTTATGGCTTGTTCTTAATCTTAAGAAAAAAAAAATCGTAAACGATATCCGGAACTTTATATGCAGACTGTGTACGATAAAGATACTTTCTCATATGATGATTTTATGGGGGATGCGGAGATTGACATTCAACCACTGGTTACTGCAGCGCAAGCCCATGAGCGTTCAGAGATTAATGAATCAATGCAGCTCGGGAAATTGGTTGCAAGCAAAGACAACACCCTAGAAGAAGACGGTATTATTGCCGTGACAGATGGTAAAGTAAAACAGGATCTCTGTGTTCGGCTACAAAATGTGGAGAGAGGGGTGCTTGAGATCGAGCTCGAATGCGTTCCCCTTACTCAATAGCTGTCCATAAAAAGACTCAGGTACATATCGGAATACCAAAAAAATTGCTTATGTATCCAGTTTGAATGGTTAAATGTAACGTAGGAAAACCCCATTCATAGAATGAATCAATGATGTGTATAATTTTGTAGCACTTCGCTTGTACTCGAGCGTGAGTGACAAATATAGGTATGCTAATTTTTTTTCTATATTCGAAGGATCATATTACATTTATATTTGAATTATTTGAATATACGACTGATACGAATTCTTCAAAAAAATGAACATGGAAATGTGGCTCGACATGTGAGCTAATATATTTGGAGAATTATATTCGTATCTAAATATGTATCAAATACTAATGTCAGATATAAATATTTTAGTGAAAATAAAGAATCAGGGTATATAAGTGCTGGTCCATGTCAAGTCCAAGCCTACTGGTGAATGTTATACTAATTGAAATGTGAGGATTGAAGATGAAGTGATTAATACCTACTCCAACCCTAGGGAGCTTTGATGGTGACTACACATCTGAATTATGAAGGAGATAGATTGTCCCAACCAAACTAAGGGGAAGTGAATTAGGTCAGAAACATCCCAAATTTAGGTGTAGTTTCAGAAAAGTGGAAAACTATGGTACTAAACTTGAGTTCCAAGTGTTTGATACCGGCATGTCTTGACACAAATATGTTCGATTTGTTTAGGTTCATACATGTATTTGAAGAGTTCTCATACTCGCATTCGAATATGTTTTGGGGTATGTCAAGCAAACTGAAGAATTGGGAGAAAATAGCTGGAAACTAAAACAGTAATGCAGGTGCTGGGATACAATATAAAATGGGCAAAAAATGGGAATAATCTTTTTGGTAAGACAGACTTGTCAAGAAAACACAATCCCAAAATGAAGATCAAAATCCTATAAACCAAATTTAAGGAAAATAATTTCTATGAAGTTTTGCACTGATCATGTAACTCATGGCTCCTAAATAAATAAAAGACTTGTCCCACAAAGAAAGGTATAGAATGAAGATAACAATAGTGTTCTCAACTCTATAATTTAACTATGTTACTCTGACTCTTCATTTTTCCTTCAAATAAATGTATTTGATATCCACATGTAATCACCCAAATCCGTCCGGCGTTCTTATTTTCGGTTTTAATTTTTTTAATTATTTAATTTGTTTGAAAAACCCCGCCCGGTTTTGAAATTAAAATGTGGAGTCGCCACCGATCATTTTAAAATAGGTAGACCGGACACCAAAATAAAACCAGAGAATAAAAATTCAGGTTCAGGATTCGGTTATGGATGGGGAAGGATTAGCACCCCTACACCGCCCAAAATTGGTACCTAGCCGATTATTTAATGTTTTGATATTGGAAATTACGAATTCGATTAAAATTTAAAATGTGATTTGTTAGGATGATCAATCAATGTAGATGTTGGCTAAGAGGGGGTGAATTGGCTATTTTAAAAGTTTGGAAGCAAATCGGAAAAGATAGACAATGGGACACAATGATTTATAGTGGTTCAAGCTTCTAACAAGTTCTATGTCCACTACCTTAGCTTCCTACTAAGGATTTTCAACCAATTTCACTATGAAATTCTTCCCCTTTTCTAGGCTCAGGAGGCAACTGTTACAAGTTCAAGCTTTCTACCCAAAGCTTTGAACAATTCACTCTTGAGTACAAAGAAATAAATGGCAAATGAATAAAAGCCCTCACAAGGTAAATGTTTGCCCAATTTACAAGAACACTCAACCCCAAACTTGAAATAAATATTACAATGAAATACACAAGTTGGGTACAAGGGTTTGACAATAAAAGCTCAAAGGGTTGGATTTTGCTTGATTGCTTGAGTGTTGATCAAAGTAGGTTCATTAGTTGTTGTAACTGCACTTGAGGCTTATATTTATACCCTTTCATTGAATTCTAGCCGTTTGGGTGGTTGGAGAATTGAATATAGCCATTGGAGAGCAAGTTTTCCTACAATAAATATTGTCTGCCAACCCCAAGTATCGGTACGCGTATCTGAGTATCGGTACCTGCCCAATATAGAAATAACTGATACAAAGTAGGGTGTACCGGTACTCGAAGTTGAGTATCGGTATGTAGAAATGGGTACCGGTACGCCAAAGCCGTATCGGTACTCAAATTGCTCATTGGAAAATCTTGAGGCTATAGGGTATCGATACGTGTATAGATGTACCGGTAAGCATTTGAAAATTTTAGTTTTTGCCTCAAAGAGTATCGGTACGGGTATCTCGTACCGGTACTCATTTTGCATTCGATGTGTGAATAAAAACGTAGTGTATCAGTACGCATTTTAGCGTATTGGTACGCGTTTGACATTCAACCTTTTGAAATCAAATACGAGTATTGGTATTCATGTTGCCGTATCGGTACTGATTTTACATTCGATGTTTTAAAATCAAATACGCGTATCGGTACGCCTATTGCCGTATCGGTACTGATTTTACATTTGATGTTTGAAATCAAGTACGCGTATCGGTACGTATATTGCCGTACCGGTACTGGTTTTACATTCGAAGTAATTTGGAAACAAAGAGCGTACTGGTACTCATAGTACTGTATCGGTACGCATAGACCTTTAAGGCCATTTTAACTTAGAAAAATTCATCGAATGTATTTTTAAAGTTCATTAAATGTTTGGTTAAGTTTAAGACCAGAATAATTTTGTTTGAATGCATAGTGAGTAATTCATATGAGTTGTGTAAAATTTATTTGAAAAGAATTTAATAGTTAAAAACATTTGTTATATCAATATGAGTTAAAGCCATTTGTTATATTAAAATCAATATAAGTTCTACAATCTCCCCCTTTTTGATATAACAAAACTTAAAATAAATTTTACAAAAATTCTCTTTTGATTGTAAAATTTTGAACCCAAATATTTCCCCCTCTTTTTGTTAGATCAAAAACAATATACGTAATAGGAGAAGATAAGCAATTTAAAGCCAAAGTAACGATTGAAAGCAACAAACCAAAGCATAATATATATGAAGTGTTCAAGCATAAACAAAGATCCAAATCCAAACATAATAGTCAAAGCGGGATGGAAACAATAGAAACAATCCAAAGAAAAACAATCCAAACATTAAATCCAAAACTATTGTCTAGGATGCATGCAAAATGAGATGATATAAAAAAGTTATGGGATATCCCCGTCATCCTCATCCTCATCCTCGTCCTCCTCCGCAGCGGTGTATCCAAAAGTGTGCGTTTTCCACTCATAGTGAAATGATGCCAAGTCAGTCTCGATGCTAGTCACACGCGCACCAAGAGAAGTGAAGCGATCATCCATGTCAGATGTAACCATAGATTGCATCTCAATGAATTTTCCATCAATATAAGACCGCATTTCATCGAACTTGCCATCAAAGTAGGAGCGTATGTCATCACCAAAGGTCGGTGGAGGTGCAACCGGAGCTAGAACTGGAGGTGGAGCGGGCACGCTTCCTTCACTACTCTAACCGGGTTCTTTTCGAAGCCATTCAACATTAGTAAAACGAAATCCGCTCTTTCGAAGAGATTTTTCATTAATGGGATCGGTAAGAGGGAAAGCAATATCATAAGAGGTGTCATGTTTTCTTTGGCAAAAATGTGGCTCAAGACACAACCATAGGTAAAAGATTTAACTTGAGGTTTATGACGGTTTTGGACAAGATAAACAATTTCAGCAAAAATAATTTGTGCGAGGTTAATACGAATATTATTTTAGAAGCAATGCAACCAAAAGGAATCTACCCCGCGAATAGTAGACCACTTCCCCCCGGAAGGACGAAAGAACCAAGTAACTAATAGATGAAAGAACCTATCATGTACATTAAGGACGGATGCGGAAGTGCCCGAGGCATAAACAAAAGGAATATGCTTGGTTTCATCATCTTCCCTAATATATTCTAATCCTAGATGAAAAGCGATAATAGAAGAGTCTAACCTAAAGACTTTTCCCATAACATAGGACTCTATAGCAACAACCTCTTTTTCATCTTCACTAAGAATAACTCTAGCATTAGAATAAAATACTCTAACTAGAGTTTTAAATACTACCCCGGGTAAACGAAGAAAAGGTAGAAATTTTCATTCCAGGGAACTTAAACCTTTCAGATACCATAAACTCATAATCAACAACCCTTTCTCTTCGAGTAAGAAAATTTTCATATAACCAAAAATGTTCTAATTGACCTTGACGACCCGGTTCATTAAAACAAGAGTTAAAGATTGAGGAAAAGTTTAAAGGATTTGAATGTTGGGTTGAGGGACCGGATCTAAGGCGTTTAGTTTTAGGGTCCATTAAAGTAAATTTGATTCGAAAGAGCAAAAATCACCCTGCAAAAATTTAAATAAACCACAATGTATGCACTAATCAATTACTCAATCCAATATTTCCAACAGATTATTTCAAGATAATATGTATAATAATATATAATTTTTTATTTAAATTAAAATAAGTGAAAATAGATAATTTTAATAAATCATATACATATAATATTCTCAAATAAACCTAAATCTAAGTTCCATATGAGAAAACAAAATAAAAAAATAGAACGAAAAATACCTTAAAATTGTTGGAATGGATGAGAGTGTTGATGAAAGTGCACAATCTTGATGGAATTTGATGGGGTGTTGAAAAAGCACAATAAACTTTAAAAATTTGTAGAAATTTTAAGTGAAAACAAGTGAAATTTGAGAGAAATTTTGAGGGATTTTGGCTAGGGTTGATAGAATGGGAAATTTGGGGGAAAAATTTGATTTTAACAACCCTAAGAAGAGCTTCTGTGTTTCGCGTACCTAAACGATAAACCGCGTACTGGTACTATTATGCCGTATTTTGCGTACCGATACGGTAAGCCGCGTACCGATATCGTTCATCGGTACTTTACATCGATACCCGTTATAAAGGTCGCGTATCGATACTGGTATACCAGTACCGATACCCTATGCACCAAATGGTAAATTTAGCTGCAACGAAGGTTATGGGAATAAAGAACTACCTCTATTATGCATGCATGATGTATGAACATTAAAAGTAGAACATATGTCAAGATATTTACATGCAAAAACTCCCCCTAACAACAAGCATTGATGCATATAGGAGAAAAATCACATAAGCAATGTAGTCAAACAAATTCAAGCAAATTTTAAACACCAAAGAGGCTCTAAGGGTCAAGGAAGGCTGGTTAAACCTAATTCTCTTCTAAAAGACCAAAACACTCATTGTCTAATGGTTTGGTGAAGATATATGCTAATTGATTTGAGGTGTCTATATATTCTAGAACTACATTATTTTTTAAGACATGATCTCTAATGAAATGATGCCTTATTTCTATGTGTTTGGTTCTAGAATGTTGGATAGGATTCTTAGTGAGACAAATGGCACTAGTATTATCACACCTAATGGGGATGATACCTACGTCAATTCCATAATCTAAGAGTTGTTGCTTCATCCAAAGGATTTGAGCACAACAACTTCCTACGGATATGTATTCGACTTCGGTGGTAGACAATGCTACGCTATTTTGCTTCTTAGAAAACCAAGATATGAGCATCCTACCTAGGAATTGACATATGCCGGATGTGCTCTTTCTATCTATTTTACAACCCCCATAATTCGCATCCGAGAAGGCATGTAAACGAAAGAAAGAGCCTCTAGGATACCAAAGACCTAAACAAGGTGCATCTCTAAGGTATCTAAAGATTCATTTAACAGCTATAAGGTGTGATTCTCTAGGATTAGCT
Organism: Hibiscus mutabilis; assembly: GCA_019671005.1. Lineage (NCBI taxonomy): Eukaryota > Viridiplantae > Streptophyta > Magnoliopsida > Malvales > Malvaceae > Hibiscus > Hibiscus mutabilis. The sequence continues at coordinate 6,254,767 of CM033755.1, read as the reverse complement.
TGAAATCTAGCACACAAGAAAACACTAAACATGATATTTGATCTACTTGCGGTATGATAAAGCAAAGATCTTATCATAGAACAATAAAGCTTTGAATATACACTCTTACCTCCTTCATCTTTGTCAAGCTTTGTGGAAGAACTCATTGGTATGGCTTGAGGTTTCATATTCTCCAAGCCAAACTTCTCGAGCATGTCCTTGATGTACTTGGCTTGGTTGATGAAGATGTCGTCCTTCCTTTGTTTAATTTGGAGCCCCAAGAAGAATGAGAGCTCTTCCATCATGCTCATCTCAAACTCACCTTGCATCAACTTAGCAAACTCTTGACAAAGAAATTCATTAGTAGAACCGAAGATAATATCATCAATATAAGTTTGGACTACTAATATGTCTTTGTCGTTTCTTTTTATAAAGAGTGTAGTATCCACCTTTCCTGTATCAAAACCTTTTTCAACTAGAAAACTTGATAATCTTTCATACCAAGCTCTAGGAGCTTGTTTCAAACCATATAAAGCTTTTGAAAGTTTAAAAACATGGTTTGGGTAATTTGGATCTTCAAAATCGGGTGATTGTTCTACATACACTTCTTCATTAATAAAACCATTTAAAATGCACTTTTTACATCCATTTGAAAAAACTTAAATTTGTGATAACATGCAAATGCTAAAAGCATCCTAATGGCTTCCATTCTCGCTACGGGAGCATAGGTTTCATCAAAATTGATTCCCCTTTCTTGAGTGTAACCTTGAGCAACAAGTCTAGCCTTGTTTCTTACTATGTTACCACTCTCACCTAGTTTGTTTCTATACACCCATTTAATTCCTATAGTAGATTTATTACTAGGCCTATAAACTAATGTCCAAACTTGACTTCTCTCAAATTGATTTAATTCCTCTTACATGGACATTATCCAATAATCACCATTTAATGCTTCTTTAACATTCGTAGGCTCTATGCATTAGATAAATGCTACATTACATGCATTTTTAAGAGAAAGTCTAGTGGTTACCCCTTTGGATGGATCACACAAAATCTCACCACCTTTGACATAGTTGTACTCTCTTGGGTAGATCACTTCTTTTTCCTCTAGGCTCATGACCTTCAAGGCTTTTAGAGGTGAATCTTGTGTTTCCTCTTCTTTGGTTGGAACTTCATTCATAATTGATGATTGCCCATCATCATTGGCTTCAAAAATCCCTATATCATCATCATCACAAGAATCCTTCCTCGGAAGGAGGTTATCATCGAAAATCACATGTATTGACTCTACACCAACTAAGGTTCTCTTATTAAATACTCGATAGGCTTTGGAGTTTAAAGAATACCCCTAAGAAAATAGCTTCATCACTTTTAGAGTCAAATTTGCCTAAGTTATCCTTTCCATTGTTTAAAACAAAGCATTTACAACCAAATGGATGAAAATAGCTAATTTTAGGCTTTTTGGATTTTAAAATCTCATAAGGAGTTTTCTTTAAAATAGGCCTAATCATTACTCTATTTATTATATAGCAAGCCGTATTAGTGGCTTCCGCACAAAAATATTTTGGCAAATTGTTTTCACAAAGCATGGTTCTAGACATTTCCTCTAAAGTTCTATTTTTCCTTTCAACAACCCCATTTTGTTGAGGTGTTCTAGGGGCTAAAAAATTGTGGCTAATACCATTTGAGTTACAAAAATCCTCAAAACCTAGATTTTGAAATTTGGTGTCATGGTCATTTCGAATGTGAGAAATAGTTTAATCAATGTCATTTTGAGTAATTTTTGAAAAGGTAATGAATTTTTATAAAGCCTCATCTTTGGTATTTAAGAATAAAACCCATGTGTATCTAGAGTAATCATCAACTAAAACATATGCATATGATTTTCCACCCAAGCTAGTAGTTCTAATAGGACCAAAGAGATCCATATGGATCAATTGTAAAACTCTAATAGTTGAAACATCATTAATAGGTTTGAAAGAAACTCTTTTATGTTTGCCTTTTGCACAAGCATCACAAATTTTATCATTTGAAAACTTTATTTTAGGCAAAATGCACAATTTTGTAGGTTTCGACATTTATAATTTTGTAACCAATTTTATCAAACATAACTACGAAACCTTTATCACAAAGTTGGCTTATGCTTAATAGGTTATGTTTAAGACCATTGACATATAAAACATTTTCAATAAGTATGGAAGAGTGATTACCGATGGAACCCATTCCTTCAACTTGACCTTTGGAGTTGTCACCAAATGTCACTAATCCTCCTCTTTTTAGTTCAAGCTCCACGAATCTACTCTTGTCTTCGGTCATATGTCTTGAGCATCCACTATCAAGGAACCACGTATTTGCACTTAATGCTTTGGCCTTGTAGCAATGCCCCCTACAAACATGGAATCAAACTTTGATTTTTGGTGCCCAAATCTTTTTGGGTCCATGAACATTAGTTCTCAAAATCTTGGTTCCCTTAGGAATCCAAGAGGCAATCTTATTTACATTTTTAGAAGCAGTAATATCTTTAGGAATCCACACACTTCTAACTTTCTTACCACAATAGGCCCTTGAGTGCCCTCCATGTTTGTACCCACCAAAATTCATTTTTACATGGTTGGGTTTTGAAGATTGCCCTTTTTCAAAACTTGGTTTCCCAACCTTGTTCAAGGAAGCTTTGAGATCATTAACCTCCTTGAGGTAATGATCCTTTAACTCAGAAAGAAGGTTATTTAAATCTACATTTTCTTGTTCAAAGTACTTTTGATTATCTTTTAAATTATTAACCTTCTATTCAAGTTCCGAATTGGTCTTTATCAAAGAATCATTTTGATTTTTCAAATCAGAAATTATTTTCTTATTTTTTAAAAGTGATTCTTTGTATTTAAAGACTAATTCATCGTAGGCCTCTTGCAACTCATTATAATCCTCAAATAATTCATCATATGTATGATCATTTAATGAGTTAGAGGTTGCCTTAGGATCTTCTTCATAGGTCATGAGACAAAGGTTAACAACTTCTTGCTCCTCATCACTTGAAGACTCTTCATCGCTCCAAGTGGTTACGTGGGCCTTGTGCTTCTTTTTCTTCTCTAAGCCTTTCTTCTTGAGTTGTGGACAATTGATTTTGATATGCCCCGGCTTCTTACATTCGTAGCACATGATCATATCCTTTTTTTTCTTTCTTGCTCTTGTTTTTAGATCCCTTCTTCGATTGAACTTTCTTCTTTGGTTGGATCTCATGAGCCGAGTGAATCGTTTGGCTATCATAGCCAACTCTTTGTCTTCCTCCTCACTTGAATCACTCTCTTCTTGTGAGGCTTTGAGAGCGATTCCCATCTTCTTCTTCTCTACTTTCTTTTTTTGAACTTTATTTCCTCTTTCTTATTTTATTCTTCTCTTTCTTTCTTCATTATCTCATGGGTGAGAAAAGACCCATGAGTGCGTCGAGCTTTAGTGTCTTGAGATCTTTTGCTTCTATAATGGTCGTTCTTTTACAATTCCAAGACTCGGGAAGTGAGTAGAGAAGTTTCCAAACTAGCTTCTCATTCGGGATGATTTCTCCTAGACCCTTGAGGCTATTGACAATGATGGAGAAACGTTCGAACATCTTGGAGATTTCTTCATCTGAATCTATCTTGAAATTTTCATAACTCAAATTAAGAAGCCCAATCTTGGTCTCCTTAACTTCATTGGTACCTTCGTATATGATTTCTAACTTGTCCCATATTTCTTTGGCACTCGAACAATATGACATCTTGGAGTACTCGTCCAGTCCAAGTGAGCAAAATAGCATATGCATTGCCTTATCATTGACTTAAAGCTTCTTCTGATATTCATCGGTCATCTTGTGCTTGGACTTCAGAACTAATCAATCACCTTCTCTCTTCATCGAGATTGTCGGTCCACTTCCACTACATCCCATAGGAGGTAGTCATGGGATTTGATGAAGAACTTCATACGGTTTTTCCAATAGGGATAGTTATCCCCATTGAAGTATAGAGGTTTGGTGATGGATTGAAACTCGTACAAGTTGTTGCCGGAGATGGATGCCATAGCTTTGACTTTGATTGATTGGATCACCTTCTAGGATCGTCTCAATGGTTGTTAGACCTTCAGTTGAGTGTGGCTCTGATACCAATTGTTAGGATGATCAATCAATGTAGATGTTGGCCAAGAGGGGGTGAATTGGCTATTTTAAAAGTTTGGAAGCAAATCGTAAAAGATAGACAATAGAGCACAATGATTTATAGTGGTTCAAGCTTCTAACAAGCTCTACGTCCACTACCTTAGCTTCTTACTAAGGATTTTCAACCAATTTCATTATGAAATTCTTCCCCTTTTCTAGGCTTAGGAGACAATCGTTACAAGTTCAAGCTTTCTACCCAAAGCTTTGAACAATTCACTATTGAGTACAAAGAAAGAAATGGCAAATGAATAAAATCCCTCACAAGGTAAACGTTTGCCCAATTTATAAGAACACTCAACCCCAAACTTGAAATAAAGATTACAATAAAATACATACGTTGGGTACAAGGGTTTGACAATAAAAGCTCAAAGGGTTGGATTTTTCTTGATTGCTTGAGTGTTGATCAAAGTAGGTTCATTAGTTGTTGCAGCTGCACTTGAGGCTTGTATTTATACCCTTTCATTGAATTCTAGCCATTTGGGTGGTTGGAGAATTGAATATAGCCGTTGGAGAACAAGTTTTCCCACAATAAATGATGTCTGCCAACCCCAGGAATCGGCACGCGTATTTGAGTATCGGAACCTGCCCAATATAGAAATAGCCGTTACAAAGCAGCGTGTGCCGGTACTCAAAGTTGAGTATCGATACGCAGAAAGGGGTACCAGTACGCTAAAGTTGTATTGGTACTCAAATTGCTCATTGGAAAATCCTAAGAGTATAGGGTATCGGTACGCGTATAGCTGTACCGGTACGCATTTGAAAAATTCAGTTTTTGCCTCAAGGAGTATCGGTACAGGTATCTCGTACCGGTACTCATTTTACATTCGATGTGTGAATAAAAACGTAGCGTATCGGTACACATTGTAGAGTATTAGTACGTGTTTGACATTCAACTTTTTGAAATCAAATACGAGTATGGTACTCATGTTGCCGTACCGGTACTGATTTTACATTTGATGTTTTAAAATCAAGTAGGTGTATCGGTATGCCTATTGCTGTACCGGTATTGGTTTTACATTCGATGTTTGAAATCAAGTACGTGTATCGGTACGCATATTTCCGTACCGGTACTGGTTTTACATTCAAAGTAATTTGGAAACAAAGAGCGTACCGGTACTCATAGTACCGTATAGTACGCATAGACTTTTAAGGCCATTTTAACTTGGAAAAATTCATCGAATGTATTTTTAAAGTTCATCAAATGTTTGGTTAAGTTTAAGACCAGAATAATTTTGTTCGAATGCATAGTGAGTAATTCATATGAGTTGTGTAAAATTTATTTTAAAAGAATTTAATAGTTAAAAACATTTGTTATATCAATATGAGTTAAAGGCATTTGTTATATCAAAATCAATATAAGTTCTACATGATTCTTAAGTGCTGAAAATATTGAGAGAACCGCATCCCTATGCGCCCGGGATACAGTTTCTCATTTTCTTGAAAAAAAATCGAGGAAATCACATCCTTATACGCCCGAGATATGATTTCTCGAAGTTTTAATAAAACATTAATTTAAAATAAAATTATTTTTTGATGATGTAAAAATACAACATATATGATGCAAAATTACAAGATAACATGTAAATATAAATATATATATATATATATATATATATATATATATACTTAAAAATATAATACTTAAGGTAAAATATATTTATTTATCAAAAATATACTTATAAATATATTAAGTTTAGTAGTTTATATATATTTTTTACAAAAATAAATATATGTTATTATTTTTATATAGTAATTAAATAAAATACTATACGTTATTTTAAAAATACATAAAACCTTATATATATATATATATATATATATAATATAAATATATATATATATATAAATATAAAAATATGAACCATAGATAAAATAATACATATATACATATACATATATCTTATGTGATATTAATATATATATAAGTAAACTACTTGATATAATAATAATAGTATATTATATACACATAATAATAATAATAATAATAATAATAATAATAATAATAATAATAATAAATGGTTTAAACTAATACATATAAAACATCATGAAAATAAATACTAAGGGCTAAAATGCATGGCTTTACAACTTGAATGGCAAAAAACATAAATAACATGGGATTGAAATGAAACAAATACAAATCATGAGGAAATAAGCATAAATAATAAGAAATAACATGCTGAAAATTAAATGCAAAAATAAAGTGACCAAATTGAAATAATACAAAAATTAAATGCAAAAATAAAGTGACCAAATTGAAATAATACAAAAATTAAAAGACACAAAAAAGACGATGTCAAACACGCATTAAAAACAAAAGGACTAAAAGGAAGATTATCCCCTAAATAGAAATGAAAACGGGTTAAGAACTTGAGGGCTTAAAGGGTAATTATCCCATTACCCAAACATGCGGATCCTCCCCAGATCCGGGTCACCCCGCGGGCCGGGTACGTCGAAACGGCGTCGTTTTGCCAAAGTTAGTCTAAAACAAAGGGTTTGTTTTATTTTTTTATTTCGAATAGAATCAAAACCCTAAAAATTTCTTTCCTCTTTTCTTTCTCTCAACACCCGACGACGGCCGCTCCCGAGATTATTCACGCGTTCACCGGCACAAGTCCTCACGGCGAAGGGCGGCGCAACAACGGCGGGACACGACGACCAGGTAAGCTTCGAATTTTCTTTTTTTATTCGAAATATATAAAAAACCCAAAAAACTTTGGATTCGAACCAAAAAGAGAAAAAGATTCTTACTTTAAACTTTAAGAAAAAATTTATTGATTCTTCTTCCTTTTTTTTACAATTTTCAGAATGCTTTTGGCAATTTTTTTTGAATTCCCAGACCCTGATTTACATTTTTTCGTTTCCTCCCCTGATTTACATTTGTTTCGGGTTATATAACCTAATTTTACAATGAAAAAACTAACAACTCTCTATTGTTTATTGTTTCAGATCTGGTATACGAATTTTGAGGGATTGTTGCAAGGGGTGGTTCGGCTAAGGGTATGGGCAAGGGCATATTAGGTTTAGGGTTAATGGGTTAGGGATTCTAGGTTTAATTTAGAGAATTAATTTAATCAGGGTTTCAATTAGGGTTAATTTTGGATTTGAATTTAGGGCTTGGTTGGGTTGCCGAAGACGGTGGTGGAAGGCGGCGGCGCAAGAGGCTGGCGGCGACAGATGTGTTTAGGGTTAAATTAGGTTTTAGGTCATATTAGGGTAAAGGGTATTCTGGTAATTATGGGTTATCAAAGAACCGGGTCGGGTAGAGTTAGGATCCGGGTTTAGTTTGACCCGGATAAAATTAGGTTCTTACACCATATTCGATATACATAGGTACAAGGATATGACTCTCAATGACCTTATGAACTATGCAAATACTTGGACAAGTTGAACATACCCACAATTGTTAGACTCGTAAAAACCCAAAATAATCCATCATTCGTAGCATCTCTAAATTCTTAACATATCAAGATCGGTACTTTCTTAAAGATTGTTGACATTTGCAGAATCTACACATCAATCTGTCTAAAATCTCACATTATTTGCACTCAATACTCAAACCAGATTTTGCGTACAGTTTACTCTATCCTTAAACTAAGAAACAATCTCAGAGCAATACGCGATTAGGTACATTGAGCTTAAAGCCTTAAACAAACCAGAAATCAATCCAGTCTTGGTTCCATATGAACGAATAAGATTTCAAGTATGTATGCACTGTGTAGTACTCATTTTGTGTCCGGGCCTTGAAGCCCAATTAATTACAATCCATTTTTGACCCACAAACCAAGCCCATTTCATTAAAACCATCAAACTCATTACCCAATTAAAAACCAAGTCCATACAACTCATTTGAACCCAATATGGTAAAAAATAATAATAAAATAATTGTTTACAAAATTACCCTATTACCCCTAAACCTGAAAAAAAACCCTAACACCCTAACCCCACTACCAACTCAGCCGCCGCACCATGTCCATTCTCACTGTCCACTCACATCGCGCGTGGCCGCCACGCGCGCCACCATTGGCCACGCACGGCGGCCACCGCCCAAGCCGCCTGACACGCATGCTCCGACACCTAAAGAAAAACAAAAGCAACACGTCAGATTTGAAAAGCCAAAGATGGCATGCAAGTTGTCCATTTTAATTTATGTTCTTAATCGGGTATAAAACCCATGTAAAAATCAGTTTGGAGGAGGATTGGAACATATAAAAAAAGGCTTTCGGTTAAAAAAATTTCTTTTGAGTTCGAAACATATATATAAGGGAGGATATTCGAATAAAAAAAGCACAAAAGGTAATGAAATATTTTTTTGGGTATTCATTGCCTAAATCTAGCAATTTCCGTGAAGATTCAACGAAAAACAACATCAAATCCAAATTTGGGATAGAAAAACGTACCTGTGGGCGTCTTTTGGAATAACTCGTCTCGCCAGAGTAAGCAACACACCTTGCCGTCGCGTCGTGACAGTGCCCACGACGGACGGCGCAATGAGCGGAGAGAGTCATGACCATGCTAAAACAAAGAGTTGATAGCCCTCTCTCTATTTTCTTTGAAATTTCGATTCAAATGATTTTTTGGGGCTTAAAATGGTATTTCCTAGCTGAAACGACGTCGTTTTGGGCGTCACTGTGCAAGCCCAAAACAACGTCGTTTTGATCCCTAACCCGAATATCCAACCCCCGACTAAGAGACCTGCGTGTTTTTTAAAGGGGAAATTGCTTCTTTGGTCCTTCCTCATGGGAAATTCACATGAACGGTCCCTGTAATTTTCAATTATTTTACAATTTTGCCCCCCAAAAATTTAATTAATTCAGTTTTTAAACGGAAAAATTACACAAATGGCCCTTCTGCCCCACTTTCTTTCTCTCCGCACACCCTATGTTTTACTTTCCTTTTAATTTTGTCCATTTGTTCGGTTTTTAAGTTTCTATTTTATTATTTTAGTCATTTTCTGTTCTTATTTTTATTTCATTTATATTGTTATTATGTTTACTATTATTATTACCATTATTATTATATTAATATTTACATATTATTATAATAATATTATTATATATATCTCTATATTCCTATCAAATGTATTTTTGTATATATACGCGTATTATAATAATAATAATTATTATTATTGGTATTAGTATTATTTTATTTAATATATGTGTACTATATCTTACATATTTTCTTTACTACATAATATATGTTCATCATATTTTATTATATTATTTATTTTATTTTAGATTTTTTAACACTCGGTTCATTTAAGGGAATATTTTCCACTTTATTTCGGATATCGGCTAGGAAGTGACATCCTGACTCATTCAGGTGTCATCTTCCTCGGTTTCGTAAATAGGGAAATGTTCTCCTTAGGCAGTTCTTTTTTCTTTTGTTTGGGATTAAAATTTAAATTAAAAATCGAATTTTTGTTTTCTTGCAATGGCAACACTCAATCAACGCGGTACCAATTTTGGGCGTTGTGGGGGTGCTAATCCTTCCCCACGCGTAACCGACTCCCGAATCCAATGTTTGAATCTTTGGTTACCTTTTAACGGTGTCCGGCCTACCAAAGTGGCCAGTGGCGACTCCATCCATTTTTTATCCATTTTCCACATTCGCCACTATTTTTCATCTTTAAAATATTTACGGTGTTCTGTTGAGAGTGTCATCCAGGTCTTCGGGTGTCATCTCTTTTGACTCCATAAAGAACATTTTTTTCTTAAAACAAACATTTTTATTTTCGTTGAGTGTAAAACCCCCTATTACGATAGATGACGACTCCACTAGGGAGATTTTTAAGAGAGTCAGGCCAATGTTGATTTTGTGTTATCTTGCAAGAAATTCAAAAATTCGATTTGATTTAATTTTTAATCCCTCGGCATTCATGCATAAGCTTTCTACATGAGCTCCTCAACCCTTAAGTGGAAGAGATTACTTCGTTTCGTGGGGTCTTAATGTGCTCCTGGAGTACTGATCCTTATATTTCGTGGGGTTTTCACCCCCGTATGGTATAAGGGTCGTATTCCCCCGAATCGATGTCCTCGCGACAGTTCGGGTACCTTATACTTTAGATCCGAACTTCATATAGTGAGCCGTATGAGCTAACCTTTTAAGCCGTGCGAAACTCTACCCGTTTAGCGGTCACCCTTTTTAGGCTTTGGTGCCTTTATTTGTTTTATGTACATTTTTTTTACCTTCTTTACCATATAATTATTTTATTCGATTATTTTATTTCAAACCGACCTCATCTCTTTTTTTATCGCATCATGTTTAATTCATTTTGCATTAATTGCATGACACTATTATTTCTTGCATTTCACAAGCATGAAGTACTGATCCATGACTGGTTCCCAATTTTTTAAAAAATCATCCTCGGGAGAAAATCTAGTACCCTAGATATCAATGCAACATTCAAAGTTACGAACAAATCCCGTGAGTTCGAAAGTTGAGCCGCGAGAACTATTTTTGAATCAGTACCTCCGCATCTAGGGCATACACCTTGCATCTACATACATACATTCACAGTTTAGAAATCGGTCCCCAGGATGCCCCATGCCAGTAATGCCAGGTCTACATCATGTTGAACCTACGCAAGGAACGATCCAAAGGCATTTTTGAGAATAACCTCTGCACTCATATAGGCACCATGCCTCTACAAGGCCCCACATCTAGGGGCATTTCCAGGCCCGACTAGGGGACAACATATCGCATTCATCCTTTAAGAAAAAGCAAAAATATACTCAAAGCTTCAAATTTGCTTCATTTTTAGACCAATTTCAATGAAAATAATTTTGGGGCACAGAAGAAGATGATCAAAGCCAAGGAAGATTGGGGGCATGTCTGCGAAACAAGTTTAGGAACTCAACCCGACCAACGAAGTTAGGGGCATCCCTTTGAGGGGCAAAAAAATCATTCACACATTCATTAAGATCATTTGGCATCAAGTGCATACATCATACATTCATACGAGTTATCATGCATTAAACATGAATTAGGCATAAAGTTATGGGCATACACCATGCATTCATTTTTGGCTGGAACACATAAACATGTCCAAGAAGGAGACCGAAAAACCTCAATCATGGGGGCAACAACATGATGATCAACCTCCAACCCTGAAGAAGGCCGAATATGCAGAAAAGCTCAAACATCCAGCTCAATCGCAAAATTTTAAACATTTACTAATCAATGTTCTTCTTCATTTACAGATCTCGCGCTACTATTTATGGCAACAGATTAAAGTTTTCTTTGGATCTCGACTATTTGCCAGTGATGTGGCAGATCCTATTTTTTTTCCTGATCTCGCCTCTCCGTCAGTGGTGTTGCAAGATGAAATTTCCCTCCGGATCGTATCTCTCCGTTAGTGGTGTAGTAGATCATACTTTTTCCCGATCTCGCCTCTTCGTCAGTGGTGTTGCAAGATCAAATTTCCCTCCGGATCTTATTTCTCCGTCAGTGGTGTAGCAGATCCTACTTTCCCAGATCTTGCCTCTCCGTCGGTGGTGTGGTGGATCAAATTTTTGAAGATCTTGCTTCTCCGTCGATGGTGTAACAGATCAAGTATTTTGTGGGTTATGCCTCCGTCAATGGTGGTAAACCAACTTAGTTCAGATCTTGTCTCTCCATCAGTGGCGTAGCAGATCCAACCCTATCCAGGTCTCGCTTCTTCATCGGTGTCGCAGCTAGACCAAACTTCTTCCTTGGATATTATATCTTTCTTGTAGTTGTAGCTAAAAAATGCAAAAAAAAATCAAAAAAAGAAAATCAAAAAGGAAAAAATTCAAAAATCAAAAAAAAAGAAAGAAAAACTAAAAAAATTCAAAAAAGATCAAAAAATCAAAAAAAAATCAAAATCAAGAAAAAAAATCAAAGCTTCATCCTCCAATCCTACCTCTCCGTTGATGGAATGTTTAGGTTTGAAGTTATTATCATCCGATCTGGTTTCTCCGTTGATGGTGTAGCCAGGTTCAAGTCTTCATCCAGTCTTGTTCCTCCGTTGATGGCGTGACAAAGGCCAAAGTTACAGATATCAAATCATGCCTCTTGCGTTGATAGAGAGGTTAGGTATAAATCACAGCTGTACGGTCCAGCCTCTTGCGTTGATGTAGTGGTTGTGTCCAAGTTGTTTTCATCAGGTCTTGTTCATCCGTTGATGGCGTAACAAAGTTCGAATTACATATATCCAATCTCACCTCTTGCATTGATGGAGATGTTGAGTCCAAGTTATCCGATCCTATCCCTCCGTTGATGGTGTGGCCAGGCTCAAGTTATTGATCGTTCTTACTCCGTCGTCGAGGGCGTAGTAAGGTCCAAGTTGTTGCTCATTCATGCTCCTTCGTTGATGGTGTAGTGAGGTTTGAGCTGCTGTTATTCAATTCTGCTTCTCTGTTGATGGTGCGGTAGAATCCAAGTTACTAAAATCTAATTTTGTCCTTCTGTTGATGAAATGACTGAACAAATATGCCAAATTTCGATCATGCCTATTCGTCGGTGTTGTAGCTAGATTAAAACTTTCAAGTTTAGACATTGCCTCTTCGTCGGTGTTGTAGCTGGACCAAAATTTACTGACTTTCAATCTTGCCTCTTCATCGGTGTTGTAGCTGGATCAACCCTGCTGACTTTAGACCCTGCCTCTTTGTCGGTGATATAGCTGGGTCAAACCTTTACTGACTTCAAGTCTTGCCTATTCGTCGATGTTGTAGCTGGACCAAAATTTATTGACTTCCGATCCTGCCTCTTCGTCGGTGTTGTAGCTGGATCAACCCTACTGACTTCAGACCTTGCCTCTTTGTCGGTGTTGTAGCTGGGTCAAACCTTTATTGACTTCAGGTCTTGCCTCTTTGTCAGTGTTGTAGCTGGACCAAAATTTATTGACTTCCGATCTTGCCTCTTCGTCGGTGCTGTAGCTGGATCAACCCTACTAACTTAGACCCTACCTCTTCGTCAGTACTGTAGCTGGGTCAACTTTTACTGACTTTCGGTATTGCCTCTTCGTCGGTGTTGTAGCTAGACCAAATCTACTGACTTTCGATCATGCCTCTTCGTCGGTGCTGTAGCTGGATCAACCTTACTGACTTTAGACCGTGCCTCTTCGTCGGTGTTGTAGCTTAGTCAAATTCAGGTATTGCCTCTTCGTTGGTATTGTAGCTGGACAAAAATTTACGGACTTCTAATCTTGCCTCTTCGTCGGTGTTGTAGCTGGATCAACCCTATCGGCTTCAAACCCTGCATCTTCGTCGGTGCTATAGCTGGGTCAAACCTTTACTGACTTCAGGTCTTGCCTCTTCGTTAGTGTTGTAGTTGGACCAAAATTTACTGACTTCTGATCCTGCCTCTTCGTCGGTGTTGTAGCTAGATCAACCCTATTGACTTCAGACCCTGCCTCATAGTCGGTGTTGTAGCTGGGTTAAACCTTTATTGACTTCAGGTCTTGCCTTTCGTCGGTGTTGTAGCTGGACCAAATCTACTGACTTCCGATCTAGCCTCTTCGTCGGTGTTGTGGCTGGATCAACTCCATTGACTTCAAACCTTGGCTCTTCGTCAGTGTTGTAGCTTGGTCGAACCATACTATTTTTCGGTCCTGCCTCTTCGTCAGGTGTTGTAGCTGGGCCAAATTTACTCTTTCAGATCCTGTCTCTTCGTCAGAGTCGTAGCTAGATCAGACATTAGAACCTCCATCATTCGATCCCGCCTCTTCGTCAGTGTTGCAGCTGGATCAAAGCTATTTTAACAAATCTAACAGAAAAGTTGGCACAACGTGCTTAAACACGGTAAAGTTTACAACAATGGATAATTCAAATGTCCATCAAAAATCCATTTTCACGAATGGTCGAAGGAAAATAAATCCTTTGGAAAATCCAATGTCATGATTGGTAAAAATTGATTGTACCCAGGGGAATGGTACAACTAGCCCAGAGCAAACGACTACCGGTAAAGGCAGCTCAAAACCGTTGATCCCTGTGCATTTGGGAAAAATGCAAAAGAAGCTCTGCATCAAAATTTACCGACTTCTGGTCCTGTCTTCTCGTCAGTGTTGTAGCTGGGCCGAACCTCCATCATTCGATCCTGTGTCTTCGACAATGTTGTAGCTGGATCAAGTTTTGCAGACCTTGTATCTTCGTCAAGTTGCAGCTAGGCCAAATTTTATTCGGGCATTGCATCGTCGTCAGAGTCGTAGCAAGCTGAGCTCATTTTGTCTCCTCTAACGGATAACCTCCAATTTTTGTCTCCCCCAACGAACTCTCTATTTTGAAGAGCGACAAACAAGATCAAGAGAAGCCAAAGAAGAAGCGGTGGCCAGAGAGAAGGAATCCAGACCCCGCCGGACATAAAATGGTTACTCTTTTGTTTTTTCTCTATTCCTGTTACGCAGCAATGAGCAAAGAGGGGCAGCTGTAGTACCCATTTTGTGTCCGGGCCTTAAAGCCTAATTAATTACAACCCGTTTTTGACTCACAAACCAAGCCCATTTCATTAAACCCTTCAGACCCACTACCCAATTAACAACCAAGCCCATACAACTCATTTGAACCCAATCTGGTAAAAAATAATAATAATAATAATAAATTTTTACAAAATTACCCTATTACCCCATGAACCTGAAAGAAACCCTAAAATCCTAACCCTACTACCAACTCAGCCGCTGCACCATGTCCCCTCTCACTGTCCACTCACATCACGCGTGGCGGCCACCGCCCAAGCCGCCTGACACGCTTGCTCCGACACCTAAAGAAAAACAAAAGCAACACGTTAGATCTGAAAAGCCAAAGATGGCATGCAAGTTGTCCATTTTATTTTATGTTCTTAATCGGGTATAAAACCCATGTAAAAATCAGTTTGGAGGAGGATTGGAACATATAAAAAAGAGGCTTTTGTTTAAAAAAATTTCTTCTGAGTTCGAAACATATATATAAAAAGGGAGGATATTCGAATAAAAAAAGCACAAAAGGTAAAGAAATATTTTTTTGGGTATTCATTGCCTAGATCTAGCAATTTCCGCAAAGATTCAACGAAAAACAACATCAAATCCAAGTTTGGGATAAAAAAACGTACATGTGGGCGTCTTTTGGAATAACTCCGGCTGTCGTAGGCGGGGGCGCCTTGCCGACAGCGAACGACAGCGGAGCGAGAGAGAGCCGACAGCTATGCTAAAATAGAGAGTTGAGAGCTCTCTCTTTATTTTTCTCTGAAATTTCGGTTCGAATGATTTTTGGGGGCTTAAAATGGTATTTATTTCCTAGCCGAAACGACGTCGTTTTGGGCGTCACTGTGCAAGCCCGAAACGACGTCGTTTTGATCCCTAACCCGGATATCCAACTCGACCCGACTAAGAGACCCGCGTGTTTTTTTTGAAAGGGGAAATTGCTTCTTTGGTCCTTCTTCATGGGAAATTCACATAAACGGTCCCTATAATTTTCAATTGTTTTACAATTTTGCCCCCCAAAATTTAATTAATTCAGTTTTTAAACGGAAAAATTACACAAATGGCCCTTCTGCCCCCACTTTCTTTCTCTCCGCACACCCTATGTTTTACTTTCCTTTCAATTTCGTCCTTTTGTTCGGTTTTTAAGTTTCTATTTTATTATTTTAGTCCTTTTCTGTTTTTATTTTTATTTCATTTATATTGTTATTATGTTTACTATTATTATTACCATTATTATTATATTTATATTTACATATTATTATTATAATATTATATCTATATATATCTATATTCCTATCAAATGTATTTTGTATATATATACGCATATAATTATAATAATAATAATTATTATTATTGGTATTAGTATTATTTTATTTAATATATGTGTACTATATCTTACATATTTTCTTTACTACATAATATATGTTCATCATATTTTATTAAATTATTATTTTATTTTAGATTTTTTAACACTCAGTTAATTTAAGGGAATGTTTTTCACTTTATTTCGGATATCGGCTAGGAAGTGACATCCTGACTCATTCAGGTGTCATCTTCCTCGGTTTCGTAAATAGGGAAATGTTCTCCTTAGACCGTTCTTTTTTTCTTTTGTTTGGATTAAAATTTAAATTAAAAATCGAATTTTTGTTTTCTTGCAATGACAACACTCAATCAACGCGGTACCAATTTTGGGCGTTGTGGTGATGCTAATCCTTCCTCACGCGTAACCGACTCTCGAACCCAACGTTTGAATCTCTGGTTACCTTTTAAAGGTGTCCGGCCTACCAAAGTGACCGGTGGCGACTCCATCCATTTTTTATCCATTTTCCACATTCGCCACTATTTTTCATCTTTAAAATATTTACGGTGTCCTGTTGAGAGTATCATCTCGGTCTCCGGGTCTCTTTTGACTCCGTAAAAAACATTTTTTCTTAAAACAAACATCTTTATTTTCGTAGAGGGTAAAACCCCTGTTACGACACATGCAACTTCTATAATTACAAAGTGAATTCAAGAAATGTAAAGCATAAATGGCAGTCTATTCTCATTACAATCTGTCACAAGATATGTGAGTCTATTACATTAATATAAACTTTATATTTACAAAACCATATAGGAGAAAATTTGGATATCCTTCGGAATCGAAATGCCAAAACCAAATATGGCATTTTGATTTTACATTTCATACCTAACACATTAGACTATTACATACATACATCTACATAAACGAGCTTCTAAATCTGCTAACGAGACGTTTCATACCAAATACCAATGAATTAAAACATTAAAGAAGATGAAAACGAACTTCGAAATGTACCTTAGCACCCTGTAGGCTGTAGCAATAGAAGCTTTAAGAGCAGCAATCCGGGCAACGAATCAAGCCGTTTTCATTGCATTCCAAGCATCTTTTAGTTAACTCTTCATCTTCGTCGAACACTTTCCGACTCCCACTACAGTTCCAACAAGGCACAAACCTGGCATCCCCACAACCTGGACAAACAAACCCAGGTTTTCTCCTTGGAAACCCATCAAGAATCTTAGCCAATTCCCCAACTTCAAACATACTTTTAATCACATCAGCACCACCAATGTACTTTCCCTTGATAAAAACCTGAGGCAAAACAACTGTCTTCTGTTTCAAAACACTTTGCAACTCTTTCTTATAAGCTGCATCCATCGAAATATCTCTCTCATCAACCCAAACTCTAAACCCTCTAAATATCATCTTAACAGCGTAACAATCTTCACAAGTCCTTCGAATCCCTCGTAAGCTAGTTAAATAAACAACAATTCGATCTTCCGTTCCCGGTAACCTTATCAAAGAGTTGTTAAAGCTCAAAGAAAACGAAGACGAACACGAAATCGATCTCGAGGATCTTAAAGCAACCTTGGGACTTGCTAAGTTCGATGAAGAATTGGTGGATTCGAACAAACTGCAAAGCTGTTTAACTTTACCTTTGGAAGAATCGAATGAATTGTAGGAGTAGGACTTGAAAACGGGAGCGGTGTTCGATTCAGCTGTCGTTGCCTGCAATGTAAACGAGCGATTGAAGAACAATGGCGCAGACGATGATTTCTCCTTGTTGTATTCCATTTCTGCCATCGACCCAAATCAGAAAAAAAAGAAAACTAAAAAATTAACGAAAAAAATGAAGAATTTGTCAGGAATATTGGGATTTGATGGGAGTTATAATTTGGGTTGTTCTTGTTGTTGGAGAATGGTAAACTGAAAAAGAGGAGCGGTTCCAGTCGGATGAAACTTGAAAGAAATGAAAGGCGTCTCTTTGTTAGCTTTGTTTCTGGTTAAATTTCTTGTTTTGGGAGAAAAGATAACTGAAGAAAGCAGAGGCTTTGCTTTTTGTAGGCGTCAGCATCAAAGCAAGAAATCTTTTGTTTCTGGACCAAAGTGAATGTCAATTTATATTTTTTATTATTATACGAACTCAAGTGTATAACACGTGCTACTACAAAATACTATTCCTTTATTAACCTTTTTTAATTAAAAATTTTAAATTTTAACTCGTAATTATTTAAAATTTATTAGTGATAAAAATATAAAAAATATATATTTTAAAAACTTTTAATCAAGTAGATTTTAATTATATATTTTATAAAATTTAATTATTTAAAATATTTAGTAAAATTATAGTTAAAATTTAAAAATTTTAACTTTGAAAAAATTAATAAATGACAATTTTTTGGGAGGAGTAGCACATTTTCAAATTCTGTACTTTTCTAAAAAATATTTAAACTCAATATGGTAACAATATGATTATTTACAGTGTGCTCTATTAGTTATTTAGTTTCATCCCATTGTTTTTTTATTTAATTAATTTCTTGACATATTTTTCATTTTTACTATGTGCTTGGAAATTACTGCCCACATCCAACTGTTTTAAAATTAAAAAGAAAAGAAGTTAATTAGGCACACTGGTTAATGATATATATATATATATATATATAGAAATAAAATAAATGTAAATAATTTATTTTAATATTCAATATAAATATGTCTCATTCTCCCAAAAAAAAATATTTCATATATTTATGGATGAGAATACATCGAGTCGAGTCAAGTCAAGTTAAAAATTTCGAATTAGTAGAGTTGACGAGTCATATTTTATAACTCAAATTTTATTGAAATTTTTCGAGTCGAGTCAAAAAATTTTGAGATAGTTGAGTTGACGAACCTTATTTTATAACTCAAACTTTACTTGAAATCTTTTTAGTCGTGTTTATAGAATTGGAGTCGAGTAAGAAAATTGAGTTAGTTGAGTTAACGAGTCCTATTTTATAACTCAAACTTTATTTGAATTTTTTTAGTCGGGTCAAGTTGTTCGAGTTTATGTTCAAATTTAATTGTAAATATTTATAATGTTATGGTACTAATTGATTTCAATTTAAACGACTTTCTATAATCATATATGATATACATATATTTTTTTCATATGTGATTTACATATATCAGACAAAGTTGAAGGACTCAACTCAAACTTGAATACTGATAAACTGATTACAAAAAATTATGATTATTTGAGTTATTTAAAGTCTCATTTTATAACTAAAACTTTATTTGAATTTTTTGAGTTGAGTTTATGAAATTACGATTCGAGTCGAGTTTAGCTCACTTTTACTTATGTGATTTTTCATATTTTTTCTTAATCATTTGATAACGCACACACACATTGCAGATAAAGCTGCTCGAATCAGAGTTTCATAGGACAAATATCATTCTTTTTTCTATTTAAATAACTCGTTAGGTTCGGATTATCAAAGTAATTATTCTGATTTAAGTCTCACATGTGTGAATTTTATCCTGGTATAATCTTATTATTAGTCCGATTACACATTAATATAATGATAAAAATATGAGTAAAACTTTGATACACAATTTTACACAAGCCAGTGTATTTACACTATAAAAACCCAAATCTTAAATTCTTAACTCTAAAAAGCTAAACCCTAAACCTTAAATCCTATACACTAAATTCTAAACACTAACCTTAAATTCTAAACCGTACAACCTAAACCACTAAACCTTAAAACCTAAACTAAAACCCTAACCCCTACAATTAAAATGCATGTGTAAACTAAAATTTACACGGCTTGTGTATCAAAGTTTTTGCCTAAAAATATTTGATTTATTATCAAATTTTCAATCGACACTAATTCTAACATTTAAACATCAGATAACTTTCATCCTTTTCTTATTAAAAATAGTTTTGGATAAAATTATCTAAAAATATTCCAATTTGTTTAAAGGATAAGTCAATATTGAACGTAGTTTGAAAGGGGTATTTTTTCCCTGTTGGAGCTCTCGTAAGAACGGTTTACTGATTAATTTATGGTTGGCTTACTTTATTTAATATAATTCGTTTAATTTTCTATGCAAAAAGTAACATTTTGACTATATTTTATTTTTAACTTTTATATTAGGACTAAAATCATTAAGGTTTATATTTTGATACACAAGCTGTGTAAAAAAATTTACACAACCCTTCTATAAAATTTAAAACCTAAATCCCAAACCCTAGCACCCTACTCTAAATTCTAACCATAGACCTTAAATTTTAAATCCTACACACTAAACCCTAACCTAAAACTCTAAACCCTAAAATTAAAAGGCTTGTATAAGTTTACACAAGCGTGAGTATCAAAGTATTTTCTAATCATTAACCTAAAACTTAAAATGTCCCTGAAGTTTCAGAAATGCTTCAACTTGTATTTTAGTCCTAGTTTGTTAGGATGATCAATCAATGTAGATGGTGGCCAAGAGGGGGGTGAAATGGCAATTTTAAACTTTTGGAAGCAAATCGAAAGAGATAGACAATGAGACACAAGGATTTATAGTGGTTCAAGCTTCTAACAAGCTCTACGCCCACTACCTTAGCTTCATACTAAGGATTTTCAACAATTTCGCTATGAAATTTTTCCCCTTTTCTAGGCTTAGGAGGCAACCATTACAAGTTCAAGCTTTCTACCCAAAGCTTTGAACAAATCACTCAAGATACAAAGAAAGAAGTTTGGCAAATAAAATATCCTCACAAGATACAAGTTTTTGCCCAATTAAGATTACTCACAACCCCAAACTTGAAACAAATATTTACAAAGAAATTACACAAGTTGGGTGTACAAGATAAGACTCTAAAAGCACAAAGGGTTGGATTTTGCTTGATTGCTTGAATGTTGACCAAAGTAGGTTCGTTAGTTGTTGCAGCAGCATTGGAGTCTTGTATTTATACCCTCTCATCTAAATCTAGCCGTTTGGGTGGTTGGAGTATTGAATATAGCTGTTGCAGGGCTTCTTTCCCGCAATAAATGCTGTCTGCCAACCAACCGTATCGGCACACGAAGGCCCGTATCGATACTTGTTACAAGAAAAATATAGTTGTTGTGTATAGGCGTATCGATACGCAGGAGGCCGTATCGAAATGATCATAGTGTAAAACATGGGCGTATCAAAATGGTAAGGTCGTATCAGTACGGTTTTCGCTCACTAGAATCCGAGATAAAAAATTGCATCGGTACGCCTAGGGGTGTATCGGTACGGCTAACGAAAAAATTAAAAGTTCGTTGGTTCCAATAATTGACAAGGCAACGCTTGAAAACATTTAATGCACATTGTATCAATACGGATGAACCCATATCGGTACGAATAAAATTTCTTAAACCCAGATTTCAGATTGTATCGAAACAATGTAAGCTGTATCGAAACACTTTACAAAACCATTTGCCCAGATGGATGTCGTATCGAAACACATCGTTTAAAATACAGGCTAAGTTTGAAGGCCGTATCGAAACGAGCTAGGCCGTATCGGTACTCTTTGCAAAACCAAATTCCAGTAACCAATTTTCGTATCGAAACACCAAGGGGTGTATCAATATGCCTGGGCGTATTTATGTATTTTGGCTTGAAACACTTAGAAAATTTTTGGGTTTAAGTCTTTAACTTTGGAAAAACTTTTCCTTGTCATTTTGTGAGACTTTTGAGTACTTAAAAATTTATTTTCTTTTACAATTTAGTCCTTAAACACTTTGTTATATCAAAATCAAACATAGGTTTTACAATCTCCCCTTTTTTGATATAACAAAACTAAAGTAAAAGTTTTTAAGTATCTTTAGAAAACTCCCCCTTAATTTAAGACTGAAAAAAAAGTTTGAAAAATTTTGGCTAACTTTTCTCCTCCTTTTTGTTAAATCAAAATCAATTCAATAGGGATAAAAACTAAAGATAAGAAAATTACTCCAAGCAATTAAATAAGTAACATAATCATTTAAATATAAAGCATAAGTTCAAGCATAATCAAATCCAATCCAACTTAAAACCTAAAAACATAATCCAAATAACAAAGTAATGATAAAGCATAGGAGTTCATAAAAACATAAGAACAAAGGTGCATAAACTAGTCTTGGCATGATATGATATGCAATATGCCTAAGGATTCGTCCCATCGTATTCATCGTCTTCATCTTCATCCTCATCATCATTGTGGGCTTGAATCCCAAGGGAGTGAAGCCATTCACCATGAAACGCGGTAAGAGATAAATCCATGGAGTTTTGGCAATTTTCAATAGCCGTCACTCTTTCCTCCAAGGATACAAAGGGTGTGTCGATCGCGGCAAACTCGAAATTCATGGTTGTGTACAAGCTGGTGAATT
Source organism: Hibiscus mutabilis (assembly GCA_019671005.1). NCBI lineage: Eukaryota > Viridiplantae > Streptophyta > Magnoliopsida > Malvales > Malvaceae > Hibiscus > Hibiscus mutabilis. The sequence goes on along the minus strand of CM033755.1, from coordinate 6,232,532 downwards.
GCTCATTGAGATAAGCCATAAGAGCATCAAGATTTGGTTGATTACCAATATGGTCGGGTCAGGATTTTGACTAGGAAGATTGGAACTTGAGGCAATTTTTATTTCTTGCACGTTTCTTTGGGGCCATAATCTGAAAACAAAATCAAACCGAAAATGATGTATGCATAAATCAACACATTCGATCCAAAAATTAATCCAATAATCAAGGAATTGTTAAAAATTATACAATATAGTTTAAAAACATATACAAGTATAAAAATATTTTTTGGTAAAAGAAAACTTCAAAAGCAGTGTTAAAAATTATATGATATAATTTTACATTCGAATCAGAAAATTTCAGATTTGAAAAAGTTTTTACAAAAATATTGAAAACTATACTATAATTGTTCTAAATTTATATTATAATACAAAAACAGTATAAGAATATGTACGAAAATTAAAAAGAAAAGGTTAGGGTTTTATACCTTGAGTTGGGATTTAGGATGAATGAAGAGATATTGATGTACAAACTTGATGATTTTTGCTTGGTTTTGATGGAAAAGCCAAAAGCCCTCAAGAATTTTGAAGAGTTGTGTGAGAAAAAATGAGGGATTTTGAGGTTTTTATAGAGGATTTTCGTATCTAGGGTTTTAGAAAAGGTTGGTATTTGAGTTAAAGTGAAAAACCCTTTTTTTAATGCCTTTAAAACTACCCAACGGCTCCGCGTACTGATACACCACATTGGCATATCGAAACCAAGTACTGAAACACTTTAATAACCGATCGATATGCGACCCGTACCGGTACAGGTAAACATGTACCGAAGCGATTGTGAATGACCCGAATCGATACAAGGAATATCGTATCGATACGTCTATGCCAAAAATGTCAATTTTGGCTGTAAGTTGCTCAAAAATTCGACTAGAATCAAATCAAAATGCATGTAAATGATATGAGAACATCATGTATGAGCATAAGTAGATGCATACTCCCCCTAGCAACAAGCATATATGCATATAGGAGCAAAAACACATAAGCAATCAATCAAACAAATTTAAGCATATTTTTAAGACCAAAAGAGGCTCTAAGGGTCAATGAAGGCTGGTTAAACCTAACTCTCTCCTAAGAGACCAAAAATGCTCTTTGTCTAATGGTTTGGTAAAGATGTCCGCTAATTGGTTTGAGGTGTCTACATATGCTAGAACTACATCTTTTTTCAAGACATGATCTCTAATGAAATGATGCCTTATTTCTATGTGTTTGGTTCTAGAATGTTGGATGGGACTTTTAGTGAGACAAATAGCACTAGTGTTGTCACACCTAATGGGGATGGTACCTACATCAATTCTATAATCTAAGAGTTGTTGCTTCATCCAAAGGACTTAAGCACAACAACTCCCTACCGATATATATTCCGCCTCGGTGGTAGATAATGCTACACTATTTTACTTCTTAGAAAACCATGATATAAGCATACTACCTAAGAATTGACATGTACCGGAGGTACTTTTTCTATCTATCTTACAACCCCCATAATCCGCATCCGAGAAGGCATGTAAACTAAAGGAAGTCTCTCTAGGATATCAAAGACCTAAACAATGTGTATTTCTAAGGTATCTAAAGATTCTCTTAACGGCTATAAGATGTGATTCTCTAGGACTAGCTTGAAATCTAGCACACAAGCAAACACGAAACATAATGTCGGGTCTACTTGCGATAAGATAAAGCAAAGATCCAATCATGGAGCGATAAAGCTTTAAATCTATACACTTACCTCATTCATCTTTGTCAAGGTTTGTGGAAGAACTCATTGAAGTGGCTTGAGGTTTTACATTCTCCAAGCCAAACTTCTTGAGCATGTCCTTGATGTACTTAGCTTGATTGATGAAGATATCGTCTTTCCTATGTTTAATTTGGAGCCCCAAGAAGAATGAAAACTCCCCCCATCATGCTCATCTCAAACTCACCTTGCATCAACTTAGCAAAATCTTGGCAAAACAATTCATTAGTAGAACCAAAAATTATATCATCAACGTATATTTGAACTACAAAAATGTCTTTGCCATTTCTTTTAATAAAGAGTGTAGTGTCCACTTTTCCTTTTCAAAGCCTTTTTCAATTAGAAAACTTGATAATCTTTCATACCTAGCTCTAGGAGCTTGTTTCAAACCATATAAAGCTTCTGAAAGTTTAAAAACATGGTTTGGGTAATTTGGATCTTCAAAACCGGGTGGCTATTCTATATACACTTCTTCATTAATAAAACCATTTAAAATGCACTTTTTACATCCATTTGAAAAAGCTTAAATTTGTGATAACATGCAAATACTAGAAGCATCATAATGGCTTCTATTCTAGCTATGAGTGCATAGGTTTCATCAAAATCAATTCCCTCTTCTTGAGTGTAACCTTGAGCAACAAGTCTAGCCTTGTTCCTCACTATGTTACCACTCTCATCTAGTTTGTTTCTAAAGACCCATTTAGTTCCTATAGTAGATTTATTACTAGGCCTATCAACTAATGTCCAAACTTGACTTCTCTCAAATTGGTTTAATTCTTCTTGCATAGCCATTATCCAATAATCATCATTTAATGCTTCTTTGACATTTTTAGGGTCTATGCATGAGATAAAAGCAACATTACATGCATTTTTAAGAGAAAGTCTAGTGGTTACCCCTTTGGATAGATCACCCAAATCTCACCACCTTTGATATAGTTGTACTCTCTTGGGTAGCTCACTTCATTTTCCTCTAGGATCATGTCCTTCAAGGCTTCTAGAGGTGGATCTTGTGTTTCTTCTTCTTTTGTTGGAACTTCATTCACCTTTGATGATTGCCCACCATCATTGGCTTCGAAAATCCCTACATCATCATCATCACAAGAATCCTTCCTCAGAAGGAAGTTATTATCGAAAATCACATGTATTGACTCTTCAACAACTAAGGTTCTTTTATTAAATACTCGATAGGCTTTAGAGTTAAAGAATACCCTAAGAAAATAGCTTCATCACTTTTAAAGTCAAATTTACCCAAATTGTCTTTTCCATTGTTTAAAACAAAACATTTACAACCAAATGAATGAAAATAGTTAATGTTAGGCTTTTTGGATTTTAAAATCTCATAAGAAGTTTTCTTTAAAATAGACCTAATAATTACTCTATTGATGATATATCAAGTTGTATTAGCGGCTTTCGCCCAAAAATATTTTGGCAAATTGTTTTCACAAAGCATGGTTCTAGCTATTTTCTCTAAAGTTCGATTTTTCCTTTCAACAACCCATTTTGTTGAGGTGTTCTAGGAGCTAAAAAATTGTGGCTAATACCGTTTGAGTTAAAAAAAATCCTCAAAACCTAAATTTTGAAATTCGGTGCCATGGTCACTTTTAAAGTGAGAAATAGTTTGACCAAGGTCATTTTGAGTAATTATTGAAAATGTGATGAATTTTTCTAAAGCCCCATCTTTGGTACTTAAGAATAAAATCCAAGTGTATCTAGAGTAATCATCAACTAAAACATATATGATTTTCCACCCAAGCTAGTAGTTCTAATATGACCAAAAACATCCATGTGGATCAATTGTAAAACTCTACTAGATGAAACATCATTAATAGGTTTGAAAGAAACTCTTTTATGTTTGCCTTTTGCACAAGCATCACAAATTTTGTCAAGAGAAAATTTAATTTTAGGCAAACCTCTTACTAGATCTTTTGAAACCAATTTTTCTAAAAGACTCATGCTTGCATGCCCTAATTTCCTATGCCATAACCATGAATCATGCTCATCATTTGCAACAAAACATGCATGAGAAATGTGTATGTCATCTAAATGCACCATGTATATGTTTCCTATGAGATTACCAAAAAGCACAATTTTATTTGTTTCAATGTTTAAAATTTTGCAACCATTAGAATCAAAAATAACATTGAAACCTTTGTCACATAATTGACTAATACTTAGAAGATTATGTTTTAGATCGTTGACATACAAAACATTATCAAAGAGAATGGATGAGTGTAGACTCTATGAGTGAATGCTAACAAAAGGGGCAAAAGATATGTGTTGGAAATATAAAATAGTGCCAAGATGAGTCTTTTCCGTGCAAGTATACATGGTCTCCAAGTAATACAGCTGGTAAGCTGAGTATCGATCCCATAGAGATTGACACGGAGTTCAATTACCTTGATTGTTACTTGCCTTGAGGAAAAGTTGTTTGTTTGAAGTGATTTTGGAAATAATTGAAATAAAATAAAAGAAAGAAAATAAAGTAAGGGCGTTGGCAAGGAAGGCGCTTTAATGAATGATGAGCGTTGGCAGGGAATGCCAAGTTTTTACACTATTCATGTCGTGTCAGCCTTTAATAACAACATGTCTTGGCATTGTTTGCCGAGCATATTCAAAATTAGCAAAGCCTCTCTCGATGGTCATTGCCCAAAATTGATCATATAAAAACCCCTTATATCTCTATAGTACATGCTTTTAAATAAACCAAATTGATTAAGATCCAATCTATACTCCTAAGGGGTAGATTTCACTCCCGAAGTAAGTTCATCTACTTGAACGACTTCTCTCGAAGCTTCTCTTCAACAACTTGATCATTGCCACCCAAGTCTGTTAAGATATTGAGGAGCAATAGGCCAACGGTGCCAACTCTCGCTTGGCATAGTATTTAGAAAACATTAAAGTATGTCGAATAGATGAAATATTGCCAAGGCAGATTTATTATTAAAAACTAAAACATAAAATAGCGTTCAACACAAACATCCCCAACCAACTATGAAATTAGTTCATGGTGAGGGACTTAACCAAAAAAACACAAACGTTTCCCAAGTACATCATTATTTAAAAACAAAATAAAATAACTTGAAAGAGAAAATAGGCTAGAAGGGGTCTCTCGATGCAGCCCTTCAAGATCCAGGCTTCTCGGCCAAGTTGGTCTAACCACCCTTCCAAGGTACAGCCGGTTGTCAATCGTTGCACACCAACTCCTCACTCCGATCATCGATGATTCCCCCTCAAGTTTGTCCTCGGTTGGTGTTTAAATAGGCGTGCAAGGAAGGGATAGAATGAGCTCCTTATTTGAATTTTAAATGCTGAAGAGATAAGAGATAATCATCTTATCCAAGTTTGAATGAGAGCTGATCAGGCTAGGGCTTGCCGATGCTGCCTTGGCATCCAAGCTTGGCATGAATCTGCCAACCAGTTTTGGCACCATCTTATCCGCTATTTTTTGGGAGATTGATCCAATTGCTATCTTTTCGGAGCCTGATCATGTCCTATTTTTTTGGGGTCCAACAACTTCTTGGCATGGCATCAAATTCACTTCTCTGCCGACCACTGCTTGGCATTGTCTGGTCCATCTGTGCCAACAACACTCGGCATTCTCTCTGGCGCTCCTTCCTGTGTTGCTTTTTTGGGCCAAACCTGAAAAATTGACAACAAAACACCCCTTTACACTGCATAGACAGAATTCTAAACTCCTTATGTAAATGCATAGTTTTAACATCCTAATGCAACTAAATGTACCTAAAAACAAGCAAAAGCATTGTAAGATTGGCATTAAAAAGTACTTTTGGAGAAGTAACACACCCCCAAACCTAACTCATTGCTTGTCCTCAAGTAATGCAATTAAAAATAAAAACAAAAACTGTGAAAATGTTACCTCGACAAAATTTTGGTTGAATGCCAACACATGCTGGCAAGCAGAATTTTGCTCTATTTCTTTCCTCAGTATCTCAGTGCAATAATGCCAAGCAGGTAGTAATTCAAGTGCAACAATATAACTCTAGTCTAAGTTCATGAAGAGTTCATGATGTGTAGGCAAGATGCATCGAGTATCATTTCACTCCCTTAGCCAGTTTTACTACCTAAACTCAGATTCTTATTTTTATCATTTTTTTTCTTTGCCAAGGGTTTCTGTTGGTATTAATTTAAACTTGCTTTATGACACTATTTAGCGTGAGAGATAAGAGGGAGCATACCACGAATCCCCACCATAATCTAGACATCACTAGGTTTTCTCTTCAACTCATACTCTAAGGTTTTGGACTTGAGAACTAAGAGGGAGCAAACCACAAAGCCCCAAGTAACTTATTATCCCTATGTAGAGAAGAGTTTATTTTTTCATTGCCCTAGCAGAACATTGATGCCTTATTATTTTCTCTTACCCTGGCTGGCATCATTTGATCTTTTTTTTTAAATCTAAGAATAATTTCAAAGAGTCTAAGTTTGTTAAGGAACTAGATACATACTGCGTGTAAAGTGAAGTTTCAGTTCCCTAAAGTAGAGATCAATTGCCAAGCTAACTTGGCATACTACTCTGCTGGCATGGCATGACAACTAAAGATTAAAATTCCTCATTGGACAGATAACTGTATCAAATTAAACTTGCCTAACAAATGTTAATATTTTTTAAAATTAAACCGAAGCAAATTTTTTTCTTTTTTTAGCGGTTCGGTATGCATCTACTCTAAATGACCTAGATGGCATGGCAAATGACATGACAACATAAATTAAACGTGAAATGCATGGCATGGCATAAATGTGAAGAAATGCACGCCTCCAAACCCAAGATGTGCATTGTCCTTGATGTATGAAACAACACATATATACAAGAAAAAAGAAGAAAATTAAAATGCATTATCATGTAAATGCAAAGAAATGAAATGTAAAGGAGTTTAGGAAGAAGATGACTCCTCTTCGAAGACTATTTGTCGTGCAGCACGAGTTTTTCTTCTCATAAATGGCCCACGATTAGGGGCCATGTGCTTTTTTTTTTCAGGCTTGGTTTTGAAGTGACAATGGAGGCTCTAACTTCCTCATTTTCCTTGACAGGCTCCGATGCGGCAGGCGTATCGGTGGCATCAGATGGCGTATGTAGAGAAGGTGACACTGGAAACTTGGCTTTGGTTTCCTTTGATTCATATGAAGAATCAAAACTGGCAGACTCGACTTGAAATGGAGGCAATGGGAATGTGGCATCGGACGGGGTATGAACTAGACCAGCTGGCATGACATTGTCACTAGCAGAGGGCTCGGCAGGGAAGTCTGGAAATTTTGGCACAAAATTAGTTGATAATTTTATAAGAGCCTCCCTGATTACGACATCCCTGGACTAGATGTAATGTCTCAGCTTGACATTAAGCTCCTTCGATTTTTCTAGCTTTTGGAGAATAATCTTCTGGCGTTGGTGAATTTGGGACAGCATTGCCAGTGAACTGTCTGGCACGGTTTCTGGCATGGTTGCTGGCTCGGCCTTTAACACTTTAGGCCTTGGCGTGGGCACTTTTGCTTTTCCCTTGCCCTTGTCCTTGGGCTCAGCAGCAATGAGATTTCTCCATATAGCAGTAGTAATTATTGTTCCCTTGATCATTTGTCCCTTATATGTATCAAGCTTTGGCACACCATGGAGCATGCAAATGTTAGAAATCAACAAAGGAAAGAACTAACTACCATTACCTTTCGCTGCGCACTTGTAAGTTTCCTCAATAATAAGCTTGCCAACATTGATCTTGCGCCCCATAATAATGGAATGCAACAGGATCATCCTCTCTTCTGACACAGTCTCGTTATGGGATGTGGGCATCAGATTAGCCTTGAGAAAGTAATTTCATCCTCTCTATTGGGGTTTCAATGCCAGCATCTTCACCGTACGGTGCCCCTTGGATGGCACTGTCCATGTCGTGCCAGGCTCACATAGATTGCTAGCAACCTCTCTCTCTTGGCAGCATTCATTGAGTCAGCGTACTCGAAATACTCATCCTCTGTACCATCTAACTCAAACATATTTTTAATATACCCTTCATAAAAATGAACACATTTACCTCTACTCATCAAGAAGGGCGAATCCTTGGTCACTAGGTGCACATAGAATTCTTGGACGATGGTGGCATAAATCTCCCATTTTGCTGGCAGAACTGAGTCCATTTGTACAAGTTAATTGTTGCGCGTAATAAGTTTTTGGCGCCGTTGCCGGGGATTGGCAATAGCGACTTTGTTTTTACTTTCTTGCACTTTCTTTTTATTTTTCTTGTTTAAAATTCAAAGGGCTAACAAACTTTGGTTTTGCATTGGTATATGACCAGGGCGAGACCGACTTCACCAGAATTTCCCTTTGATCCAGAAATCGAACGAACCTTACAAAGACTTAGACGAAGGATAAGAGAAGCAATGGCAAATCAAGACGGCAATATGAATCAAGATGTTTGAACAGGAGGAGGAGTGATTCTTGCACGAAACAGAACTATTCGAGACTATCTTGAAGAAGACCTTGATGGACTTAACCCAGGAGTTGTCGCACCTGAAATTGAAGCCGACCACTTTGAGTTGAAACCGGTAATGTTTAATATGATCAACATAATAGGTCAATTTGGCGGCTCAAAGAATCGAAGATGCACGGCAACATCTGAAATCTTTCCTCGAGATTTGCAACTCGTTCAAGATACACAGAGTCACCTCGATGTCCTACGATTAAGATTATTCCCCTATTCACTGAGGGATAGGGCGAAAGCATGGTTGAATAGCATTCCTACCGGATCCATAGCATCTTGGACTGATCTTTGTCGTGATTTCCTTGCTAGATTTAATCCTACAAATTTGGTGATAAGCTTCGTAATGACATTACTTCTTTCGGTAAGGCGGATGATGAATCCATGTACGAGGCTTGTGAGCGAAATAGAGAACTTCTACACAAATGCCCTTTACACGGATTCCCGGTGTGGACTCAAGTAACAATGTTTTACAACGCCGTGAATACACCAACAAAGATGATGCTAGATGCCTCGGCAAATGACATACTCCTAGATAAGTCGCCGGAAGAAGCAATGCAAATCTTAAACAGGCTGGCCAAGAATGACTATCAATTCCCATCTACTAGAAGAGGAGGAGTTAGACGCCAAGCCACAATACATGAACTAGGATCATCAGATTCAATATCGGCACAATTGGCCGCTTTAACCAAGATGGTCCAGAACATGCAAAAACCAAACAACACACATGAAGTCAAGGTAATGGATTCTTTTTGTGAGTTATGTGGCGATAACCATAATTCTTCTAAATGTATGCAGAATCCGGAATCTAGCTTCTATGTGGGGAATTACAATCGGAGCAACAACATGATGTCAAATACATACAATCCAGCTTGGAAGAAGCACCCAAATTTTTCATGGAGTAATCCCAACAATGCTCTAAACCAGAATAATCAGAATGCACAAGCATCGGGATTCCAGCAGAATATGCCACGGCAATAGATGTCGCAGCAACAACCGACGACATCTAGTTCTTTGGAAAATTCTCTAAATGCTTTTATGATGAAAACTGAATCTTATATGGCTGAGAATAGTAATTTCATAAAAAGAACTGATGCTTTTATTAACAGGACCGAGATGAGATTGCAAAACCAAGATGCGGCAATCAAATCATTGGAAAATCAAGTCGGACGGTTTGCTCAAAAATCAACACTAGACCACAAGGAGGTTTACCTAGCGATATCAAGTCGCAAGAGGAACGGCCATGAGCAATGTAAGGCAATCACCACCAGAAGTGGCCAACAACTTAGAGAGGTTCAAACCCGCTCGTCAAACAAAACTCCACAAAAAGATCAAGATGAACCTAGCGGCAAAGCCTCAGATGCTGAACCAGGAATTGCCGCGGCAACCGGCAATAAACATGCCTCAGCAACCGATGACGCCTCGGCTTCTTGTGATAAGCATGCCTCGGCAACCCCAGATGATAACGCATCGGCAACTCCAGATGTCCCGGCAATGCCGTCAATCAGGTTTCAAACCAATGAAAGGATCGAAGATATCCGACTTTCACCACCATTCCCACAAAGATTGAAGCGACAAAAGCAAGAATACCAATTCAAGAAGTTTCTAGATATCCTAAAGCAAGTCCACATCAACTTGCCACTGGTGGAAGCAATTGAACAAATGCCAAACTATGCCAAGTTCCTTAAAGACATTGTGTCCAAAAGAACAAGGCTAGGAGAGTTTGAAACAGTGGCCGCGACAGAGGGATGCATGGCAATGTTGCACAATCGTATGCCACCCAAGTTGAAGGATCCCGAAAGTTTCAAAATACCCTGTTCTATTGGAAATCACTATGTCGGGAAAGCACTATACGACCTAGGGGCTAGCATAAATTTGATGCCTAAATCAGTTTTCCAGAAACTAGGAATCGGGAAGGCAAGACCTACAACAGTCATGCTGCAGCTAGCTGACAGATCCTATGTGCATCTAGAGGGAAAAATCGAGGACATATTGGTAAAAGTCGATAAATTTATTTTTCCCGCTGACTTTATTGTTTTGGATTGTGAAGCAGATGAGCATGCACCTATCATTCTCGGGAGACCATTCCTAGCGACAGGGAGAACCTTGATCGACGTTGAAAAGGGATAACTCACAATGAGGGTGAATGACCAGCAGGTCAAACTAAATGTGTTCCAAACACTAAGGCATGCCGATGATCCGTAAGAATGCCAACTACTTCATGCCACGACGAGTTTAACCGATGAGGAATTTAGTTGCCTCGGCAACTACATTGCCGACCAAGAGGAACATGAGGAGTATGAAGAACCGGTCGATGAGGAAACAACAAGAAGAGGCAAATTGGCTAGTCAACCGACCAGGTACATACTTTGAACCTTTGGACTACTCGGGTAAGGAAGGTAAGCTCGAAAAACCCTCATCGAAAATCCACCAATTCTTGAGTTGAAACAATTGCGAGCAACTGAAATATGTATACTTAGGGACCGATAATACATTACCCGTAATTATTTCTTCTAAGTTACAGCCTGAGCAGAAAAGAAGTTGATCAACATGTTGAAGCTACATAAAAGGCAATAGGGTGGACAATTGCCGACTTGAAGGGAATTAGCCCGATGGTGTGCATGCACAAGATCTTGTTGGAAGATGATCACAAACCTTCAATTGAGGCCCAGAGGAGACTGAATCATGCCATGAAAGGGGTTGTAATGAAAGAAATCATCAAGTGGCTTGACGCCGGCATTATATACCCTATCCCCGATAGTACGTGGGTAAGTCCGGTACAATGTGTGCGAAAAAGGGAGGTATAATGTGGTAAGCAATGAAAATAATGAACTTATACCAACCAGATGTGACCGGTTGGAGGGTTTGTATGGACTATAGAAAGCTAAACAAAGCCACTAGGAAAGATCACTTCCCATTACCCTTTATTGATCAAATGCTTGACCGTCTTGCAGGTAAACCCTTTTATTATTTTCTTGATGGTTATTCAGGTTACAATCAGATTGCCATAGCACCAGAAGATCAAGAAAAGACAACCTTCACATACCCATACGGTACTTATGCCTTCCGAAGGATGCCGTTCGGATTATGTAACGCCCCGACAACCTTCCAAAGATGCATGATGGCGCTCTTTTCAGACATGGTCGAAGACTTCCTTGAGATATTCATGGATGATTTTTCAGTTTTTGGTAATGACTTCGACGGCTGTCTCGGCAATTTAGAGAGGGTGTTAGCAAGATGCGAAGAAACGGACTTAGTCCTCAATTGGGAGAAATACCACTTTATGGTAGATGAAGGAATAGTGCTCGGCCACAAGATTTCATCCAAGGGAATTGAAGTAGACAAAGCCAAGGTGGACGTGGTCGAGAGATTACCCCCACCAAATTCGGTTAAAGGAATTCGAAGTTTTCTCGGACATGCAGGTTTTTATAGGAGGTTCATTCATAATTTTTCTAAAATCACTAAACCTTTTTGTAATCTGCTTGAACAGGATAAAGTCTTCGATTTTGATGATTCTTGCACTCAAGCATTCGAAACCCTAAAGAAAAAGCTTGCCTCGGCACCCATTGTCGTTCCACCAGATTGGACGCTACCTTTTGAGCTAATGTGTGATGCAAGTGATTTCGCGGTAGGAGCAGTCCTAGGCCAACGCACAGATAAGACCTTCCATCTGATATACTACGCTAGTAAAACTCTTAATAGTGCTCAAGTGAATTACACAACAATGGAGAAAGAGTTACTAGCTGTAGTTTTCGCATTTGACAAGTTCCGATCCTATTTAATTGGTACAAAGGTAATTGTTCATACGGACCATTCGGCAATCAAATACTTATTTGCTAAAAAGGATGCTAAACCTCGTTTGATTCGTTGGATATTACTTTTACAAGAATTTGATATTGAAAAGTGGGACAGAAAGGGCAGAAAATCAAGTGGCCGATAACTTATCACGTTTGGAACGCAATAGGGAGGAGGACGCTGATCTAGAGATATGCGATGCATTCCCGGATGAACAAATTCTAATTGCCTCGGCAACCCTCAACGCCGCAGCAGTCTTTGACGCACACGCCGCGACAATTCTGGGAGCAGACACTACGGCGGCACATGCCTCGGCAATACCCTGGTACGCAGATTTAGTTAACTTCCTTGTTTGTGGTATTTTTCCGTATGGCATTACTCACCAAGGGAAGAAGCGGTTCCGTCATGATGCTAAGCATTACTTTTGGGACGAGCCTCTTTTGTTTAAACAATGTGCAGATCGGGTTATGCGCCGATGTGTCCCTGAAGAAGAGCAAAGAATGTACCAAAGAATGCCATTCTTCACCCTATGGAGGACATTTTGGAGGAACTCGCATCGCATGCCAAAGTCTTGCAATCCGGTTTGTATTGGCCAACATTGTACAAAGATGCCTAGGACTTTTACAAGCAATGTGATCGTTGCGGAGGGACGGGCAATATCTCTAGACGACATGAGATGCCACTCCGAACATCATCGAGGTGGAACTGTTCGATGTATGGGGATCGATTTTATGGGACCTTTCCCATCTTCATTCGCAACCTCTACATCTTACTCACCGTCGACTATGTGTCTAAATGGGTAGAGGCAGCTGCAGTTTCCCAACGACGATTCCAAGACCGTGCAACGATTCTGCAGAAAAACATATTTACACGGTTTGGGATGCCGAGAGCAATTATCAGCGATGGGGCAAGCATTTTGACAACAAACTAATTGCCAAGATGTTGCAACGCTTCCGCATATCACACAAGATCGCCACGGCATATCACCCACAAACCAACGGGCAAGCAGAAATTTCCAGCCGGGAGTTGAAGGGAATACTCGAGAAAGTTGTAAATCCCTCAAGGAAGGATTGGTCATTAAGACTAGATGATGCACTTTGGGCATATCGCACTGCATTCAAAACACCCTTAGGTATGTCCCCCTTCAGACTTGTCTATGGCAAAACATGTCATCTACCGGTGGAAATCGAGCGCAAGGCGTACTGGGCAATCAAGACCGTGAATATGGATTGGGAAAGTGCCGGACAAAAGCGTTTGATGGATCTCAATGAGATAGAAGAATTTCGTGCACTCACCTATAACAATGCACGAATCTACAAGGAGAAAACAAAGCGATGGCACGACAAGAAACTATTGCCACGGCAATTCACGCCAGGGCAACTAGTTCTCCTATTCAATTCTCGGCTAAAACTTTTCCCGGGAAAGCTGAAATCAAGATGGTCGGGACCATTTGAAGTTGTCAAACCATTCTCCCATGGCGCCGTGATAATCAAGTCCATCTCTGACAACCATGAATTCAAAGTTAATGGACAAAGATTGAAGCACTACAATGGTGCCCATGTGGAATGTAACAAGGAAGTGGTCAATTTAGGAGATGCATGAGCATGCTCTCCCTTTTTATATTTTTATTTTTCTATTTTCTATTTTTATTTTTATTTTTTTCGACTATTTCATTATTTTATTTTTTTTTCGATTTTTTTTATTTATTTATTTTATTTTATTATTTTGCCGATTATTAGTAGTTTTAGGATAGATTTTTTTTTATTCAAGTCTAAGAATCCTATTACACATCTTTATTTATTTTCTTTATTAGTTTATCTTTAATTTTAATCCTTATTTGATTTGTTTTTGAATTGTAGGAAAGGAAGTTCAAGAGAAAGAAGGAATTCTAAACCAAGTAGGAAAACATCTTCAACAAGGAAACTAATGGGCTGAATCTAAGGCTTATATAAAGCCTCCAATTCATCCTAACCAAAACCCCATTGTCGAAAATCCCTACCAAACCCTAAACCCTTTTTCGATTTCCCCCAATCCCAACCACCTATCTTTTCTATAAAACCCATCACCCTTAACCTATTCCTACTTTCTATCTTGCAACTTTTTAGTTTATTTTTTCTTTCTTTTCTTTGTTTTTACTCACAACCAAGATCATACATGGCATCCAAGATTAAACTTTTAGTTCATCCAAGTTCCTCCAAAGAACCAAGATACAAGAAGTTTGCTACACCGGCGGTTCAAGAAAGATTTCAATCCAAGTTTGAAAGCCGGAAGATTCATGAAGAACAAGGCTTTGAATACTCCAACTCTCATCAAGATTTCGGCCTTGAACCATTCATCTTCAAGAGGATTGCACATCAAAAGTGGCAAATCTTTTGCCATCAACCGGAACCGGGTAATATCTCATGGGTAAGAGAATTCTATGCTCACTCACCTAACCCGGATAATCCTTATGTTTTTGTTCGTGACAAGGCCATACTTATAAGTCCCGAAAGCATCAACACCTTTTACGGACTTTACATTAAGAAGGACGAGCATCAAGCCTTAGTTGACCAAATCAATCCCAAGCAACTCGACAAGGTGCTTCAAGAACTCACTCAACCGGGAACTCATTGGAACGACGATAAATACAAGGGCACGGTAAATCGCCTTCGGCTTAAACCCGAGGCAAAACTATGGAATAAGTTTGTTAAAACTTCTTTAATGCCCTCCACACACAATACTACCGTTGATATACCACGTCTTTTGCTCATACATTCTATTTTGCATAGTCGCATCATTAACATTGGAAAAAATATTTGTGATGAGATTTTTGTATGCAGCTCAAAAGATAAGGGTTATCTTTTCTTCCCTTGCTTAATTTCTAATCTTTGCAAGGAGATGCATGTCCCGAGTGAGTCCACCGATGAAAAAGCCCTACCCAAGTCTGGTTGGAATCAAGCATTAATCCGGAAGCTAATGGGAGAGGCACCGGAAGATTCTTCAAGGCCTCCAATTACCATGGCAACTCCTGCTGCCGCGGCAATCCCTAATGCCCAAGCACCTAACGCCAGGGCAACTCGGCCATTAATCCCGGGACACTTTGAAGCACTTTTGAACCCATTGACAAGCCGCCTAAGGCAAATTGAACATCGGCAACTAATGTTCATGCGGTACATGAAGGAGCACAATAATGCCATCACCCAAGTCATCCTAGAAAAGTACCCGGACAATCGCGTGCCGTTCCCAATCTTTCCCGCCGATATCCTTGCCACGGCAACCAAGGAAGCTGATGCCACGGCAACCAAAGCTAAAGACATCCCGGCAACCACTGCAAAAGCCAAAGGTAAAGCACCTATGCCCGAATCAACTCCTACGAAATCATTTTCTGATTTTTCAGATTCGGACGAGTCCTCCATTGAACCAATAAAGACCGCACCAATTGAATCCTCCAAGCGAAAAGCCATTGATATTGATGAAGAGGACGATGAGGACAACCCCGTACGAGGATCGATTCCACCACCGGCAACAAGAAAACAACCATCGCGTTCAAGCAAGAAAATCAAGACGCCAACTAGAAAGAAACTAATCATCTACGATGACGAACTCTCGGAGTAAGTCCTCGTAGGCATTTTTATTTTTATTTTTCGTTATTTTTATGCATGCATTGAGGACAATGCCTCACTCGAGTTTGGGGGGGGATTGTTATTAGTAGTTACCATGTTTAGTTACATTCACTTAAGTATTACATTTAGGATACATAAATTGCTTGCCATGCCTTTAATTGGAACAGGAATTGCTTAGATTTGATGAATATTCAATGATGACTTTACCAATGCACTTAATTGATAGAATTTTTATTCTAGGATAACCATGGAAAAAACTTAGAATTTTACTATGATGCTAAATTTGATGAAACACTGTTGTGGTTTGATTGATTTAAGGAGTTCTAGTAAACTTAGGTTGATAATTAACTAATTGGGGGATTAGAATAAAAATTGGATGAATGCTAGAGGTGCCCGAAATTGGCTCTAGCATATGCTAAAAAAAAATTAATCACTAGAGGTGCCCGAAACTGGCTCTAGGAGGCGTTAAAAAAAATTAACTAGAGGTGCCCGAAACCGGCTCTAGTCGATTAAATTAACTTAAGAAAACTAAAAATAAAACACTAGAGGTACCCGAAATTGGCTCTAGTTAAAACATGTTAAAAAGAACCCAATGAAGTAATTTGAAAACCTATTGTTTGCATAGAATCCGAAAAATCAACTTGCACACAACTCCGCACACACTCACAAGCATTATAGTTTGATTCCGAGTAATTCCTCAGTTTTCTGAAAAAATAAAAAGCCAATCATACTTTGTGCCCCGGTTCAGAGAATTGAAACCAAGTTCAAAGCTGAGTTTGTGAAAATCGAAGTCTTGGCAGGTAATTATGAGTTTGCATTGCTTGAGGACAAGCAATAGTTCGAGTTTGGGGGTGTGATAAGTGTTCAAAAGTACTATTTTTCTTACCCTTTTTACTCATATTATTGTTAGACTTAGGCTCATATTAGTTGCATAGTTAGCCATTCATGCATTAATCCATGTTTCCTTCCATCGTTGAGCTTGATTACATAAATTGGTAGTTTTTGTGGAAAAGATGTTGCTTTGGTGTGCTTTGTGTGTGTATGTGCAGGATCACTTGCCAAAGCAATGCCGAGCTAGTTGCCAGGGCAATGCATGAAGGATATGCCGAGCTAGATGCCAGGGCAATGCATGAAGGAGACGCCGAGCCAGTTGCCATGGCATTTGTCGACAAAGACAAAGAGCAATATGGATGTCGAAATTCATGACTTTACAAGCCCAAGATGACATGGAGCAAGGCCCAAGCCCAAAGGAATTTGATTGTCATGCAGAGATTAAAGAAGAATTAAATTCCAAGAAGATAGAAGAAGTTCTAATAGGAATAAAATTATAATAAAGAATTATATTCTTTAAAGATAATTTAATTCCAACTCAAACTCCTCCTCAAAGAAGGACTTTGGCCTAGCCCTATAAATATCAAGGAGATTTCGACAAGATGCATAGAGAGAGCAAGAGGGAAATTTCGACAAGTCCAAGTAGGGCAAGAGGAGAGAATTTCCTCTTGCTCTCTCTATGCATCTTGTCTAAATCTCCTTGATATTTATAGGCTAGGCCAAAGTCCTTCTTTGAGGAGGAGTTTGAGTTGGAATTAAATTATCTTTAAAGAATATAATTTTTTATTATAATTTTATTCCTATTAGAACTTCTCCTATCTTCTTGGAATTTAATTCTTCTTTAATCTCTGCATGGCAATCAAATTCCTTTGGGCTTGGGCCTTGCTCTATGTCATCTTGGGCTTGTAAAGTCATGAATTTCGACATCCATATTGCTTTTGTCTTTGTCGACAAATGCCATGGCAACTGCTCTGCCTCCTTCATGCATTGCCCTGGCATCTAGCTCGGCATATCCTTCATGCATTGCCCTGGCAACTAGCTCGGCATTGCTTTGGCAAGTGATCCTGCACATACACACACAAAGCACACCAAAGCAGCATCTTTTCCACAAAAACTACCAATTTATGTAATCAAGCTCAACGATGGAAGGAAACATGGATTAATGCATGAATGGCTAACTATGCAACTAATATGAGCCTAAGTCTAACAATAATATGAGTAAAAAGGGTAAGAAAAATAGTACTTTTGAACACTTATCATTAATCGTAGACATGACTTCCGGAGGGAAGCCATTGGTTGTCTCTGTTTTGAACTCGAATTGCTTCTCGTAGCAAAAATTTCTCGATGCAAAATTGGATTCAAACTTTTTCTGAATCTCCTCGTTGAAGAATCGATTGAAAGAAGTTGAAGAAGAAGCCATTGAAATCGTTGAGGAATTAGAACGGTGTTGAACAAAGATGATGATGAAGAGACGAATTGGGTTTTGGTACTTGCTTGTCGAAAAGGAAAGTAAAAAGTGAGAGAGTTTTGATACATGTATGGGGGACTAAAATGATGCATTGTAGCCAAAGAGTTGAAGCTGTTTTATAAGTCTGGAATTTCAGGCTACTTGCATCGAATTTTCGGATGGGATCCGGGCACTTCTGAGTCTACATGTCTTCTTCAAACATATTCGTCTGTCTCTTAGCTTTCCAGCGTATCTTGAAACGCATCAATCCGACATTAGGAGCTCAAGTTATGTCTATTTTAGTGAAGATTGTTCGAGCATAAATCTCTATACGGTTTTATCACGGGAAATATTATTTATTACGAATTTTCAATAATTTTATTGATTATTTGTACTTAAATTTAATCTAGGATTCTTTATGAAGATATTAAGATGATTTAGGATTAATTTTTTTTTATTTATTAGTTTTTTAGGTTAGATAAAATATGTTTATTTATTTTATTATTATCTTTACTTTTCCTAATTTAAGTTGAACTCTTCATTTGTAGCCTATTTAAAGGCATATTTGCTTCATTAATAAGAACAACATCATGAATTTATGAGTTGCAAAAACCTTTGGCCATGGGCCATTTTATTTTCAAGGTAGATAGATTTGCCTTGTTATTTTTCGTATCAGAGGTCTTCTTCAACGTAAGTTCGTCAAGTTCTTGTAATGGAGATCATCTTCACACTCTTACTTGCCTAGGTAATTGCATCTATGAGGGTGGGTTAGAGCCGCTTGAGGTTGCTTGCTTAGATAATCGCATCTAAGAGGGTGCCGAGGACAAAATATCCTACAACAGCTATCTCGTCATCATCCATTCATCGGAGAGATTCGTGCCGTTTGTAGGTGTTTGCCTATTCAATTGCGATTAGGAGGGTGCCAAGGACAAATCTATCCAACACTGCCACCGTCAAATTCATCATATCTCATTTTCTACATCAAGATCATGCTTTATTATCGGTTTGCTGAACGTGGAGTTTGGGGTTTTCGTGGATCATATTAGTGAGTTTGCTAGATTAATTGTGGTCTAGAGGGTTCCTAGATTTTGAGGTAATTCTTGGATCCTGGCTTCCGTATCAGTTTTGGTTATTTTAACCGGCTAGGGTAAGAAGATGAAAAGTGGACGGTTAAGTGTTTTAATGGGAGGAGTAATTAGGGATAATGGTGAAAAATAAAAATAATTGATTTGAAAGGGGTAAAGTGATAAGGTGATAGGATAAGGATTTAAAGTGATAAGGTGATTAGGTTAAATTTAAATTTTAACCTAACTTTTTTAAACGGCTAAGGGTTTAATATTAAGGAAAAAAATACTCTCTCTTCATTAAATTTGCCGACCAAGCTAGGGTTTCTCTCATCCTTCCGTCTTTTACACTGCTGTATGCCAAGCTATTCTGGCACTATGTCTGGCAGATTTCTCTATTGGGGCACCGACTCCTGCCAGCAACCCTAGCATTGTTCCTAGCATAATAAATCTGCACAACTCAAAGGAAACCTTTCAACACGGTAAAGGAATAAAAACTTGAAATTTAAAACAAAGAAAAACTACTAAAAA
This sequence comes from Hibiscus mutabilis, assembly GCA_019671005.1. Lineage (NCBI taxonomy): Eukaryota > Viridiplantae > Streptophyta > Magnoliopsida > Malvales > Malvaceae > Hibiscus > Hibiscus mutabilis. The sequence goes on along the minus strand of CM033755.1, from coordinate 6,213,021 downwards.
CCTTGAATCCTAAAAACAAAGAAAACATCTATCCTAATATTTACAAAATTTCAAACTTGATGGTGTTTTCATGTCACCTCTGCCAAGAAGATCACCTCTTTGTCATTGTTCTGATCACCTTCCATGTAGTGCTTTAAACGTTGACCATTCACCTTAAAGATTTCTCCTATCTTTAAATTTTTAATGTACACAGCTCTATGGGCATAGGGTCTCACAACTTCAAAAGGGCCCGTCCATCTTGATTTGAGTTTCCCTGGAAACAACTTCTGTCATGAGTTGAATAACAAAAAACGTTGGCCTACCTCAAACTGCCTTAGCATTATCCTACTATCATGCCAGCGTTTTACCTTTTCCTTATAGATCTTGGCATTCTCATAGGCTTGTGTTCTGAATTCTTCCAACTCATTTAGGTCTAGCAACCTTTTTTTCTTCAGCAGCTCTCTATGCCATGCCAAGTGTTCTGATGGCCCAATAGGCTTTATGCTCAAGCTCCACTGGGAGATGGCATGGTTTCCCGAAAACAAGTCTAAACGGTGAAGTACCCATAGGAGTTTTAAAGGCAGTAATGTAAGCCCACAAGGACTTATCTAGTCTCAAGGACCAGTCTTTCCTTGATAGATTAACAGTCTTCTCTAGAATGTTTTTAATCTTCTTGTTGGAATCTCGGCCTGCCCATTCGTTTGTGGATGATATATCATGGTAATTCTCTGTTGTATACCATACCTGCACAAAGCTTTAGAGATTAGATTACATTTAAAATGGGTGCCCTCATCATGAATAATCACCCTAGGGGTACCAAATCTAGTAAAAATGTGTTTGTTCAAAAACTTGGCAATGGCCTTGGCATCGTTTGTTGGCAGGGCAATAGCTTCTACCCATTTAGACACATAGTCCACAGCCACAAGAATATATACATTACCAAATAAGGGTGGAAAATGACCCATAAAGTCTATCCCCCATACATCAAATAAGTCCACATACATAATGTTTTGGAGTGGTAGTTGGTGTCTGCCAGAGATATTTCCTGTCTGTTGGCATTGATCATATGCCTTGGCATACTCGTAGGCATCCTTATATAGCATGGGCCAAAAGAATCCTGACTGCAACACCTTGGCAGCAGTCTTCATCCCAGCAAAGTGACCTCCATATGGTGCGGCATGCACAAATGCAATATGTTATACTGATCATCCTCGGGCACACATCGGCGGATCATTGGTCGGCACACTGTTTGAAAAAAATTGGCTCGTCCCAATAGTATTGCCTAACTTCTCGCAAGAACCTCTTTTTGGCATTGTATGCCAAGTTTGGTGGCAGAATGTTACTTACCAAGTAGTTGACAATATCGGCGCACCATGGCATGGCATTAACTGCAAGCAAATACACATCAGGAAATTCATCTCTTATAAGATTGGTCTTACCATCATCAATAGGAAGTTCTAAACATGAAAGACGGTCAGCTACTAAGTTTTCACTGCCCTTTTTGTCTCGGATCTCAATATCAAATTCTTGGAGTGGGAGCGTCCATCGGATTAGTCTGGGCTTGGCATCCTTCTTTGCCAAGAGATACTTCAATGCCGAATGATCTGTAAAAACCACAACTATGTTACCAATTAAATAAGATCTAAATTTGTCAAAAGCAAATACAACCGCAAGAAATTCTTTCTCGGTCGTAGAGTAATTCAGTTGTGCTTCGTTCAAGGTTCGGCTGGTATAGTAGATGGCATGGAAAACCTTGCCATGCCTTTGTCCCAAGATTGCTCTAATGGCATAGTCGCTGGCATTACACATGAGCTCAAAGGGCTCATTCCAGTCTGGTGCAACAAATATAGGGGTATTGATCAAATTTTCTTTAAGCTCCTGAAATGCTCTCAAACAAGAATCTTCAAAAGCAAAAGTGGCATTATGTTCTAATAACAAGCATAAAGGTTTAGTAATTTTTGAAAAATCTTTAATAAAATGCCGGTAAAAATCGGCATGTCCTAAAAAACTCCTTACACCTTTGACACTCGTTGGAGGTGGTAATTGCTTAATTACCTCGACTTTTGCTTGATCAACTTTTAATTCTCTCTCAGTTACCTTGTGTCCGAGAACAATGCCCTCCTTCACCATGAAGTGGCATTTTCCCAGTTCAACACTAGGTTTGTCTCTATGCATCTCTTCAAGACTTGCTCCAAACTTTGAAGACATTCCTCAAATGTTTTTCCAAACACTGAGAAGTCATCCATGAATACTTCCATATTGTGCTCTATCATATCAAAAAAAATGGACATCATACAACATTGAAATGTTGCCGGTGTGTTGCATAGGCCAAATGACATCCTCTTAAACGCAAACGTCCCATAAGGGCACGTGAACGTGGTCTTCTCTTGATCTTCAAGGGTAACGAAAATCTGATTATAACCTGAATAACCATCCAAAAAATAATTGAAAACTTTACCTGCCAACCTATCTAGCATTTGATCAATGAATGGAAATAGGAAGTGGTCCTTCCTCGTGGCATTGTTCAACTTCCTATAGTCCATGCACACTCTCCATCCTATGATAGTTCTGGAGGGAATCAATTTAGCTTTACTGTTTTGTACCATGGTCATGCCACCTTTCTTTGGCACACATTGCACCGGGCTAACCCAAGAGCTATCGGAGATAGGATAAATAATCCCGGCATCGAGCCATTTTATGATCTCTTTTTTTATTACCTCTTTTATACTTGGGTTTAGCCTTCTCCGGCCTTAAATGGTCTTGCCATGGTACTACTCTAAGATAATCTTGTGCACACAAATGGTTGGGCTAATACCTCTGATATCTGCCAAGGTCCATCCTAATGCTTGCTTATAATTGTGTAATGTTGCCAACAATCTCTCTTCCTGATCATTAGTGAGATCAGTGGCAATGATTACTGGCAACATTGAGTGTTCACCTAAATAAGCACACTTAAAGTGATTTGACTGTGGTTTCAGTTCCAACACTGGTGGCTCCTCAATTGATGGTCTATGTGTCTCAATCTCTCTGTTGGCCAACTATAGTGGCTCAAAATAACTCACCTCCTCAGCCTCCAAGACTGGTTCTTCTGGTTCCTCAAACAATTCAGCTATGCCGTCTAAGTCGCTGGCATCAAATTCTATATTCTGGCATAACTGTGTCGTGGCCAAAGTATAGATAGATTCTGCCATCTCCTTTGTTTGACATTCATCAGTTTCATCTGACATTTCAAAGCTTGAAACACATTAAATGTAACATGCTGGTCATTCATTCGCATTGTTAGTTCTCCTTTATGAACGTTAACCAAAGCCCTACCTGTGGCAAGAAAAGGTCTACCCAAAATAATTGGAACATTAATATCTGCCTCATAATCTAAAATGATAAAATCAGCTAGGAAAATAAAATTGTCTACCTTTATTAGCACATCTTCAATCTTACCCTTGGGATGTGCATAGGACCGGTCAGCTAGCTGAAGTGTCACCGTGGTGGGTCTGGCTTCTATGCCAAGCTTCTTGAAAATTGACATTGGCATCAAGTTGATGCTGGCACCGAAGTCGCACAGTACATTGCCCATGAATTTGTTGCCAGTGGTGCAGGGAATGGTAAAACTTCCCGAATCTTTCAGCTTTGGTGGTAATCAGTTTAGGATCATGGCACTGCATCCCTCGGTTAAAGTAACAGTTTCAAAGTCTCTCAACTTCCTTTTCTTAGATAGGATGTCATTCATGAATTTAACATAGTTGGACATCTGCTCAAGGGCTTCTACCAATGGAATGTTAATTTGCAATTGCTTAAGAACCTCCAAGAAGCGTTTGAATTGTTGGTCTTACTTATGCTTTTGAAGTCTCGCTGGAAATGGTGGTGGCAGATAAACATATGTCTGCGTTGCTGGCTTTGCCAAGGCAGTGCTGGCATCAGTCTGGTTGGTATCAATTCTGGCATCAGTCTGGTTGGCATCAGCTTTGGCATCTATTTTGGCATTGCTACTGTCATCATTTGTGTTTTTTTTTCTTTCTCTGCTTCTTTAGGGTTTTTTGCTGGCACTGGCTTCTCGGTTTGGCAATTAACTGGCTGCTTGGCCGCCTTCTCCATCTCACACTGCTTACCACTCTAAAGAGTTATAGCTTTGCACTGCTCATTGTATTTGTACCAAGCATCTTCTGTGTCACTTGGCAATGTTCCTTGGGGTCGATTGTTGAGTGCATTGGCAATCTGCCCAATTTAAACTTCCATGTTCCTTATTGACGCTGCCAAACTCTGGATTATGGCATCATTCCTCTCCATGTACTCTGTGAGAGTGCCTCATTGGTTGAATCTCTGCCCTTGCTGGAAATTGTTTTGAGCTTTCTGCGGCGTGACATTCTAATCGAATGCTGACATGCCATTGTTGTTGAAAGATGGCTTGGCATTGTTATTCTGCCTCTGGGTATTCTGGCACTGGGCGTTGTACTGGTTACCTCGTTGATTTCCCCATGCTAAACTACGGTGTTGTCTCCAACCTGCATTATAAGTATTGGAGTTAGGATTATAGTAACAGTTAATATTGCCAACAAAGTTTACCGATTCAAGGTTGGCAGGGCATTCATCCACAAGATGATTCTCACCACAAATTGTACAGAATGGGTCTAATGCTTTGACTTCTTGGGACTCATTGTTCTTTTGCAACGTTATTACCATGCTAGTAAGGTTGGAAATCTCGGCATGGATGGATGTTAGTTCATTAACCTAAAATTTCCCATTGGTTTTAGTTCCGGTCCCAAGTCTAGCAAAAGGATATTCAAAATCATTGATTGCAATCCTCCCTAAAATGTCAACAACCTAGGTATACGTCTTGTCAAGCAACGAACCAGTTGTTGAAGCATCAACAACAGTTCTTGTTTGTGCATTTAATCCATTGTAAAATGTTTGTATTTGAGTCCAATTCGGGAATCCATGCATAGGACACCTCCTCGGCAGATCTTTAAATCTTTCCCATGCATCATATAAGGTCTCATCCTCGGCCTGCCTGAATGTAATAATCTTACCTCGTAGCTTGGCAGTGAGTGTTGGCGGCTGGAATCTTGTCAAGAATTTTTGGCATAGGTCTGCCCATGAAGTGACTGAGCCAGGTGGTAAGGAAGTAAGCCAAGCCTTAGCTCTATCTCTCAAGGAAAAGGTGAATAACTTTAGTTTCACGGTATCTTCAGGTACTCTATTTTGTTGAAATAACTGGCAAATCTCCATAAACTGCTTCAGATGTTACCTCGGATCTCCAGTAAGTGCTCCATCAAACTAACCTACATTTAAAAGAGTTTGAATCATTACCGACTTAAGTTTAAAATTAACAACGTTTACCTCTATGCAAACAAGTCCTGGCATCAAATTGTCAATGGTTGGTGCCGAGTGTTCTCTAATAGGTCTCTTATTAATAATTGGGATAGCAGGTGGTGGTGGTATCTCATTGTTAAGTGGGTTTCCTTCCTTGTTCACCACACCATTCCCTCTATTTCCTTAGTTTTGCATATCTCGAATTCTTCTTTTTAACCTTCGCAAGGTTTTCTCAATTTTCGAATCGTATGGCCACTCGTCTACCACAAGATGGCTTCTGGTCATACACCGATAAAAATAAAAGGTAAAAACAAAAATTAAAAGAAAGACAAGTAAGAATTTGAAAACAATCAGTTCTGTTGCAATCCTCAGCAACTGCGCCAAAAACTTGGTGACTCTCTAAGTAAATGATGGCAAAAGGGGCAAAATATATGTGTTAGAAATATAAAATAGTGCTAAGATGAGTCTTTTGCATGCAAGTACACACGGTCTACAAGTAATACAGCTGGTAAGCTGAGTATCGATCCTACAGAGATTGACTTGGAATTCAATTGCCTTGATTGTTACTTGCATTGAGGAAAAGTTGTTTGTTTGAAGTGATTTGGAAATAATTGAAATGAAATAAAAGAAAGAAAATAAAGTAAAGACGTTGGCAAGGAATGTGCTTTAATGAATGATGAGCGTTGGCAGGGAATGTCGGGTTTTCAAGCTATTCATGTCGTGCCAGCCTTTAATAACAACCTGTCATGGCATTGTTTCCCGAGCAGATTCAAAATTAGCAAAGCCTCTCTCGATGGTCATTTCCCTAAATTGATCATATAAAACCCCCTATATCTCTATAGTGCATGCTTTTAAATAAACCAATTTGATTAAGATCCAATCTATACTCCTAAGGGGTAGATTTCACTCCCGAAGTAAGTTCATCTACTTGAATGACTTCTCTTGAAGCTTCTCTCCTTAGTATTCAACAACTTGATCGTTGCCACCCCAAGTATGTTAAGATATTGAGGAGCAATAGGCCAACAGTGCCAGCTCTCGCTTGGCATAGTATTTAGAAAACATTAAAGTATGTCGAATAGATGAAACATTGCCGATGCAAATTTATTATTAAAAACTAAAACATAAAATAGCGTTCAACGCAAACATCCCCCACCAACTATGAAATTAGTTCATGGTGATGGACTTAACCAAAAAAACACAAACGGTTCCCAAGTACATTATCATTTAAAAACAAAATAAAATAACTTGAAAAAGAAAATAGGCTAGAAGGGCTCTCTCGATGCAACCCTTCAAGTTCCAGGCTTCTCGGCCATGCTGGCCGAACCACCCTTCCAAGGTGCAGCCGATGGTCAATCTTGCACACCAACTCCTCACTCTGATCGTCGATGATTCCCCCTCAAGTTCATCCTCGGTTGGTGTTTAAATAGGCGTGCAAGGAAGGAATAGGATAAGCTCCCCATTTGAATTTTAAATGCTGAAGAGATAAGAGATAATCATCTTATCCAAGTTTGAATGAGAGCTGATCAGGCTAGGGCTGACGTCATGCTACCGACGCTGCTTTGGCATCTAAGTTTGGCATGAATCTGCCAACCAGTCTTGGCACCATCTTATCCGTTATTTTTTCGGAGATTGATCCGATTACTATCTTTTTGGAGCCTGATCATGTCCTATTTTTTTGGGGTCCAACAATTTCTTGGCATGGCATCAAGTTCACTTCTCTACCAATCGGTGCTTGGCATTCTCTGATCCATTTGTGCCAACAACACTCGGCATTATCTCTGACGCTTCTTCCTGTGTTGTTTTTTTGGGCCAAATCCTATGCCAAACCTGCAAAATTGCCAACAAAACACCCCTTCACACTGGCATAGATAGAATTCTAAACTCCTTATGCAAATACATAGTTTTAACATCCTAATGCAACTAAATGTACCGAAAAACAAGCAAAAGCATTGTAATATTGGCATTAAAAGTAGTACTTTTGGAGAGGTACCAATGAGTGATTACCAATGCAACCAATTCCTTCAATGTGGCCTTTGGAGTTGTCACTGAAAGTTACTACTCCTCCACTCTTTGGCTTTAGTTCCAAGAATCAACTCTTACCTCCGGTCATGTGTCTTGAGCATCCACTATCAAGGTACTATGAGTTTGCACTTGTAGCCTTGGCCTTGTAGCAATGCTCCCCCTACAAACATGGAATCAAACTTTGATTTTTGGTACCAAAATATTTTTGGGTCTATGAACATTAGTTTTCAAGAGCTTGGTTCCCTTAGGAATCCAAGAAGCAATAGCATTAATATTGTTAGAAGCAATAACATCCTTAGGAATCCATACACTTCTCACTTTCTTACCATAATAGGGCTTTAAATACCCTCCATGTTTGTTTCCACCAAAGTAGCTTTTTATATGGTTGGGTTTTGAAGATTGCTCTTTTTCAAAACTCGGTTTCCCAACCTTGTTCAAGGAAGCTTTGAGATCATTTACCTCCATTGAGGTAATGATCTTTTAACTCGGAAATAATGTTATTTAAATCAATATTTTCTTTTTCAAAATATTTTTGATTATCTAGTAAATCATTAACCTTTTCTTCAAGTTCCGATTTAGTCTTGATCAAAGAATTATTTTGATTTTTCAAATCAGAAATTATTTTCTTGTTTTTCAAAAGTGATTCTTTGTATTTCAAAACTAATTCATCGTAAGCCTCTTGCAACTCATTATAATCCTCAAATAATTCATCATAATTAATATCGTTAGATGAGTTGGCGGTTACCTTAGGATCCTCTTCATAGGCCATGAGACAAAGGTTTGCAACTTCGTGCTCCTCATCACTTGAAGACTCTTCATCGCTCTAAGTGGCTACATAGGCCTTGTGCTTCTTTTTCTTCTTGAAGTCTTTCTTCTTGAGTTGGGGACAATCAATCTTGATGTGTCCTGCTTCTTACATTCGTAGCACACAATTGGATCCTTTTCTTTTTCCTTTTTCTTATTTTTTAGATCCATTCTTCGATTGAACTTCCTTCTTCGGTTGGATCTCATGAGTCGAGTGAATCGTTTGGCTATCATAGCCAACTCTTTGTCTTTCTCCTCACTTGAATCACCCTCTTCTTGTGAAGCTTTGAGAGCGATTCCCATCTTCTTCTTCTCGGCTTCCTTCTTTTCGACCTTTCATTTCCCCTTCTTTTTTTCTTTCTCTCTTCATTTCTTCATTATCTCATGGGTGAGAAGAGAACCCATGAGAGCACTGAGCTTTAGCGTCTTGAGATCTTTCACTTCTGTGATAGTTGTTCTTTTACCATCCCAAGACTCGAGAAGTAAGTAGAGTAGTTTCCGAACTAACTTCTCCTCCAAGATGATTTCTCTTAGACCCTTGAGGCCATTGACAATGATGGAGAATAGTTCGAACATTTTGGAGATTTTTTCATCCGGATCCATCTTGAAATTTTCATAGCTCAAATTAAGAAGCCCAATCTTGGTCTCCTTAACTTCATTAGTGCCTTCGTATGTGATTTCAAGCTTGTCCCATATTTCTTTGGCACTTGAACAAGATGACATCTTGAAGTACTCGTCTGGTCCAAGTGAGCAAAATAGCATATGCATTGCCTTATCATTGATTTGGAGCTTCTTCCGATCTTCATCGGTCATCTCGTGCTTGGACTTCAGAACTGACCGATCACCTTTTCTCTTCATCGGGATTGTCGGTCAATCTTCCACTACATCCCATAAGAGATAGTCATGAGATTTGATGAAGAACTTCATACGGTTTTTCCAATAGGATAGCTATTCCCATTGAAGTATGGAGGTTTGGTAATGGATTGAGACTCGTACAAGTTGTTGCCGAAGGTGGATGCCATGGCTTTGACTTCTATTGATTGAATCACCTTTTAGGATCACCTCAACGGTTGTTAGACTTTCGGTTGAGATTGGCTCTGATAACAATTGTCAGGATGGTCAATCAATGTAGATGGTGGCCAAGAGGGAGTGAATTGGCAATTTTAAACTTTTGGAAGCAAATCGAAAGAGATAAACAATGAGACATAAATATTTATAGTGGTTCAAGCTTCTAACAAGCTCTACGTCCACTACCTTACCTTCCAACTAAGGATTTTCAACAATTTTACTATGAAATTCTTACTCTTTTCTAGGCTTATGAGGCAACCATTACAAGTTCAAGCTTCCTACCCAAAGCTTTGAACAAATCACTCAAGATACAAAAAAAGAAGTTTGGCAAATAAAATATCTTCACAAGATACAAGTTTTTACCCAATTAAGATCACTCACAACCCCAAACTTGAAACAAAGATTTACAATTACACAAGTTGGGTGTACAAGATAAGACTCTAAAAGCACAAAGGGTTGAATTTTGCTTGATTGCTTGAATGTTGATCAAAGTAGGCTCATTAGTTGTTGCAGCAATATTGGAGTCTTGTATTTATACCCTCTCACTGATTTCTAGCCGTTTGGGTGGTTGGAGTATTGAATATAGCCGTTGGAGGGCTTCTTTCCCACAATAAATGTTGTCTGCCAACCAACCGTATCGGTACACGAAGGCCCGTATCGATACCTGTTACAAGAAAAATATAGCCATTGTGTATAGGCGTATCGATATGCGAGAGGCTGTATCAAAACGGTCATAGTGTAAAATAGAGGCTATCGAAATGGCAAGGCCGTATCGGTACGGTTTTTGCTCACGGGAATCCGAAATGAAAAATTGCATCGGTACGCCTAGTGGCGTATTGGTACGGTTACGGAAAAATTAAAAGTTCGTTGATTCCAATAATTGACAAGACAACAGTCGAAAACATTTAATGCACATCGTATCGATATGGATGAACCCATATCGGTACGAATAAAAATTTCTTAAACCCAGATTTCAGATCGTATCGAAACAATTTAAGCTATATCGAAACTCTGTACAAAACCATTTGCCCAGATGAATGTCGTATCGAAACGGGTGATGCCGTATCAATACGCATTGTTTAAAATACAGGCTAAGTTTGAAGGTCGTATCGAAACGAGCTAAGTAGTATCGGTATGCTTCGCAAAACCAAATTCCAGTAACAAATTTCTGTATCGAAACACCAAGTGGTGTATTGATACGCCTGGGCGTATTTGTGTATTTTGGCTTGAAACACTTAGAAAATTTTTGGGTTTAAGTCTTTAACTTTGGAAAACTTTTCCTTGTTATTTTGTGAGACTTTTGAGTACTTAAAAATTTATTTCCTTTTACAATTTAGTCCTTAAACACTTTGTTATATCAAAATCAAACATAGGTTTTACATCGTTTAGTTCATTAAATGATTTTTGAGATATGATATTAAGCAATTTTAGAACTCAAAGTCTTCAATTTCTTTTTTCTTATCAATATTATCTCAAAGTTATAATTAGACAACTGCGAATCCAGAAATATTTTTTAGGGAGGGCATAATTTATAAAGATTAAAAAATTAAGGACTAGTATATAAAAATTAAGAAAATTAAAGTCAAATGTATAAAGTTTAAAAATTTTAGGGTGGACTTCATATAGATATGCCGTTGTGATTAGGGCAAATTGTTATTTATTTGATTGATTTTGTTTGATAAATTAAAAAATTAGGCGTTGAAAAATGAAGTATTGAATTAAAATTAAAAATTATTTGACATTTTACTAAAAATTAAGTATTAGATATTGTAGTGACTATTTTTTTCCGGGCCGTTACGAAAAATTAAGAAATCATATTGGGGGTGTTTCCCGTTTTTATTAAAAAATTATTTAAAAGAGAATTTTGTGAAAACTCGTATTTTTTTAAAAAATCTAGAGTCGCCACCGGTCATTCAAAAAGGGTATACCATACACCGAAAATAAAAACCAGAGATTCAAAAGTTTGGGTTCGGGAGTCTGTTACGGATGGGGAAGGGTTAACACCCCCACACCGCCTAAAATTGGTATCTAATGGGCTCGTATCATAATTATTAAGAAAAATACAAAATTTAATTTAATTTAATAATTAATTTCTAAAAATGCATGTATGCATGACAATATTAAATTTTGCCACAATATTCACGGTAGTCAAAGGAGATGACACCCGGAGGCCGGGATGCCACTCCCAGCAGAGTACCAGAATAATTAGGCCTAACACTATATGCAACAAAATAAGATGCATGAATGTGACATTAATTCAAATGCATAAAAAAAACTCACAGTCTACGGTACCAAAAGAGATGACACTCGGAGACCGAGATGCCCCTCCTAACGAATACCGAGACCCTAAAAACTAAATCTAACATAGCATACAAAATATATTTATTATAAAAAATATACCAATATTAAATAAATACTAAACTATCTAATACCCTATATTTATTATAAAAACATAATTAAATAAACTATATATTATCCTATATCTAAACTAACATTAAATTAAAAAAAGTACAAAGATAAGAATAAAATATTATCCCACTAAGAGCAGTTCGGATGCAAAACCTTGACCGACCCCCACCAAGATCTCATTGCCATCTCATCATGACCCAAAAATTAACTCAATCGGACCACAAAGGGACCTCCGATCGAATGTTGGATCGAACCAGCTGGGGCTGAAGGCACTGCCCTCTATCCCTGGCCAGCCTTGCTCGGGCCGGCCTGGCTCCCATATTTTTTTGGGGTGTCGTTTCATGCCTTGCCTCCCCCCTCATGGCTATTTATAGCCAATGGTGGGGATGAGAAAGTAACGTAGATGCTTGGCATCCACTCATTTTCCTTTTTTTTCTTTTGCTTTTGCTTTTGTTTTTTTTCTTTTTTTATTATTATATATATTTTTATTTTTTTGATTTTATATTTATTTTAAATAATATTACTATTAAAATAATACTAATAATACTATAACCCGGACAAAAATGAGTGACTACAGCTGCCCCTCTTTGCTTGTTCTTGTGAAACGAGAACAAAGCAAAGATCATTATCACTCATTTTTGTCCTACTTCCTATCATTGGCTTTGGAATCATAGGTTCTTCTGGAACTTTCCGTTTTTCCTCGGCCAACTCTTCAAGCAGCTTCAATCTTCAATGGTCTGATTTATACTCATATCATCATCGACTAGCAAATTCTCCCTATATATAATTTTAGCTCGTCCTTAGTAAAGTCTTTGGGCTGCAAGTAATTTCTATATAGAACTTTTCACCTTCAACTGTCAACGCTGCGGGTTCTCCCTATATAGAACCTTTTGCATCTTGAATTCTTCAAACTGAGAGTTCTCCCTATATAGAACTTCTAGTCTTGAAATCCTGAAGCACCAGTTTCTCCTATATAAACTCTTTGCTTCAAAGTCTTTTTAGCTACAGGTTCTTCCTATATAGAACCTTTCGCTTAGAGTCATGAGTCCCTCCTATATGGAACATCTTACTCTGAAATCTTAGGACTACTAGTTCTTCCTATATAGAACTTTCGTCTTGGAATTTTGGAAGACGTGGGTTCTTCCTATATAGAACCTTTGTCTTCAAACACGGCTCCTTATTTTCTAATGGCGTGAGCACCAAGAATTCTTGATTCTTCCCAAAACGCCAAAAAATGGAAGTTCTCGAGATGATGCCCCAATTTCTTATCGTCTTGGCATCAACAAAAATAAAATATCATAATTGAGCGAGTACAAATGACTCTTGATTCTTTGTTGGTATATGCTTCCTCACTTGACTGTTCGGAGATTCAGAACTTCGAGTCATTCCTATATAAGACTATTCACTCATTCTCTTTCTAAAGTCTTCGAGTTACAAGTTCTTCCTATATAGAACTTTTAGCTTGACCTTTGGCGAATTCTTTAGACTACAAGTTATTCCTATATAGAACTTCTTCACCTTCAAGTTTTAGAGTTACAGGTTTTTCCTATCTAGAACATTCCTCTTTCTTCTGATGGATTCTTCGAGCTACAAGTTCTTCCTATATAGAACTTCTCACCTTGAAATCATGAGGTATGAGTTTTTCCTTTACAGAACTCTTCGCTTTGAAATCCTAGAGCTGTGAGTTCTTCCTATATAGAACTCTTTTTTTCTTCTTTTTGTTTTTTTCTCTTTCTCTCTATCTTTTTTCTTCTTTTTTTCTCTTTTTCTTTTTCTTTTTTTTTTTTTTTTTTTTTTTTTTTTTTTTTCTTTTTCTTTTTTTCCCTTCTTTTTTATCTTTTTTTTCTCTTTCTTTTTTCTTCTTCTTTCTTTTCATCTTCTTCTTCTTTTGAAATCTAGAACGGTGAGCTTTTCCTATATAAAACTCCCCGTTTTGAAGTCTTTGAGCTATAGGTTCTTCCTATATACAACCTTTTTGCCTTGAAGCGTTAGAGTTGTGAGTTCTCCCTATACAAAACTTCTGACTCTGAAATCTCGGAGCTACTAGTTCTCCATATATAGAATTGTTTACTCTAAAATGGTAGAGCGACGGGTTCTTCCTATATAGAACCTTTTGCTCTAAAATCTTGAAGCTACGGGATCTTCCTATATAAAAACTTTTACTTCGAATCTTTTGAGCTACAAGTTCTTCCTATATAGAACTTGACAGGTTCTTCCTATATAGAACATTTCACTTCAAAGTTTTGAAAATGCGAGTTCTTCCTATATAGAACATTTATCTTCATAAATGGTACCACGTTTCCTATGACGTGAGTACAAAAAAATTTCTAATGCTTCCCAAAAGGTTGAAGACTGGAAATCTCTGAAGGATGCCCCAATTTCTAATCGTCTTGGCATCAAAGGGTATCTCGTTTTGAGACTACAAGAAGATTTTCACTGCTTCCCTGAAAGCTGAAGACTGAAAAACCTTGAAAGATGCCCCAGTTTCTGACCGTCTTAACATCAAAGGGTATCTCACTTTCAGACTACCGTATGATTTTTAATGTTTCTTTGAAGGCTGAAGACTGGAAAACACTTTAAGGATGCCCCAATTTTTGATCATCTTGACATCAACAAAAGGCTTAACATCATGCTCGAAGGACTTAAGATCTGGATTCATGCCAAAATGGCTACCAATCAAAAATTTTCAAAAAGATCTACCTCTTCAACATGAAGCTGCAGACCAAATAACTGGATTCACTCCAACATGGCTACCAATCAGAAATCTTCAATAAGATCTACTTCTTCAACATGAAGATGTAAATCAAAATCTTGGCTTGTATTCAAATACTTTTTCTTTCTTTTTCCTCTTTTTTCTTCAAACCTATTTTAAAATCCTATTCCCTAAGAGGTCATTCTTTGTATTTCTTCACTTTCTTTCTTTGCAGCATGCTCTTCAATCTTCGTCGTCATCAATTGCATATTCATCTTTCATTTGACTCACCCTTTTAACCCTTTTGCAAGTAACTCCTTTCTTCTTCAGGGTCACTACACATTTTGCAAATTCTTCTTCTAGTCCTTATTCTACCCTTAGGTAGGGACTTTCATCATTCTTCTCACTCCAACATTGCCCCATCCAATCTCTGGGCTAAACTACTTCTAAATTCTTGACCCAACATTCAGAGTCTTCATCTATCTCAACATTAGGGCGGGCAAAATACCTCTTTTCCCTGAACTTATCTCTTCTTGCATCATTTTAGCAGAAACCAACTCTTGGTCCCTATGCTTTAATTCTCATCAATAATTTTTGAAAAAAAGTCAATCATTTTGAAAAACAACAGGAAGAAAATACCAAACATTTTGAAAACTAGTATTTGGGAGAAAAACTATAGATATCTTAAAAATCAAGGTTAAAATATGCCAAACATATTTGAAAATTGATGTTTGGAGGGAATGACAAGTATCGAAATTCGAAGAAAAATGCCAAGCATTTTTGAAAATTAATGTTTGGAGTAAACCAAAATTTGGAGTAAATGCCCAAACATTTTTGGAAACTAATGCTTGGAAGAAATGACAAATATGTAAAAGAATTAAAATTTGCAAGAAAAAATGCCCAAACATTTTTTGAAAACTAATGTTTGGAAGAAATGACCAATATGTAAAAAAATTGAAATTTGGAGGAAAATGCCCAAACATTTTTGAAAACTAATGTTTGGAAGAAGTGACAAATATGTAAAAGAATTGAAATATGGAGATAAAAAATGCCCAAACATTTTTGAAAACTAATGTTTGGAAGAAATGACCAATATGTAAAAGAATTAAATTTTGGAGGAAAAGAATGCTCAAACATTTTTTAAAACTAATGTTTGGAAGAAATGACCAATATGTAAAAGAATTGAAATTTGGTGAAAAAATGCCCAATCATTTTTGAAAACTAATGTTTGATCCTAAAACATCAAATGCACTAGGAAATTTGTATATTTTGAAGATCTTGATATAAACATATATATGGTCTCCCCTAGTCCATTTAGGCTTTCGAGAGGAACACTTCACATACCTAATTTCTAGCCCATTTAAGGTGGCTCTCTTGATCTCACCACTCACTATTCCCCTATCCTTCCCTCATTTGGGTGTCGATTAGGCACTTAGAAGTTTGACGTTCCTTGAAGAAAGGTTATCCCTTGTAAGCGGAATGTAATCTGAAGACAATATTACCCAACTCAGATATCCACATATGATCGAAATGGTCTTTGTAGGCTTGTAATGTAGGTTATGGTTCATGGATATGAAAGAAATGATATATAGGCCCAAATAAATGTTTAAGGGTGATGAAACCAAGGATCATTTCTTTTTTGGCGAAATATCTTCTCTGCACTTGTTGATCGGAATATGGTCAAATGAAAAAACTTCTTTGATTTATTTCTTGGATAGCTCTAGACTGCCCATTTCTGGTTTTTCACCCTAAAGTTTATTTCCCTTTCTGTAGTTGTGGAATGTGTAGCTTTGGACCGATTTACGTCTTGGTTTGGTATTGACGTGTGTTTCAAAGGTGATCGATCCACCAAAGTTCGTATAAATTTTTTTATCAAAACCTTATTCTTGTATTGCTTGATTTGGGTATACTCACATAGAGCAATATATTCATTGGATCACTCTAGACTGCCTATTTTTGGGTTTTTCACTCTAGACTTGATGCTTTCAATCTTCCTTGTTTCAAGCTTCTTATTGACAAACTTTCAATTTAATTTAGCCAGTCTTTTCGAGCAAAAATTTCTCTTATCGACTTATGATGTTTCTTTGGGTCTCCATGTCCTGTACGTTGATTCTCATTTCTTGCACTTATTCATAAAACACTATCTTTGTAATGTAGTCAAAACCGGACGACTTTAATTCACGAATAAAATCTTTTTTCTCTTTGCCCCTAGTGTGGGGGTGATCCTTGGTTTGGGTTCAAATGAAACGAAACGATCAGGCTCAAAGAGGGACAACAAATGGATATTTTTATTATTTGTGAAGAGAATTGAAGGAATACCATTCTTCATCCCATACATGGATATCAAAATAGTCTTCAGGGGGTAGAAGTTTATGGTCAACACTTGATTCAAGGATCTTAAACGATAAGTGCCTAGGAAGGAAATTTCCTAAAATGGTATATGCCCATTATATAAACACTTGCTTTGTTCCTCTGTTGGCCTAAATGGACTATGGATACTCGCATTTGCAATATCCCCAAGGTGTTCAATCTTATTTGAGGTTCAATGACATAATAAAAAAAGACAAGTACTTATGCCTGTTTTTGTATAAATATGTGCATATGTGTATGGGAAAACAAAAAACTCCTCCATAACAATGAATGAAATGTTTAAAGAATGCAAAAAAATGTTTTCTAAATAACAAAATAAATTTTTATTATGACAAAATAACTACACTCGGAAAAAATAATCTACAGCTTTGCTTATAGATTTCTTTTGCATTTTTTCCAAATGCACAGGGATCAACGGTTTTGAATTGTCATTACCGGTAGCCATTTGCTCTGGGCTGGCTGTATCATTCCCCTGGGTACAATCAGTTTATACCAATCATGACATTGGATTTTTCAAATGATTTATTTTCCTTTGACCATTCATAAAAATAGATTTTTTATGGACATTTGAATTATCTATTATCTTAAATTGTACCGTGTTTAAGCACGTTATGCCAACATTTTTGTTAAACTTGCCAAACTCCAACATTTTCAAAAATAATTGCAAGTATCTTTACAAAATATTCCTAATGTTTCAAAAATTAAACGGTAAGATTTGTTTGTTCTTCAAAAAGGAGAAACCAAAGTACAAAGGAGTCTAAAAATGAAAAAAAAATGTGAGCCCAAGCATAGGGACTTTCAAATCATCCTTAGGGTGCCAAATCATTCTGGCTTCTTCAGCATGATGTAAACTTGCCCTATTTCTTTTGCCTTTCATTGCTGGATTAACACTTTTCAGGACTCCAGTGCCAACCAGCCTCTTAATTTCTTCTAACAATAACCTATACCTCTTTGTGGCATGCCCCGGTGCCTCAATGTGGAAATCGCAAGTATCACACAGGTCATAATCGTGGTCAGATGGTTGACATTATCTTCATCACCATAGGAGTAATGTAAGCAGAATGACCGAGTGAGGGACTAAGAAGAATTCCCTTGCATTCAAAGCATCAATATCCCCTCATCTTGGGTTATTTCTTCAGCCTCTCATATTTACCCCGTAGTCTTGGTTGTTTCATCATTTCTATTCTTGTGTTCGAGCATGCAGTAAGTTAACTGATTCTCAAATCGTCATGAAATCTCGCAATCAACTTAATTGTTCTATGAATTGATCTATGCAACATTTTATATACATAAAAAAGACATTACAAAAATCTTTCTTTTTTCATCTTTAAAAGAATGAAAGAATTAAAAAAATCTCTTTAAGAAATGATGGTATCATAAGATTCTTTTTTTAAAGAATCTTTACAAAATGATAAAATTAAGAAAATTCTATATACTTTTTTTTAAAAAAATAAAAGGTCATTGTGAAAGGATAGAGGAAAAAATCTCATTTTGATTTGATTTTTTTGTAAAACGTCTTTAAGAAGAAAGTCTTTGTGAAAAGGTTGAATTATTCATGTTTTTTTTAAAGAAAAAAATGTCCTTATGAAAGGATTGAATTGGGGAAAATTCATGTTTTTGGAAAAAAATGTATCCTCATAGAAGTACAAGTTTTAGAAAATGTCTCAGGAGTAATGGTGCAAAACTACTTTCTATTAAGTGTATTTATGCAAATGCAATGTATGTACATGATTCTATGATGATGCAAAGATGCAATTGTTATGAATGCTTTATGAAAAACAAGATGTCATGAGGTATGAACATGTTAGGTGATGTAATATACGAAATGCATAAAGTATAAAAATAATCAATCAAATGCAAGAATGAATGCAAATGAGGTGTTAATTCGAAAATAGTTTTTTTTATAAAAGGCTTTTATTAAGAGAAGATGTTTGTTTATAAAAAATTGACAGTATTCTACTGGTATCTATCAGTCATTCTCTCTAGTATCTTGACTTCCCAGAGCAAAATACGTACTCAGTGCTCCAACTCTGTCTTCTCTCTCTTTGCTTCCGCTCGGATCATCCTAGACCGTAGCATTATCAAGCTCTATATATTACAGAACATCTCTCACATTATAAAGATCTCCTAATATAGAATAATTTTTAAATCAACACCTCTAATTTGAAATGAAATGCAATGAGGTATTAATCGCAAAGTGTTCATTATAGAAAGACTTTCATTGGACAGACAAGGCTCGTTACATCAGATATTCTTCTAGGCTTTACAAATACTGATGAGTCATGACCCCTAAATTTTTGACTTCATCCAACAAATGAGTCAATTTTCCTTCATGGTCCAACGCTGGATTAATATTATGACTCCATGGCATTGCTGCATCGGTCACATCTACTACTTTAATTCTTATACTTAAATTTGCTCGTTCCCAACGTGAGTATCAGTTACCTTGTTTGATTCAAAATCTTCAAATGATTCACCCTCTTTATTCTTCGGATAATGCTCAAAATTTATTCGCTCTATCTGATCACAATACCCCTTGTCTATTATGATTGCCTTCTACAGTGATGACCACTTGCGAAATAAATACATTTATGTTATATCGTGAAAATGTAATGCAAAACGAGCATAAAGGTAAAAATAAACACAAAAAAAAATTTGTGTCAATGTAGAAAAATAATTAAACAATTAAAACAAATGAAATGTCAACAAATAAATAAAGACAATAAATCAAATTATACAATTAAAATATACCTAGACAAACAAAGCCTAAACTGGGTCACTGCTAAATGGACAGAATACCGACATGGCTCTAACAGGTGGGCTCCTATGGTCCACTATATGCAGTTAGGTTCTAAAGAAAATGGTACTCGAACTGTCGCTCGGACATCGATTCGAGGGAATACGACCCTTATACCATACAGAGGTGAAAACCCCACGAAATATAAGGACCGAATTCCAGAAGTAAATTACAACACTATACGGAAGTGAAAACCCCATGAAGCGAAGTAATCACTCCCACTTAAGGGTTCTAAAGCTAATACATGATGACAATTTATATCAAACATTATACAAAATCAAACAAGGTTTAGAAATTAAAAATTAAATTAAATCGAATTTAAATTTTCCTTAATAATTATGATGCGAACTCAACTAAGGCTTAACTCATTTTTTATTTTTAAAACAAAAAATGGTTCCCCAGTGGAATTGTCATGTTGTAGCGACTATTTTTTTTCCGAGCCGCTACGGAAAATTAAGAAATCGTATTGGGGGTGTTTGCCACTTTTATAAAAAAAATACTTAAAAAGGAAATTTGTGAAAACTCATATTTTTAAAAAAATTTGAGTCGTCACCGGTCATTCAAAAAGGGTAGACCGGACACCGGAAATAAAAACCAGAGATTCAAAATTTTGGATTCAGGAGTTGGTTACAGATGAGGAAGGGTTAGCACCCCCACCCGGTCCAAAATTGGTACCTAATGGGCTCGTATCGTAATTATTAAGAAAAACACAAAATTTGATTTAATTTAATAATTAATTTCTAAAAATGTATGTATGCATGACAATATTAAATATTGCCACAATATTCACGGCAGTCAAAGGAGATGACACCCGGAGGCCGGGATGCCACTCCCAACAAAGTACCGAAACAATTAGGCCTAACACTATATGCAACAAAATAAGATGCATGAATATGACATTAATTCAAATGCATAAAAAACTCACAGTCTACGGTACCAAAAGAGATGACACTCGGAGACCGGGATGTCACTCCTAACTGAATACCGAGACCCTAAAAACTAAATCTAACATAACATACAAAATATATTTATTATAAAAAACATACCAATATTAAATAAATACTAAACTATCTAATACCCTATATTTATTATAAAAACATAATTAAATAAACTATATATTATCCTTTATCTAAACTAACATTAAATTAAAAATAAGTACAAAGATAAGAATAAAATATTACCTCACTAAGAGCTCAAATGCAAAACTTTGACCGACCCACACTAAGATCTCCTTATCATTTCATCATAACTCAAAAATTAACTCAAAACTATATAAAAAAAATCGATCGAATGCTGAACCGAACCAGCTGAGGACAAGGGCAGTGCCTCTGCCCCTGGCCAGCCTTGCTCGGGACGGCCTGGCTCCCATATTTTTTTGGGTGCCGCTTCATGCCTTGCCTCCCCCCTCATGACTATTTATAACCAATGGTAGGGATGAGAAAGTGACGTGGATGCTAGGTATCCATTCCTTTTCCTTTCTTTTTTTTGTTTTTGTTTTTGCTTTTTTTCTTTTTTAATTATTATATATATATTTTATTTTTATATTTTTAATTTTGTATTGTTTTTATATTAATAATATTATTATTAAAATAATACTAATAATATTATAATTCGGACAAAAAAGAGTGGCTACAAATATAATTAAATTAATTGATAATATAAATTTTAAATGATAATGTTATTTTAAAAGAAATAAAATCATTAGGAAATAAAAGATGCAAGATACTAGTATTTGTTATGGCAAATACAGATTCCATGCAACTCTCCTATTAGATCAGCCCATTCTTTTGAGAATATAACTTAGGATCTAAATATTTAAAAAAATCCCATTATATTTTTTTAGTTAAAAAATTATGTTTTCAAACCATCATGTACATCCATCACCAGGCCAGTCCTGAAGGTGAGCCATGCGACGGCCCAGAGCTCGCTTTTGACCAGAGCCCACCATTTATAGTTATAAGTGTTTAATGTTAATGATAGTTTAATTTTTTTTAATATTTATTATTAGTGGTTTATTATTAAAATTTATTTTTTAATATTTATTATTAAGGGTATATTTTTTTAATGTTTGTTATTAGAGGTTTATTTTTTTCAATAGTTGTTATTAGGCTTACTTTTAAAATTTATTTTTTCAATATTTGTTATTAGGGGTCTAATTTTTTAATACTTATTATTATACCCAAATTTTTTCAACATTTATTACTAAATATATTAATATTTTTTAATATCTTTTTCGCCTTTTCTAAATAAATACTATACAAAGGGTTCAATTTGTTTCATTATACTTTAGAACGAATATTAGATTTGTGGGAGTCTAGGGCCGTAGACGACTATGGTGATAATGATGATCCTGAGTGACAATCAACGATGGAAAACTTTAGTTGAATTAATATTTTATTAAAATTTAATGGTTAATTTAAAAAGTAAATTTATTTTTTTTAGTATGTCACATCATCAAGTGAACAACATTTAATATTTTAGTGACAAAAATGTTATAAGTTAATAACGTATGTGGCCAAAACATTACTTCTTTAGATCAGAAATGAACATTTATAAAACAAAAATGACCATTTTAATAATTTAACCAAAAAGTTATATTTATCTCATATAAAAGAGAAATTATATCCTTAGTCATTAAATTATATAATGGGTCATTCTCGACATTTCATTTATAGGACTAACTAATTAAATGCATTTATTTTATTAATTTTTTTATCTTATCTTTTTACTAAATAAATTTTTACTAATATTTACCGTAAATTAAATTTAAAAATATTTTTTAATAAATAAAAATTTTAATAAAATAAATATATTTATTAATTGAAAGTGAGTCAGAGCGAGACAAATGGCAGGTTTTGGTTCACTTACGTTCATGGCATTCGTGCACGCATTTATACCCATAAAAGGAAGAAGAAAAATGAAAATATCTACAATCCCCCTGCTGAATAATCCCAATATCGTTTTCGTAAATATAATAAGAATGATCCAATTACCAAGCTGTGGCGTACAGTTTCCTACTTTCCTTCATTTTCTTTTTTATTCTTCCTCCACTTCCCATTTGTTGAAGAAGAGGAAAAGTTTCAGCAATGGCGGCCATGAATCTGGTTGTTTCAGCTGGGGTTCATTATTCCTGTTTAAAGGCGGGTAATGGGTTTTCCATTACGAAACCCAAGGGTTACAAATTGGGTCCTCGAGCTGCTTTGGTGGAAGCAGAATCGAGAGTCGATGGTTCGCCGGCGGCTCTGCAAGTATTGAGAGGGGACCTGGCGGCGGACCTGCAGGCGGAGGCCAGGGCCATGGCGCGGGCCGTCAATGCCTCTGTTTACAGCCCCGAACTTCTTGCCAACAAATCTGGGTCGCGACCTGTCCAAGTTAGGCCCAAACAAAAATTAAAAAAAAACAGTTTCGAATTTGGTTCGAATAATAATTAAATATATTTGGTACTTCGATTCAATTCAATTTAAATCAAATTGTATTTTTATTTAGTTGTTATTTTCTAATAATATAAAATAAAATTTTAAATTAATAAAAGATGAGCAAAATGAGGCACCCTATCGGTTTCAGGAGAGTCAGATGTTTAAATCCGGACGATGCGGAAGGTGAAACAAGTCGAACCGAGTCGTGTGGATGATATATTGATATGCCTTTTGGCAATGATACAATAGTTTTGCATGAATGGAACATAATTGTGGTTCGTTAATGGCTACGAAATTGGTATGGTTATCAGGCAGTGAACATTGGAAATATTGGTAGCCTTAGGCTCTTTTGGTACGAAGCTGTTGTTGGATCAAAGGAATGGCACACTGGATCGAAACAAGAGAAGGCGAGCCATTGAATTGAGAACCATTTTTACCCGATTAGGCCCGACGTTCGTAAAACTAGGTCAGGGTTTATCCACCAGACCCGACCTCTGCCCACCCGAGTATCTTGAGGAGTTGGCCGAGCTGCAGGTAACTTATGTCGGTCGGTTATCGGTTAATGATACATATATAAATGAGTCAAATCAAGGTCGAGCACTAGTTCCCGGGTCGATTTTACTAACTCTTCTATGTTCCTAGGATGCATTGCCTACATTTCCCGATGCCGATGCATTCATGCATCGAAACGGAGTTGGGGATGCCAATCGAATCCATTTTTCTTCGATATCTGCTTCTCCTATTGCCGCTGCCAGTTTAGGCCAAGTCTACAAAGCTCGACTCAAGTATTCAGGCCAAACTGTTGCTGTTAAAGTGCAACGACCTGGTATTGAAGAAGCCATTGGGCTTGATTTTACCTTATAAGAGGCTCGGATTTCTTATCGATAAGTACATTGATATCATCATGAGTGATGCTGTCGCCCTTATCGACGAATTTGCCCGTAGAGTTTACCAAGAGCTCAACTATGTCCAGGTTAGTTTCTTTACTACATCACTTGGACTATACATATCCATATACCATTATTGTGCCATGAGATGCTAATTTTAGCAGGTTGCTTGCAGGAGGGACAAAATGCAAAGAAATTCAAGACGTTATATGCTGACAAAGAGGATATTCTTGTTCCGGATATCTACTGGAATTACACGAGTGGTAAAGTATTAACCATGGAGTGGGTCAACGGGGTGAAACTAAACCAACAAGCTGCCATTGAACGGCAAGGTTTAAAGGTTATAGATTTAGTAACCACAGGCATCCAATGCAGCCTCAGACAACTATTAGAGCACGGCTATTTTCACGCCGGTCCTCATCCCGGTAATCTTTTGGGAACGCCCGAAGGGAAGCTCGCATTTTTGGATTTTGGAATGATGAGTGTGACACAGGAGGATGCAAGGTCGGCTATAATTGGGCACGTTGTTCATATGGTGAATCGGGATTACGAAGCAATGGCTCGTGATTACTATGCTCTGGATTTCTTGGCGATGGATGTGGATGTTTCTCCTATTGTGCCGGCTCTTAGGGACTTCTTTGATGATGCGCTGAATTACACTGTGAGCGAACTCAACTTCAAAACACTAGTTGATGGCCTGGGAAATGTTTTATATGAATACCCTTTTAATGGTGAGCTGATATTTATACGTTTGCTTCGTACGTTACTCGAATTTGGGTGTGACAGTAGGATACAGTATTTGTCCGACACTTTTAAGCTTTTCCGGATTCTTGAAGAGTCATATGCTCGTACTCGTATATGAAATTATGTCAAATAGAGTGTTAGATACATGTTCTTCAAGAAAAGCAAAGAGTTGGAGCAAGATTGCTAATGTTTATAGTTTACATGATACTTTTGAGCCCTATCCTCAAGTTTGGTTATTGTACGTTATGTTGCTTCAACTCTTTAGTTTTCTTATAGTACTTGCGTCTGACACGTATTTGGATACGAGTACGTATTTTCTTATGCAGTCTAATGGTTTGGTTTTCGATGTTGTTGCAGTACCTGCCTATTATGCACTGATATTGAGGTCACTTACAGTGCTAGAAGGGTTAGCCCTGTATGCTGATCCTAATTTTAAAGTGTTGGCTGCCTCATATCCTTACTTTGCTAAAAGGCTTCTCACTGATCCAAATCCATATCTCAGAGATGCTCTAGTTGAGTTGCTTTTCAAGGATGGCAGATTCAGGCATGTATTTCCTAACCTAATTGTTTGTACATCCTCTGTTCCTCTCAGCATTCGAGTTCATGAAATCTAGGTACTTCGAATGTGCATATTTCGTTATGAATGTCAGATACAAGCATGCGTCTGACACAAATATGTTAATGCATTTGGAAGGGTCTTAGAGCATTATACTCCTATACCACGTCCAAATATATGTCGGACATAAAACCGGGTTAAGGCATTTGAAGGGAAATGAAGAGTCAGAACAACGTAAATACCTGTGATCCGTTTGCAACAGGTGGAACAGACTAGAAAACCTTCTTATTGAGGGGAGAAAGGACCGGGATTTCTCAGCAAAAGATGCATTGCAACCTGTTTTAAAGTTATTACTGGCTCCTGACGGTGAAGAACTTCGGACTTTAACAATTAAAGAGGCTGTTCGTGTCACCTTGGCAGTTATTTTAGGCTCGGTCGCTGATACGTACAACTCTGCACCATCTTTTGTTCAGACTATGATGATCAATGGCAATGGCAATGGAGTGCTTGCAATGAACAGTGCTGATTTGGAAGCCATGATGGAGCTTCGGAACCAGGTTTTTAGAATCTGGGGGCTTCTAAGTTCCTCTGAAAATTTCGATCCAGCACTCTTGCAGCCTATTTTACAGGTTAGTAAACCTTTTTCGTGGCATAGTTTGTTTATTCTTTCATTTTTTCTTGAATTATTTAAGTTTAACACTTATATCCGACACATATCTATATGTGGCATATAGATACAAGTATGACAGACAGAAAAACCTTCAAAGTCGATGCATGA
This sequence comes from Hibiscus mutabilis, assembly GCA_019671005.1. Lineage (NCBI taxonomy): Eukaryota > Viridiplantae > Streptophyta > Magnoliopsida > Malvales > Malvaceae > Hibiscus > Hibiscus mutabilis. Next base: position 6,187,192 of record CM033755.1, on the reverse strand, counting down.
AGTGACATGGGGAACTGTCTTAAAACCGAATCACAGTAAAATATACGTAGAATATAAATATTTTTTAAAAAATGAAACACAATTATAACTTTCAATGGAGTTGGCTAATGAAGGGGGTTGTGGAACAGGTACTTCAACAACCAGAGGGACGTAGCCTAGGGGGCCGTGTAGTCAGCGGGATCACTCAGCGTCTCGCAGCTCGCTTACTTCAACAACTTCTTCGAACACCAACCGTTCCTGGTTCAAGTTTATGAGCATTGAGGGTTCCTGGTAAAGCTCATAAATCAAATCTGTGCAAGTAATCTTTTCCCTGTGATTTAAAATTAGAAGTATGAACCAAGAAATACATATTGTAACAAAATTAATACATTTTTTTGGAATGTATAGTTTTATCAAATGAACTACAGGAGCTTCTTATCAAATGAACTCGATTCAACTGCAGCTGCTTCCCACAAGAAAGCCTGAAAAAATGCCAACTCGAATCATGAAAAGCTGCAAAATAATCATCCGAAATCGTCGCGATTCTGAATTCATCTGTGAATCTTTGGGCAGCTAAGATGTTTGACTGATTCAGCTACAGTCTACAGATGAATCCATAAATGACAATTCCTGATCATTGTACTTAAATGACACATGCTGCTCATAAGTTTCAAAGCTATTTCCAAACATCGTCACTTGATTCAATGCCTCCACTCTCAAATTTGCATGTAAAAGATTGTTGTATAACTCTGCTTCACAACGTGGCATGAAGAAAAGTGTTGGCTTCTTAGCTTCCCGCTGCCCTTGCTCGTTAACAGATAAAACGGAACAACCGATGCCTTCTAAAACTTGAGACCCGGTTGCAGATAGAACAAGATAAAACACCTCGACATCCCCGATCCAGCCGAGCTTTCTTTTCATTAAAATTGCAAGGCTAAGTTGAAGTCGAGGAGAGACTCGATGCTGCCAATACCATATATTACTATCTGCAGTTTCAACTCAGATCCCAAAACCCTTTGTAAGTGATTCAAGACTATTGGACTTTGCATCTGATCTGAGAGTGCAAGAAAAAAAACTCGAGTTTTCGATTTTCTTCATACATGTATCTTATGCATAAGTTTTGATTGTCTCTCAGGATCGACTCAAGAAGCAGCCATTGGCAAACAAAGATTTCTTGTTTCCGACAATCCGCTTTTTCCCGGGTAGTGCAGGAAAACAACAATAATATTAATACACAGACAAGACATGTTTGAATGCACATATTCGAATGCTGACAGTCTTGCATGCAGCCATGCACTATGAATAATGGTGATGGATTATGCTGATAGGAGAAGATGGGAGTGTGTGTATATTGTCACGGGCCATTACTCTCTTCCCAAAAGACATGTCTAATAGGATGTGCAGCGCCACCGTATTTATATCCCAATACCTCCTTTTCCTTTCTAATGTGGGGTCATATCCCAAGATCTCCCTTTTTCTTTCTAATGTGAGATTAATGACCCGCCTCTTCTCAGGCGTGACAATATACACATGCACATTAGATATAAGTTACGAGTATATATGCTACTAGAGAGTAAATTGGGAAAACTGTCTCATAATAGACCTCTACAATATCTAATTCGGATTAGTCCATCAATGGACCTTAAAATCAGCTGTGCAAAAAAGTGGAAACAATGTAAAATTGGCCTCCTAATTTGTGTGCATAGTACTTGAAAAGCTCCGATGATCGGACTTGGTGTTTTCGACAGCACACCGGTGTCGACACTGATATTTAAAGTGCATCAGATTCCGCGGAGGCGGCCGGTTATGGCTAGCTGTTGGCGGTGAAAGCAGAAGAAAATGCAGAAAAGAAAACGATAATCAATAAGCAAAATAAATATAGGGATTAAAAGTGCTGCCAATGACAGTAACCTATGTTCTAAAATTAAATACTGAATTAAATATTAAAATATATATTTATTCATCATTTTCGTAGAACGGATCAACCCGTTATCATATAAATCCAAATCCATTTTCATAAATGGGTAAAAGACCAAAACCCGATTGATTTTATTTCCCCTTTACACAAAAATCAACACTTGCTTTCCCGTTCCCAATTCCCCCAGAATAATTTAGGGGGTTTTGTTCCAGTGCTTTGCAAACAGTCACTCTAATTCTTCACCGCCGTATGAACTAGTCTCTCCTCTGGGGTCTTCACGATGATGTACGGTGATCCACAGCAGCAGCAGAACCAGCCGCACCCTCAAGGTGGCGAGTTCCAGAGGGGTCCTCCGCCTCCGCAAATGATGCGGCAGCCCTCAGCATCTTCCACTACTCTTAACTCAGAGTATTACCACCATGCTCCTCCTCCACAGAATCCGCCTTATGACGGTAGAATAATAATTCCTCAGTTTCTTTAGTTTACAGTTTTGTATTTGTTTTTGTTCAAATTAGTGGACATTGTAAGAATTCTATCGAAAGATAGTTACTTGGTTCTTTAAATTCAAAGTTTAGGTGATTGCATACTAAAACACATTTAAAAATAGTTACTTGCTTCTATTGGTTGTATGCATCATGTATTTACATTTTACACGTTTGGGTTCATTTTGCACCATGAGCCTTATGTTGTGGTAACACTTCTAGGTCTAAAAATATGGTTACCCTCATGCCTCAACTGCATGCTTAGATGACTAGTTGCAATTCACTTGAGAAATTAGCCAACTAATTCTTTTGTTTTTCTACTAAATACTTTTTTTAGCTCATGGTGACAATTTTGCTGCAAAAAGAATGAGAAAGACCCAAAGGAGGGCTGTTGATTATACTAGCACTGTTGTGCGATATATGCAGGTGATATTTTCATGTTTGGTTGCTTTCATGTGCGTTTTTATACATCTTTCTATAAACGGTTGCATGGTCAGCTTGGTGATTCTCATGTTTGTTTTCATATGGGCTAAATGTTGCTTCTATAATTTCTGTAGTTAATGGCCTGCCCTTATATCAGCATGGTCATTGATTGCTCTACCTAAGAAATCAGCCTGCTTTTCCTTCTGTAGCTTTTTGCGGAAGTTTATTATTCAATTTGCTTGACTGTTGTATTTTAAAGTTTTAGCTTTGTGTAGATTCTTATCCATAATTCTATCTCTATGATTGCTTAAAATATCACTTATGTAGTTGTGTTTCGTAGTGCTGCTGGAAAATCCTTCTTATTATAGAGTCAAGTAGAACTTGGACCTGCTTGTCAATCATATATGTTATTAAGCTGTACTTTTTTGCACTTCACGGGACAATATTAAGTTGATGTCCAGAAATACATTTTATGTTATGTTGTAATGTTCGTAGTTGCTCATAGCAGCTCATCTTAATTACTTTTTGGACCAATATCAGTCGACCATGTGTATCTTAATTATTCAGTTCATGATTCGTGAGTAGATCCTGTCAAAAGCCATGAATTTTATTGTATTTCTCTCACACATAACATACAGGAAACTTTCAAATAAATATACAAGCCTATGTCTTAACTTAGGTAACTTCTAAACTAGGAAAGAGACTAATTCTAGTAAAAACAATCCCTTAGAGATAGGGATCCTAACATATAAAAGATATTTACAAATCTTACTCAATCTCCTTAATTTAGGAATCTAATCTTTGACACTCCCCCTCAAGCTGGGGCATGGATGTCTTCCATCCTCGCCTTGTCTGTTCTTTCTCAAAACACTTACCGGTAGTCCCTTGGTAAGTATATCCGCAACTTGATCTCCGGTGGTCACATAGGGAGAGTGAGATCAAGCCATTTGTCAAGTTTCTCTTTTATGAAATGTCTATCCACTTCAACATGTTTTGTTCTGTCATGTTGAACTGGATTATGAGCAAATGTTGATTCTTTGACTTGTTATCACAAAGATAGCTTCATTGGTCCATTCCATTTTACCTTCAAGTCCTCTAAAATCATCTTCACCATAATAACTCACAAATTCCCAATGCCATAGCTCGAAATTCAGCTTTCAGACTGGATCTAGCCACCACATTCTCGTTTTTGCTTCTCCAAGTAACTAAGTTTCCTCCAAAGAAAGTGCAAGAGCCTGAGGTTGACCTTCTATCACTTATGGATCTGCATAGTCTGAGATCATATATGCTTCCGAGTCAAGTTCCTCCCTCTTCTAAATGTAATTAGTTTGCATGGTGTGCCCTTCAAGTATCTTGCAAAATTTGGACTACAACCCTTAGGTGTGATTCCTTAGGATTGTGCATGAATTGGCTGACAACTCCAACAACATATGCTATGTCAGTGGTCCGTGTGTGACAAATAGATAAGCCTTCCCACGAGTCTCTGAAATGAACTTCTGTCAACTACCATAGCATCCTCCTTTGTCTCTCAAAGCTTGTGATTGACTTCTATAGGAGTTTTCGTTGGTTTACATCCTAATTTTTTGATTTCCTTCAAACAAGTACAAAGTATATCTGTTTGAGATATAAAAATTCCTTGTTGTGAGTGTGCCACCTCAATACCAAGGAAGTATTTTAATCTTCCAAGCTTTTTCACCTCAAACTCTTTTATAAGACACCTATTTAAACTATCAATTCCTTCAGAATCGTTTCCTGTAACAATTATATCATCCACTTTGTAGAAAATAGGAAAAGTATTTTGGCCGTGATCAACTGATTCAACTGCTTTTTCCTTGAATTGATTTGAAGAGTATATACAAGCCAACTATTTATAGATTTAATACAGGAGTTCTAATAAAATTCAAACTAGTCTAGATAAAATATGATCTTATAAGATAAGAGATGAAGGTTATCTAAACTACTTAGTAGATAAGAGTTATATGCTATCTAAACTACTTTAAGAGATTAGAGTTATAGGATATTTAAATTACTTAGATATTTACAAAAGAATTATCTCTATTTACATGACAATTATCTACACTCCCCTTCAAGCTGGTGAATACATATTGTAGATCCCCAGCTTGGATTTAAGATCGTCAAGAACCACTCTTGGAAGAGCCTTGGTAAGAATATCGCTAACTATTGCTTTGTAGGAACATAGCCGAGTTTGATAACTCCATTGCTGATTTTTTCAGCGATAAAGTGTCTATCTATCTCCGCATGTTTGGTACGGTCGTGTTGAACAAGATTTTTCGCAATACTAATAGCAGATTGACTATCGGTTTGAAACTCAAACCGCTTGTAGTGATCTAATCCCATTTCGGTCAACATTCTCTGTAACCACTTGCCTTCACAAATCTCAAGTGCTAGTGCTCGATGCACCCGGCACGCAGACCGCTCTTAGACACCACGACTTGCTTTTTACTCCTCCAAGTGACCAAGTTTCCCACGCGAAAGCACAATACCCACTAGTTGATCTTCTATCGGTTAACTCACCACCCAACTTGAATCGGTAGAAAATTCTTACTGACCTTTCTTCTCTTTTCTTAAATAATAAGCCATGTCCCGAGTCATTTTAAGGTACCGTAAAATTCTATATACGGCATCAAGATGCTCCTCTCTTGGATCATTCATGTCTTGGCTAACAACACTAATAAAAAAAGCAATGTCGCCTCGTAAGGGACAAATAAATTAGCTTACCAACCAATCATTGATATCGCTCTTTGCTTATCGAACACCTCCATCATCTTTTTCGAACTTTAAGTTGGGCTCCATTGGGGTTTTGGCTAGTTTACAACCAAGCATGCCGTTTACGTCAAAAGATCAAGGATGTATTTCCTCGACGATGATAACTATACCGGATTTTGATCTTGCCACTTTCATTCCAAGAAAGTACCTAAGACTGCCGAGGTCTTTGGTTTCAAATTCCTTGGCTAGTGAATCTTTTAGCCTCTTTAATTCTTCAACATCATCCTCAGTGATTATTATATCATCCACATAAACAATTAAAATTGTTCTTTTACCATTTTGATTTACCTTAATAAACAAGGTATGGTCGGTTTGACATTGTTTATAACCACTCCCAATAATTACCTTGGCAAATCTATCGAACCAAGCCCTTGGGGACTGCTTTAGGCCATACAAGGATTTTCTCAATTTGCATACTTTGTGAGCTGTCGAATCTCTCTTGATGCCCTTCGGAATTTCCATGTACACTTCCTCTGTCAAATTGCCATTCAAGAAGGTATTTTTGATGTCTAATTGATGAAGTGGCCAATCCTGGTTCACGGCAAGAGACAATAAAACTCTTACTGTGTTTAGTTTTGCAACTGGAGCGAAGGTTTCTTGGTAATCTATACCATAAGACTGTGTGAATCCCTTAGCCACTAACCTGGCCTTGAATCTTTCAATGCTGCCATCCGAATTGTACTTTACTGTGAAAACCCATTTGCATCCCATTGGCTTCTTTCCTTGAGGTAGATCTGTCAGAGTCCAAGTCTCATTTTTCTCAAGGGCATTTATTTCTTCCTCGACCGCCTTCTTCCACCTAGGATCATCTAAAGCCTCCTCTATTGTTCTTGGAATCTGAATGTCATCAATCTTTGTCGTGAATGCCTTGAATGATGGCATTAAACGGCTATAAGCAACATACTTTTCTATCGGATGAGCAGTACACTTCCTCACACCTTTCCTTTGAGCAATCGGCAAATCATCAAGATATTAAAAAGGAATAGGATTTTCATTAAGAGGAGAATCCTGTACCTTCCAAGTTTTCCATGGTAATTGGACTCGGCCCAATTCTTGGCAGCGTCTAGGTTGCAAGGTGGACTTCTCTCTCCTTTTGTAGACGCTAAGTTCTCTCCCTTCCAGTTGGGTCTTTTGAGGAGTTTTGGAAGGTGATGGATAGGTTCTTTGTGGAGTTTTAACAGGGCTGGAATTTTGTCTAGTAGGAGAAGAATGTAGAGATAGTTGCAAAGGAGATGAAAGCACGGGTTGTGGGATAAAAATGGATTGTGAATTAGAAGTCGGTTGTGATGATAAACTTGACGAGTTCTCAAAGTTATCAAAAATCAAATTGAAATTCATCTTGAATCTCCCCAAATTTCGGTTTTAGAGAAATAAGGTTTATTTTCAAGGAAGGTAACATCCATAGTAATGTAAGTCTTTTTTGTAATTGGGGAATAACACTTGTAACCCTTCTTAGTGGATGAGTAACCTAAGAAAACACACTTGAGTGACCTTGGATCCAACTTAGACCTATGTTGTTGATAAACATGAACAAAAGTGGAACACCCAAAATCTTTAGTGGAAGATCACATGACATAGGTTTGAACCAAGGAAATTTTTTAAAAGAACATCTTTAGGAGACTGGAACTTTAGTGTTCGACTAGGTATCCTATTAATAAGGTGAGTGGTATTAGGATAGCTTCCCCAAAAAATATTTAGGAATATTGGAAGAGAATAAAAGAGACCTAGCTACTTCCAAAAGGTGTCTATTTTTTTCTCTCGGCAACCCCATTCTATTGAGGACTATCAACACAAGAGCTAATATGAACAATGCCCTTTTCTTTAAAATAGGATCCTAGACTCTTGAAGAAATATTCACTCCCATTATCGTTTTAAAAATGTGGACTTTACTTTGAAATTGATTTTTCACCATATTGTGAAAGGTTTTAAAATTTCACTAACTTCAGATTTTTCCCTCATAAGAAAGGTCCAAGTAGTCCTACTATGATCATCTATAAAGGTTACAAACCATTTAGATCCACTAACATTTTTAACTTTGGAAGGGCCCCAAATATCACTATGGATGATGGAAAAAGGATGAGAAGGTTTATAAGTGGATGAATGGTATGTAGTTTTTTGATGTTTGGCAAATTGACAGATGTCACAATGAAAGGATTTGATCTTTTTATTGGTGAACAAATTTGGGTACATCTTGGCCATATAAAAGAAATTGGGATGACCTAGTCTAAAGTGTAGTAACATAATCTGATTTGGAAATAAGGTCGATGATGGAAATAGATTCGAGATACAATTTGGAATGGAATAGGCTTGTTTTGGTGAAGGCAAAGAACCTTGAAGAATGTAGATTCCACAAAGTGCAACCTAGCATTGCCAATTATCTTCCCCGAATCCAAGACACAAATTCACACCATGTAAATCAAATTTAGTATAACATCCCAAGTCACGAGACAATTTACTAACAGATAACAAGTTGCAAGCTAATTTTGGAACATAAAGCACGGAGTTCAATTCGATATCCCGATTTACTTGAATTGTTCCACTTCCTTCAATGGTCGCTAAGGAACCATCCGCCGTCTTTACATTGATTGGGCCCCAAGTCTGGCCGGATTTCGTAAATAAGCTCGGATCTCTGTCATGTGGTCGAGGCTCCACTATCGACAATCCAAGTAGTGAAGTTTGTGTTGTCACAATGATTTGCAAAAGAAAGATTACCTCCATGTTGCTTGCTAAATTGGCCGCTAATATTTCTTACATAGGTGACCAAATGTGATTGATTGTCCCTTAGTGGTCGTGGGGATGGACTAGCTTTTGAGCTAATCTCGAATGTTTTTTTTGCCACCTTTAACCAAGGATTTTTTTGGATAGGATCCGAAAAACCTAGACCGATACCATGTAGAAAATAGGGAAAAGTATTTTGGTCAATGATCAACTGATTCACTGCTTTTTCCTTGAATTGATTTGAAAGAGTACATACAAGCCAACTATTTATAGATTTAATACGGTGGAGTTCTAATAAAATTCAAACTAGTCTAGATAAAATATGATCTTATAAGATAAGAGATGAAGGTTATCTAAACTACTTAGTAGATAAGAGTTATATGCTATCTAAACTACTTTAAGAGATTAGAGTTATAGGATATCTAAATTACTTAGATATTTACAAAAGAATTATCTCTATTTACATGACAATTATCTACATCCACATACACCAATAGTACAGTTACTCCCCCTGAAGGAGAGTGTTTCACGAACAGAGTATGGTCACCCTGACTTTGTTTGAAACCTTGTATTAGCATTTCTTGGAGACTGCTTTAGTCCATATAGAGCTTTCTTCAATCTGCAAACTGCCTGTCCAGTATTCGAACCAAATCCAGGTGGAATATCCATGTACACTTCCTCTTCAAGGTCCCCATGCAAGAAGGCATTCTTAATGTCAAACTGTTGCAAACACCATCCCTGAATAGCTGCTAAGGAAAGTAGGACCCTCACTGTGTTCATCTTTGCAACCGGGGCAAATGTTTCAAGATAGTCGATTCCATAGGTTTGAGAGCACCTCTTTGCCACTAATCTTGCTTTGTACCTTTCCAAAGAACCATTTGACTTATACTTGACAGTAAACACCCATCTGCATCCTACTGTTTTCTTCTCTTCTGGCAGCTTCACTAAATACCATGTCTTATTCTTCTTCAGTGCCTCCATTTCTTCTTTCATAGTCTTTTTCCATTTCTCATTTTCTAATGCCTCGGATACTATTTTAGGAGTAGTAATGTCATTTAGGCTAGTAAGAAAGGCTCTGTGATTAGGAGATAGGTTTTTGTAGGTTATAAACAAATAGGAGGGGTGTTTGGTGGTGTGTGAGTTCTTTTTCCTTTTCTAATAGCAATGGGAAATTCAAAATCAGAAGGAGATATAGCATTTTCAGCCTCATTTTGTTCAGAGAGAGATTTAGAATGTACCTCAAATTGTATAGGAGTAGAGTAGGAGAGTAGGAGAGGAGAAGGGGATGATTGAATCAGATAGGTGCTTTCCTCCTCGAATAGGTCCTTAGGGGACAAGTAGTGCCTTGAATATTGGGTGTGGGGTATTAATGTTTGTTTGAGGAGTAGGAGTATTAGGTTTTGGTGAGGAGAAGATGGAGTAGGATATATAGGGGTAGGAGTAGGAGCAGTAAAGATCAATAAGGGGATGAAGTAAAAACAAATCTGCATCCTTATCTTCCCTAAAAGATATCTCCCCAAGATAAGTGGATCAGTAAAATAACTCTCTTTTTCAACAAAAGTGACATCGGCAGAGGTGTAGTATTTCCTTGTAGGTGGGTGGTAGCACTTGTAGCCCTTTTGAGTTTAGGAATAGCCAATGAATATACATTTCACAGCCCTTGGATCAAGTTTACCTCGACTTTGAGAATGGATGTGAACAAAAGCAACACACCCAAATACCTCGGTTTTAGGTTAAAAGATGGATCAAATTGGGAAAGAAATTTGTAAGGGTTTGAAGGGGACTTTGGGATGCAAGGACTTTAGTGGGTAGTCTGTTTATTATGTAAGTGGCGATTAACACAGCCTCCCCAAGCACCTTTAGGGACCTTGTTTTGAAATAAAAGGGCTCTAATCATGGCAAGAAGATGTCCATTCTTTCTTTCTGCTACCCCATTCTGTTGGGGAGTATTTACACAAGAGGATTCGTGGATTATACCTTTTTCTAAGAAATAAGGGGATAGGACTTGGTTAAAGTAGTCCTTGGCATTGTCTGATCTGATTCTTTACTTCAGCCCCAAACTGAGTCTTAACCATGGTGTAGAAATTTTTAAAGGTAGAGGTAACATCTGATTTTTGTTTCAGTAGGTAAATCCAAGTAACCCTAGTACAATCATCTATAAAAGACAAACCATCTAGCTCCAGTTATGTTAGGGATAGTAGAAGGCCCCCAAACATCACTGTGAATAAGAGTAAAGGGACTGTTGGTCCGGTTATTACTTGTTGGGAAAGAAGAACGTTTATGCTTTGCAAGTTCACAAACTTCACAATGAAATTCTTCAATATTTAAGGATTTACACAAGGAGTTTAAAAGTCTAAAAGGTGGGTGACCAAGACGAAAATGATGTAGCCAGATTTGGTCTTTATTGGTTGTAGATTCGGATAAAAAAGACAATGGTTGAGTAATCAAAACTCTAGCTGGTCCACCAAGATCTTCAAGGTAGTATAGGCCATTTATTTCCCTAGCACGCCTAATCATCCTCTTCGTTTCTTGCTCTGAAAAATGCATTGTGTAGGATGAAACAAAAACTGCAGTTAGTATCTTTGATAAGCTTTTGAATAGAAATAAGGCTAGTAAATAGTTTTGGCACATGTAGGACATTTTTTAGCATTAGGTTTTACTAATGGCTATATCTCCTTGACCAAAGAATCGTCACCATAGTACCATCCAGAATCGTGATTTTCTTGTTGCTAGGCGGGTGTGTAGGTGAGGAATTTTAGTGATGAATTAGTCATAAGATCGGTGGCTCTCGAGTCAATTACCCAGGAGTTTTGGGTAGGTATGTGGGTGGATGATTTCAAAGCATTAGAGTCCTGAGAAAAGGAAGAGGATATACAGAAAAAAACCCAGATTGCATGTACCTATAGAGGATGGTTTTTCTAAAGATTCCAAAGAGGTTCTTCAATTTTTCTACTTCTTCTCAGTTGAACTCATCAGATTGTTCATCTGACTCCTTAGCCACCTGTTTGATTGCATAAGCTCTGCTCTGTCCCCTTGCTGACTGAGGTTTCCCATGTAACCTCTAGCATTTTTCTTTGGTGTGGCGAGGTTTTTTACAGTAAGTACACCATAAAGAGTCCTTGTTCACATCCTTGTTGCTTCTCGGTCCGCCTTCAATATTTTGTTGTTCCGACGTGTTGGTCCTTCAGAACCGCCCTAGTAACCAAGGCTGAACTTTATATCCGATTGTTTTCAACCACCATCACTCCTCTTCTTCCTTCTTCAAAGACTAATGATAGAAATAGTTTCATTTAATGAGGGTAGATCTTCTTTTCTTAGAATATGGACTCACTTTGCATCAAATTCTATATTTAGTCCAAAGAAAAAAATCGTAAATCCTATCTTTTTCGACAAACCTCTTTAGAATTGTTGCATCCTCACCGCATTTCATCCGAATACATTGATAGTGGTCCATTTCGCGCCAAAGATTCTGCAGCCAGATTAGAATATTTTGTAATTGATTTTTTTCTGCTTGGTGGTCAAATCTTGCTCTTGATTTCATAAACTGGGCAGCGTCTCGAACCTTCGAATAGGTTTGTTTTCTGACCTCCCATATCTCCTAGGCTGTTCTAAGAAACATGCGATTATTACTAATTTCAGGCACCATTGAATTCCATAACTAAGACATAACTAATAAGTCTTGTTCATCCCAAGCCTCAAATGGGATCTCCTTCTTTAGGACCCGTTCCAAGGAGATGATCGAGTTTACCCCTTCCTTTTAGGAAGGTTCAACCAATTGTGACCACTTAAGGTAGTTCTTACCATTTAATCTATAGGCAGCTTGTATGTTTTGTAAGTCACCTATCGGATTAGAGTGACTTCCCTCACTCATTATGCTTTCCTTGAGCAGTTTGAAGATCTTTGTAATCAACCCCATCGACCATATTTTGTCAATCAAATACCCTACTTTCTCAAGGGATGATACGAACTAAAAGAAACTGTTCAACAAGAGAATTAAGACCCAAAAACGAGTGGCTCTGATACCATTTCAAAAGCCATGAATTTTATTGTATTTCTCTCACACATAACATACAGGAAACTTTCAAATAAATATGCAAGCCTATGTCTTAACTTAGGTAACTTCTAAACTAGGAAAGAGACTAATTCTAGTAAAAACAATCCCTTAGAGATAGGGATCCTAACATATAAAAGATATTTACAAATCTTACTCAATCTCCTTAATTTAGGCTCACAACTCCAACAACATATGCTATGTCCAGTGCGGTGTGTGACAAATAGATAAGCCTTCCCACGAGTCTCGAAATGAACACATCACAACTACCATAGCATCCTCCTTTGTCTCTCAAAGCTTGTGATTGACTTCTATAGGAGTTTCTGTTGGTTTATATCCTAATTTTTCAGTTTCCTTCAGCAAGTACAAAGTATACTTCTGCTGAGATATAAAAATTCCTTGTTGTGAGTGTGCCACCTCAATACCAAGGAAGTATTTTAATCTTCCAAGCTTTTTCACCTCAAACTCTTTTATAAGACACCTATTTAAACTATCAATTCCTTCAGAATCGTTTCCTGTAACAATTATATCATCCACTGTAGAAAATAGGGAAAAGTATTTTGGTCAGTGATCAATCTGATTCACTGTTTTTCCTTGAATTGATTTGAAGAGTATATACAAGCCAACTATTTATAGATTTAATACAGGGAGTTCTAATAAAATTCAAACTAGTCTAGATAAAATATGATCTTATAAGATAAGAGATGAAGGTTATCTAAACTACTTAGTAGATAAGAGTTATATGCTATCTAAACTACTTTAAGAGATTAGAGTTATAGGATATTTAAATTACTTAGATATTTACAAAAGAATTATCTCTATTTACATGACAATTATCTACACTCCCCTTCAAGCTGGTGAATACATATTGTAGATCCCCAGCTTGGATTTAAGATCGTCAAGAACCACTCTTGGAAGAGCCTTGGTAAGAATATCGGCTAACTGTTGCTTTGTAGGAACATAGCCGAGTTTGATAACTCCATTGCTGATTTTTTCAGCGATAAAGTGTCTATCTATCTCCGCATGTTTGGTACGGTCGTGTTGAACAGGATTTTTCGCAATACTAATAGCAGATTGACTATCAGTTTGAAACTCAAACTGCTTGTAGTGATCTAATCCCATTTCGGTCAACATTCTCTGTAACCACTTGCCTTCACAAATCTCAAGTGCTAGTGCTCGATACCCGGCTTCTGCACTGCTCTTAGACACCACGACTTGCTTTTTACTCCTCCAAGTGACCAAGTTTCCCTACGCGAAAGCACAATACCCACTAGTTGATCTTCTATCAGTTAACTCACCAGCCCAACTTGAATCAGTAAAAATTCTTACTGACCTTTCTTCTCTTTTCTTAAATAATAAGCCATGTCCCGGAGTCATTTTAAGGTACCGTAAAATTCTATATACGGCATCAAGATGCTCCTCTCTTGGATCATTCATGTACTGGCTAACAACACTAATGAAAAAGCAATGTCGGGCCTCGTAAGGGACAAATAAATTAGCTTACCAACCAATCATTGATCTGCTCTTTGCTTACCGGAACACCTCCATCATCTTTTACGAACTTTAAGTTGGGCTCCATTGGGGTTTGGCTAGTTTACAACCAAGCATGCGGTTTTGTCAAAAGATCAAGGATGTATTTCCTCGATGGATAACTATACGGATTTTGATCTTGCCACTTCCATTCCAAGAAAGTACCTAAGACTGCCGAGGTCTTTGGTTTCAAATTCCTTGGCTAGTGAATCTTTTAGCCTCTTTAATTCTTCAACATCATCCTCAGTGATTATTATATCATCCACATAAACAATTAAAATTGTTCTTTTACCATTTTGATTTACCTTAATAAACAAGGTATGGTCGGTTTGACATTGTTTATAACCACTCCCAATAATTACCTTGGCAAATCTATCGAACCAAGCCCTTGGGGACTGCTTTAGGCCATACAAGGATTTTCTCAATTTGCATACTTTGTGAGCTGTCGAATCTCTCTTGATGCCCTTCGGAATTTCCATGTACACTTCCTCTGTCAAATTGCCATTCAAGAAGGTATTTTTGATGTCTAATTGATGAAGTGGCCAATCTCAGTTCACTGCAAGAGACAATAAAACTCTTCTTTTGTGTTTAGTTTTGCAATCGAGCGAAGGTTTCTTGGTAATCTATACCATAAGACTGTGTGAATCCCTTAGCCACTAACACGGCCTTGAATCTTTCAATGCTGCCATCCGAATTGTACTTTACTGTGAAAACCCATTTGCATCCCATTGGCTTCTTTCCTTGAGGTAGATCTGTCAGAGTCCAAGTCTCATTTTTCTCAAGGGCATTTATTTCTTCCTCGACCGCCTTCTTCCACCTAGGATCATCTAAAGCCTCTCTCTATTGTTCTTGGAATCAATGTCATCAATCTTTGTCGTGAATGCCTTGAATGATGGCATTAAACGGCTATAAGCAACATACTTTTCTATCGGATGAGCAGTACACTTCCTCACACCTTTCCTTTGAGCAATCGGCAAATCATCAGTATTAACAAAAGGAATAGGATTTTCATTAAGAGGAGAATCCGTACCTTCCAAGTTTTCCATGGTAATTGGACTCGGTTCCAATTCTTGGCAGCGTCTAGGTTGCAAGGTGGACTTCTCTCTCCTTTTGTAGACGCTAAGTTCTCTCCCTTCTGGTTGGGTCTTTTGAGGAGTTTTGGAAGGTGATGGATAGGTTCTTTGTGGAGTTTTAACAGGGCTGGAATTTTGTCTAGTAGGAGAAGAATGTAGAGATAGTTGCAAAGGAGATGAAAGCACGGGTTGTGGGATAAAAATGGATTGTGAATTAGAAGTCGGTTGTGATGATAAACTTGACGAGTTTGAAAGTTATCAAAAAAAATTGAAATTCATCTTGAATCTCCCCCCAATTTGGTTTTAGAGAAATAAGGTTTATTTTCAAGGAAGGTAACATCCATAGTAATGTAAGTCTTTTTTGTAATTGGGGAATAACACTTGTAACCCTTCTTAGTGGATGAGTAACCTAAGAAAACACACTTGAGTGACCTTGGATCCAACTTAGACCTATGTTGTTGATAAACATGAACAAAAGTGGAACACCCGAAAATCTTTAGTGGAAGATCACATGACATAGGTTTGAACCAAGGAAATTTTTTAAAAAGAACATCTTTAGGAGACTGGAACTTTAGTGTTCGACTAGGTATCCTATTAATAAGGTGAGTGGCAGTTAGGATAGCTTCCCCCAAAAAATATTTAGGAATATTGGAAGAGAATAAAAGAGACCTAGCTACTTCCAAAAGGTGTCTATTTTTTCTCTCGGCAACCCCATTCTGTTGAGGACTATCAACACAAGAGCTAATATGAACAATGCCCTTTTCTTTAAAATAGGATCCTAGACTCTTGAAGAAATATTCACTCCCATTATCAGTTTTAAAAATGTGGACTTTACTTTGAAACTGATTTTCGACCATATTGTGAAAGGTTTTAAAAATTTCACTAACTTCAGATTTTTCCCTCATAAGAAAGGTCCAAGTAGTCCTACTATGATCATCTATAAAGGTTACAAACCATTTAGATCCACTAACATTTTTAACTTTGGAAGGGCCCCAAATATCACTATGGATGATGGAAAAAGGATGAGAAGGTTTATAAGTGGATGAATGGTATGTAGTTTTTTGATGTTTGGCAAATTGACAGATGTCACAATGAAAGGATTTGATCTTTTTATTGGTGAACAAATCTGGGTACATCTTGGCCATATAAAAGAAATTGGGATGACCTAGTCTAAAGTGTAGTAACATAATCTGACTGGAAATAAGGTCTGATGTGGAAATAGATTCGGAGATACAGCTGGAATAGGCTTGTTTTGGTGAAGGCAAAGAACCTTGAAGAATGTAGATTCCACAGTGCAACCTAGCATTGCCAATTATCTTCCCCGAATCCAAGACACGAAATTCATGACCATGTAAATCAAATTTAGTATAACATCCCAAGTCACGAGACAATTTACTAACAGATAACAAGTTGCAAGCTAATTTTGGAACATAAAGCACGGAGTTCAATTCGATATCTCGATTTACTTGAATTGTTCCACTTCCTTCAATGGTCGCTAAGGAACCATCGCCGTCTTTACATTGGATTGGGCCCCAAGTCGGTCGTTTGGATTCGTAAATAAGCTCAGATCTCCTGTCATGTGGTCAGAGGCTCCACTATCGACAATCCAAGTAGTGAAGTTTGTGTTGTCAACAGTATTTGCAAAAGAAAGATTACCTCCATGTTGCTTGCTAAATTGGCCGCTAATATTTCTTACATAGGTGACCAAATGTGATTGATTGTCCCTTAGTGGCCGTGGGGATGGACTAGCTTTTGAGCTAATCTCGAATGTTTTTTTGCCAGCCTTTAACCAAGGATTTTTTTGGATAGGATCTGAAAAACCTAGACTGATACCATGTAGAAAATAGGGAAAAGTATTTTGGTCAATGATCAATCTGATTCACTGTTTTTCCTTGAATTGATTTGAAGAGTACATACAAGCCAACTATTTATAGATTTAATACAGGGAGTTCTAATAAAATTCAAACTAGTCTAGATAAAATATGATCTTATAAGATAAGAGATGAAGGTTATCTAAACTACTTAGTAGATAAGAGTTATATGCTATCTAAACTACTTTAAGAGATTAGAGTTATAGGATATCTAAATTACTTAGATATTTACAAAAGAATTATCTCTATTTACATGACAATTATCTACATCCACATACACCAATAGTACAGTTACTCCCCCTGAAGGAGAGTGTTTCACGAACAGAGTATGGTCACCCTGACTTTGTTTGAAACCTTGTATTAGCATTTCTTGGAGACTGCTTTAGTCCATATAGAGCTTTCTTCAATCTGCAAACTGCCTGTCCAGTATTCGAACCAAATCCAGGTGGAATATCCATGTACACTTCCTCTTCAAGGTCCCCATGCAAGAAGGCATTCTTAATGTCAAACTGTTGCAAACACCATCCCTGAATAGCTGCTAAGGAAAGTAGGACCCTCACTGTGTTCATCTTTGCAACCGGGGCAAATGTTTCAAGATAGTCGATTCCATAGGTTTGAGAGCACCTCTTTGCCACTAATCTTGCTTTGTACCTTTCCAAAGAACCATTTGACTTATACTTGACAGTAAACACCCATCTGCATCCTACTGTTTTCTTCTCTTCTGGCAGCTTCACTAAATACCATGTCTTATTCTTCTTCAGTGCCTCCATTTCTTCTTTCATAGTCTTTTTCCATTTCTCATTTTCTAATGCCTCGGATACTATTTTAGGAGTAGTAATGTCATTTAGGCTAGTAAGAAAGGCTCTGTGATTAGGAGATAGGTTTTTGTAGGTTATAAACAAATAGGAGGGGTGTTTGGTGGTGCAGGTTCTTTTTCCTTTTCTAATAGCAATGGGAAATTCAAAATCAGAAGCAGATATAGCATTTTCAGCCTCATTTTGTTCAGAGAGAGATTTAGAATGTACCTCAAATTGTATAGGAGTAGGAGCAGGAGCAGGAGGGAGAAGGGGATGATTGAATCTGCATAGGTGCTTTCCTCCTCGAATAGGTCCTTAGGGGACAAGTAGTGCCTTGAATATTGGGCTGTGGGGTATTAATGTTTGTTTGAGGAGTAGGAGTATTAGGTTTTGACTGAGGAGAAGATGGAGTAGGATATATAGGGGTAGGAGTAGGAGCAGAAAGATCAATAAGGGGATGAAGTAAAAACAAATCTGCATCCTTATCTTCCCTAAAAGATATCTCCCCTGAAGATAAGGGACTGTAAAATAACTCTCTTTTTCAACAAAAGTGACATCGGCAGAGGTGTAGTATTTCCTTGTAGGTGGGTGGTAGCACTTGTAGCCCTTTTGAGTTTAGGAATAGCCAATGAATATACATTTCACAGCCCTTGGATCAAGTTTACCTCGACTTTGAGAATGGATGTGAACAAAAGCAACACACCCAAATACCCTCGGTTTTAGGTTAAAAGATGGACTGAAATTGGGAAAGAAATTTGTAAGGGTTTGAAGGGGACTTTGGGATGCAAGGACTTTAGTGGGTAGTCTGTTTATTATGTAAGTGGCAGTTAACACAGCCTCCCCCCAGTACCTTTTAGGGACCTTGTTTTGAAATAAAAGGGCTCTAATCATGGCAAGAAGATGTCCATTCTTTCTTTTCGCTACCCCATCATTTGGGAGTATTTACACAAGAGGATTCGTGGATTATACCTTTTCTAAGAAATAAGGGGATAGGACTTGGTTAAAGTAGTCCTTGGCATTGTCCGATCTCGATTTCTTTACTTCACCCCCAAACCGAGTCTTAACCATGGTGTAGAAATTTTTAAAGGTAGAGGTAACATCGATTTTTGTTTCAAAGAGGTAAATCCAAGTAACCCTAGTACAATCATCTATAAAAGACAAACCATCTAGCTCAGTTATGTTAGGGATAGTAGAAGGCCCCCAAACATCACTTTGTGAATAAGAGTAAAGGGACTGTTGGTCCGGTTATTACTTGTTGGGAAAGAAGAACGTTTATGCTTTGCAAGTTCACAAACTTCACAATGAAATTCTTCAATATTTAAGGATTTACACAAGGAGTTTAAAAGTCTAAAAGGTGGGTGACCAAGACGAAAATGATGTAGCCAGATTTGGTCTTTATTGGTTGTAGATTCGGATAAAAAAGACAATGGTTGAGTAATCAAAACTCTAGCTGGTCCACCAAGATCTTCAAGGTAGTATAGGCCATTTATTTCCCTAGCACGCCCAATCATCCTCTTCGTTTCTTGCTCCTGAAAAATGCATTGTGTAGGATGAA
The DNA here is from genome assembly GCA_019671005.1 of Hibiscus mutabilis. Classification (NCBI taxonomy): domain Eukaryota; kingdom Viridiplantae; phylum Streptophyta; class Magnoliopsida; order Malvales; family Malvaceae; genus Hibiscus; species Hibiscus mutabilis. The sequence goes on along the minus strand of CM033755.1, from coordinate 6,168,008 downwards.
ACAAAAAACTGCAGTTAGTATCTTTGATAAGCTTCGGAATAGAAATAAGGCTAGTAAATAGTTTTGGCACATGTAGGACATTTTTTAGCATTAGGGTTTTACTAATGGCTATATCTCCTTGACCAAAGAATGTCACCATAGTACCATCCAGAATTGTGATTTTCTTGTTGCTAGGCGGGGTGTGTAGGTGAGGAATTTTAGTGATGAATTAGTCATAAGATCGGTGGCTCTGAGTCAATTACCCAGAGTTTTGGGTAGGTATGTGGGTGGATGATTTCAAAGCATTAGAGTCCCGAGAAAAGGAAGAGGATATACGAAAAAAACCAGATTGCATGTACCTATAGAGGATGGTTTTTCTAAAGATTCCAAGAGGTTCTTCAATTTTTCTACTTCTTCTCGTTGAACTCATCGATTGTTCATCCGACTCCTTAGCCCACTGTTTGATTGCATAAGCTCGCTCTCTGTCCCTTGCCGATCGAGGTTTCCCATGTAACCTCTAGCATTTTTCTTTGGTGTGGCGAGGTTTTTACAAAGTAAGTACACCATAAAGAGTCCTTGTTCACAGATCCTTGTTGCTTCGGGTCCGCCTTCAATATTTTGTTGTTCCAGACGTGTTGGTCCTTCAGAACCGCCCTAGTAACCAAGGCTGAACTTTATATCCGATTGTTTTCAACCACCATCACTCCTCTTCTTCCTTCTTCAAAGACTAATGATAGAAATAGTTTCATTTAATGAGGGTAGATCTTCTTTTCTTAGAATATGGACTCTCTTTGCATCAAATTCTATATTTAGTCCAAAGAAGAAAATCGTAAATCCTATCTTTTCGACAAACCTCTTTAGAATTGTTGCATCCTCACTTTGCATTTCATCCGAATACATTGATAGTGGTCCATTTCTCGCCAAAGATTCTGCAGCAGATTAGAATATTTTGTAATTGATTTTTTCTCTGTTTGGTGGTGAAATCTTGCTCTTGATTTCATAAACTGGGCAGCGTCTCGAACCTTCGAATAGGTTTGTTTTCTGACCTCCCATATCTCCTAGGCTGTTCTAAGAAACATGCGATTATTACTAATTTCGTGCACCATTGAATTCCATAACTAAGACATAACTAATAAGTCTTGTTCATCCCAAGCCTCAAACTGGGATCTCCTTCTTTAGGACCCGTTCCAAGGAGATGACTGAGTTTACCCCTTCCTTTTAGGAAGGTTCGAACCAATTGTGACCACTTAAGGTAGTTCTTACCATTTAATCTATAGGCAGCTTGTATGTTTTGTAAGTCACCTATCGGATTAGAGTGACTTCCCTCACTCATTATGCTTCCTTGAGCAGTTCAAGATCTTCTTTGTAATCAACCCCATCGACCATATTTTGTCAATCAAATACCCTACTTTCTCAAGGGATGATACGAACTAAAAGAAACTGTTCAACAAGAGAATTAAGACCCAAAAACGAGTGGCTCTGATACCATTTCAAAAGCCATGAATTTTATTGTATTTCTCTCACACATAACATACAGGAAACTTTCAAAAAAATATGCAAGCCTATGTCTTAACTTAGGTAACTTCTAAACTAGGAAAGAGACTAATTCTAGTAAAAACAATCCCTTAGAGATAGGGATCCTAACATATAAAAGATATTTACAAATCTTACTCAATCTCCTTAATTTAGGAATCTAATCTCTGACAGATCCCATAATCATATTTCATGATTAGGAGTGTCTTGGTTTATATTCGTAGGAAAAAGTAACGGTGAGTAACTGCATCATAAATGGGGGGGGGGGGGGACAAAGCATAGCTTCTTCCTTGTGGATAGCAAACTCAATTTTTTATTTCACTCTATATCTCAAATGAAGGTGACGTAGTTGTAATCTAATAGCAGTGATTCCGCAGATTCGAATGTCGCAGCGGGATTCACAGGACAGGACAACATTGCAGCCTACACCAGCAGCAGCAATTGATGTTACTAAAAATTATTTTTTCTTTTTCTTTTGTTTCTTGGATTATGAATTGTAAGATTTAACTAGTACTTCTGTTTATCTTTCATGCAGATGTGGCCTGCAGCTGCCTATTTAGATAACCCATCCACAAGCTTTGCTGCCAAATTTGTTCACACATCTCTAAACAAAAACCGGTGTTCAATAAATCGCGTTTTGGTGAGTTAGTGAGTTAGATTAGAGTAATATATATTTTTGGTATAACTATTGTTTCCTCAGTGAGTTACATTAGAATCAATCTCATCAATTATGTTCTATTTCTGGGATTAAATGCTTCAGTCTTGCTTGATATGGAGGAAGCAATGGGGTCCAAAATTAGTTGGCATCTGACTTTGGGACTGATTTATTTTAAGTTGAAAGGCTCTATAACTAGCTTTTCTTGCTAGGAATGATAACTCATGCTGTCTTAATGTGTCTAATGTGATCACATACCCATCAAATTAAATTAACTTCTAAAAGTTTAGGTTTTCTTGTTTACCTAACAAAGGCTGTCTCAATGAACCGTTGGATATCAGCTAGATACAAGCCATCTGACTTATCTTAATTATTTTTATCCTCTCAGTTTACTATTAGGTACAGTTAGGTAGTGAGACCTAATAGAAGCAACTGCCTTTTTATGCTTGCATGTATACATGACTTATCTTTTGATGTTTTTATGCTAATGACAGCTGATGCTATGTTGTGGAAAAAGCTTAACTTGTTATTGTTACTATTGATGATGCTTCTTTTTTGCAATTGTTTATGACTTTGTGTAAGCAGGTATTTGGTTCTAGTGTTGTTGTTTTTCTGCTTTGTATGGAATACCAATTTAATTCCCCTACTTCTCAAAGGGAAGAAAAGGCTTTTTGTTTGAAGTTACTAAATTTAGAGCTGGTATACAGACTTTTTTCTTTTCTTTAGTGGACTCCTACAGGTAGACGTCTCATCACAGGTTCTCAGAGTGGAGAATTTACTCTATGGAATGGGCAATCATTCAATTTTGAAATGATTCTTCAGGTATACTTCTATTAACTGACATGTTTATCTTATTTAGTTAGGATTATTCATTAGAGAATCTAAATTGATGGGTTTTGGACCTCCCCCCTAAAATACTTAGGCCCACGATCAAGCCATCAGGTCTATGGTATGGAGTCACAATGACAACTGGATGGTTTCTGGTGATGATGGGGGTGCAATAAAGTATGTATTCTTCATATTCTTTTGTGTGGTATAACCTTACTGCTTTCATGCTTGTGAATTTTTGTTTGGCTCAGGCATTTTTTTTTGCCGATGTAAGTGTATTTGTGAATTTACCTTTTAGGTATTGGCAGAACAACATGAATAATGTTAAGGTCAATAAGTCTGCTCACAAAGAATCAGTTCGTGACTTAAGGTACCTTTTTTGACATTCCTTTTTCTTATAAGAGTTTTACCTAATATAGAATTTAAGATGCACTCTTTGAACAGTTTTTGTAGGACAGATTTAAAATTTTGTACCTGTTCTGATGATACTACCGTAAAATTATGGGACTTTGCCAGGTGCCAGGAGGAGCGTTCATTAACCGGTAATGTTTCTTGGCTTGTAAAATAATAACTACAAGAATTAGTATGTTTCCCCATATAATCTTTTCTTGATGGTATTTTTTGCCTCGTTTGTATCTGCCCTGTATCGATTTCTTGTATACATGAATTAACCTAAGAGTTCCATACATGTTTTGAACTCAGGCAGGCCATGGGTGGGATGTCAAAAGTGTTGATTGGCATCCTACAAAATCCTTACTGGTTTCAGGTGTGTATCAAGTTTATTTTCCAAGCCAGTTTTGCATTATCTTTTTGCAAGTTGTCATTTGTATTACCATGCTTGGACACTCTTCAGGCGGAAAAGATAATCTTGTGAAACTTTGGGATGCTAAGACAGGGAGAGAGCTTTGCTCATTGTGAGTAACTATCTTGGTGAAACGCTTATAATAGCTAATGATTTTAACTTTTTTGAGAAGTAATGCAAGTCTTTTGCAGTCATGGCCATAAAAACACAGTCCTTTGTGTCAAATGGAATCAAAATGGGAATTGGGTGTTGACTGCTGGAAAGGATCAAATCATCAAGGTCGGCAACTTCCTAATCACTGCAAAGCTGTTATTTGATTGATTGGAGTAGATATACAAGTATAGATACTTTTTCTTTCTTTCTTTTGTTTCCCCATATTTACTTTGTCCTTTTCAGCTTTATGACATTAGAACTATGAAGGAACTTGAATCTTTCCGAGGCCACAGGAAGGATGTGACTGGTTAGTCAGACTTATTCTAAGTGGCTCAAAGCACCTGATCATTAAATATATGCTTAACTGCAGTTTTTTGGTCACCAATATGAATCGTGATAGAGCTCTGAAAATGATTCGGTTGATTGTGGCTTATAGTTATTATCATGCTTGATCATTTAATTCTCTTCTTGAATGATTTCTATAAAGATAATTCTTAAACATATTGATCTCGGACTTTTCCAGCAATGTCTTGGCACCCATTCCATGAAGAATACTTTGTCAGTGGGAGTTTTGATGGATCCATTTTCCATTGGCTTGTTGGGTACGTCTTCGGATTCAAATATTGGCTGCATTACTGAATTCCCTAGTTTTGTCCTGCCCTTTATGCTCCAGGTCACAAAGTTTGTGTGATTTTATTTGTTTCACATTTACCTAGGTTATTTGTCTCTTGGAATTTATATTTAGGGTGCATTATTAAGTTGGCTTATGACAATGCCAATTATGAGAGACATCAAAACATGTGAAAAATTATAGATCTTGATGAGGTTAAAACTCATAGTTAGAATTGTAAAGGCTGATAATACTGCAGCAGGGGAACTAGAGTATTTACTCAAAAAAATATCCTTTTTCTAAATTTTTTATGTTAAATTTCATATTAAAATCCATTTTATGATGTTTATCAATGAGATTCATGATGCCTTTTTATATCACAAAGTTTTGTTTCTCTTTTATTTCTAATATTTTATATATTTATTGTTGTTCTTTTGAAGTATAAACCAGAAAGTCCTGAACTTTATTACTTAAGCTTCTATAGATTTATAATACCCAAATAAGTCCTTAATCTTTAATTTGTACCTTAATAAGCTTTTAACCTTTAATTTTTATCCAAATAGGCTTCTAAACTTTAATTTGTACCTACATAAAATATCAAAGAATAATTATTTTGTTTGGATTAAGGGTTTATTTGGAGGCACGTTGAGGGCTAAAAACTTATTTGGGTACAATAAAAGTTTAAAGGCTTACTTTGAAAAAAATGAAAAGTTAAGGGGGATTTGGCCTCTTTGGCATTAATGATGGGTGATCTTTTACAACTTACGATTGCTAAAGATTATTTTGATGTACAGGCATGAAACTCCACAGGTTGACCTTCCTAGTGCACATGATAATAGTGTGTGGGATATTTCCTGGCATCCTATTGGATATCTTCTATGCAGGTGAACCCATTCTAGATTTATGATTGTCCTGCATGCTTCTTGTTGATTTCCTTGTTGTTTATGAATATCATATGAAAATTAAAAAGTTGTATGCATACCTATGCTTGCGTTTGTTGATATGCGTACACTGTTTGACCGCAGGCTAGTGTTGGCTTTATTTGATGCTTGACTTTTTGAGATAGAAACTGAATGAAATTGGTTTGTGGACATCTGTGAAATTATCTGACTCTCATCTGACTCGGTACTATTTGATTAGTGAACATTGTTAATGGAGAGTAAAAACAACAAAATTTCTAGAGTTTAAGGGTTTACGGTGATAAAATTTTAGAACTATAGTTTGAATATTCTAACAGAAGGGTCCAAGGCTTGTGGAGAGTAATTGGGATCTCTAGAATGTACCCTAAACTGCATGGAGAATGAGCTAAATCTGTATGATTAATGTGTTTTCTCATTCTTATTTATTAGTTGTTGCACTAGAGTGAATGAGCAAATTTTTTAATTTGGACATATTTAACACATTTAGACTTAAATTGCTGTCAATTAAGTGAAGCTCACTCGTTTTCGTATCCGAAATTTTCAACCCAGTTTTGGTCTCCAAATATAGTCTTTGAATTGAGAGCAGCTGACAAAATTCATATATAGCTTTGAGTGCTTAAACACTTGGAGGTCTGAGTATGTTGTATCATATCGTATTTGATTTTTTTTCTTCAAAAATATAATAAAAATATGGATCTGTTAGTGTAATAATTTAGGAAAAAACTTTGATGCACAGGTTGTGTAAACTAGTTTACACAAACCTTTTTATTTTAGGGGTTAGGGGTTTAGTTTTAGGTTTTAGTGTTTAGAATTTAGGGTTTAGGGCTAAGAATTTAGTATTTGGGTTTTATGGTGTAAATATGCAGTATGTGTATCAAAATTTTACCCATAATTTTATGAGATGTGTAGAACACGTTATACATTTAATTTTATATTTTTTGAGGGCCAATTCTCTTGGTATGTCGAGGGAATGATATTTAGTTTATTGTCCATGTACATGTGGACAAGGAGTGTAGTTGGTATTTATGCCACTCTGTATGGCTGTATTCTTCGTGTAAGCTAGTATTGAATGCTGATATGCACTGGAGCCATCACAATTAATAGCCATGGTAGTAGTTGTGGAAAATTGTTTTACCGAGCTCTTATAACTTTTAATATTATGTGGGACAAAAAATACATCATGTTTCTTAATGGTAATTGTTACTGTTTTTCCATTTTGCTGCTTTTAGTGCTAGAGCTCGTCTGGTTTGATTTGGTTTTCTATTCTTTTGTCATTCTAGCTGTATTTGTTCCAGGCTACATCAGTGTACTGATAAGCATTATGTCTTATCAATCTGTAAGTTATATGTCACTCCCATCATCAGGTGTTTAACTTGTATTCATAATCATGCAGTGGTAGCAATGATCACACAACAAAGTTTTGGTGCAGAAATAGGCCTGGAGATACTGCTCGTGATAAATTTAACATTGGTCAGAATCAAGGTTTCCACTTATTCCCCAGCTTTTTTACTGTTTGACCTCTTCCCCAATCCCCATCTGGAAGAGGAATAGGCAAAATGAAAGGATGTTTAAGCAGTTATTTATTTTTGTACACTTTATCTGAATAATTCAGTCACACGAGTCATTGGATTTATTACAGAACTTCTGTAAATATGCTGGAGTATTTATGCTTTGTTCTATACTTAATAGCACTATAAACTGTATCTAGGCTATGGCGAGCAAAATCCTGCATTAGCTGGTCGCATGCCTGGCAATTTTGCAGCGCCTGAAGGCCCAACCACCCCAGGACCATTTGCAACTCGAAATGAGGGAACGATTCCTGGTATCGGAGTTCCTATGCCGTTATCAGTTCCATCTCTTGATGCATCTTCTCAAGGGGACCAAAAGCAGATTCATCCGGGTTCCATGCCTTTTGGAGCTCCTCCTCTTCCTCCTGGACCACATCCATCGCTTCTAGCCAATCAGCAGCATGGATATCAACAAATTCAACAACAGGCAATGCAACAGCAAATGCCACCTCCAAATATGCCACCGCTACAACCTCCATCTCATTCTCATATGCCCCTGCATCCGCATCCTCATTTACAATGCCCTCCTCCCCAAATGCCTCCCCATGTTATGCCATTGCCTGTCCCATCCTCAATGCCTGGTCCAATGGTATGACCTTGTAAACAGCTCTACTACATGTTTTTCCTTTTTGCATCTACGGTTTTCATTTTCAAATTATATGCTCCGATGAATCATAGTTAATTTGTTTCCAATAGGGAAGATGTTTTATTCTCTATGGTTCATTTGCCTGACTTGCTGTGCATACTTGGATGGCATGCATATGATATTTCCAATGAAACTGGGTTTTTGAATATGGGTTATGGTTGGACAAATTTAAGAAGCTTGATCAAACTTATTTCAATATTCTAGGGTATGCAAGGCTCAATGAATCGGATGCCTTCTCCATTGCCACAAGGCCATTTCATGGGCATGAATCCTGTGCACTCAGGGTCCTTGCCTACTAGTGGTGGTGGCCCTTCAGTGGGAGGTTTCCCCAGTGGTATGCAAAATATGCAGGGCTCAGCAAATATGGGCGGTGGCCAAATGTATCCTCAGGGTGGTGCATTCAATCGTGCACAGGGTGGTCAAATGCCAATGATGCCTGGGTACAATCCTTATCAGGTAAATGATGTCATTCGCTCTCCTTGGATCTTATTCTGTCTGTGTCCCTATATTTTATGTTGGTGACTGGATTCATGACTGGAATCTGTGATAGAACATCAATCAGAGGTAGGTCAATTGAGCGATTTTCACTTCCATTTTCCCTGCAGAATAAAATAATCAAGGCATGCTATTTCCTAAAGGAAAGCAGCATCTCGTGTTGGATATTCCACCACTATGACCAGTAGATATTTTACAATATTGTAGTATATCTTATGATTCTTCAGCTCGATTTTTCTTGAAGTGTCCGTTTTTGACACTTTTGTCTAACATGGGTGGAGGAATATGACCTTTCCATAGACCTTTACATGCCTGAAAACTTACAATGACCTTTCCGTTTTTGACACTTACATCCATCCATGACCATGCTGCCCAGGTCGTATAACCAGAACTCTCTTGCATTACATGGAGCCTCATCTGAGGCAATTGCTTTTGGGTAAAAATAGCTGAGTTCATACGAAACTATCAAACTAATTTGTTATTGCTTGGACTTATTGCAGTCTGGTGGTCAGTCCGGTATGCAGTCTCAGCCACCGACAGGTCCCCCTGCTCACGGCCAAATGCCACAGTAAGACCTATGATTGTAGAGTATATATACTCTTTTTTTATGCTTTCCGAAGACTTGTTTTGTCAGACATGAATATTGCAACAATTGGTATCAGTTAGCAAATGGCTGTTGTTTTGCTTTACATTAATGTATGGAAATTGGAATGCTCGAAAGCTTAATCCTCATTTTGCCTGAACAAGCCTTACATTCATCATAGTAATAAGCTTTGACACAGAAAAAGGCAAAATATAAAGAGGACAAAGAAGAAATATTAAGTCGAATGTATTATCAAATTTGTATCCACCCACATTAAGGCAATTGAAATAACTCGAAGAACAAAACCGAGGCTTAAAAAGTTAAAACGACCTTTTCCTTTAATATCTAAAGCAATCCACCATCCTGAGAAAAACAATCTCAAGGCCTTGGGGCAAACAATGAATTGGTTTAATAGGATTTTCCACAATGGATTAGGCTTCCAGCACCTAAGAAAAGTCCGAATATAGCTGCGCTACCCAATGTGGTTTGCCCGATATATCGAATCTTGAGCAGTCCTGGTACCTGTGCAACCCGAAAATGACATTTTATGCCCGTCACATGGTCGTTAGCTACCTCTGTCACAATGGAAGCAGGAAAAACAACAAAGACAGCATACTTCTATGAATCATATATCCGTGGAACACTATACTTGTAATTCAGGTGGAAAGATATCCACAAAAATGCAAAGCTAAACACATGATTGACATTGTTTCATCTCTAGAAATAAAAGGTAAAATATCTGACATTACCTTGTACCTAATAGCCTCGTAAGTCCCATATACAGCACCTGCACAAGCAAAATCACATTAATGCGCCTCATTAACAGTCCTAAAATAAAATATAAAAAACAAAGTTATGTAATTTTAATATAGAACGATAAATAATTAATAATCGAGTACAAAAGGATCTAGGAAAGGAGTTCTTTCAGTTAAGATAGAAAGTTGCTACATTTAAAAAATACCAACAGAAGACTGTCCTTGCAATCACCCTCTGCAGAATCATCTAATTCCCTTCCTAATCATCCATTCTCATTCTTCTAATCTCTAGAGACATCTAGAGCACACCTATGCCACTCGGATTTGAGTGTGACTGACAGGTACGGAAATGTGTCCAACAAGTGTAAGACTGTAAGTTGAATTTTTTTTTCAAGTTTCTTTTATGAACTTGGAGGATCAAATCTACATACCAATTGGCTGGATATGCATCAAACAAGGGCGATGAACACAACTTACACTAGGTACTTCAAGAAAATCAAAGACTCAAAGCAACATAGGATCACATTGTCCTAGAATACTACTAGGAAAGTAGGAGTCTTGCATGTTTCTAGTTAGTTGAAAATTATGTGTATGCATTGAACTACGGCACCATGTCCCTAATGCTTAGAACTTTAACTTCCAACTAAAGGTCGCGGATTTTAAAGCCTTGGGAAGGATAGTTCGAGATTTATGAAAAGGGAGAGGGCTAGCTCTCTATCGTTAATTGCAAGAATTTAAATAGCGGTTCGTAATTGCAATAGCGGCCGCTATATAGAAGTATAGGCAGCGTCTGAAACTGCGATAACCATGACCGTTATGTCCACAATAGCATTTGTTATTAAAAAAAATTTGCGACCATGATACCCACAACAACCGGAATAGCATTCGTTATGTCCGCAACCGCGATAAACACAACACGATCAAAAACGCGGCAACAACAATTTAAATCCCTGGTTAGTTGTAAAAGAATTGCAATGTGTTTTACATATGCCAAAAGATAAGTGCCAATGGCACTGTTCTAAATCCGAAAACGACACATTTGTTATATTTTTCTCTTGAATCAATTCTTTTCAATTTAAGCAAACTATATTGTCCAAGAATACCAACTGGAACATACTATCAAACAAGATAATTGCTTGATAGTCTAAATGCATATTCAACCATACAATCCACAGTATGCTTAAACAACGGTCTTGTTAAATTCATTGAGACCATGAAACAAATCAAAGAATCATCAATGGGACAAAAAAAAGTACTAAGCAAACAAATATCATTAGTAAAGAAAAGAAACGGTGATCCAGTGAAACAAAAATCAAAGTAAACTTTTAAAAGAAAGGGTTATATTTTGATACACAGCTTGTGCAAATTTTTTTTACACAACCCTTTCATAAAATATAAAACCCAACACCCTAAATTCTAAACCCAAAACTCTAATCCTAAATCTTAAATTCTAAACCCTAAACTAAACCTCTAACACCCAAGTTTTTTTCCCCTAAAAGAAACACCTTCCATTCTTAAACCAAATGTGGGGGGCTCATAATCATCTTTGCAAATAATCAACACTGCAAGCTAAAATCAGTAAAGAAAAAAAACTGTAATCCAGTTAAAGTACTATTAAAATGCTTATTATAAGTTCAAAACACTAAAGTTTAGAATTCAGACATTTTGTTTCAGAGTCCTAAGCCGATAAATGCTATTTTCCTTTCGCCTTTCTGATTTCAAAACGATAATAATAGCTAAGGTTATTGGAATTGAAAAAAACAAAGAATTTATTGATTTCAATATTTTCAGTAATTTACTAAAACAGAGCAATGGGGGTTAGGGTTTTAGTGAGGAGTGGAAGAATTGGTCGCTTACCAACGGCGCCGCCCACAGCGCCTCCAACAGCGACTCCGGCGGTGACGCGAGCCAAGCAGCTGTCTCTTGCCATGTTCCGTTCACACTCGTCTTCTTCCCTAGTTTTTCGTTTGTTTTGATTTCTTAGGTTTTTTGAGAGCTTGGTGAGATAGATACTAGGTTGTCGGATGCTTGCTTTAGCCTTCGTTTTGGACTGATAATAAGTTTTTTTTTTTTGATAAAGAGGAAGGCTAAAGAGGTTATTTTGTCCTTCAACCTAAATTAATAGTGTAGGTGTGACGATGACATGATAGAGAAGATGAATTAATTTTTTAAATTGAATTTGATGGCATAATTAATTTTTTTATCGAGTTTATGGGCATAATTCATTTTAATTAAAATTTTAATAACTTATTTAATATTTAAGCTAAAAAATATGAATTTATTAAAATTTTAAAACTGCATAAATAATTTGTTTAAATTTTAAGTTAATTTAATCAATTTATTCAATTTTTAAATAAAATTAGATAAATATTTTGGTTTCCAAGTTGAGCTTTTACAAATAGAATATATGAAAAATCGATTAACAGATTGATGTAAATATCCTTTGGGTTCATAATAATTTTAAAATAAGCAAAGTGAAAATTCTCACAAAAAATAAAAATATTCTATTAAAAAATGATAAAATATAAAAATTAAAAATATTTATAAAGTATTAAAAATCGAACACATTCATCGAAAAAGTCTTTGACTTCATCAGTCTGTGTATTACTATTCGTTAAATAAATTTTTAGTGAAATCAACATTGTATTAAAGGATAAAAAAGGAAATTTTTTTTTTCTACTTTAATACAAGGATGATTATATTGAAAATATGCTCAAGATATATTAGTAGGCTTCGCATAGCCAGAATAGTTGAAGACATTTTCGGTGGTTTATAAATATTTTAAAATTTTAAGTTTTTTTATTTATGAATTTTCATATTTTTAATTTTATGTTTTTTACTTAATCTTTTAAATTCGTTATTGTATTTTTTTATTTTTTAATATTTTATGAGTATTTAAATATTATTTAAATATTTTTAAATTTTTAGTAATTTATTATTTTTTAACTTAAAGATTAAGTAAGTTATCGAACTTTCAATTAAAATAAATTATGCCCTTGAACTCAATAAAAAAATCAATTATGCCATCGAATTCGGTTTAAAAAATCAATTCATCCCCTCTGCCATGACATTATCACACATGCACTGCCACGTCAACATCGTGGACTGCCACGTCAGCACAGTTGACTGCAATGTCAGCATAGTTAACTACCACATCAACACTGTAATAGTCAACGTTGGTCAAGGGGATAATTTGCTACAATGTGCGAATTGAAAGACCTAATTAAACACGTTTTTGCGCGAGGGGTAACATTGCTAATTTGGGTCGAACTCGGGGGCAAAATAACCCTTTTAGCCTAAAAGGAATAATAATAAGTTTAAATACAAAATAAGTGTACAAATTATTTATTTATTTTATTTAGGTGTTTATACTTTTTTTAATAGAGTTTAGACTATTTTTTAGATGAAACATGTGTTTAAAGTTTTTATTTTGATTTTTAAATAAGTGGTTAAAATTTTTAATTTTAATTTAAAGAGGTGCATAGCTCTTTTGTGAATTTGATTTTTTTACCATGTGTCATTTAATGATTGAATGTTGGATTTTTTTAAAGTTGGACACTTATTTCGACAAATATACTGACTTAACATAATGCCACATTAATCAAAAATAATTTTATAAAATTATATAAGATCCACTGAAGATCCACTGAAATCCAATCTCTTGTTTCTTGAAGATCCACTGTTGAACCCTTTATATGATTCAACTGAAGCATTTCGACTAAGCTGGGCACGGTTTCTTGAATCCAACTTTTCAGCCTCCTCAACACTGTCATTTGATCCCTGATTCATACTTCCTCTTCTACTCAGAGCATAATGGCTTGAAGAGCTGGCTTCAGGAGCTTTTGTGAGTTTGGCAAAACAATTATCACAAACAATATAAGGTTTGTTAGTATTTGGTGCCATGGAAGCCTTAAAAGACTTCTTACTGCTGCATGCATTGAAGAATACAAGTCCACAATTATAACAATTATGACGTTTTCTTTTGAAATTAAACAAAAGACGGCAGCCAGAGCATTTTGACTGATCAACACTAGACACCGATTTATGCAGACAGATAGCAGCAGTAAAACTTATACCACAAGCAACACCCTTGATCTGTTTATCTTTTAGAGCTTCAACAAGAAATGGAGAATTTCTATCATCTGTATCCCCATGACCTAATTGTCCATTTGCACCCTTTTCCCAAGTGTAAACTTTAGTTTTTGAAGTTAAAACAGCAACATGGTAGGCACCACAAGCTATTTCTTCAACAAATTTCTTTGTGAGCTTCCCCTCGACAAGGATAGGAAGTTTTCCACCAACTTGAGGATTCCCCAATTGCCCATAAACAGGGCTTCCCATAGCATAGACATGGCCATTGGTTGTAAGTGCAACGGTCATGCTATGCCAGCAGGATACTTTGCAAAAGATAGACTCAACCAAAGCAGCAACACAAGTAGGCACTAATCTAGCTTCTTTGTCACCATGGCCAAGACGACCTTTATCTCCATCCCCCCAAGTAAAAAGTTTTCCTGAAGAGCAATTACTGGCGCTTGGAGATCCAACCATAACTTCAACAACAACAGCAGTGTGCCAAACACCACAAGCTGCTCGGACAGCGCGTAGGCCCTTGAGGGATTCCACTTTCCTGGGTACAGATACACTTTTGCGGTCACCATGCCCCAAAACACCAAAAGATCCATCACCAAAAGTAAATAATTGTCCAGCAAAAGTGACAACAGTTGTATGCCACGGTCCACAAGACACCGACGAAACATGTATTCCCTCCAAAGGTCCGTTTAATTTCTTTGGAATCCATTGACTTGTTTCACTCCCATGAACAAGTAAACCAAAATTGCCTGAGTTACCACCCCATGAATACATTTCACCAGAAAGTGTTACAGCACAAGAATGGTACTCTCCACATGCAACAAGTTCAACATTTATATTTTTAAGAGAATCTATAAGTTTTGGATAGGAGACATTAGAATCCACACCATGCCCCAATCTGCTACCAGATTTCACTCCCCATGAGAAAACCTCTCCTTTCTTGGTTACTAGAGCAGCATGTTGCCCACTACAAGCTATGTTCTGAACATCCAAAAGAACTGCAGATTCCAAAGCTTTGGGTAGAAGAGAATCTATCTTAATACCAATAGAATTTCCAGTTCTATGTATCCCTCCACCTAACACACCATCACATGTGCCTTCACCCCAAACAAAAACATCATAGTGACCAGACCCCTGACTTGATGAACTAACAACACTAGATAAACTAATTCTGTAAGCATCCCCATTCAAGCCTTTCATGTACCCAGCTGTTCCATCTGAACCTGCGAACAGCAGAGAATGGATTAATTCACAAGTAGATTCTGAAGGATATAACTCCTTGGGGGGAACAGAATACAATATTACATCCGACAATGCCTTCTCTAAACCGCTTTTAGGAGGACTCTCATGCGAAGTATGAAGGTGAAGGGAATCCGTCCCATCCTATATTAGGAATAAGAGAATTATCTCATTAAATATATAAAAGATAGATGTACATGACAGAAAATGGAACGGGTGGGAACCTTCTGTGAACTGCTGTAGGCTAGCATGTATAAAATCAGAGTTGTAATTCTATCTAACTAAGTAGTTTAGTTGTAATCTAACTCTATCTTTGTGAAGGATAAGAGACCTATCCTAGAGGTTATCTACTCAATGTAAAACTCCTTGTAAAAGTCTATAAGTAGACTTATTTTCTGTATATCGAAATAAGAAGAGTAGAAAATTCTCTAACCCTATTTCTACATGGTATCAGATTAGGTCGATCCTATCTACCCAAAAAAAATTTTCTCCCTTTCTCTTTCGATCAAATCCATACCTTTCAATGCTAATTTAGAACCTTCTGCGTCAAAAATTAGTTCTTAAAATAGTCCCCGTTCATCTGAGTTCCAACTCTCAGATTCATCTCTTTCTCCAATTACATCCTACAAATTAAATGGAAACAACTATCTCCATTGGTCTCAATCAGTGCGGTTGTATATTACAGGAAAAAGAAAAGCTTCCTATCTCTCAGATTCAATGCCTATTCCAGAAGAGTCTGATCCAGCCTATTCTAACTGGTTGAGTGAGAACACCATGATAATGTCATGGCTAATTAATTCCATAGTTCCGGAAGTTGGAGAAAATTTTATGCTCTACCAGACTGTAGCAGAGATATGGAGTGCAGCTAGGGATACATACTCTAGTGTGGATAATACACCAGAACTCTTTGGAGTTGAGAATCAGATAAAAGATCTCAGACAAGGAGATCTGACAGTGGCACAGTATTTTGGAGTTCTAACTAAGTGCTGGCAACAAATTGATCTATATATAGAAAATGAGTGGAAGTGTCTTGATGATATTAGCTTCTATAATAAGCTTAAAAATCAAAGGAGAATATTTCAATTTCTTTCTGGACTTAATGGTGAGTTTGATAGGGCAAGGAGCAGAATTTTGGCCACTAAACCCTTCCCACTAGTTCGAGAGGCTTTTTCAGAAATTAGAAGTGAAGAAAGTAGGCTTTCCTTGATGGTACCAGGTGCTCAACAGACAGATGCTTCATCACTTATTACAAACTCCAATTCTGAGAGTAAACAAAAGAGGGGGAGACCTTGGTGTGAGCACTGTAAAAAGGTTGGGCATTTGATGGAACAATGTTGGAAGCTGCATGGAAAACCAGCAGACTGGAAGCCTCCTAGATCCAGATTTCAAAAGGAAGCTAAATCTTGCATCTTCAGAAAGTTTTTCCAGCAGCTTTAGTAAACAGCGGATTGAAGAACTTCAACAAATTTTTAATCAACTATCCTCTAAGCCTACTACTAATGCCTTATCAGCTTCTGAAGGTAGAATTTCTTGCTTAGCAACAATAAATTCCTTACACTAGATAGTGGATTCTGGTGCCTCTGACCATATGACAGGAAATATTAATTTGTTCCAAAAGTATAGCAATCACATATCTCCTTCCTCAATCAAGATAGCAGATGGTTCCCTCTCAATTGTGAAAGGAAGTGGTTCTATTAAATTGAGAAACAACATAGTATTATCTGATGTCTTTTATGTTCCCAAATTAGCATGCAATTTGTTGTCAATGAGTAAGTTGGTTAAAGATGTCCAATGTGATGTTAATTTTGGGGTTGATGATTGTATTTTTCAAGCACATGGCTCGAAGATGGTGATTGGCAGTACTAGGTTGTATAACGGCTTACATATCCTTGATGGAATATCCTACCAGAACATCTATTTCCAGTTACCTTAAGACCTCAGTTTCATCCACCAGTTCAATTTCAGATGATATTATACTATGGCATCTTAGATTAGGACACCCAAGTTTTTATTACCTTGCAAAGTTGCTTCCCAATTTGTTTATCAATAAAAATCATTCTTCTTTTACTAGTGAGGTGTGTCAGATGGCAAAAAATACAAGAAAACCATATGTTTCTTCTTCTTTCAAACCTACTTCACCATTTTCTATTATACACAATGATATTTTGGGCCCTTCTAAAGTTAAAAATATTTCTAGGTCTAGGTGGTTTGTGTCTTTTATAGATGATTACTCTAGGACCACTTGGACATTTTTAATGAAAGAAAAGTCTGAGATTGAAGTAGTTTTTAAAACCTTTTATCAAATGGTCCAAACATAGTTCGACAGAAATACTAAAGTAGTGAGGAGTGATATCTTAGCAAGTCTCTTTGATATTTCTTTAAAGAGAAAGGAATTGTTCATCTCACCTTGTGTGTCAACACCCATCAATAAAATGGAGTGGCTGAGAGAAAAAACAGACATCTATTGGAAGTAACTAGGTCCCTATTATTTTCAGCTAGTGCACCTAAATATCTTTGGAGGAAGCTCTTCTTACTGCAACATATCTTATCAATAAGATGCCTAGCAAGACTCTAGGTTTCAAAGTACCTACTAAAATTCTGTTTCAAAATTTTCCACACTTTAAACCATTGTCCTCAGTTCTTCCTTTTCGAGTCTTTGGATGCACATCTTTTATTCATGTGCACAGCAACAATCGAAGTAAACTTGATCCTAAGTCACTAAGATGTGTGTTTATAGGATACTCCTCGAGTCAGAAAGGGTTACAAATGTTACTGCTCCACTACTAGGAAAACCTATGTTTCTTTTGATGTTACTTTCTTTGAAAATCAGCCTTATTTTGCAGGGACCGACATTTCAGAGGGAGAGAAACAAGGAATCTCAGTCCTTGCATAATTTACAGTCCATTATTTCTTTACCTATCCTTGATGAAATTGCCTCGGATGAAATTGAGACTACTGTCCCTAATCCTGTAGACACAACGTCTCCACAGTCCAACACACCTTCACAGTCCAAAGATTTCAGTCCTTATACAACACCTCCTCCAACACTCAAAACTGTACCACACTCTGTGACTCCACAACCACCAGAAAAACAACTCAATGACTATACAAGGAGGAAAAAAATCAAACTGAAGATGTTGGTCAGCCTAACACTTGCCAAGAGCCAGTTTTGAGTCCCGATGCTATGGAGACAGGAGGTAATGTTATCCCACACGATTTTACTACTGTGAACTTAAATGACTTCCTTATTGCTACTAGAAAAGGGGTAAGGAAATGTACTGCTCATCCTATTAATAAATTTGTTGCCTATGGGAAGTTATTATCTGGTTTCAAAGCTTTTACAGCCAGCATTGCCAGTGTGAAGATTCCTAAGACAGTAGAAGAGGATTTCGAAAGTCTTGAATAGAGGAAGGCTGTTGAAGAAGAAGTCAAAGCACTACAAAAGAATAATACTTGGTGTTTGACTGATTTACCAGAGGGAAAAAGGATGTTGGGTGCAAATGGGTCTTTACAGTCAAATATCACTCAGATGGGAGCATTGAGAGATACAAAGCGAGACTAGTGGCTAAAAGATTTACTTAATCATATAGAGTAGACTATCAAGAAACCTTTGCACCAATAGCTAAATTGAATACCATCAGAGTGTTACTGTCAGTAGCTGTTAACGAGGGCTAGAAGTTACACCAATTTGACATCAAAAATGCATTCCTTAATGGAAGCCTTGAGGAGGAAGTATACACGCAAGTTCCACCAGGTTTGGAGGAAAAAACCACGAAGAGGACAGTGTGCAAACTAAATAAATCACTGTACGGATTAAAGCAATCCCCTAGAACATGGTTTAATAGATTTGCTAAGGCTATGGTTCAGAATGGGTTCAAGCAAAGTCAAGCAGACCATACATTATTTCGGAAGGTTGCACTAGATGGTAAGATGACTCTTTTAATTGTTTATGTTGATGATATGATTATTACTGGGAATAATATTGAAGAGATAGAGATGCTGAAAACTGTTCTAGCAAAGAAGTTCGAAACTAAAGACTTGGAAAGCCTTAGGTACTTCTTGGGAATGGAAGTAGCAAGATCGAAAGAGGTGATAGTTATCAACCAAAGGAAGTACATCCTAGACCTACTCAAAGAAACTGGTATGCTTGGAAGTAGACCATCTGAATCTCCAATGGAACCAGGTTTGAAGTTCAGTAGAGATGAAATGGGGAATCCAGTGAACAAAGAATCTTACCAAAAACTAGTTGGAAAACTAATCTACCTCTCACTTACTAGACCTGACATTACATACTCAGTGAGCATAGTCAGTCAACATATGAGCGGTCCTCGAGAAGAGCACATGGATGCAGTCAATAGAATTTTAAGGTACTTGAAATTTATACCAGGATCTGGACTCATTTTCAGGAAATATCAGGATAAAACAATGAGAGTCTACACAGACTCAAGCTGGGCAGGAGAACTAACAGATAGAAGATCTGTTAGTGGCTATTGTACGTTTGTGTGGTGAAATTTGGTAACATAGAGAAGCAAAAAGCAAGCTATAGTATCTAGAAGCAGTGCAAAAGCAAAATTTAGTGCAATGGCTCTTGGGATATGTGAAGGAATGTGGATTAAAAAACTTCTCATGGAATTGGAGCTGGATGGAAAAGCAGAATTTGAAATTTACAGTGACATCCAGTCAATAATGAGTATTACTAGAAATCTAGTACAACACGACAGAACCAAATACATTGAGATTGATAGACACTTTATCTATGACAAGGTCAACAATAGGGTTGTAAAGCTTCACTATATTCCTACTAGGAACCAGCTGGCTGATATTTTTACCAAAGCACTTCCAAAAGTGAGCTTTGATGAGCTGGCATCCAAACTGGGTGTACATAACATATACACACCAGTTTGAGGGGGAGTGTAGGTTAGCACGTATAGAATCAGAGTTGTAATTCTATCCTAATTAAGTAGTTTAGTTGTAATCTAACTCTATCTTTGTGAAGGATAAGAGTCCTATCCTAGAGGTTATCTACTCAATGTAAACTCCTTGTAAAAGTCCATAAGTAGACTTATTTTCTGTATATCAAAATAAGAAGAGTAGAAAATTCTCTAACCCTATTTTCTACAACTACCACCGCTACCAAATTGAGAGCTCAAAGGCAAACTTTGGGTTTGCTCTTTAGGACTAGTTGCTTCAGATGAAATTCCATCACTTCTAGATTCAGGTCTTCCTTTCCTATTATGGCCAAGTGATATCAATGCCTTTAGACCTGTAAACCATACTTCTGCCTCGTCTTTATCCTTGCAGATCTGGTGCAAGAGAGAAGTTGGACTCATGGACTATAAAAAACTTTCATCCAACAAAAATTGGTAATTGATTTACAATGCAATGGTTATTCATGCCTGGAGAATAAAAAAACTAGAAGTAGGCATAAGTGTGCAACGCTCTGGAAAGGAATAAAATGGAATGCTTACCAAATCAAGTGATCTATCATTATATATAAGCGAAAGCGATTGATATTCTTTTTCAGGCTGAGGATACCTTTGAAATATTGGCTGCAATGAGAAAAAAAAGAAAAAAAATATCAATAAAATTCAAAACACTAAAGAGTTCCTAATTTGCATTTCTTATTGCTACAACAAAAATTGGAATTCAATTAATTAACTCTTAGAATATTTTATTTGAATAAAAGTACTCCAATTCATTAAAAAAACTATTATCTAAATCCATCTGTTATAACTGAGGAGTCATGCAACTGAAACATGTAAGCTACAATTATGCACGCTGATAAATAAGATGGCTTCGCAGTTATCTACCTCAAGCATAGCTTGATATTAAAATCTTTATAAATTTAGAATTTTGAAAGTAAAAGATACAAGCAAACACACCCCTTGAAATTCAGGAAAAGAAAATTCCCGTTCAACAATATTTAAAAGCAATAACCTTAAAACATTGCAAACATTATTGTGGAGAATCAGTTGAATTTAAGCAGGCTAAGTCTTTAATGCTTGATATAACTGACAGGCACATATAACAACAAGAGTGAAGAAAAAATTGGCATGGATAAACTTACAGTGCGCTTTCCAGGTATAATTCTGGAGACCTGGCTTAATTTAAGGTATTTTTCCTCTTTGCCAGAGATCCATATTAGAACAGATTCATCCTGAAAGAAACAAGGTAAAGAAATGTGGCAAATGGAGTTTTAGGTTACAGTAGGTTTTTGATGCATACATCAACAAGATAACTGTTCTTGCAGAATGGGGAAAAAAATGAAATATAGCCAGCTAAATTCAGTGTAGACATATAACTGGTGCTCTTCTTGCAACTAGTCATGACAAAACATCATTCACAAGTAGAATAAATGCCATTACCAAATGAGAACATTTGAATTACCTCACATGCCCAGGAAAGTAACATTCAAACAGTAACGAAAAACATTTTAAGGAAGCCACCTGAGAGTCTGAGACTGTTCTTCCCTTTTCAAATAATATTATCTTTTTCTTGTTAGTAACATACAAGTTTGATTGATGGTCACTTCCAATTGTTCATTGCTTCAATGACACAGCAGCTTATAAATCTCCATGATTTCCATATCTTTTCACTTGTGCCTTTACACAACTGTACAAATGTTACTTATAA
This sequence comes from Hibiscus mutabilis, assembly GCA_019671005.1. Lineage (NCBI taxonomy): Eukaryota > Viridiplantae > Streptophyta > Magnoliopsida > Malvales > Malvaceae > Hibiscus > Hibiscus mutabilis. Next base: position 6,146,520 of record CM033755.1, on the reverse strand, counting down.
TAATGAATTCAAACCCAATTCGAAGACTTTCTTGGTAGGAAGGACTAAAAGCTTTTTAATCTATTAATTAGGTTTCATTTTCACTTTCCTGCTTTGTAGTTTACCCATTGTGTTAAATTGAGCATTCCTTCCTCACAACCAAGCATGTCCTAAGTGTCAATATGCATACAGGCCAGGTCTGATAGAACAATAAAAAACTTAGAGTTGCAACTTGTAAGCAACATAATCCCTACACTTGGTTAATGAGAAACGGGCACTGGTTCACACAAGAAAAATAGTTGCTCAAAAGTGTAAATTCAAAGCCACCATTTTGTTAGTTCTTAGAAGATACCTTCCTTGAATTGTCTTACACATAGGAAGCTCAGGTGACCATCACATACGACTAGATTTTTATAACCCTTTCCACCAAGCTTTATGGAACTCTAGGTAAAGAGACTTCTAAAATTAAGTTTGTTAAAATTTATTCAGGAAAACAATTATGCCAAGGTTGCTAAAACAATCCTTTTATTCTTAGTAATCTGATATCTGTTGAACCAATATGCATAGAACATATCAGAGCTATTCTATCATTAAGAAAAGATCATTTAACACCCCTTCCCAGTATAGGTATATGCATAAGGAATTTCTGTTCACTTTCAGTAGAATGACAGCCTTTCAAACATCTTACTTCCCCAAAAACCAATAATGATCAACTTTTCCAAAAGCTCCATCATGATACATATTTTAAATAAATGGTAAGACAGAAGCAGAGCTAATTGCATTCAAAGATGACTTTTACTAACAGGACAAATAGGTAACAATTGCAGATTTATTCGCAGAAATATATGCAACATTTAACATAGGAAAATACTTTGATTCACAAGCTTGTGTAAACTAACAAGCCTTTCAATTTTAGGGTTTAGGGTTTTAGGTTAGGGTTTAGTGTGTATGGTGTAGAATTTAAGGTTTATAGTTAGAATTTAGAGTTTAGGGTTTCAGGTTTAGGTTTTAGGGTGCTAGGGCTTGTTAGGTTTTAAATTTTATAGAAGGGTTGTGTAAATTTTTTTTACAATGCTTGTATATCAAAGTATAACCCTTTAACATTCGCATCTTCAAAGGCATTTGTTCTTACATTGGACAGCCTGAAGAGGCAAAATTTGGGCTTTCCTCTAAGACCATATTTGAGCAATGGTGCACCATTTTTAAGGGCAGTGATGGCCTGTCGTAACTTAAAAAAAATTGAAATATATGAATTAAAACATAGGAAATCCAACTTGAAAACTGAACTTCATATGGAAAGAAAAGATTTCCAGTTGTGGATAGATAAAAGAATTTGAGGAAGTAAAACACGATCACGATTCACGATGTTATATGCAAGTATAAATAAAAAAACACAGTGAACATCAGACATTAACTTAAATCAGAAAGTTCACCAGAAACCAAAAACAATAATAATTGGAGAACGATCTACGCATTTCAGTGAAGTTTTTATTTCATAAAGAATGTAAGAGAAACAATATTACCGGACATCAGATTTGTTTCACTCTGAAGCTCCAGCTAAACTATGGCTAATTGTGCCAGTAAATTTCAACACAATTCAACAACAACAATTCTTCCACCCAACAACAAAATAAAATACACCAACCACAATCATAGTCATTACCCAACTCCATTAACGGCACTATACCAGAAAACTAGACAACATTGCTACTAGTAACAGTAACAACAATTTTCTATTTCCCACATTGTTACTATACATGATAAGACGTTTTAAAATAGGAAAATAATAGCATAATTCCCACCAATCCATTTCCTTTTACAATTAAAACATTCTAAAAACGATCAAAGTAAAAAGGTTTACCAACTCAATATCCCTCTCCGTCACATCCGCCGCCCTCACCGCAGCCATCCTCTCCGACTAATAATAGATTTCCCCAATCATACTCCGATCCATCACTTCCCCAATGCACCCGCGCAACACACGATCAAAACCTCTCTCGCTCTTTTTTTTCACCGCATTAAACCATCGCAGCTAGGCTAACTCCGCGTTTCACGTCGGCAACAAACTTCAAGCAAAATCAAAAACTCAAAAAGAAGAAGAAGAAAGATGCTTCAAAAATCAACTTATTAAACAACAAAAATAGAGCTGGAATCGAAAAGAGAACGAAATGCAGAAACTATTTAATCGTGTTTAGAAAAAAAACGAAGGGGGAAGTGGCTTGTAGGTTCTTGAAGCACAGAGACAGAGAGTAAAGGTAGAAAAGGGGTGGAAAGTCCTAAGATTCTCTTGGTCCCTTGTTGTTTTTTTATTGTTCCTAAGATTCTGTTTGTAGGTAAGGTGCCGTTTGGTTCGAGGGATTCTTTTGGAGGAAAGTGAAGGAAAATGCGAATGAGAAATGAAAGGGCGGATCAGCTGAAAAGAGAGATTAGTGGGGAAGGAGGAGTGAAAAGGGGAGAGAATCTGATAGAGAATGATTTGTTTAGATGTAGTAGTAGTAGTTAGGGTCAAAACACGATTATTTGACTATCCGAACATAAATAATCGAATATTTATTTGAATTTTTTTTATTCAGGTTAGATACTTGGCCCGCTAAAATATGCATTTCCCTGGTAAGATCCGGGCCACAAGAATATTTATTATCAGTACCCGATGACTCGGTTCCTTATTTTTTATTATTTATTTTAAATATAATTATTATTTAAACAAAATATACTTATGTTCATTATATTATCAAATCAAACAATCTAATTATGCATGTATTTTCTAAGAATTATGAAATTTAAATTTTAAAGTTGTTTGGGTTTGATACTTTAGATCTTAAACTCTATTATGGGATTATATAATTCGAACTTTTATTAGTTATGAGTTTTTTTAAATAAAATTAAATGATTTTCAAAAAAATAAAAATACGGGTACCCGTTACCCGAAATTTTGGGTACCTGAGTTTTGCGGGTACCCGAATAAAGTGGGTCGGGACACGGGCTGAAGAATCTAGTACCGGGGACGTCGGGTACCCGATAATAAACACCCCTAATAGTAGTACCCTTCAATTTGTTGACTTCGTGGGATTAGGTACTAGATCCTTAATTAAGGTTAGACGTTTGAGTCAAAATTTAGTTGGGATGGTGGTCCCATAATGAGCTTATGCAGTATCCGACCTGATTAGTCAATAATGGGTTGGATATAGGTAGTTAAACAAAATATATATTTGTTAATTATAATCATGAAACTTAATGACACGTAATATTTTTTATATCTTAACTGTGATTAAGAATTCGATCCTTGCTATAGATTGATTAATTATTAGCTTCGTTTTAATGGGTATATTCGGATTAATTTAAGTTTAAATTAAGTTGTTTATAAAAAATTAGGGTGAAGTACACAAACGGTCACTAAACTATCCCAAAAATATAAATCGGTCATCAAACTTTCAAAAGTTACATAATGGGCATTAAACTTTAGTTTTTGTTATAAAATGGTCACTGAGCCGTTAACTGTTTTTAACTGGGTGACATGACAATTACGAATATTTGTATAACAACACATTTAATCCTCAATATTTACACATTCAATCAATTTAGGCATCAATAATGAGGGTTAAATTAGGACTAAATTGATTGAATATGTAAATATAAAAAATTAAATATGTTATTATTTAAATTTTCGTAACTGTCATGTTATTAACTTAACGACAGCTAACTGCTCAGTGACTATTTTATAACAAAAACTAAATTTCAATGCATATTATGTAACTTTTAAAAGTTTAGTGACCATTTTATATTTTTGGGGATAATTTAGTGACCGTTTGTGTACTTTACCCAAAAAATTACGTTGGATTAGGTTTGAGTTCGGATCAAAATCGATAATCACTAGACCAACTCGTCCAAATAACCGATTTTTAATTTCAAAATATATTTTAATATTAGTATTTATATATTTTAAATTATTTAACTTTTATACAAACCGGATCAAGCCGACCCGTGAGTTGAAATTCTTTGCTTAAATCCAACTGAGCCTGGCCGTGTGGCTGGATGGGTCACCCGTCCAATGGACTGGTATAGTCTATCCTCTACCTTTAATATTTACAAATTTTTTTAAATTTTTATAATTGTTTGGATTTTAAAAACGAGTGCGTGGAAATGGAAACAACGTTATAGGATGAAAGTTAAAAAAAAATGCTTCAGGTGTGATTTTATAATTAAGCCAAAAAATTTGGGCCTCGACACAATTTTCCCAGAAAACCGGGTCGGGACAACCGACGTCTTGCGATTTGTTCCACTAACCCACCCACAACTTGACCCAAAAACCAAAAAGCCCTTAAATGTTCAGAGTTTTATTTTGAAAAAAACTTTGATAGCATTATAAACTTTAATTTCCACGTACCTTTTAATCTTAAGGATTAAAGTTTTAATTTAGAGTTTAAAGTTTAGGAATTTAGGTTATAGGATTTAAAATTTAAAGTTAGTTTTTAAAATTTAGTGTATAGAGTTTAAAATTTAATTTTTTAAGGTTATAATTAAATTTTAAATTTTTATAGTGTACGTACTTCTAAAACTAATTTTACACTGCCTCCCTACCCTTTTATCATTTATGCCCTTTCCAATTTCCATACCATCTCTTTTATACTCTGTCCGTTTGCAGCCGCCTCCACTCAGCTCTCAAACCCTCAAAGCTATCCGCCGCCGCCGCTTTGTTCCACAGCTGCGCCACCAATTTCAACGCCGTATACTGAGTAAATTACTTGTTATCTCTGTTTCACTGCTGATATTTTGTCCTCCAATGTATAAAATTTCCGTTTATTAAAAGAATTATACGAAAAACACAGAAAGATGATGACGGGAGAAGAGGGACAGCCTTTGTCGTATGTATCGGAGATAGTTTTGAAGAAAAGGAAAATCAAAGACGAGTTAGCGATTACTAGGAGGACCCAGTTGGAGTTGGGTAAATATGGAGCGAAGAAGAGCAAGAAGCAATCCGATGTTTCCGACATCAAAAGACCCGAACAGTTCATAAAAGAGTTCAGAGACAAGGTATTTGTTGCTTTATTTTATGTCTCTTTAGCTTATTCATCATGTTTTCTGTTTTCTGCGTTGGGTTTTTATTGTTGATTCAATGTATTATTGTTTTGAAAGCTTTACTGCTTTATTTATTCTGTTAAGGGTTACGATGTCCATTATGTTATTGTATTTGAATACTCAAACACCGCTTGTCCAAATTCGAGGCGGAGCTCGAGCTAGATCCTGAGTTGAGTTACTTGAATCAAGAAACACATGAGCCTAGCGAATATTTTTATGAAATATGCATGTGTAAATATGATTCAGTATATGTTTACATGTTTTCAGACATTGTTTTGTGTTTCATCTCGAGCTTCAGTCAAGTTTCAAGTTCAGTATTTGGGTTATGATAAGTCTAACCAAATGTTGTATTGATTGATTGGTTTTTTTTTCCGAGTTGAGCTAGACCAAGATCCCGAGGGCTAGAATAATGAATTTAGTCAAGTTTGTTTATCTTTAATACTTGCATCGAGAAACCCATGAGCCTAACATGGATTTTGGATTTTTATTTTTTTTTATGTGATATACATGTATACATTATCATTTGGTTCATTTTTACTTGTATTCAAACTCGAGCTTGAGTCGTGTTTTAAATTCCATATTTGAGTAATGTTAATCCTATTCAAGTCCTGTGTAGCTTAACTGTTTTTTTAAAGCTGAGCTCGAGGTCAAATGCACCTTGTAGTTGTACATCCTAATGTTGCTCTGACACTTCATTTTGTTTGAACTTTGAAGTATTTGTGTCCGACACATTTCCGACTCTTTGACTTAGTAACATATAGCTAATTAAGGTTATCTTAAATGTACTTTTGGGTTTTAGGAGTTGGATCTGATCAGAATGAAACAGAGGGCAAAGAGACCAAAATCGATGATACCAAAACTGAGATCAAATTTGCTGTTCATTATCCGTATCCAAGGGTAGGTGATCTTTTGCATTTTGGTTTTGTTCAATATTTTTGCTTCCAAAATTTTCAAGCTCTGGTCTTTTTGTTTTGTTGTTTTGGTGCAGCAAAAATGATATGCATCCAAAAACTAGGAAGATCTTGTACAATCTGAGATTGAGGAAAGTTTTCAGTGGTGTCTTTGTGAAGGCAACTGAGGGTGTGATGGAAATGCTGCAAAAGGTGGAGCCGTATGTCACATATGGGTATGCAACCTTTGTTCCTTTAGAGTTCCTTTTTCTGGTAAATGTAAAATGCTGAATATAATTATGTGAAAACTTGTACAAATTTTAATGTGCTACTCCATGTGTTTTGATGATTTTCTTCCTCTTGCATATGCTTATCATCATTTTATCAGTGCCTACTTTAATTACCTACTTATGGGGCATATGTAATTGTTGCTTATTCTTCGTAAATTAGTCTAAATATCTTGCGTTTTTCCATAGTTTCGGAAAATGATGCTCAAGTTATTCGGTATTTTTGAAACCATTGAGTGTCATGTATCAAACAGGCTTTCCTTTAGGTATATATATGGCTGAACCCTCATTAACTATAAACTTAAGCTACTTAACAAGGATTCTGTTAGTTTTCTGCTGTCTAGAAAGCTCAGCTCTTTTTATTTTTGTTTCTTCAATTTAGACAACCTTGAATTTATTTCGCTAAGATCGTTTTATGCAGATATCCTAATCTTAAGAACGTGAAGGAGCTGATTTACAAGAAGGGCTATGCAAGGATCGACAAGAAGCCAGTTCCTCTGACAGATAATAATATCATTGAACAGGTATCGTAATTTTCTTAACCAAGTCTCGGAATAAGTTCCTGGTTTAACTTTGTCCGAACTCCGAAGGTTCATAATGCTTGCAACTATTTTTTTCCCCTTTTCTCAGGCATTGGGGAAGTATGGAATCATATGCATAGAAGATATTGTACATGAAATCATGAATGTCGGTCCACATTTCAAGGAGGTTATTCGTTTTATGGGACCTCTTATACTGAGCAAGCCAGAAGATGGATTAATCAAAGGGAAGAAACAGCCGTACAAAGAAGGCGGTGATGCCGGTAATCGTGAAGACGAAATCAATGACCTAATTAGTAAGATGAATTAGCTTGAATATTTTAGTTTCCTTATACGTTTTGATGTGGACCCGTTTTGAATCGACTGTTGTTATCATTATAAGTCGAGGAATGGATATGACAAAAAAAAAAATTCTAATGGTAGTGTACAAAATAAGAACCTAAATATTAGGGGAAAATGTAAATAAAAAACATGCAACCAAGGTAGAAGTTATTTAGGGATCTATGGTATTTTCTACTCTTCAGATGGCAAAGTCATGGACGAATGTTGGAAATTGTTTCTTATCCTAATGATTGTAAATGTGGAAATTGTAACTAGGGATGGATATAGACGAAATTAGGATTAAATATTAAAAAAATTAAGGATTAATTAAGTATTTAAATTTAAAAATTAAAAAAAATCTTATTTAATTAGTATTTAAATTAAAAAAGCCAAAAAAGTGAGAGGGTTACAATCTCTCCCAAGTAAAAAGTAATTCTGTCCATGAAGATGCACGAGACGGGATGAGTGGATTTTTGACCATCCCAACTTAGGATATAATATATACATGGGTATGTATAATTTTTTTCGGTTAAGTTAATTCGATTTTTTTTTATTTTGATGTACTTTTTAGTGTTCATACGTGTCCTAAACACTATAACAATATCTTTTTTAATTTTATTTTATTTCTTTTCATACTTATCGTTTTAGTTAGTTTCGAAAAAATCGTTCTCATCTTCTAAGTCCGACGAAGTCGTTGATATTTTATTAAAAAATATCTTAGAATGTAAAATATACATAATCAATTTCATTTCAAAATTTAGAATTATTTTTTACTTATCTTAAAATAGTTTCTTTTAATTTATTTTCTTTTTTAAGTTATTTTCTTTTTTTCTTTTAAGTTATTTTCAGTGGATTGATTGAATTATTTATTTTTTTTCAGCAAATGATATCTTAAGGTTTTTCTAATTTTATTTTATTTATGTGTTGCTTTTTTGGTTTGGTAGACCTTTGTATAAAAAACCCTCTTTGTTTACAATTTTGGACAATTGATTTTTGTATTATTAAGGATAATCCAGACAAAAAAGTATGGTTTTATTTGGACATAAATTAATTAACAAAGTAATAATTCTATATAATTGAATTCTTAATATTTTAAAACTTGAATTAAAAATTCAGACATGGAAAGAAAATATCAGCTTAATAAACCAACAATATTGAGTTTAATAATCAAGGAAATTTTGTATAGGAATAGACCCCAAAGAGAGAAAATCAAGGAAAATTTTCTCGGAAAATTTTTAAAAAATGAATCAAATTCCCAGAGCTGATCAATCCACAACATCATCTTGTTCTATCCATGTCTTTAGGTCTCCCTTCCATTAGATGAGGCCTGAGTTTGTTCACATCAGATAATTGAACTGGTTTCGGAAAGAACTCCTCAGCTCCATCTTCCAAACATCTGGATATCCAATCGATTGATATATTCAGATAGGGATGAGTAAAACTCGACTCGACTAAAAAAAACAAAATTTTCAATACCTGTCGATTCTTGACGGGATGTTCTCAGAAGACATGATGAAAACTGGTATGTCTTTGAAAGATGAAGATTGTTTTACTCTTTTTAGAAGATCATAGCCTGTGATTCCAAGCATGCAATAAGATCCTGATGATCTTCATCTTCAACATCATTCAATCCCAGAAACTCCAGTGCTTTAGTTCCAGAATCCACAGCAGTAACTGCAAACACATCATTCATTCAATCTAAAATTGTTTTAAACCTCGAATTTTGATTTCTACAAATAAGGATAGACCGAGGGGTGCTGGAGTGGCAATCACACTTCCTGAAAATATTATACAATTTTTGTATTTTCTTTATATTTTATAGAGAGACATAAAATTTTGCGTCCGTACCTGACTATGAATAGAAAAAAAAAAGAAAAAATTGAACCTTGGAAAGAAGAAGTCTTGAGGAGCCCTTCGATTAGCTTTCTATCGATGAGACTCTCGTCGACGGCAATAACATGAAACTGGGTTTCATCAACAGTCATTCCCATTACTTTCGAAGCTAGAAATGTATGATATTTTTAATAGAAAAACAGAGCCTAAAATAGTTTTTGGTTTTAGAGAAAAAGCAGAAGGATGGTGGGTTAATAAAGGGTTGGCCATGGATGGTAAAAACTGACAGTTTTGGAAAGCAAATAAGATCGGGGGGAAGATTTTCATACAGAATCTTGCGGATCTTCTACGTTGATTTTTGAATAGGACAACAAGCTAGGGTGTTTAATTTGGCCTTTTCGGTGGATGTAATGTAATAGCTACGTTATGTATATATGAACAAAAATATATGTCGTTTTTGGTGCTCCTATGTATGAACTTCTTATGTCCATGTTAAATTACACATTCACTTCGATTAATATTATATCGATTGATCAATGCATTTATTTTCTTAATATTGTATAAAATATTTTATTGAGATTTATGATTTTTAGTATATTTGAATTTCACAAAACAATTTATATATTTTAATTATTTAAATAATTCTATTTTACATTATTTTCTTATACTTGGTGTATATTGAAGGTTGAAGACCAATTTAGATTATGAATATAATTTAAGGACGTTTGATATAATTAATGTTGTGTGTGCGCATAATATATGGTTACTCTCTTATGTCGTTGCATATGATTAATGAAAAATAAACTTGACTAGTTGGAGATGCTTTTACAAAAGAATACTAATAATGTAAAATGATTGGATTAGAATATTTAAACCGAAAAAAAAATAATTTGAACTTTTCAAGAAAATGGACTAAATAGTAATACTTGTCAAACTACAAGGTTGATAACATATTTTTACCTAGAAACATGAAAGAAAAGAATATATTTTGTTAGTTGTTAAAAGATGAGTTTTTTAGTTTAATTTTTAAAAGGAAACTACGTACTTCTATTTATTTAATGATCAGATTATGGCTAGGGATGGATACGGGTCGGGTTTTTGGCCCACCCGAATCCAACTCGAAAATAATTATCCTAAACCCGAACTCGACCCGACCATATCTTTCAAAAAATCTGACCCGACCTATTAAAAAATCAATTTTAGGGATATAATTGTAAAAAATAATTTCAAGGACCTAATTATAAAAAAAATAATTTTAAAGACCAAATTGTAAATAAAAAAAACAATTTTAAGGACCTAATTATAAATATATATATATATATATATCTAAAGAAGGGGTATTATTATAAATATTCCTAACAATATAAGGAAAAATTACACTATTAGTCTCGGGTCGGATCAGGTTGGATTTTTTTACTCTAAACCTTACCCGACCTCACCCTAAAGAAAAACTCAATTCGACCCGAACTCAAATTTTTAATAAAAAATCTGACCCAATCAGACCGGATTATGTCGGAACCCGATCGGGTCGCGTAAAATGCCCATTCCTGGCCCTTTATTGAAAATTATAAAAATAAATAAATGCAAAAGATATTTTAATGAAGATATTATTTGATTCATTATATTTATAAGTAGATCAATGATAAATTCGGTTCAAATATATATAGTATGTGACTTGCCTTTCACAATATAAATCTTTTACCAACTACATGTAAAGATTCCAAACATAAGATTTTCAAATATTTCTTTTAAAAAGGAAATAAGATATTAACAATGCACATATATTTTCTTATGAATAGTCTAAAAGTGATTACAAGATAATATCTATTCACACGCACTCTTAATCCTTTGACAATGCGCATGCATATTGTAGACAAAGCGATTTGAAATCGTGTCTCCTAAGATGAACATTATCCGTTTTTTTACTGTGACACTTGTTTTTGGAATAATTCAAACATAAAAAATATTTATATGTTTTTTCAATAAAAATTGAATTATTTTATGATCAATCATTTGACTCTTAGTGAGAGTATCCGTTCCCAGAATATTAGTCAATACTATTAACTATTAATTTTTTAACATAAACGAATATTGATATCTTAGTTTCATATATATAATATATAATTGGATTCATCTCTATGCAATAACATAACTCTTAATTGCATAAAAGACAATTAAACATTTTATATTTATATTTTTATAAATTTTTATTAAGTTATAAATTAAATTTTAGGGTCAATATAATGGTAATACACTGTCTTAATTTGAAGAAAATTATTTAATGCGCAACTTGTGTAAATTAAAGTTTATTTAAATTTATCTATTTTAGGGTTTATGTGTTTAAATTTAGAGTTTATAATTTAGTATTTTAGGGTTAAAAGATTTAGATTTTAAATTTTATAATTTTTTTGAATAGTCCAAAGTAATTATAAGGTAGTATTTGTTTATGCATATTCTATAAACATAAAATGTTGCTTTTGGGGACCAAATAGATAAAATTGGTAATTAAGAATGATAATGATATTAGAGGTGGTCCAAAAATAAGTCTATGTAGTCCTCATAATCAAATGCCACCCGGGGAATGAATATTGAGATTAAATTAAGATTATAATATCGTGAATCGTGGTGATATTATTTTTAAGCATAAAGTTTCCAAATCTAAGCAAACCATAACTCTTGTCTGTAGATGAAGCATAAGCAAAACGAAATCGGTAATTATATATATATATAACAACAAATTAATTGTTTAAAGATTTTTTTAATTAATAAAATGCCTTTTTATTTAAATTTGTTTAATTGTAAAATCACTCCCGAAGTCTACATGTTAACTCCTACCTAAACTATTTTTATTAATTTTCACTCATAATATTGTCCACTGATTTCACTTTCACCCACCCATTTTTGTCATCCAAAGTCGGAGGTGTTAAAACGGTTAGTTCAATTAATAAATGAATCGAACTATTTAAAATTGAATTAATCAAACTTTTAAATTTTTTACCGTTAATTGTACTAATTTTTTTCTTTCGAAAATCATTAATCAAACCAAATTAAATTTAATTAATTATGTCTGTTTTTAAATTAACCGATTTTTTTAATAATTATTTTAGTTTTAGTTCAAAATAACAATTTAATTTTCTCTCTCTTGGGTTGGACTTAAAAATGAGATTAAAATATAAATTTTAAGTTTTAAATATGGAAAAAAAACTTTGATACACGCCGTGTAAACTAGTTTACACGTGCCTTTTAGTTTTAGGGCTTATGGTTTTAGTTTAGTGTTTAAGGTTTAGAGTTTTACGTTGTAGGCTTTAGAATTCAAGGTTAGTGTTTAGAATTTAGGGTTTAGAGTTTAAAGTGTGGGGTTTAGTTTTTTAGGGTTAAGAATTTAGGATATAGTTTTTTATAGTGTAATTATACAGGCTTGTGTAATTACACAAGCTTGTATATCAAAGTTTTACCTTTAAATATTATGAGTTATTGTTGGAATTTGGGCTTCAAATTAAAAATAGATTAACTATATATTAAAATTTTAGTTAATTAACGAATTTCGAACTAAATTAATGATAATCAAACTTTTAAAAAATAAATAACTGTTAACCAATCAATTAATTGATCTAAATTTTTGTTTGATTGATTAATTTGATTTTGACTTAACAATGAACCCCATGTATGTGGTAATGATATGGCAACGTACTGTCCGGCTTCATCAATGACAAGTTCAGCTCCATATCATATTATGATTCACTGACCTCATACCATAATTTGTTTGTTTTCAAACAAGTTGAAGCCAACTTGGTAATATATATATATATATATATATATGGTGAAAGTAATCTATCTATATATATATTTATATTTACATATTAAAAAAATTAAAATCGAATATATTTTATCTTTCTAAATTTTAAAAATAAACTTTAATTTTTATATCTATTTTCTTCCTCCATAAAACTCCTATAAAAATCATATTTGACAGTGAGTTTTGGTATTTGATTATTTTCTTTCTCTTTCTTGAGAAAGCAACAAAAATAAAATAAAGGAGAAGGTGAAGATTAACAGAGCTCAAAATCAACCGCCGCCATGCGAGTCATCAAGGTAGCCATCGGAGACGCCTTGTTAACCTCCATGTGGGTATTTTCCATGCCTGTACTCAAGATCTTCACCGTCCAAATAGCCACCCTCCTCGGCGTCCAAACGCTGCCTCTGGCGGCTCTCTTCATCTCCACAGTCTTGGTCAGCATTCTGGTCATAACCTTCTCCGCCATCGGGGAAATCTTCGGCGGCGCCAGCTTCAACCCCGCCGCTTCCCTCACTTTCCACGCCGCCGGCCTCGGGAAAAACGCATCCGTCCTCTCCATGGCAGTCCGCTTCCCGGCCCAGGCCGCAGGTGGAGTCGCCGGAGTCAAAGCAGCTCTAGAGTTCATCCCGGTACAATACAGCCAGAACCTGACCGGACCTTCCCTGAAAGTTGATTTACACACCGGCGCCGTCGCTGAAGGAGTGTTCACATTCGTGCGAAGCTTTGCTTTGTTGATGATAATATTCAAGGGTCCGAAGAACAATCTGGTGAAGCAGTGGCTGGTGTCGGTAACGACGGCGATTCTGGTGATAACGGGATCCAAATTCACCGGAGCTCCAATGAATCCGGCTAGTGCTTTCGGGTGGGCGTATGTGAACAACCGGCATAATTCATGGGAACTGTATTATGCTTATTGGGTTGGGGCTTTGATTGGGGCGGCTATGGGCGCTTGGGTATTCAGATTCCTGGTGTCTCCACCGTCGCCTCCGCCACCAACCAAGCAGAAAAAAGCCTGAGTATTTAGGTATTTGTTTCCAGTTTTCTTGGATTTTCTGTTGTTGGTGACGTTGGGAATTGGAATTATCTTTTTCTGTGTATTTACTAAACTAAATTTACTTAATTGGGAATCTAGCACTAAATACGACGCCTAGTTTAAATAAATATAAATCACATAAAATAAATTATGAAATTAATTTTATTTCAGGTAAGCTTATACAGTTTTATGTATATATAATTCTTGGCCAAAAAGAAAATATGTATATATAATTTAATTTCAGAAAAAAATCAGATTTTTTTCTGGTTTAATTTGGATACTAATTAAAGATGTTTATGTGGGTAAAAAATGAAAAGTTATAAAAAATATTTATTTATTTTCTACCAAGTGATTCAAGTTATCAAATAATATGAAGTTTGAGAATAAAAAAAAAGAATTAAAATAAAATTTTAAAAAAGTTTGAAAATAAAAAATGTCACTGTATTTTTTAAATAATCTTAATTTTTATATAATTACCGGTATCTAATCTATTAATCTCAATTAAGTACTAAATTAAAGGCTCATTATAAGAACAATCTTCCCAATTCAATTTACTTCATTCACACATCCAACTCAAATTTTTAATTTTACTTAGAAAATTTATTGTCGCCTTCCACTAGTTGGTAAAATAAAACCTTAAACTTTTAATTGAAATATAAAATTATTATAAATAATTCACCTTAATTTTCATATAGTTTTAATTGAAATTCTCTCAACGACGAGTTATAAGGACTAAAAATCATAAATTCGATTTTTTTTATTTGTACAAAAAATATATAGTTGTTGAATAAATATTCATAAAAAGTGAGCAATTATTGGTGTTTTTTAAGGACAAATTATACGGTTCGACGTTGATGGTGGACCGTTTTCTCAGTCTACCTAATAAACCCGAATATATAAATATTATATTAAAATTGTTGCTAACATATATAGGAGGTAAAAACAGGTAATCGAATGGGTTTTAGGTCATGTTATGTCATGTCAAATCGGATACATGTCATTTTAGGTCAATTTAATATTTTGACTCGATTCGGTCGGGTGTGGGTCAGTTTCAGGTCGGGTTCATTTCAGGTCGGGTTCATTTCAGGCCGGGTTCATTTCATTCGGGCTCGAATCAGTTAATTGACGAGTTAATTCGGGCTCAGGTTCATTTCAGGTCGAGTTTATTTCAGGTCGAGTTTATTTCAAGTCGGGTTCACTTCAGGTCGGGTTAATTCGGGTTTCAAATTCGTATTAAGTTTTGAGTTTGTTACAAATAATCGATAGACTTTGGGTAGGGTCATTTCAAGTGAATTATTTAACGCCTTTCACAAACACGAATCACATTAAAAATAAATATTAGGCACTATAATGAACAAAAATATCATCATATTTAAAATATTGGAGTAAATTACAAAAATTAGAAATTAATAAGGGTCAATTTTGGTGAAAAATAAAATTTTAGGGACTAACATGAACAAAAATATCACCGTATTAAAAACATTAGACTAAATTACAAAAAAAGTGAATAGGGGTCATTTTGGAATAAAAATAAAGTTTTAGGGACTCTAATGAACAAAAATATCATCATATTAAAAACATTGGACTAAATAAAAAAATGAATAGGGGTCAATTTGGAGTAAAATTTAAATTTTAGCTACTAGAATAAACAAAAATATTATTGGACTAAATTGCCAAAAATATAAATAAATCTAGGGCAATTTTGACTAAAAAATTAAATTGTAGGGATTAGAATAAGCAAAAATATTATTCGACTAAATTATCAAAAATAGAAATATATGGGTTAATTTCGGCTAAAAATAAAGTTTTAGGGACTATAATGAACAAAAATATCATTATATTAAAACTATTGGACTATATTAGAAAATTTTAAAATAAATAGGGGTCAATTTGAATCCCTCAACCCCTAAATTTTATAATCACTAATAATTAAAGTGCAAACCGAATCTCTAAACTAATCTCATAACTCCTACTAAACACTCAACTTGACACATTTACCCATAAACCCTAAAAACCCTAAATATTATAATCACTAATAATTAAAGTGCAAGCCTAATCTTCGAATCTCCTAATCCCTAAACTAATCCTATAACCCCAAACACTCAACTTGAAACATATATTATACCCATAAACCCCAAAGCTCAACCCCTAAATCTTACAATCACTAATAATTAAAGTACAAGCATAATCCCCTAATCCCTAAACTAATCCCATAACCCCAAACACTCAAATTGACACATTTACCCTTAAACCCCAGGCCTCAACACCTAAATCTTACAATCACTAATAATTAAAGTGTAAGCATAATTCCCTAAACTAATCACATAACCCCAAACACTCAACTTGACACATTTACTCCTAAACCCCAAACCTCAACCTCTAAATCTTGCAATCACTAATAATTAAAGTGCAAAACTAATCTCATAATCCCTATACTAATCCCATAACCCCAAACACTAATAGTTATAATTTAATACATTATAATTATCGACACCGTTTTTTATCCTTGCCGAAATAAATTGGGCCTTCAAAAGCCCGTCAAAAGTTTTAATTATTAAACAATTTTATGAAGGGGGATCTAATTAAAAAAGAACCTAAAGGAAACTAAACTCAAGTTGGGACTAAAATGAATCAAACTAAATCTAAAGAATAAAAAAGGACTTAAGTGTAAAGCTCCTAAACTAGTAATGACCTAATCCACTAATAACCCATTAAAAAATGGGCGGGCTAGATTCCCTCCATTTGTTACAGCAATTGACAATTATTTTTTAAATATGGGCAGGCTGCGGGCAAATCAACTTGAAAAATGAGCGGACAAGTTTTTACTTTTTAAGGACTAGAATAAAATACAAAAAATGAATAGGGGTTAATTTAGAGTAAAAATTAAATTTTTGGGACTAGAATAAATTGGACTAAATTGTCAAAAATATAAATAAATATGGGGCAATTTTGACTAAAAATTAAATTGTAGGGACTATAATAAACAAAAATATTATTAGACTAAATTACCAAAAATAGAAATTCCACTAATTCTCCCAAAATTTTGGGTGGCTTATTCCCCTAATTCCATCCAAACCTTTGGGTGGATTTTATCCCTCCAAATTTTTAGACTAAAAGTTAATTAATTTCAAACCTTAAAAATGGGTGGCTTATTTCCCTCCAAAATTTTGTCTTTTCCCCTATTTTTTACCAATTGTATTTTTCTTTTTCTACCAATTGTTTTAGTTTAATTCAATTGAGTCCCAACTTAGATTAATTTAATTGAAATTCCACATTTAGTTTTAGAATTCTTTTAATTATGTCCGTGATTTATGCTTTTAGATTTTATTTTAGCTCAATTAGATTCTAAGTTTAATAAGTTAATTCAATTCAAACATTATTATTATTATTATTATAACATACAATAAACTTTGATTAAATATAATTATACACACAATTTTGATATGGATGTAAACATGTAATTGTACACATGATAACATCAAAATGAAAGTTAAAACTTTAATTTAGTTCAAACTTAGTAGTTCAAACTTGACAAATAATTTATACTGAATGAGCTACTAAGCATATTGAATTATTACTAAGTATTGAATTATTTGATAAAATTTCAAACTTAGTAGTGTCAAATGAATATCTAAATTCAATTTTTCTCTTTTTTGATATTTTTAATTGATTATATATGTATATATAACAAAAAGATTATTTAACATTTTAAATTGATTTAAAAAATTAATAGTTCACATTTATCAACACTTAATAGTTTACATTTATCAACACTTTAAATTCATCAAATCATCAAATCATAGGCTTCCTTAATTACATGTTAGGTAAATAAAGCATGGTCAATATTAGTTCAAGTCAACAACAGGTCGGGGTTCAAAACAAGTCGGGTCAAATAACATGTCGGGTAAAATCGGATCTTGGGTTGATTCAGTCAGGTAATATCGGTTATCTGCTAGGTTAGTCTCGGGTGCAGGTCGAGTTTCGGGTCCACAGTAACATGTTCAATTCGGGTTCGGGTCATTCTCGGTCAGATGCAGGTTGGGTTCGGTTACTACAGTAACAAGTCCAACTCGGGTTCGAGTCAACAACAGTCGGTTACAGATCGGTTTCGGGTCATCGCATCTTCGGGTCAAACCAGGTTCTAATTCGAGCAGGTTTCAGTCGGGTTTTCAGGTTTGGGTCAACTTTTTACATCCCTAGACTTATAGGAGTAGTTGAGTATTAAATAGGAAATAAATTCAGAAAATGTGGTAAAATACATGGACACCATGAGTTTGTCTCGTTTCGTCCCCTGCAAGTGGAAATGAATAATTAAATGTCAATTTGTATCCAACCAGATACAGAAACTAATCAATTAAGCCCTTCCGTATGATATGTTAATTGTAATCTAACTATTAAAACATCCGATGATGGAAAATATTAATAAGAAATTAAACCGGTCGAGTCGAATTCGAATCAGAATGTAATTCGAACTGATCTATCAACGTGTTTCAAGTGCCATAAGCGATAAAATGATGTGTGAAATTAAAGCCCCGTTCAGCAATACGTTTTAGGGGAAAACTGGCTACCAAATAGAAAAGCGCCGCTCAACACCCTGAGTTTACCCTTCTTCATCGTATTTTTGTGCCTGATTTTGGTTCTCAGATGCCCATTTTAGAAAAGTTGGAATTTCCATCTTCTTCAACGCTGCTTCTTCACCGCAAATGAAATTCTAATGACGGAGGTGAGCTAACCAGACTTATGTTGGCTTCATCAACATAAGGATTACTATTGATGTGTTCAACTAAAATCTTAATTAATTTTTATATATTAAGTGAAGGTTTATTTTTTTTATCTAGTATGATTTTATAAGATAGAGAATTCTACAAAATAATACTAACATATACCTCATTAAAATTTTTTCTAAAACTTATGTTGGAGGAAAATAGTACACAATCAGCGGTGGATGCACATATATGCTTGCGTGGGCCTGTGTCCATCTTGAACTTTTCAAAGTTCACATGTTTGGTTTTAATTTTCTTATTTTTTTTTAGATTTTTATGACTTGTGCCTACCCTAAAAAATATTTTAACTTGTGCTGACTTAGAAAAATTATAAATCTACCACTGTACACGATGATAGTAAGATTAAAATCAACACCCAAAACGAAAAAGAAAGAATATAACATGTTGCGTTCGTTGGGGGACTTAACCCAACACCTTACAGCACAACATACAAGACCACAAATAAATGCAAGTGATATACCACCCATACATCCAAGACAAACGAAACAGTTCCCAACGTAGTCCCAGGTCATCCTTGCAAGCAGCCATGCACGATGCACAATCTACTCCTCTTTTAGCTAGAGCATTCGTTATTCCATTTGTTTCACAATACACATTATAAAAATATACACAAGATAAAGTCCGACACACAATATCGATACGCTTAACCCACCTCCAAAGCCGCCAAAACCGACGTTCATGTTGCAATATTCACGCGACCGAAAGGTTATTGTCTGATACGTGAAAAGTGTTTTTAAAATGATGATAAATGTTTCTGAAAATATTGAAGTATTTAAAAGATAAACAAATAAAAACCTTATCATCGTTATATTTGCAGAATTATCTTTTTTCACTTATAATGTATTGAATAATAATATATAAAGTGAATAAAACTATCGAATGTTTTAGAGGAATAAGACATTAGGTCGTTATACGATGTCCATGGTTTAAATCCATACTTTGTAAATAAATTAAACTGAGTGAAACGATCATCCCCATAATAAGTCTTTTCAGTATGCAATTCAAATTAAACCCAAGATAAAAATTAGGTACTTTTTTGAACAATAATTTAGATACTAATGGTTATGCTAAAACAAACAACCATAAAAAATTCAGAAAGAAAAAGCCATCGAAATATATCAATAATTTAAATACAACATAAATATATAATAAAATTTAACTACAAAGTTTTATGTTCTTTGAACGGGAATGTAGGCTAACGTAGAATAGCATTTGATGATAGTGACGGATTCAGAAATTTAAGAATTAAGTCTAATATATATATATATTTCAAATGAGTATCTCCTTCTCCTTCCCCTCATTATTTCTGATTTCCCTATTTTCTCATTGTGGTGTGTATTCCGTTCTTCCGTTGACCTGTTTAATACAGTTTCCTCCAACGATCACGATCCTGTTTCAGACCGTTCTTGTAAGGAAGAAGAGTGGTTATGGGCAGAAAGGACAGCTCTGTCTTTGTTCTTCCATTTTACCTCTTCTCTTCCTAATTTTGTTGGGTATCATGCCTTGGGGTTTCGTTGTGCAGATTGTTTTGGTGGTCTCCACCGGCGGATGACCAATGGATGGATTCATTGCCGCCTCTCCTTCTTTGTAACCACTCCTCATCGGCATTTTATGAAATGTTACATGATGACTTGGATGGTTTGTCTCTCTGCATCTATTTCAACGCTCTGTGAAGATAGGATAGTTGGTTTGTTTCTTATCTCAAACCTCTATCAATCCTGTTGATTTTTGCGTTTTCATGTGTTATTGGCTTATGTGTTATATTTATCAGAGTAATATACTCTACAGTTGGGTTGCTGGATCAGTTAGTTAGATACAACTGGACTTGGGCCAGTCTGTTAGAGTTTGTTAGACAGTTATTCTGGGTATTGGGCATCCATAAGAGCCCATTTTACTGAATGTAATTGATTAAGTTGGATTAATAAAGTTTCGTTTATTCTTTAATCAAAAGCCTTTCTGTTTCGTTTTACTTTCTTTAGTTTAGGGTATACCTAAATTCTATCATGGTATCAGAGCGGTTTTTTGGCATCAATTTCCTATGATTCTGGTGTCTTCACAGTTTTTCATGGTGGATTCTTTTCTCGATGTCATTTTTTCGATGATTTTGGTGTCGCTATGGTTGTTCGTTGGATTTGTACTGTTTTTCTGGAGATTGGTGAGATCGTTCCTTTCTTTCCCCTTTTAGTTTGTTTTTCTTTTTTTGTTCTCATTTTTGTGTTGTTTAGATTGCCGATTAGTTGTCTGTTGTTGTGTTGGCTTTTTCGTTTGTGTTGTATATACTTCTATATTTGTGGCTCGTCTGTTTTTATTTTCCGAGGTTTAATCGGTTTCTTCTTTGTGATTCACTTGTGTTCTCCTTTTAGCTACGTCTGATTACCTTGTTGCACTGATCTTTGTTCCTTTTGTTCTTCTTCGTTACTGTTGGTCTTGTTATTATGACTAATTCTGAATCTGATCGGGTTGTTAATGAGGGTAGTGGTCAAAATTCCGAGTCAACTGTTAGCTCAAATAAGCTTTTCTCTTCGAAGAAGATCCATGTTATATTTTTTTTGAAAGAAAAGATCAATATGTTCATCTAAGATCAATGTTTTATTAGATGAACATAATTACTTGCTATGGCATCAACATGTCTATCTTACTATCAAGACTCATATGTTACTTAGGTTTATTGATAAGAATGTTAAGCCTCCTCCTAAATATGTTAATAAAGATAATCAGGTTAACATTAATCCTGATTTTGAGTCCTTTGAGGAACAAGATGGGGCTCTGGCCACTTGGCTACTTTCAACAGTGAGTGAAAATGTGTTACCTTATCTTATAAGGCTTAATACCGCTTCTCAAATTTGGAATACTTTACATAAAGTTTACAGTGGTAAAACCGCTTATAGGCTTAAGTACTTTAGAAGGCTTTTGCATTCTCAGGAAAAAAGGATCTAAGCATGAAAGAACTTTTTTTTAAAAGTTAAAACTATTTGTGACAACCTAGCCAATTATGGTAAGGTAATTTTAGAGCAAGAGCATGTTACTGCTATTTTAAATGGGTTAACTCTTGAGTATGAATCTTCTATAACTGTTTTGATTGCTTGCTCTACCCCTACCACTATTAGTAATGCGCATACTATACTGCTTGATGCTAAAGTAAGACAATCTGCATTTCACAATGAAATTATGGCCTGTGCTCATGCTACTTCTGTAACGACCTAAATTTCTAAGTTAACGTTTGGGTGTTAACCCGAGTTATGAACCTTCGTGTAAAATTGGGTAATGAGATCCCTTGGGCTTTTATTGTTGATAATTGGACTTATTGGGCTTGAGAAGTAACTATTTCGTGAAGTGGGAGAATATTAGTGGATTTATGATGTGAATATCCCCTTTTGAAATAAAAGGCCTGGCCACCCATTTATTTGGTCTCGTGATAAAGGAAAGAGGGACAAAGTGATATCATCTTTCTTGCCCTTCATCTTCCTTCTCATATACACCACCATTTTCTCCTTCTTCAGCCTTGGTTTCTAGAACTAAAAATCCAATCTTTATACCTCAAATTTCTCATCCAAGATTCAAGGTTCAAGTATGTTAGTCTCTATCTCTCAAGCTTCAGGAAAAAGCATAGTATTATGGTGGAAAGATAAGAGTTGTGTTTATAGGTTTTTGGAAGTTTAAGGCTTTATGGTTTTTCCTTTGGATTTAAAGGTGTAAATTTATTGTTAGGCCTTCCTCTAAAGATTAATTGAGGTTTTGATTTGTTTTCCATATTTGTATGACAAGAGGAGGTGTTGGGGGGTTCTCCCTTAATCTTGAGCCAAGAGGAAAAGTTAAAGAAGCTTAGGGTAAGAGTGCATTTCGGGATTTCTTGCTAAAGGTCAGTACATCTCTGACTCTTATTATTCTTCAGGATTATAAAGTAATTTTTTTGTTGATTTTATGGTTTATGGGTATTATATGGGTGAAGCTTGCTTTAAGTAATTAAAGTGATGAATTTGATGATGTGAATGGTGTTAGATGACTCCAATACACCCATAAATAACTTGGTAAACTTTAGTAACACTTTGGGGTGGTTTGGATACGATTAGTGACAAGTTAGGAGTGATTGTCGAGCTTTAGAAAGTGGTTCTGGGATTAAGGTTTCGAAACCATATGAACAAGTTTCGATACCTTATGAATTTCTACGAAAAAATGAATTCTGGAGTAAATGTTTCGAAACCTTTGAAATGGTTTCGAAACCTCTGGGAAAAGGTTTCCATACCTTTGGAAAGGTTTCAAAACCTCTAAGCAAAGGTTTCCAAACCTCTAGGCAAAGGTTTCCATACAGTGAGGAAAGGTTTTCATACCTTTGGGGAAAGGTTTCTATACCTTTAAGAAGGTTTCCATACTTTATGAAGGACGATGTTGGGCATTGTTCTAAATGTTGAGAAATGTTTTGAATGGACATTGTTACCTCTCTAAAAGTACTATTTTTAATGACAATCTTACAATGATTTTGCTTGTTTTTAGGTACATTTAGTTGCATTAGGATGTTAAAATCATGCATTTACATAAGGAGTTTAGACTTCTGTCTATGCCAGTGTGAAGGGTTGTTTTGTTGGAAATTTTGCAGGTTTGGCATAGTATTTGGAAGAGAAAACACAGCCCAATAAGGAATGCCAGAGAGAATGCCGAGTGTTGTTGGCACAGTTGGACCAGACAATGCTAAGCACCGGTTGGCAGAGAAGTAAACTTGATGCCATGCCAAGAAGCTGTTGGACCCTGAAAAAATAGGACAAGATCAGGCTCTGAAAATATAGCAATTGGATTAATCTATGAGAAAATAGCGGATAAGATGATGCCAAGATTGGTTGGCAGATTCAAGCCAAGCTTGGATGCTAAGGTAGCGTCGGCAGTATGACGTCAGCCCTAGCCTGATCAACTCTCATTCAAACTTGGATAAGATGATTATCCCTTATTCCTTGAGCATTTGAAATTCAAAAATTGAAGAGCTTATCCTATCCCTTCCTTGCACGCCTATTTAAACACCAACCAAGCAAACATTGGAGGAAGTTTTTTTTAGGAGAGTTTTTTCTAGTGATCGAGTGAGGAGTTGGAGTTCAAGACGATTGACATCCGGCTGCACCTAGAAAGGGTGGTTTGACCAGCTTGGCTGAGAGCCTGGATCTTGATGGGCTGCATCGAAAGACCCCTTCTCCCCATTCTCTCTTTTGAGCTATTTTACCTTGTTTTAATGATGATGTACTTTGAAAACATTTATGGTTTTTTGGTTAAACCCCTCACCATGAACTAATCTAATAGTTGGTGGGGGATGTTTGCGTTGAACGCTGTTTTATGTTTTAGTTTTTGATAATAAATCTGCCTTGGTAATGTTTTATCTATTCGGCATACTTTAATGTTTTTCTAAATACTATGCCAAGCGAGAGCTGACACTGTTGGCTTATTGCCCCTCAATATCTTAACAGACTTGGGGTGGCAATGATTAAGTTGTTGAATACCAAGGAGAGAAGCTTCGAGAGAAGTCGTTCAAGTAGATGAACTTACTTCGGGAGTGAAATCTACCCCTTAGGAGTATAGATTGGATCTTAATCAAATTGGTTTATTTAAAAGAAAGCACTATAGAGATATAGGGATTTTACATGATCAATTTAGGGCAATGAACATCGAGAGAGGCTTTGCTAATTTTGAATCTGGTTGACAAATAATGCCAAGACAGGTTGTTATTAAGGGTTGGCACGACATGAATATCGTGGAAACCAGGCATTCCCTGCCAACGCTCATCATTCATTGAAGCACCTTCCTTGCCAATGTCTTTACTTTACTTTTATTTCTTTTCTATTCAATTATTTCCAAAACCAACTTCAAAACAAAACAACTTTTTCTCAAGGCTTAACAATCAAAGACAATTAAATTCCAAGTCAATCTCCGTGGGATCGATACTCAGCTTAATTGCTGTATTACTTGCAGACCGTGTATAGTTGCACGCAAAAGACTCATTTTGGCACTGTTTTATACTTTTCCAATACATATCTTCTGCCCATTTTACCAGCATTCACTTAGAGAGTCTACAAGTTTTTGGCGTCGTTGTCGGGGATTGCGATGAAAATTATTGCTTTAATTTTTACTTATTTTTTCATTTTACTTTGGTTTTTTTGTTTTGATCATTAACTTTTTTTCTTTTTTAGGAAAGCTACAAAGAAGAGTATGAGCAGCCACATATGGTATGATGATGACTACATTTTCCCCACTTATGACTACCAATATCCAACTCCAAGAGCTGTCCATGAGCAAAGACGATATGAAAAGCATGAAGAGGATGCCTATACAACACTATCGACACAGATTCTGAAAAACATGATTACATCAATGCAAGTGCCTAACAGGTTCATCAAAAGGCAAGCAACACCCGTTGCTTGTGCATATTGTAGAGGATGCCACTTGTATGACAATTTCCCCTTCAACCTTAATTCCTATTGTTACATGGGGCAATGTAATGTGAACAACCCTTCCTCATACAACTTCAACCAGGGATGGAACCAATAGCAAAATATTTTTTGGAATGATCAATACGACGATTATTTTTATGCACCTAACAACTTTGCTGCACCACCAGACTTCAAACAAATGCCATTCCAAGGCAGCATTCCTCATGAGAAATCAACGACAGATCTTTATGGATCCAACGGATCGTTTGCAATGGTAGAATTGCCTTTAAAAATGCCGATGCACAACAATCCACCTCAAGAGCAAACAAATTACATTGGAGACGCACTTGAAGAAGCCATGAATTCTATGTGAGGCTTGGAAGAACAAGTCAGGAGGCTTGCAAATGCCGTGGATGACATGCCACAAGAGAATGAGATAGAGCTTCCATCAAGGCAGCAGGAGGTGGCAAACACATCAGTTAGTGGTAACAATCAGAATGCCATGGCAACGCTACATCAACAAGCTGGCAATTTTCTTCCTCTATCTGCTCCTCAAGGAATTCAGAATCAACATTACAAGTATCAAGTTTTTCCTAACACACTTGAATCAATATATTATACTGATGAAGAGTATTCAACAATAGGTACATTAGACTCATTAGTGGTAATAGAGTGTGGGGAAAAATTTAAGGGCAAAGATCTTGAACACAACAACATCAAGGCAAAGCTAGATAATGTTGCCAAGTTCAATGCCAGGACAGAAGAGGATTATGAAGTTCCAAACCAAGAAGATGAAGGTAAACAACCGATTATTTGCCAGGAAGAGAAATAAGTGCAGCAGATAAACCCAAGGAAGTAGAGAAAGAAGAGGCAGAGGATGATGATGCTATACCACTATCTGATGCCAGATCGCTATCTGATGCTAGACAACAGACGGATGCCAACACCACCTTGACAAAACCAATGAAGCCATTATTTGCCAACCCTACCTTGGTAAAACAAGCAGATATTATTGTTGACATTTTTAAAGCTCTTAAATGTGCAGACGAAATTAAAGAATGCCATGCAGTTGAGCCAATAGAATCCATTTGGATGAGAACCTGGCATTGAATTGCCAAGGAATAAAAGCTGATTCCATAAAACAAAAGTATGATGGCAGAACAATTGAGCCACAGAGAAGATCGATTATGGTCAGGATCGATGTCATGAAGCGAGGTGTGCTCAAATGGCTTATTGCTGGAAGGAAAAGTGGATGCCAAATGACTGAGAATGAAGAGCTGAAGCATGAAAAATTTGCCGTAACAAAAATGCCAGAGATGTTGCGACTCAAAATTGAAGATTTTATGAAAATTCTGGAACAAAATTAGGATGACTATGCCTCGAAAACAAAGAGATTCTTTGGTTTTCTAAGGTGGTTGTTCAAAGCCACCATGGTAAAATATTCTCTTTCATTGAGTAATCAAGAATTTGGCATGATCAAAGGAAAGTAATTCTTTGGCTTTCTATGTTGGTTATTTAAACCAAATATTGCCACAGCCTACTATCCACGAACCAAGGGACAAATATTAAAGCACTATTTGGAAGGTGATCAGAACAATACCAAGGAGGTTATCCTCCTGGCAGAGGTAACGTAACATCATCATCAGGTTTGAATTTTTGTAAATATTAGGTTAGTTGTTTTTCTTTGTTTTTAGGTTTCAGGATTTTTAGTAGTTTTTCTTTTTTTTAATTTTCATTTTTTATTCCTTTACTGTGTTGAAAGGTTTTCTTTAAGTTTATACAGATTCAGTATGCCAGGAACAATGCCAAGGGGAGACTTGGCATGAGTCGATGCCACAAAGAGAAAATTACGCATGCCAAGCACAATGCCAATGTAGCTTGGCGTACAGCAAATTGAAAAAAATGGAAAGAGGAGGTAAACCCTAGCTTGATTTGCCCATTAAATAAGAGAGAATATTTTTCTTTAAACTTAAAACCTAGTCGCCCAAAAATTAGGTTGAAATTTAAATTCAATCTAATCACCTTATCACTCCAATCTTTACCCAATCCTATCACCTACAACATTATCACTTCACCCTTATCACTTTACCCCATTTCAAATCAAATCTTTTTATCTTCCATCATTATCCCCATTTACTCACCCCATTAAAACACCCAACCTTTTCACTTTCTTACCCTAGCCGATTTTAAAGAACCAAATATCTCTAACTCTTTCACTTTTTCTTTTAATCAAGCAAGAATCGAGATCCATATCGTCTCTTCTTCTTCATCCTTGTTCAAAACCATTCCAAATTCTTTAACGTTTTTAATGGCTTCTTCCTCTACCCCTTTCAACCGATTTTTCAATGAGGAGATCCGAAAGAAGTTTGAAGCTAACTTTGCTTCAAGATCTTTTTCCTATGAAAAACACTTTGATTTCAAAACAGAGACAAGCGTAGGCTTCCCTCCAGAAGTCATAGCAATAGCCAGCATGCACAAATAGAATCTTTTTTGCTAGCAAAAAGGGGAGAGTTATGCCACCATTGTTCAAGAAGTCTACGCTCATCTTGTGACCAAGGATTCGCCCTTCTTGATGATTCAAGGTAAGTGTGTACGTTTTGATGAAGGGTATATTAACACTATGTTTGAGTTGGACGGTGCAGGGGATGAACATTTTGAATATGCTGATTCAATGAATGATGCCATGAGAAAGAAACTGCTAGCAGACTTGCGTGAGCCTGACACGGCATGGACAATGTCATCAAAAGGACATTGTACGGTAAAATGGTCGGTATTGAAGCCCCAATAGAGAGGATGAAATCACTTTGTAAAGGCAGATCTGATGCCAACATCTCACAATGAGACTGTATCAGAAGAGAGGTGGATCATATTGCATTCTATCGTTATGAGGCGCAAGATTAATGTTGGCAGGCTCATTATTGATGAAACTTATAAATGTGCAGTAAAAGGTAATGGCAGTTTGTTCCTTTCTTTGTTAATTTTTAACATTTGCATGCTCCATAGTGTGCCAAAGCTTGATACAGATAAAGGACAACCGATCAAGGGAACAACAATCACAGCTGCTATATGGAGAAACCTCACTGCTGCCGAGCCAAAGGACAAAGGCAAGGGGAAGGAAAAAGTGCCCACGCCAAAGCCAAAGGTGTCAAAGGCAGTGTAACACCCCCACCCAGTTTAGTAGTAAATCGGCTGAGGAGCGTTACGGGGAACACTAAAAACACGAATAATTTAAAACTTTTCAAGAACTCATCCCTAATAGGCGAGATGAGTGATTAGCAAGCAAGAAACTTAGACAATTACATTTGATCATACAAGCAAGATATGCTTATCATTTTTGTTCATATATGCCAACCCTTGATTAGTCATTTTTAAGTTACATTCAAAGATTAATAACTATTTAGTCATGTAGGCATATGTAGCATTCAAATGACATTCTTAACTAGCAAGGCATTCACAATCAAGTATACAAGTATGGCCATCTTATTATTCATTTAGGGTTACCACTTAGATTATTCATTTTCAAATCTACATTCATGCGATCATATAAAGCTTTCAATTAGCATACCTAGACTAGCATGTTTTATTTTAACTTAATCTCATTACATTCAAGACATGTAAATATTTCATGTAAGTTTAACTAAACACGTTCATATGTACATGCAATCGAACATATCTCAAGCAAGCATATCATGTTTTATAGACATTATAGGTCATTCATGTGATTGGTTACCTTCAATTGTTCATTCAAGGTTAACTATTATTTAGGCATGTGAACAAGCAAAGCATGTACATTTGATCCCTTCCTATTGAGCAATAGCAAGTTCTAGCATATCATAAAACATTTTCCTCATTCATTGAGTCTTAATGTCATGTATAACATTAGGCAAAAATGTGCTCATTTCATTTCAATTTCCATATACTCGCAGCAAATCAAGTTCATGTGAGCATATATAAAAATCATACTTCAAGTAGCATGCATGGTTTCATTCTTTACCCATTCGACAATTCAAGTTCATGTATACATGAATTATTTATAATATTTATTCAAGCATTTATATGTTTATACAAGGCATTCGACTAGCATACTTGACTAGGACATACTCAATTCAAACTCATAACATATGCGCAGCTTAATCCATTTAATCTACATGAGAATTGTGTCATTACATACTCCAAGTTTAGCATTTAAGCCTTCGTGACATTACAAGCCAACTCAAGTTCATATATACAACTTTTGAGTAACATAATGCATGTCCTAGCTTACTATATACAAGACTAGGTGCCACCAACCACTAGGAGCATTACAAACAAGTATGGATTCATACTTATGCTTTTGTTTGTGTCTTACTTTAAGCTCGAGAAATCTGACTTCGGGATCAAGTAATTCACTTTGAAGCACCTAACCTATGGTTTGGGAAGAAAGGAAACGAGAGTGATAAGTACGATATGTACTTAGTGAGGTAGTACTAGTTCTAACCAATTATTATGTCATGTCTCCATTAATCAAGTAGCCCTATTGAGGTTTATAGCATTCCAAGTCAAGCAAAAAAAATCATGAACTCATGTATCATCATACTTATGGCAATCAAATATCAAGACAAGCAAATGTTAAGTAACCAAATTGTCAAGCAAATCAAGCATCATGATAAGCTTATCGAGTAATTATCAAGTAAACATTTTCTAGTATCATTCGAATAGCAAGATAGCATGACAAGCAAAATCATAGATCACAATTCAATCTTCAATCATTTAAAGTCAATCAATAGCATGTTTAAGCAAATCACAACATTTCCAAGTCAAGTAACATAATCACAATTTATTTCAAGCTTATCACTCAAGATATGTTCACAAGTTATACACATTGATTCAAGTGAGAGTATAAGTCCATTTTGAGTAGCATTTCATGTGACAAGTTTATCAAGTGTACAAGTATACATTTTAAGTAGCATGTAAGCCTTAAGCCTTAATTATTGCTTGTTTACTTTCTTTAATTTAAGCCTTATTACTTAGCTGTCCATTATACATGTTTATACATTCTTGCAATGCAAAACAGTCCATATTTTCATTTAGTCTAGCCAATTCAATCATATTACATGTACACATAATTCACAATGCCAAAACAGTCCATCTTTCATTTAATCTAGCCAAATTCATTCATATAACACATATACATATTTCACAACGCCAAAATAGTCCATATTTTCATTTAGTCTAGCCAATTCAGTCATATAACATGTACACATAATTCACAATGCCAAAACAGTCCATATTTTCATTTAAATCTAGCAAATTCAGTCATATAACATGTACACATAATTCACAATGCCAAAACAGTCCATATTTTCATTTAATCTAGCCAAATTCATTCATATAACATGTACACATATTTCACAACGCCAAAACAGTCCATATTTTCATTTAGTCTAGCCAATTCAGTCATATAACATGTACACATAATTCACAATGCCAAAACAATCCATATTTTCATTTAGTCTAGCTAATTCAGTCATATAACATGTACACATAATTCACAATGCCAAAACAGTCCATATTTTCATTTAATCTAGCCAAATTCATTCATATAACACGTACACATATTTCACAATGCCAAAACAGTCCATATTTTCATTTAGTCTAGCCAATTCAGTCATATAACATGTACACATAATTCACAATGCCAAAACAGTCCATATTTTCATGTACAAGATGTACATGGCAGCAACACTCATTAATTCAAGTAGGATCGAGATCTTTTTCAAGTAACAATCATATAACAAGGAGTTCGAGTATACAAGTCAAGTAATATGTTCAAGTAATCAAGTTTGCATGTCAAGCAAACCAATCAAGTAAACATTAGCTCAAGTGAGACCATAAGCCATTCCAAGTAGCAAATCATACAATACAAGGTCCAAGCACATGCAATTATCATTTCAAGAGTTTCATGTCAAGAATCAAGCATTACATGTCAAGCAATTCATGTTTACATAACAAGTAGTCAAGCTATTCATGGTTATATGACAAGTAATCAAGCAATTAATGTTTATGTAACAAGTAGTCAAGCTATTCATGGTTACATGACAAGTAATCAAGCAATTCATGTTTACGTAACAAGTAGTCAAGCTATTCATGGTTACATGACAAGTAATCAAGCAATTCATACTTATTAGCTCATTTATAATCTTTTAACACAATTATTGGTTCATAGTTTGTCTAGGTAATCGAGTCTCCAACCAACTGTCACCACAAGATGTACCGTAGTACTGGTCAACCCTCCTACTGTCGCCAAAGACCACATACGTACCCTCCGTCTATCGCCAATTAGGGGCCTTATCCCTGGACCGTAGTCCACCCCGACACAATGAGCTCTAGACTCTAAGGCATGCCCTTCTACCTATTCAACTAGCAACCAAGGTTGTTTGATTACACTTCATTTATTCAAGGGTTTTCAAGCTTTTCAAGTTCAAGATCATGTATCATTCAAGAATCAATTCAAGCAAGGTATAGCAACATCATGCTTTAGCCCCTAGGCCAATTGAACCTTAGCTCTTCAATTACTTTTCACGTTTTCAAGTGTTTCATGTTCAAGGCAAGACAATTCATGTTCAAGGATCACATTCAAGCAAGCATTCGATGGTTCACACCCAAGGCATCAAGAATCAAGCATTTGTTTTCACTTTTCTTTCTAATTAATTTATCAATTTGCATGCTATTACTTACACAATTTTAGTTTAGTCCAATCTTCCCTTTTATTCATATTCAAGTTAAATTAAGCTCATTATCATGGCATATCAATAGCAAGAAGGTAGTCATGCATATTTGGTTAGGACCTAAGTCCTAACCCTATTATAAACTACACTCACAATACTCCAAGCTTAGCTAGTCTTGGATCCAAACTCCTTTGTGTTTGCCACTAGCTTGTCCACTCCTTTCTTCCTCCACAAGGTTTTCTCCTTGCTCTAACATTGCACACAAGACCGTAGATTCAAATTCAGTAACCAATTTAAACAATGCATGATTTCATACACACTCTAGCATGCATTTGACATCATTTAGACAGCCTACTTTATAACTGTTTCCATACATTGAAACTGTCCCAATACACATGTTCAATAATCAAACAACATGCTTACCTATGTACATTCCAATTTGGGCAGAAGCAGGGCAGTAACCAACTGTCCAAACTGTTTACAAAACAGTTTACAAAACTGTCCAAAATACCTAGACTGCTGCTGCCAGGCAGCTTGTGCACTGTTTACTTAAGCATGCATAACTTTCATTCCATACGTCAGAATTTCGATTTGTTTACACCGTTAGAAAGCTAATTTAACTATCTTTCTAACCATATAGGCCTTACATTTTTATTCTTTACCAATTAATACAGCTTTTAACTTAAAGTTAGGGCAATTTACAACACTAGACAGTTTGCACTATCCCTAGTGTTTCATCTCTAAAATCTGTTTTATAGTTCGGAATTCAATTCCGTTTGTTGCATGTGAAACTAGACATATTAAGGTTTCTACCTATATAAATTACAGCTTTTAATTCAACCACTACCAATTGTAGTGAATTTTCAAAGTTACTGCCCATAACAGAGTTTTCTGGGCAGATTTCACTAAACTAGATTTTAGCTTCACTAATCACTTAGATGGTAGTTCTAACATGTTAATTTAACTTATATTCACTCTCATACATGTCTAAGATGGCTCCCAAGTTCATTTATTTACATTTCATGCCCTGTTTTTACACATATGGTCACCATATGTACCATTTCATATATTTTCATGTTTAAACATTAAAATCTGGGTAGTTTTGACTCTAATTCCAATTGGACAACAAGGTATGGATTCATTCAAATCAACAATCCAGCTTACTATCTTTACGAACATGTTCACTCACTTAACAACTCAACTCAAGATAACAAATTCATAAATTCATCAATTTCACACAAACACTTGTACAATAATCGAATTTTCCATAGCCATACCATGTGTACTCAAAACAGTTTCTAAATGTTTACATGACCTTCAACTTATGTTCGAATTGATTCATTTAAGCAACATCCTATACATGAATTCTAAGTATCACTACAAATTCGAGCAACTATACTCAACATTTCATAAGTAATTCAAGTTGCTAAAATCACAAATTCAAGAAGGAAACTCATGAGTGTTAGGTATTACCTTGTTTCTCAAGAATTTCATACAAAAATTCAAACTGTAATAAGCTTCCATGGTGCCCGGTTCTCTCCCTCTCTCCCACAAATTTGATGGTTCGTTTATTTTGAAGGAAAGAAGAAGAAGATCAAAGTTGATCCCCATCCTTGTGGCTGATTCTAACATAATTCCCCCCACACTTATCTCAACAAAACTTGACAAGTGTGCAATCCTCCCCTAAATTAACTTTGTTAGCATGCAAACACCATATTTTATATTCCAATCGGTTTAGTCACTCTCCCAAAGAGTCATCTTTCTTTAATTAATTCCAATTAGGTCCTAATAGCTTCACTAGATTTATTTATATAATATTTATAACAATCTAACATAAGGTTCGAATGTCATAATCTCCTAGGCTAAGATTTAGGGTATTACAGACAGTGCCAGACGCTATGCTAGCCAGTTCACTAGCAGAGCTGTCACAAATTTACCATCGCCAGGGGATCATTCTCCAAAAGTTAGAGAAAGTCGAGGAGCTCAATGTCAAGCTGAGACATTACATATAGGCCAGAGATGTTGTAATCAGGGAAGCTCTTAAAAAAATATCCCTTGATTTTGTGCTAGAATTTCTAGATTTCCTTGCTGAGCCCTCTGCCGGTGATGATGCCATGCCAGCCAGTCCATGCCCCATCCGATGCCATAGTCCCATTGTCTCCAGTTCGAGTCGAGTCTGCCAATTTTGATTCCTCGACTGAATCAAATGAAACTAAAGCCAGGTCTACTAAAGCCAAGTCACCAGTGACACCTGCTATATATACGCCATCTGATGCCACCGATGCACCTGCCGCGTCAGAACCTGCCAAGAAAATGGAAGAAGTTGGAGCCTCCACTGCCGCTTCAAAACCCAGCCTAAAAAGAAAGAAGCACATGGCCCCTGATCATGGCCCCTTTGTGAAAAGAAGGACCCGTGTCACACGAGAAGTCTCCGAAGGGGATTTATCTTATTCCTAAACTCCTTTACATTTCATTGCATTGCATTTACATGATCATGCATTTCATTTTTCTGTTTTTTGTATATATGTGTTGTTTCATGCATTGAGGATAATGCACATATTGGGTTTGGGGGTGTGCATTTCCTCACATTTATGCCATGCCATACATTTCATATTTAATTTCTGTTGCCATGCCATCTAGGTCATTTAGAATAGATGCATACCGAACCACTAAAAAAGGGGAAAAGTAAATTTTGCCTCGGTTTAATTTTGAAAAATGTTAACATTTGTTAGGCTAGTTTAATTTGATCTAGGTGTCCGTCCAATGAAGAAATTTTAATCTTTAGTTGTCATGCCATGCCAGCAAAGTAGTATGCCAGGTTAGCTTGGCAATTGAACTTTAGTTTAGGGAACTGAAATTTCACTTAATATGTAGTATGCATCTAGTTCTTTAGCAAACTTAGTCTTTTTGAAACTATGCTCAATTTTAAAAAAAGAAGAAGATCAAATGATGCCAGGGTAAAAGAAACTAATAAGGCAGCAATGTTCTGACAGGGCAATGAAAAAAAAACTCTCCTCTACCTAGGGATAATAAGTCACTTGGGGCTTCGTGGTTTGCTCCCTCTTAGTTCTCAAGTCTAAAACCTTAGGGTATGAGTTGAAGAGAAAGCCTAGTGATGTCTAGATTAAGGTGGGGATTCGTGGTATGCTCCCTCTTATCTCCCATGCTAAATAGTGTCACGAAACAAGCTTAAATTAATGCCAACAGAAACCCTTGGCAAAGAAAAAAATGATACAAATAAGAATCTGAGTTTAGGTAGTAAAATTGACTAAGGGAGTGAAAGGATACTTGATTCATATTGCCTGCACATCATGCACCCTTCAGGAGCTTAGACTAGAGTTATATTGCTGCACTTGAATTATTACCTACTTGGCATTATTGCACTAAGATACTGAGGATAGAAATAGAGCCAAATTCTGCTTGTAAGCACTTGTTGGCATTCCAACCAAAATTTTGCCAAGGTAACGATTTCACTATTTTTGTTTTTATTTTTGCGTTACTTGAGGACAAGTAATGAGTTAGGTTTGGGGGTGTATTACCTCTCAAAAGTACTATTTCTAATGCCAATCTTACAACGCTTTTGCTTGTTTTTAGGTACATTTAGTTGCATTAGGATGTTAAAATCATGCATTTACATAAGGAGTTTAGAGTTCTGTCTATGACATTGTGAAGGGTTGTTTTGTTGGCAATTTTGTACGTTTGGCAGAGAAAACACAACGCAGTAAGGAATGCCAGAGAAAATGCCGAGTGTTGTTGGCACAGTTGGACCAGACAATGCCAAGCACCAGTGCTTATGTAAGGAATACCAAGAAACTGTTGGACCCCAAAAAAATAGGACAATATGAGGCTCCAAAAAGATAGCAATTGGATCAATCTTCGAGAAAATAGCGGATAAGATGGTGCCAAGATTGGTTGGAAGATTCATGCCAAGCTTGGATGCCAAGGCAGCGTCGGCAGTATGACGTCAGCCCTAGCCTGATCAGCTCTCATTCAAACTTGGATAAGAAGATTATCCCTTATCCCTTGAGCATTTGAAATTCGAAAATTGAAGAGCTTATCCTATCCCTTCCTTGCACGCCTATTTAAACACCAAGCAAGCAAGCGTTGGAGGAAGTTTTTTTGGGAGGAGAGTTTTTTCGGGTGATCAAGTGAGGAGTTGGAGTGCAAAAGGATTGACAACCGGCTGCACCTAGGAAGAGTGGTTCGATTAGCTTGGCCGAGAGCCTGGATCTTGAAGGGCTGCATCGAGAGATCCCTTCTTACCCATTCTCTCTTTTGAGTTATTTTACCTTGTTTTTAATGATGATGTACTTTGAAAACGTTTATGATTTTTTGGTTAAATCCCTCACCATGAACTATTATAATAGTTGTTGGGGGATGTTTACGTTGAACGTTGTTTTATGTTTTAGTTTTTGATAATAAATTTGTCTTGGCAATGTTTTATCTATTCGACATACTTTAATGTTTTCTAAATACTATGCCAAGCAAGAGCTGACACTACTGGCCTATTGCCCCTCAATATCTTAACAGAATTGGGGTGGCAATGATTAAGTTGTTGAATACCAAGGAGAGAAGCTTCGAGATAAGTCGTTCAAGTAGATGAACTTACTTCGGGATTGAAATCTACCCCTTAGGAGTATAGATTGGATCTTAATCAAATTGGTTTTTACATGATCAATTTAGGGTAATGACAATCGAGAGAGGCTTTGCTAATTTTGAATCTTCTCGGCAAACAATGCCAAGACAGGTTGTTATTAAAGACTGGCACGACATGAATAGCGTGGAAACCAGGCATTCCCTGCCAACGCTCATCATTCATTGAAGCACATTCCTTGTCAACGTCTTTACTTTACTTTTATTTCTTTTCTATTCAATTATTTCCAAAACCAACTTCAAAACAAAACAACTTTTTCTCAAGGCAAGTAACAATCAAAGACAATTGAATTTCAAATCAATCTCTGTGGGATCGATACTCAGCTTAACTACTATTTTATTTGCAGACCGTGTATACTTGCACGCAAAAGACTCATCTTGGCACTGTTTTGTACTTTTCAATACATATTTTCTGTCCCTTTTGCCAGCATTCACTTAGAGAGTCTACAAGTTTTTGATAAAACTGATGCTTCATCTATTAATTGTTAATGACATGATGAAACCCTTGAATAAAATGTGTATTCACTAAAGGTGATGGTGTTGATTAATAAGTCGATGATAATTTGATAATGAGACTTGAATTGTAGAAATGACTAGATATCTTCCATAATGTACTAAAGACTTGATAGTGGGGCCTTGGGCCCTTACCCGTGATGGGGTGTATCAGTTATTGGAGAGTATTACTTATCTTATGAATATTGTATAAAGAAATCCAGATGTCCTAGAGTCAGTAGTACGATACTTGTATAAGGGGATGCGTACTTTAGGCTGAGTGAATAACTACATTCGACGTACCCACAAACTGAGTGGTCTGGGTGCAGTTAGAAACTTATTTGTGGCTATGGTGATTCGGATAAGGTAATAAACTCGATAGGCTGAGTGATCTCGAGTAACCTGATAGGCTGAGTGACCCCAGGTAAGGACTATTTGTGGCTACTATGATCTAAGTATGTCTAGGACGTATTTGTGGCTATGCTGATCCGAATACGGTCTATCTAACTCGACGATTGTGTGAACATAGGTAACCCACTGGCTGTGTGAGCACGAGTAAAGTAGGGCTTCGTTGGCCATTATATAGATGATGTATGGATTTATTGTGTATGTTGTGTGGATGCTATAGATGATAGCTTATGTACCCAATGGCTGAGTGATTAGGGTACGATATGTAATAAACTCGATAGGCTATGTGACCTCGAGTATGGCAAAGCTTTGTGGATCATGTAAGACTTCTTGTTGACTTGTTAATGCCTTCAGATTGGTGAACTAAGATCTCTAGCTAGTGTAGACTAGATGATGACTCATAGATAGTAAAGCCTTATCTATGCTCTCTAAAACTATATTTTTCTTGCATGCTTATTTTATGATAATCATGAATTGTGGTAGAGTAGAAATGTACCACTGAGCTTTGTAAGCTCAGCGTCCGAAATTGTTCTTTTCATTCGCAGGTTAGTAGGTGGATCATGGCCGAGGAGCACATCAAGAACGGATTTCCAGCACCGCTTTGCTTCAAAATAAAATGCTTAGCATTTAGTTTTAGGCTTATGTATTCATAGGACCTTACAAGTTATTGAGTCTATAAACTCTATTAAAATGTTATTTTGTTATATGGTATTTTAAACGTAGAGCTCCTGTTTTGTAAACTTAATTATAATATTTATTTAACTTCATGGATTTATGGATGTCTAATGTTTTTAAATAATGGCTAGATTTACATTTTTAAATAGAAATTTTGATGGATCAATTTTGGGTGACCCGAATGTAGTACTTCAGAGTAGAATCCGGATCGAGGTGTTACAATTCCTTTACAACCATCATCATATGAGCCTTCTACTGTTAGTCCTCAGCCTGTATATGCTCAGTCTTCTTCTTAGCCTGTTTATAATCAATATCCTCAGTCTTCTCAGACTGATTATAATTAGCTAGCTGATCCTGCGCCACATAATAATATTCATGGTTACTTTCCTAGGAATGATAATAACAGTAATAGAGGCATGGGTCGTGAGAGATCTTTTAAACCTCAGTGTCAACTGTGTGGTAAGCTAGGTCACTTGGTTGAGAGGTGTTATCATCATTTTGACATGAAATTAAAAAAAGGAGTTCGCTAGAAATAATCAAGCTGGTCCTAGTCAATTCTTTGCTCAAGCTTATACTGTTGCTATTTCTCTAATTTCTTCAGTTTACTATACTGCTCCCTCAGCATCTCTTGTTCTTATGGCATACGGGGGTTTCCTCATGGATACTTGCCTATTTCTTCTCCTGAAAATCTTCATATGGTTTTTAATCCATCTTTGTTGCCTATGACTAATCTTGTTTCCCCTTATCATCATCAGTTTGCTCATGCCCAGTCTCCTACTTCTGTTCAAGTTCATCTTACAACCCTTGGAATTCTTGAAAATAATGCTTGGGGGCTACTCACCATATAACCAATGGCTCTTATTTGATTCAATCTGATGTTGCACTTACTTCTGGCAGTGTTCAAGTGGAAAATGGTACTGCCTTGCCTATTTCTTTCTCTGGTCAATCTAGTTTACTCACTCCTTCTAGAAATTTTTGTCTTAAGAATCTGTTATTTGTTCCCAAAATTACTAAAAATTTAATTTTTATCTCCAAGTTTACACAGGACAACCGGGTCTCTCTTGAGTTCTTTCTTATATTCTGTCAAGTGAAGGATTTGGATACCAGACAAGTTCTTCATGAAGGCTATGAAACTGATGGCTTGTACAAGTTTGAGTCTAATAGTAATGTTGTTCTGAATAAGAATATTAAGAACGTTGTATCTAGGAATAAGAATGTTACTTCCACAAATTGTTTTTTGTCTTCCACAGTTGATTCTTTAGAAGTTTGGCATAAGTGACTTGGTCATCTAAGTCAAGATGTGCTTGTTCATGCTTTAAAAAAGTGTAATATTCCTTTTACTAAAGCAAATAAAACGGTTCTTTGTCATGCTTGCCAGTTGGGTAAATTCTATAAGTTACCTTTCTCTAGATCTACCACTGCCTATTCTCACCCACTAGAACTTGTGGCTGTTGATGTTTGGGGACCAACACCCTTGTTGTTTAATGGTTTTAGATATTATATTGCTTTTACAGATTCTTTTACTAGATATACTTGGGGTATATTTCTTTAAATTTAAATCTGATGTATCTTCTGCTTTTCAACAATTTCATAAGTTCTCTGAAAGACAACTAGGAGTGAAGCTTCAAGCTCTTCAAACAGATGAAGAATGAGAGTTTATTGCTTTGAGGCATTACCTAAAGGATCAAGGGATTCAGCACAGAGTCTCATACCCCCACACTTCAAAACAAAATAGATTGGTTGAGAGAAAGCATAGACAAATTGTGGAAGTTGAACTATCTATACTTGCTAAAGCCAATTTGCCTCTTCATCTATGGAATGATGCTTTTGTATCTGCTGTATTCCTCATCAACGGGCTACCCACTACTGCTCTATCAGGCATGTCTCTTTATGAAAAGTTATTTCATCAGCAACTTGTTTATTCTCATATAAAAACTTTTGGTTGTCTGTGCTATCCTTTCACTATACATTTTAACCAGCATAAACTTCAGTTTAGGTCTGCTCCATGCATTTTTGTTGGTTATTCTCCTATATATAAAGGATTTAAGTGTTTAAATCAGTCGGTAGGGTTTATATTTCTAGGCATGTTAAATTTGAGGAATCTATGTTTCCTTATGAGCCCTGGTTTGTTCATTAGAGGACTATTCCTAAAACCTCCAAATATAAGTTTGTTTAGTTTTTTTTCTTCAAGCTACTGTCAGTCGTCAGACTCATAGAGGTCTACTATTGGTTTTTTTTCAGAATCATTCTTTTTTTTACTTTTGTTTCTCTATCTTCTCGGTCTTCTCCTAGCCAACATTCTTTTTGCACAGTTTTTCTCAAATTCCTCATCCCACTTCTACTTTATTTAATCTACCTCCATCTACTACTATTGTTTCACCATCCCATTCCACTTCTACTCCATTTAATCTACCTCCATCTACTACTGCTATTTCACCATCACATTCCACTTCTATTCTATTTAATCCACCTTCATCTACTATTGCTACTCCATCACCACCTTCCACTTCTATTCTATTTGTTTCACCTTCATCTACTATTACTATTTCACCATCCCATTATACTTCTATTTTATTTAATCTACCTCCATCTCTTACTATTGCTCTATCTTCACCTTTCACTTCTTTTCCATTCAATCCACCTCCATCTACTATTGCTACTCCATC
This sequence comes from Hibiscus mutabilis, assembly GCA_019671005.1. Taxonomy (NCBI): domain Eukaryota; kingdom Viridiplantae; phylum Streptophyta; class Magnoliopsida; order Malvales; family Malvaceae; genus Hibiscus; species Hibiscus mutabilis. Next base: position 6,105,974 of record CM033755.1, on the reverse strand, counting down.
ACCACATTCCACTTCTATTTCACTTAATCTACCTCCATCTACTATTGCTACTCTATCACCACCTTCCACTTCTATTCTATTTAATTCACCTCTATCAACTATCTCTATTCCACCTTCACTGTCATCTGTTCCTGTTACAAATCAACATCCCATGGTGATAAGAGGAAAGTTAGGGATCTTTAAGCCTAAGGTGTATATAACTGAGTTCGAAAACAAATAACCTATAGATGTTTTCAAGACTTTCAATAATCCTGGCTGGACAAAAAATGTATATGAGGAGTATACAGCTTTTATTAAGAACAATACTTGGGAGCTTACTGTTCTGTCTCATGACAGAAAACCAATAGGGTGCTGATGGCTCTTTAGGGTTAAAAAAAGCTTGATGGATCAATTGATATGCTTAAAACAAGATTAGTTGCTAAAGGGTTTTCTCAAAAAGTTAGTAGTGACTACAGAGAAATTTTTAGCCCTATTGTTCATGCTGTAATCATACATATTGCTCTTGTTGTGACAGTTGTTCATCAATAGTCAATCAGGCAAATTAATATAAATAATGCATTTCTGAATGGCAAGCTTGTAGAAGAGATATAAATGGCTCAACCTCCAGGCTTTGAGCAAGTTGGGCCCAATGGGGAGAAGTTGGTGTGTCATCTTGTTAAGGCTCTGTATGGGTTAAAACAAGCCCCAAGGGCTTGGTTTGACACTTTGAAGGGATTTCTCATTGACCAGATGGGGTTTACGTCTTCCAAGGTAGATATTTCATTGTACATAAATACCAACACATTTTATCTTTTGTTAATGGTACATGTTGATGATATTATCATCATTGGTGGCAATCTGACTGAGGTTGATGATTTAGTACAACAAATACACACTGAATTTTCTCTTAAAGACTTAGGAGAACCAAATTTTTTCTTAGGAATGGAATTTTAGCAAACCACCAAGGGCATTGTTTTAACTCAACACAAGTATATTACTGAGTTGTTGGGAAAAACAACAATGCTTAATACCAAACCTACTGCTACTCCTATGGTTCTTCATTCTAAAACATCTGTTGATAGGGGTCAATGTTTTGAAGATATTCAAACTCTATAGGAGTTTAATGGGAGGACTGCAGTATGTATGTTTGACTAGACCTAACATTGCTTATGTTGTTGATGCTTGTCAAATAGTGATGCACTTTAGAGAAAGTATAATCGTCGTATCAAGTAATAAAGTGATGAGTAGAGTGTTGAACCCACGAGGATTGGATCAATAACTATGGAGTTATTATGCTTAAGAATGTGTTTGCAAGTATTGGTGATTGTCGATTTAATTAAAACTAAATTAACTAATCTAAAGATAGCTATGATTAAGACAAATAGCTACAGCGACTAACAAATAATTATGGAGGTTGAGATTATTGCTAAAGATATATGCTTGATTACTCATATCAATGCTATAGCAATTGGTAATACATGTCTGCGTAAACCATTAAATTCTTTATCTACTCGACAGGATTTTCTAGTGAACTTCTAAATCTCTCGATGCCTAGAAGTTAATAATATTGTGGTTAAGGTGATACATGTCTGCGTGAACCTTAACAACCCTTTTATTTGTTTAAGAACTCTATTTTAGTCTTTGAAACCCTAAACTTATATCTAAGCCGAATTAAGACTTAGTTGACAACTTAGCCCCACTGTTCACATTTTTATAACCTAACTCTCTCAATATTAAGCCACATATCAATAGTTAACATGTCTCTCTCGATAGCTCTTACAATTAACTACACATGAAGAACGATGAACAAAATAGATAAAGAGGAAACAACTAAAGCATTAAAATGAAGTAATCAAAACATAAAATCTTGGGATGCAATAATCTCAACTAAAATATTTAGCTCATGTCTGAGCCTAAAACATCCATAATTAAAGGTAATAGTATGACAATTTATCAAGCAAGAAAAAGAAAAGAGCCGAGTGTCCTCGACAAAACTCCTTCTGTGCCGTCCAACTGTACTACAAGTCTTCTCTCTGTCAGCCTCTCTCGATGGCTTTGTTCGTTGAGGAGAATTTTTTTCGCCCTAGTGGTTCTTTGCAAGCTTCGGAACAAGACTTTTGTCTATATCACACTCTCCTTTGAAGTAACTCCAAGTCTTCCTTATATAGACAGTGAAACTAGGGTTTCAGCACCCTAAAGTGTGTGGGACTTTATTAAAGAAAGCCATTTTTTCATGCTTCATTAAATGTTGTGTAGCTGGGAGAAAGTTCATGTGGGCAGAAGTAGATTCTTCTCCAAATCTTCATGCCTTGTCAACTCCAGCCATTAGATATGCTCTTCTTTCACTCCAACAATCCCCTGACATCTACCAGCATCTTGCACATATACCACAAAATACCACCTTTCCCTTGAAATGCACCAATATATATGACATTTAAAGCACATACCATGTAACTCCCTATCTACATGCAAATATGTACAATTTAACCTAAATGCAAACTATATGAGCTTGAAAACATGCAAAAGACAAGGAATAAAGGCATAGAAAATAGATCATTTTTGCACTCGTCGAATACCCCTCAACTTGAATTGTTGCTTGTCCTCAAGCAACGTAATAAAATGGAAGCAAGAAAAATAAAAACAGAAAATAAGAACAGTAAATGGCCCATAATTCCTAAGGTTCCAATAAGCTATGATTACAGTGATTCCAAATTATGCTGCAGCAGTAATTCATTCCTCAGTTATGTCAATGAAAAACAATGCATTAGAGCTTACAATTTTGTTTGAAAGATCAAATCTACTGTAGGTGCAGTGTGTGCTTAGTTACATGCATTCATCACTTAATAGCCATAGAGAAGCTTAAGGGTTGTTTTCTTTTCCTGCCTTGGCATATTGTTTTCCTGTTTTAGCACATTTTTACTCCATTTTCTTTTTAAGCTTTTAAAAACTGTATCCTTGAGGCTTCAGCTCATCACACTAACTCTTCAGTACCTAAAAATAGAGTGGAGCAAACAACCCATCCCCAAGTCCTACGAGCAGTGTCATCATGTGAAGACTTTCATTCACTCTTTGCTAGTACTATCATTCATACCAAAATAAGTTAAATGGAGCAACATAACTCACCTAGTGTACTAAGATAGCAAGTTGCATAGAAGAGTTTCCATCAACAGTTTTGTTTAAATTACCAAGTTTATTTTATTTTCTTGGTTTTTTCAGGCCTTTGTTTTGCTACATTGAGCATTAAGTTCATTTTCTTTGATTCGTGCTTTGGCATCAGAAAGTCGAAATAGAGCATCCCTAAATTTTTAAATTTTTACCTAAATTTAACCTACTATATATATATGGGTATATACTCCCCCAAACTTGAGAAGAGCATTGTCCCCAATGCAAAAACAAAATAATAAAAAACAAAACAAATCAAGGAAAAGCAAAATATGCAAATGCAAAATATGAAAAACTAAACTTAAATGAAAAATAAAAATAAAAATAAAAAACTAACCCAATGAGTTACTGGTGTGGTTCTCGAATGAAAATGCCCTAGCCTTTGTCCCGGGCGGACGTTTGTTTCTTGGTAGGGTGGGAGGAAGTGCCAATATCAGTACCTGGCTGCTGTCTCCTACGGGTAATGGGGGTGGCAGGTACTTGCGCCGATATATTGGGGTCTTTTTAGGTGTTTGGCAGGATCTTGTTGGCCAAGGCTTCTTCTACCGCTGCCGTCTGTTGGACATAGTGTAAATACAACTCTATGAGACTGGTCACTACGCCCTAGACAATCTGGCAGAGGTTATGAGTTGATAAGGCGACACGCTCAGCCGGCATGCTGTGTCTTTTCATTTGCTAAACTTGATGGGGCAACCAATCGGTATGTCGTTCAATAATGTGATATTTCCCTCATTCTTTAACCCTTGCTGTCTGGCATAAGGGTGTGATGATATTAAAGAAGGGTAAATCTTTGGGCTTTCTTATGAACACTGCCCTATTTACGAAGGTTTCGTAAATATATTCATATGGGTTGATGTCTCGATTATTAAGGATAGAATGCAGGAGCATCAACCATCGGTAAGAAACTATAGATCAATTTTGAGTTGGAAGAATGCAGTTATTAATGAAGTACATCCAAAACTTTGACACAGGATTAAGCTATGTGTAGCGACCTAAAAAAATTTTGAAATTCAAATTAGTTTCGAATGGGATCGCTAGAAAAAATGAGTAGTAGGTTTCCTTTGGTTTTTTTGGGAAAATATTTGGAAAATGGGGAATACTTTAAAAATTCGTGTTTTTGAAAAACAATAAAAACATGGAGTTGCCACTGGCCATTGAGGTAGGCTGGACACCATAAAACCAGAGATTCGATAAAAATGAGTTCGGGAGTCGGTTACGGATGGGGAAGGTTTTGGCACTTCCACACTGCTAAAAAATTGGTACCGTAAAAAGAAAATATTTACCGCTTTGTTAATGTTAAACTTTCTGAATTAAAGTGACGATCAATTTAAAATCCGGCTATACATGCAAGTCTATTTTAAGGGCCCCGTTATTCGAAAGTAAACAGCAAGACCACCATCACTACATTTGATACTGATCGCATTTACCGCCGAATAACGAGGCTCCGCATAATTCAATATCCGAATGCAAACTTAATAACATGACGTAATCACGAACCGAACAAATACTAAAAAACAAGGTAAGTGCAAGAACAATATGGCGAAAACATGACATGATGACACAAATCGCTAGCACATAATACATGCAAAAGAGAGGGTAAAATATAAAAACGTATGAAAGCAAACATATACTATAAACATGTAAATATATATTATACAAATATATTGGATATAACAAATATATAATATATAGCACATTCATATAAAGAAAAACAACGTGATACATAAGTATATATCTCAGTATACATGTAGGAGTACACATAACATATAATATATGTATTATATAAAAAAAACCATGTAAGCAAAAACACTAACAATAAAATAAATACAAAGACACAAATATACATCACACACGACACATACATAAATAATATATAATATAGTATAAACGAATAAAGCTACATATATACTATACATCGTAATAACTATAGCTATATATATGCATACATTAAAACCATACTATATATCATATGCTATATACCTATATGTACTATACAAGGTAATAGTATATCAAACATTAACAAAGATCCAAGACACACATTCAAACCAACCAACAAACCGGGTAACAAGCAAGTAAGAATAAATACGAATAAGGACTGAAATTAAAGGAAATTAAACTGACAGGGCAGAAAAAAATGCATGCAAACAACAGGGGCAAAAAAAACAAACAGAAAAACCAGGGGCCAAATATGGGATTAAACCACTTAAAATGGTTAAAATCGAAAACAAAACAACATTTGGGGGTTAAAAGGGTATTAAGCCACATAAAACCGGAATACATTAGGATAAAAAGGACTGCGGGGTAATTTAAGAAGACGAAAGGGTTTATAAAAAACTTAAAAGTGCAGAGGGACCAAAGTACCATAAACCCATTTTTAAATTGGAATTAAGTCTGAAATAGGGATGTGATTAAAAAACATGGAAGAGTTACGAGGACCGGGAATGTAATTAAGCTTTGCGGAATGGCGCACAATTAATCTAGTGCGGAAGGATTTATGTGGCCATTTGCCATTTTTAAAAGAGGAATGAAGTATAAGCGTCAATCTTTGGGTAAAAAAGGCTCTTAGATTTTAAAACAAAATCGCCCCTCCCATTTTAAGAAAAGTTCTCTGAAGCGAGAGCGAACGCCGCCCTAAATTCTAGATTTCGGCGGGTGTTCTGCCGCCGCATACCGACGCCGGCAACCCCCAAATCACGAATCGAAATCTTCCCCTCTTCACCCTGAGTTCAAAACCGACCTCTGATTTTCACAAAGAACACGAGTTTACCCTAGATCTAAGAAAACAGATTAAAAAAAAACCCCCTCCTCTTAGAAACGATGAGCCTTTCAAAGGCCGGAACCCAACCGATGTCCCCCTTTCACTGTTAAAGGCACTATGGCCGTAGGTTTATCCCGAGGAGGATGAGCCGGCTACCGAACAGAAGGATAAACTTCGAGCCCTAGATCTACTGTTATTTTTATTTTATTTTTTTATAAATGCATGTAAATACTGAAAACGAGAAAAATATACCTCTAAAGGCTCTATTTTTGTATTGCTTCTAATCCCCTTTTACAAGATGTTGGTTCTTCGGTTTTATAACCGAGAGGTTACATAAAATAAAAACTGTTGTTATAAGTTTGTCTGAGATCCGCCAAAACCCTCTGTGATTTTGTTATTTTTGCTCGATTTGTTTTTCATGCTTTTTGCTAATACTTGCCTGTTTCTGTTGCATGTGGTGGTCTAGAGGAGGGGACCAGCAAAGTGACGGTCGTAGAAGCTGGAGGGTTGCGCATGTGGCAGAGGTGGAGTCAGGAGCAGTCCAGGCATCAGGCGTGTGTGCGCGTGAGGATCCGGAGCGTCACGCGTGTAACGCACGCGCGTGTGAAGGAGAGGGAAGGCCTGGGCGTACTCGCGTGAAGGTTCTGGAGACTTCTTCTGCCTTCAATTTAGACAGTTAGATCTAATCTGGATCTAACAGATGTAGAGCGACTGCGCATGGGAAAAGAGATTAGGGTTAAGGTTTTGATCAGACTTAGGGTTTAGGGTATTTGGGCTCCAAGTGGGTCGGATGTAAATTATTATTATTTTTTGGGCTTTAATTTATGTAAATGGACTTTATAAACATTATGGGCTTATTCATTTTTTATTGGGCTTTTATTTAGTACTTAATTAATAATTTGTTTTGTTTTTTATATTTGTTTAATAATATAATATAATATAATATAATAATGTAATAAAATATAATAAGTAATAATAATATAAGTAATAATAATATAATAAAATGAAAATAAACCGAATTAGTACAAAAGCATATAGTAATAATATTTTCGGTTTTTTCTTTCTTTTCAAATCAAAATACCATATACGCATATACTTATAACAAACTAATACTAATTAGTGATTATTTTACTAGTAATATTTTTTGGCTTTTAACTATAGATAGATAGTAATAATTAAGAAATAATACGTATAATATTTTGGGGGGGGGGGGTTTACTCATAGTGACACGTAATATACTACTAATAAATATAGTATATTAATAATAATAATATTTTTGTTTTGTATTAATAAATGATATATGTATAATATTAATTAAATACATATGAAAGATAATAATAACTAATGCCCATTATTCACAAAAAATAAAAAAATGGGTTAATACCCCGGATAAAATTAGTGATTACAGTTGCCCATTTTTTCTTATCCTTGTAGAACAAGAATAAAGCAAAGACTATAAGCACTAATTTTATCCGACTTTCCTGTTGGACGATTTGCTTCTTCGAAGTGCTAATGAACAAATTCAAATAACTTTTTTCTCGGAGTGGCGAAAACAAACTGGGTAGTGTGGCAAGTCCTTCCGGAGTGGCAACCGACAAACCAGAACTTCAAACGAATCGTTCTCCCAAAGCGGCAGTGAACACATCCAAATAACTTCCTTTCCCGGGGTGGCGAAAACAAACTCGCATATCCTTCCGAAGTGGCAATGGACAGACCAGATAACTTGTTTTCCTGGAGTGGCGAAAACAAACTGGCATATCCTTCCGGAATGGCAATGGATAGACTAGATAACTTGCTTTCCTGGATTGGCGAAAACAAACTGGCATATCCTTCTGGAGTGGCAATGGACAGACCAGATAACTTACTTTCTCAGATTGGCGAAAACAAATTGACACATCATTCCGAAGTGGTAATGGACAGATCAGATAACTTGCTTTCCCGGAGTGGCGAAAACAAAATGGCATATCCTTCCGAAGTGGCAATGGACAGACCGAAATAACTTGCTTTCCTGGATTGGAGAAAACAAACTGGCATATCCTTCCGAACTGGTAATTGATAGACCAGATAACTTACTTTCTCGAAGTGGGGAAAACAAAATGGCATATCCTTTTGGAATGGAAATGGACAAACCAGATAACTATTCTCCAAATGAAGGTGCCCATTCCCCATGAACCTGGACGAATAGGCTTTTTGACTTTCCTGTCTCAAAATTCTTGAACTATGGGTATTTACCTTATTTGCTTCTAAAATCCTAATATTACGAGTCTAAAATTCCTCGCCTAAAATCCCTGAGCTATGAGTATCTGTTTCATTTGCTCTGAAATCTTGATATTACGAGTCCCCCCTACATAGAACCTTTCACATTGAAGTCCTCTTCACACGAGGCTGTAGACCAGATAACGGGGTTCACGTCAACACGACTTCCCATAAAAAACCTTCAATAACTGGATTCACACTGATGTGGCTACCAAAAGGAAATCTTTACTGCGCCCTAATTTTGGATCGTCCTGGCATAAAAGGTGTACGCTATTCAAGAATAACCAGAGATTGGAAGATCGTTAGAAATCTTAATTACACAAGTCAAAAGACTCATGATTCTTTTCTGAGATCTACTTTTCTTCTTGTGAAGCTATAGATCAAATCTTTTATCAATCTTCAATTACCTGTTTAAAACAAACAAAATGCTATGATGGTATGAGTTAGCATACTCCTAACATAGGGATGTCTAACTATAAATGATGCATGAATAGTGTTATCTTTAAAATTATTGGAAAAAACTCTTGATTCATGGCCGATCACCCTTAGCTCTCATGGGCCTTTCGTCTTTGCAGAATCTTCATCTTTTGTCTTGTCTCGAAAGGGTGTGGCTAACTTGCACTTGTCGGAACACAATCTGTCACTTCCTGAAGTTCAACTCTATAACATTGCCCCCACTTTACTTGGGATTAAATGTTGTCTCTTCAATGATTCTTCATGACGAGTCTCCTTATCTTCAGCATTGGGGTGGGCTGTCACACTCCAATTTTCCCCCAAATTAAAAACCTCCAAATCATAAAATCCCTAATTCCTAAACCCTAATTTGTGGGGAAATTTTAAACTGATTTCCTAATTTAATTTTAGTGGCTAGATCGTAAAATTTAGAACTTCGGTGGCTTATATGTTAAGCGGGTGAAGTTGGGGGACCCTTTATTGTAATTTAACCTTTGCAAGGGTATTTATACTTTGTTATAACACCCAAAAACCCTTGGTAGCCCCATTTTCAAAAATCCCTAACCGCACACTTTGCTCGAAATCCTCTGAAAACTCTAGCCTTCTCCTTTGCGTGTCCGACGAAACTCTGGCGAGCCCTTAATCGCCATCCATGGTTTGCTCAACCACCACCCTTGTTATTCTCTTTTCGTCGCCTCCAAAACCCTCCCATTGCCTTGTTGTTCCGGCTCGTCGTTAGCTTCAGAACCATCTTTGGATTCGTTCGAGATCCTTAGCCGCCGTTTTCTCCACCTTGTGTGCTTTGTTTCGGTAAGCTTTCGAAAAAAGGTTTTTTTGTGTTGTGTGTGCGTGTGTTGTGTGTGGTTGTTCAGGAACTGTGGTTCGTGTGTTGTCAGGATATGCCCATTGGGGTCATTAGGGTGGTCGTCGGTGAGCCACCGTCAAAGGTTTAGAACCCTAAGTTACCAGGTTGTAAAAGGGGGAAGAAGGATTTTGGGCCTGTATGTGTGGTTGTATGTTTTGGGTTAGCCAATGATGGGTTGTATGAGTGAGAGCCCGAACCAAGCCCAAGGTTGTGTGGGATAACCGGATCAAACCGGTTCTGCTAGGCTGAACCAAGAGGGTCTTAGATCGAACCAAACCTTTGACCCAGACCGGATCAGTATTGGACCGAGTTTGTGAACCGAATCAGATAGGTGACCTGTTGAACCATTGACCGTTAACCCGACCCATTGACCATCGACCTGACCTATTGACCGTTGACCCGACCTGAGCTAACGTCAGCGTTGACTTTTTGGCTGACTTCAGCGTTGACTTTTTTGCTAATGTTAGCGTTGACTTTTTGATGACATCAATGTTGACTTTTTCAACCCGAGTCAATTTTACATTTTTTGACATTTTGATTCCAAATCCGCTGCCCATTTTTCCAAATTCAAACCTAAAAGACCGTTTTGCTATCTACAATTAATTATAGTCAGCATTTTGAGAATTTTGAATATTAGAATCTGATACGAATATGATTGTGTTCAAGTGACGTTGACTCAGAGCCTGAGAACCTTCATTCTCCTTCACACGTTTGACCTCTTTCTGCACATCCTGCGAGTTCTGCACGTGAGTATGATTTTGTTTAGTTGTTATGTTAGTGTGGCATAGTAGTAGTGGATAATCATTTTTTGATGACCTTGTAGGTGTTGACTCTTTCTGACCTAATACTAGAGCTGAGCGTGGGAGACGTCACTCTTGACGTTGAGTTATTAGCTGCCTAAGGTGTGTCTCTTCTTGTGCTATATCATTTTTGTGCTCTCTGTTATGCGTGCATGTTGTATATATGACTGATTGAATAATCTGTGAATTATGTTATGTTTTGTATGATGGCATGTCACGCATCAAATAACATCATCAGATTAAATTAATATCAGACTTATATCGTATGCACTCGGATTAAATTAATAGATCGGATATACACTCGGATTCGAAAAATAAAATCGGAACATACCATATTATTGGGTTGGGAAATTCTACGGGGAAGTTCAGTGGGTTTACCATTCGGGCTGAATTCCACTTCGGATCAGTGGCTCTACCCTCGGGTTGAGATTCCACTTCGGATGGTGACGATGTAGTTAGAGTGGTTCTGGGGAACCTTACTCTTCGGATGATGTATGGAGATGGGTGCATGACATTACATTTATGTCTCTAATTGTATGCATAGATATATTGAGATGACTGTTAAACTATGCTTGTTGTTCATAATTCCATTATGTGATTTTATCTGTACTTTAGAGACGCACTAAGCTTCATAGCTTACTCCCCCTAGCTCCTCTTACAGATACTCAGGCTTAGGCGTACGGTACTTGGAGGATTTCGTATTATTAGACTTTATCTTATTATACAGTATGGTTATACATACATTTTATTTTATCTATTATTATTATTTCAGATATTTTGTATTTGGGACTTGGGACATATTTTTATTTGAGACTTATTGGTTTGACATGCATTTATTATTTGAATTTCTTTCGGGTTTAATAATGATTTTTGGAATTTTTCTAAACGACTACGTTTTATTTAAATGATATAATTTTGTGGTTTTGATCTTTATAATTAAGTTGTAATTTGAATTATTAAACCTAATAACCTTTCTTGAGAGACAAGTTTTTCAAACTTAACTTCCAAGTTTCGACTTAAGAAATTAGGTCTAATTTAGGAGGTTACATGAGCACCATGACACACAAGTTTCTAAGCTTTCCGTACTATGTTAAGATCCAATTTTCAAAGTATTTCTTCTGTCTTTACTGAATCTTCAACTTTTGCTTCAATCTGAATGGACATTGTTGCCCTACACTGGTCATACAAAATCCATCATTTTCTTCCTTGTGATATTTCCCCCACTCAATCTTGGGCTCAACTATTACCCTTTCTAAGACTCTCCACCATGAACCTTCTTCTATCTTGACGTTGGGGTGAACATCTTGCCCCCAAGTTCCCTAAATCTTCCTTAATTTTCCACAAGGTCTCAAATCTTTATTATTTTGAGCCATATGACATGTTGTGGTAGAAATTTTCCATGAATCTTTAAATTGTCTAGCATATAAAATCATGCTATTGTTCTTAATACAATTTCTGACAAATTATTCTTTCATGCTAGGTCGACCATGTAGATCTAAAACTTCATCCCTGAAGCTATAGAGAGACACATTCTTCCGCTTCTAGATCTTTTCCCTTGGGTTTGACTATTATTTGGTCTTGACCCATCAGTACCATCTTTATTCTATCTCAATGTCAGGCTGAAAACATGCCCTCAAAATCTCCAAGCTTTCATTTCTTGAATAAGACTCAATCATCATTTTGCAGATCCAATCAAGTTGAGTCCTTGAACTGCGCAACATATTGAGTCTTGCTATTATTCTCTTCAGGAACACTGACGGGTTTTGTATTAGGTCGTCCATATATATCCTTGACCTAAAGCTCTATCCCAGACGCCATGTAGAAGAACAAATTTCTTCTTTCTGGATAACTTATCTCGCCTTTGGGCTTGCCTGTTATTTTTTTGCCTTTGATCTAACGGGATGATATTTCTTCTATCTCAACGGTAGGTCAAAAACATGCCCCCTAAGTCTCAAAATTTCAATTCTTTAATAAGATTCAATCTTCAGAATCAATTGAAGCATCGCGACAGACACTCTCTTTGAGGCTTTGAACTGTGTCGCATACCAAGGCTTGCTATCATTCTTTTCTGGACCACTATACGGTCATCGGTGTTAGGTTGATTATGTACATCTCTGTCCCCGAATTCTAAATTTTATTCTTGCAACAATACAAAGAAACCTGATTCTTCCTATTTTTCTCTCTTTTCTTCTCTTTCTTTTCTCTCTTTTTTAATTTTTCTTTCTCCTATTTTCTCTCTTCCTTTTCCTTTTCTCTTTCTTTTTTCCTATGCAGTGTTCTGATCAACATTTCAACAGAGGATGCTCTTTGGATTAATATACGAAATCAATAGAAAAAGGAATAGAATGCCCCATATATCAAATGCAAGAGTGGCTTAAATTCAGTCTCTTGGTGATCAATAGCTTGCCTTTGAATGTTGTGGCAATATTTGCAGTTGTGAAATTCCTCCCAGATTTCTCGGTTCATCCTCATGATTATGGTATTTTCTTGATTTGTTCGAAAACTACTCATTCTAGTTCTCATTATTTTCTTCGGAATATGTTATGGTTTTATAATTTGCTTAACACACGGAGTGCAAAATTATACCAGTCTAAAAATTTTAGTGCAAGTGTATTCTTAATATCGTGTCAGTGCCTTCAAAGAGTCATCTCTGACGCTAGGGCATTGAACAGGTGGAGCATAGCTCCTAATTAGATTTGTTCTCCTCTCACAGCTCCATCAGGATGCTCCGAGACTTATTTGATTGTTTATTCATTTCTTTAATTTTTAAACATTTTCTTTCTTTTCGGGAATCAACTCATCACAATCCTTTTTCTCGAGAATAATGATGGAGCAAACAACAATACCCCGGGTTACTCGGCATAGTCATGATTTGAAAACTTACTCATACAGCCAAGGCTTTGGACTCAATTAGAGTAAGTGGCGCAAAGCATCCTTATTTAGCCTTTTTGCTATATCAGAGTACCCTTTAATTTTCCTCTTTTAAAAATGCTTTATTTCTTTTTTCCTTTTTCTCTTTTTTTTATTAAAAGAATTTTCAACATTATTAGACTTTTTAGGAGATTTTCCTATCATCGAACATTATCGAAGGAGTAGTAATCTTGCATCTCGTGCTTTACCGACCGGAGCAGGCTGAGCAAGAAATCATACTTCATCGTGATCACAACATTCAATTAATATTTTATCCGAATCAATGTCGCATCATGCACGTGATATCCGGGAATCTTACGAGGGTAAGAAATAATATACATATATATACTTTATTAAAAGATGCATTCTTTCATTGAAACAAAAGCAAACATAACATATGCCCTTAACAAAATCCTTGGTACTTTCGGGCAAACAGTAGCAAAGTTGGTTTAATGCATCACTACAAAAGAAACGAGCACAAAGAATCAATCAAAGGTATATCAGCACCTTCCCCTCTCTCTCTTACCACTTCAACAGACCGGCTTCAATCAGATATTAGACCTTGTTCTTCAATGCTCCACAATTTTCTGACGTATGGCCTGTACTCCTTATGTGGTAGTCACACATTGCATTGATAACATAATTCCTGGGATAGGGATAACCCTTTGGCCTGGATGGGACAGAGGTCAACAATTTTTTTAATGAGTATGGGAAGAAACTCAGTATAGGAAATCGGTAGAGGGATGACAAACATTTTCTTCTTCTCCCTCATTGCCTCTACCCCTTAAAAATTGTTTACATCCTGACCTCCGTGGCTTGGTAATGGCTTAATCTCCACGTTAGGTCCTTCACACTTCAAGACTCCGGCGTTTAACATGTTCTGGATCACTTTCTTGAATGCTATGCAATTCTCTATTGTGTGTCCCCTTACTCCAGCGTGGTACTCACAATGTGCGTTAGCATCGTACCACGAGGGATAAGGTGGTTGAAAAGGAGTAACAAAACATGGTCGAGCCAGATTGGCCTTGTATAGCTGCAAGTACAACTCTGTGTATGAGATCGATAGAGGGGTAAAAGACTTTTTTATATCTCCTCTTTGGGACCCTAGTCTCCTTTCTATTCAGACATTGCATATTCCCGGAGACAGCCTGGGGTAAAGAGATCGTCAGCTTTTTAGGTGCTCATGTTGTCTATCCCAAGATCTATTTTCTTAAATTGCTCCCGGGCCGGTTCTCTATTTGTTGGTAAGACCAGATTTTTAAAAGATAATCTCCAATCTTATCCAAAGCCAACTCGATGGGACATCCGGACGTAGTATGGACTACCTTATACTGATTGACGATGGCTTGATCTTCATAAGAAAGAGTCTTTTCCTCCATAGAGCTGCAATCCCAACTCTCATTTATCTTTCCAATCTCCCATTGATCGAATGAGCCTTCAGTCAAGCCCTTTCTTTTGGCCATGATACTCATCAATTCGCCCCTTAGTTTCCTTTTGGAACTTCTTCACATGTGTTATTATCTCTCTTTGATTCCAAACCAGATGTTCTTGGAGCTGTTCGAGCTTATCAACCCTAGCCACTAGGTCATTCATACTTCTGAAGCTGTACTGGCTCGAAGTCCTCCATTTGCTTTCTCTATTTTTGAGACGAATGCCCTTCTCAAATTGGTTTTCGCTTTAGCAAAATTGTCTTCCATTTGCTGTCGAGAACATGTGAATGTAGAGTCTTTAATTACTGTCACGAAACCCCCCACAATTAATCTTACTGTTTAATTATTTATTGTATGATATATGCTTTATGCAATGCATGGAACAACTAAAATGTGTGGATGTATGCAAATAAAGGCATTGATTCCGTTAGTGATCGCCATGGAACAACTTTTATTGCAGATTAAAAGGTTCTCATTACGAAGAAAGGTAAACTCTTACAGATATACCCCAGCCCTAACACATAGCTCTTCGATTGTTTCGCGCAACTGAATGAACCTGGGTGCCTCCTCCTTGTCCGGAGCTATAAAAGAAAGAAGGGCCCCAGCTTTGTTGGCTAGATTTTCTACGTGCTGGGCGACCTCTTGCACTTGCACCATCAGGTCTGTGTTATACTAATCTCATTATTGAATCATGCGAGTAGCGCTGCGAAGGCGCCTCAACCAATAATTGTCTCCTCCCTCGGCGGCTTCTTCAAGAACCACAATTCTTCCAAGATAATCTTGGACTATGGCCTCTAATGTCTCAATCTGAGCTTGAATTATTTCGTTTCTCTTGCCGGGTAGCTTGGAGCTCAAGAAAGCCATTTCGAGCACATTATTCGTGAAGTGACTGATCTAGCTCTTCAACCCTTTCTTCTAGTTGATCATTTCAGGTTTGGCTTTGACTCAAACTCTCGAGGGTAGAGTTATACAGGCTTTTCATCTTGAACAGTCAGTTTTTGCTTTCTTGGGCTTTTCTCTTCCATGGGGTAGTATCCATCACTTGTTTTCTTTCTTAATTTCTTGTTTAGCCTTTGCTCTCTCTTGCTGAATAGCGACTTTAGCAATCTTTCTTTCATTCTCAACAGTTTTCTTGCACTTCTCCATCTCTTTCTCGAGTGCTTGCTTATCTTTCTACCTTTCCTTGTCGACTAAGCGTATCCCGCTCATCATTTCCTTTTCCATCGCTGGAAACTTCTTTCAATCTATATTTTCTACTAGAGCCTGAAGCTTAAGAGTATTCTTTTGGTAGAGGGCATTCTTTTCCTCCAAATCTGTATTAAGTTTTATCAACCGTTTAATAGTCTTGTCTCGCACATCCACGTCTAGGCTAACCCTATAAAGCTCGCTTGTATGCTCGATTTGTAAAGCATCCATCTTCTTCCTCACCTCATCTAGCTCACTTCTTAAGATGTCAGCCTCGAAGAGAACCATTCTCATATGTTCTTCAAGTGACATAGCCAGTCCTTGATCGGGCTCCGGAGTCTCAATCTGAGCTTGAAGTGTTTTGTTTCTCTTGCCGGGTAGCTTGGAGCTCAAGAAAGCCATTTCGAGCGTATTATTCGTGAAGGGACTGATCTAGCTCTTCAACCCTTTCTTCTAGTTGAGCATTTCGGTTTTGGCTTTGACTCAAACTCTCGAGGGTAGAGTTATACATGCCTTTCATCTTGAACAATCAGTTTTTGCTTTCTTGGGCTTTTCTCTTCCATGGGGTAGTATCCATCACTTTTTTTCTTTCTTAATTTCTTGTTTAGCCTTTGCTCTCTCTCGCTGAATAGCGGCTCTAGCAATCTTTCTTTCATTCTCAACAGTTTGCTTGCACTTCTCCATCTCTTTCTCGAGTGCTTGCTTACCTTTCTTCCTTTCCTAATCGACTAAGCGTATCCCGCTCATCCTTTCCTTTTCCATTGCTGGAAACTTCTTTCGATCTATATTTTCTACTAGAGCCTGAAGCTTAAGAGTATCCTTTTGGTAGAGGCCATTCTTTTCCTCCAAATCCGTATTAAGCTTTATCAACCGTTTAATAGTCTTGTCTCGCACATCCACGTCTAGGCTAACCCTATAAAGCTCGCTTGTATGCTTGGTTTGTAAAGCATACATCTTCTTCTTCACCTCATCTAGCTCACTTCTTAAGATGTCAGCATCGGAGGGAACCATTCTCATATGTTCTTCAAGTGACATAGCCAGTCCTTGATCGAGCTCCGGAGTCTTGTCATTAATTCTCTTGTGCAGCCAAAAAACATAGTCTGGGGTGAACATATATTTTGTATCCTCTTCGACCTTTATGCGGTAAAGGTGATCCCAAGATCTAGAAATATTTTGAACCTTCACCCTATATTCATTCTTGAAGGGAAACTCGGAAGTGCTTAAGCCGGTAGTGACAGGCACAAACTGTCGTAACCCAAATTGCCTTGACACCAACAAATGAGCGCAAGTGATTCCACCGTACAATCCCATCATCATTAGCCCATCGTAATCCCTACAACTATACAAGAACTGAAGGACACTACCGAGCCAAGGCACCCTCCACACAATGGCTTCATCTTGGATATTTTTAAAGACCGCCCTCCATTTTTTTATCCAGTTCTTCCCACCATTCTTTTGCTAGGTACTCTCGTAGAGGGGAAAAATCTCTAAAAAAAATTTCGGGTAGAACCCTAGTTGCTATCTTCCAAAGATGACTCTGAATCCATACCCGAAGTAACCTTGCGCATCCTCTAAAGTGCCATTCTTGATGCTTCCGGCTTACGTCTAAGGAAATAAAAGTTTCAGTCAGGATTGCCGATATCAGGTTGGCTTTCTTCTTCAACCGCTCGAATGAGTCCAAGATGGCTACATCAATGTTACCCAAAACTCTAGGGAAATAATCAGGCCATATATCCCCAAAGCGAACAAATCCATTTTCATGACTTCATACGAGTGTATTGGCATGATATCTCTAATGCACTCCCATAAAAAAACGGTGTTGTCACGTCGAACCTGAATCAGACCTTTGACCCAACCTTCACTCATCTCGGCTAAAGTTCTGATCTTCAAAGGGTAATTCTAGGTCTTAGACGGCTTCGTGTAAATCCAATCTTCTTGAAGGTTCTTCTGATTAAGCAAGGTTGTATACTCTTCGATTGTTGGCATCCAGTCCTTCTCGTTGAAGGTAAAACAACAGAAGGCGGGATTCTAAATCTGAAAGATAGCTCGGAGCATAGGCTGATTGATTCGAATGCACATCAACTGTGCTATGTCACCATAATTTTCTCGGAACAAATTTTGTGTCGTTGGTCCCATCCTTCCCAAATTTGTTTCAAATCCCATAGATCTTTTTGCTATAGACTGACATATGTGTATCCCTCCACAATGCGCTCACTTGGTAGACTATCACCTTGGACTCTTTGGTTGACTTCGAACCAATGTCAAACAGCTGAGTTAATTTCCTCCTTCTTGAGGTACCTTTTGTCCATAATGAAAGATTTCAACTTGGCAAACCACTCGAATCAACGCCTTCATGTTATGCAATGTATATGAAAAATATATGCAAAACAAAATAAGACAAAAAGGAAACAAGTTAGTACCGGATAAAATCAATGAAAAGCACAAAAATAAATCAAACAGAACAACCTTATTTACATTATTTCTAAAGAACCTAGGTTAACTACATGGCTCTAAAAGGGTGGGCTTTCTACGCTCTCTACATGCAATTTTTGTTCTAAATGGTACCCGAACTGTCCTTGTTGTCCTCTTCTAAAGAGTAGCAAGGCCCCTAGTCATCACCCATTATAGGATCCTCTCAACCGAGTTCAATTCAGGGGGACCCTTTCTCTATGTCGTACGGGGAAACAATATTCCCACGAAAATATAGGGTAGTCGAGCCCCGAAGGTACTTACTAGGCCCATACGGAGGAACAAAATCCACACGAAAGCACTAGCATTTTCCCCTACTTAAAGAGACGAGTTTAAATGCCAAATTATAAATGCTTTAAAATAAACTCGCATTTATAAACAAATATTAATTTAATTGTCACTTTAATTTACAATTTCTGATATTAATAAAGCGGTTGATTATTATTTTTATTCTTTTTAGAAAAAAATGGCCTGACTCACTTTAGTTTAAAAATCAAAACCAGTCGCCAGCTGTAGCGACCTAAAAAATTTCAAAATTTAAATTAGTTTCGAATGGGATCGCTAGAAAAAGGAGTAGTAGGTTTCCTTTGGGAAAATAGTTGGAAAATGGGGAATACTTTAAAAATCCATGTTTTTGAAAAACAATAAAAACTTGGAGTCACCACCGGCCATTGAGGTAGGCCGAACACCATAAAACAAGAGATTCGATAAAAATGGGTTCGGGAGTCGGTTACGAATGGGAAAGGTTTTGGCACCTCTAAACCGCCCAAAAAATTGGTACCGTAAAAAGAAAATATTTATCACTTTGTTAATATTAAACTTTCTGAATTAAAATGACGATCAATTTAAAATCCGGTTATACATGCGAGTCTATTTTAAGGGCCCCGTTATTCAAAAGTAAACAACAAAACCACCATCACTACATTTGATAATGGTCGCATTTACCGCCGAATAACGAGGCTCCGCATAATTCAATATCCGAATGCAAACTTAATAACATGACGTAATCACGAACCGAACAAATACTAAAAATCAAGGTAAGTGCAAGAACAATATGGCGAAAACATGGCATGATGACACAAATCGCTAGCGCATAATACATGCAAAAGAGAGGGTAATATATAAAAACGTATGAAAGCAAACATATACTATAAACATGTAAATATATATTATACACATATATTGGATATAACAAATATATAATATATAGCACATTCATATAAAGAAAAACAACGTGATACATAAGTATATATCTCAGTATACATGTAGTACACATAACATATAATATATGTATTATATAAAAAAAACCATGTATGCAAAAACACTAACAATAAAATAAATACAAAGACCAAATATACATCACATACAACACATACATAAATAATATATAATATAGTATAAACGAATAAAGCTACATATATACTATACATCGTAATAACTATAGCTATATATATGCATACATTAAAACCGTACTATATATCATATGTTATATTCCTATACGTACTATACAAGGCAATAGTATATCAAACATTAACAAAGATCCAAGACACACATTCAAACCAACCAACAAAACGGGTAACAAGCAACTAAGAATAAATGCGAATAAGGACTAAAATTAAAGGAAATTAAACTGACAGGGCAAAAAAATGCATGCAAACAACAGGGGGCAAAAAACAAATAGAAAAACCAGGGGCCAAATATGGGATTAAACCATTTAAAAGGGGCTAAAATCGAAAACAAAACAACATTTGGGGGTTAAAAGGTATTAAGCCACATAAAACCAGAATACATCTGGAACGGGGAGAAAATTAAAAAGCAAACCTAAATAAAAAGGACTTAAGGGGTAATTTAAGAAGACGAAAGGATTTATAAAAAAAACTTAAAAGTGAGGAGGGACCAGAGTACCATAAACCCATTTTTAAAATGGAATTAAGTCTGAAATAGGGATGTGATTAAAAAACATGGAAGAGTTACGAGGACCAGGAATGTAATTAATCTTTGCGGAATGGCTTTCACGCACAATTAATCCAGTGCGGAAGGATTTATGTGGCCATTTGCCATTTTTTAAAAGAGGGATGAAGTATAAACGTCGATCTTTGGGTAAAAAAGGCTCTTAGATTTTAAAACAAAATCACCCCTCCCATTTTAGGAAAAGTTCTCTGAAGCGAGAGCGAACGCTGCCCTAAATTCCAAATTTCGGATGGTGCCCTGTCGCACTCTGCCGCGTCAACCGCCGTATACCGGCGCCGACAATCCTCAAATCACAAACCAAAATCTTCCCCTCTTCACCCTGATTTCAAAACCGACCTCCGATTTTCTCAAAGAACACGACTTTACCCTAGATCTAAGAAAATAGATTAAAAAAAACTCATCCCTTCTTAGAAACGATGAGCCTTTCAAAGGCCGAAACCCAACCGATGTCCCCCCGTTCACCGTTAAAGGCACTATGGCCATAGGTTTGTCACGAGGAGGAGGAGTCGGCTATCGAACAGAATGGTAAACATCAAACCCTAGATCTACTATTATTTTTATTTTATTTTTTATAAATGCATGCAAATAATGAAAATGAGAAAAATATACCTCTAAAAGCTCTATTTTTGTCTTGCTTCTAATCCCCTTTTACAAGATGTTGGTTCTTCGGTTTTATAACCGAGAGGTTACATAAAATAAAAGTTGTTGTTATAAGTTCGTCTGAGATCCGCCGAAACCCTCTGTGATTTTGTTATTTTTGCTTAATCTGATTTTCATGCTTTTTGCTAATGCTTGCATATTTCTGTTGCATGTGGTGGCCGAGAGGAGGGGACCAACAAAGGGACGGTCGTGGAAGCTGGAGGGTTGCGCATGTGGCAGAGGAGGTATCAGGAGCAGTCCAGGCATCAGGCGCGTGAGGATCCGGAGCGCCACGCGTGTAAAGAAGGTTGGGGCGTGCGCACGTGAAGGTTCTGGAGACTTCTTCTGCCTTCAATTTGGACCGTTAGATCCAGATTGGATCTAACAGCTGTAGAGTGGCTGCGCATGGGGAAAGAGATTAGGGTTAAGGTTTTGATCAGACTTAGGGTTTAGGGTATTTGGGTTCCAAGTGGGCCGGATGTAAATTATTATTATTTTTTGGGCTTTAATTTATGTAAATGGACTTTAAAAACATTTTGGGCTTATTCATTTATTATTGGGCTTTTATTTAGTACTTAATTAATAGTTTGTTTTGTTTTTTATATTTGTTTAATAATATAATATAATATAATATAATAATGTAATAAAATAGATTAAGTAATAATAATATAAGTAATAGTAATATAATAAAATGAAAATAACAATAAACCGAATTAGTACAAAAGCAAATAGTAATAATATTTATGGTTTTTTCTTTCTTTTCAAATCAAAATACCATACACGCATATACTTATAACAAACTAATGCTAATTAGTGATTATTTTACTAGTAATATTTTTTGGCTTTTAACTATAGATAGATAGTAATAATTAAGAAATAATATGTATAATATTTTGGGGGTTTTTACTCATAGTGACGTATAATATAATAGTAATTCTACTAATAAATATAGTATATTAATAATAATAATATTTTTTGTTTTGTATTAATAAATGATATATGTATAATATTAATTAAATACTTATGAAAGATAATAATAACTAAAGCCCATTATTCACAAAAATAAAAAATGGGTTAATTCCCGGATAAAATTAGTGATTACACTATGCCCGGTGTATCTTCTGAACATAATATTCATCTTGGTCCCATGTAGTCTCAGAAATACAGAGGTCTATCAACAACTGGGCATATATATTGGTTGTTGGTGCGGCAAAAAGGTTTCGATATCTGTCGTCGATTGTGGAAAGGTTGTAATGGTCGGCAATTGCTTCAGCTGAGAATACAATTGTCGTTCCTCGTACATAAACCTTTCAATTGTTCTGTTCCCCATATGAGTGTAAGACTCATGTACCCAGTAAGCGTTAAATTGGCCTGGCTGTCGGACAAAGTCTCCCTACCCTTATGAGGTTATGATAGCATGTATATCTGTTTCAAACTTGTAGCGTACTTTCAGATAACTCTAACCCTTCTTCTAAGATCAAGTCCTGTTGGGTCATGTGTTTATACTTGGGCATCAAGACATTGTTTACTCTGTAGAGGCAGACGCCAAGTTTATGCATCTTCTCATAAGTCATATCTTCTAAGTAATCTTGACTATCTTCCGAGGATGTAGGAAAAGATGAAAAGGACGGAGGGCTATTATTTCTCTTTATTCGAGTCGGCTTTTAGGATCAGCGAGTGACTGTGAGTTGTCTGGCTATGATTTAGAGAGATAAGTAAACCAGTTGAGATTTTAGGGCTTCAGGATGGTTGCTTGTAGGAGACGAGAAGTTTAAGAGAGGTCAAAGTGGTTGTGTGGAAGTCAAATGGTATACATCATGATGAATAGGGAAACGACGTGTGGCAAGATATTGGTAAGGGAAAAAGTGTAAAGTGATAGAAACAATCCCTTATTATCAGGGAGTCCACGATCAACGTAGCCTGCTCTTTGATTTAAACTTGATATCTGCCATTAAAAACAAATGAAATTTAAGTAACATCTAATCTTAAAAATTAAAATGGAAAATAATGCAAGAAATTAAAAGTACAAAAGAAAATGCTAGAATTTAGGTATGCTAATTGTCCGATGATGGTTTAGAAGATTTATCCTGTAAATTATGAGCTCTTGTGAATATCTCTCTTTGTTGCAATGTCTGTGTAAATTTGCTCAGATGTTGATCCAAGAATTGCAACAGTTGGTGTTATACTGAGTTACTCAATCTAAGAAAAATGTGTTTATCATGCCATTTAATGATCTCTATTTCATCCATAGTTCGTATAATTGGCGCGAGTCTCCATTGTGGTTTGGTCAAACAGTTGTAATATCCTACAAGCAAAACCTCATACAAGCATAAAGTAGGAATTATGTCCTTCACGTCAACAATATTCCATCCAAGAGTCTCATTATATCGTGAAAAATAGACAATAGTTGAGCCTCTTGGTTGGGTTTTAAGCTAACAGATATAACAACTGGTAATGTTTTACTCTCCCTAAGCATACATGCTTTAATAAAGTGAGAATAGATTTAAGTTCAAGTACCGGCGGATGCTCAAGTGAAGGTTTGAGAGATTTGAACTTACATGATCCAAAAGATTAAAAGTCATAACTGGTCAAGTGAGCACAATGTTAGATTGTTCAATTTCTAAGTTACCTTCATCTTCATCTTCATTCATGGCCTCATCAAAGTCAGCTTGCTCCTCAGTAGTGAGTATGTTGCTGCAACATATCTCAGGCAAACTTTCTTTAATTAGGGCTTCTTCACTTTCCACAAACTGGCATTCTTCATTGTCATCCACGTACTTGAGTGTGCTAAAGACATTGAATGTGATCATTTGGTCATTCATCTTCATGGTGAATTCACCTTTTTGGCAATCGATCACAATGCATCCGATGGATAAGAATGGTCTCCCTAGGATGATGAGTGCATTCACATCAACTTCGCAATCAAGAATGATAAAGTTTGTCGGCAAGACAAACTTATCTACCCTTACTAGAACAACTTTAATTTTTCCCTCAGGTCATATTTGAGATTGATCAACCAATTGAAGGATCATCAATGTAGGTGTAACCCCCTCGACCCGGCCTAGATGCCCGACCGAACCGAGAGAACTACATTAGGCTTGCCGAAGTAAACTGGAGAAAGATTAAGAAAACCGGTCCATTTTTTTCTTTTTTATCTTTTTAGATGCATATTATTAATCCTATGCGCACATACTTGCAGCGGGTGAATTTACAAGGGAATCGGACCACGGAAACGCAACCAATTGCAAAACATACAATTTAGGGACTAAAATGAAAATCTGATAAAATAAAGGACAAAAACTAAAATTAAAGTTAGCAATCCTCAATTAGTCCAATTAAATGCTTACATGTCAAATTTTAGGTCAAAACGATCATCCAATCTCTTACAATTGCATTTACAAAATTCAAGGACCAAAATGGAAAAACAGAAACTTCCAAATATTCCAATAACTGAAATAACTGCAGCCCGTATCAGTACACGTGTAGGTGTTTTGGTATACCTCAATAATTTCCAAAACTTAGATTCCAGTAGCTAAAATCCGTTTCGATACGCCCCTGCGTATCGAAACGCCCATAATAAAATCCTTGTACTGTATCAAAACACCCTCTCGAGTACCGAAACGCTGGCCAAATTTGCCTAGGCTCGTACCGAAACGCTTGTCAGCGTACTGGAACGCTAAGCCTAAAATGGCTTACTCGTACCGAAACAGGGGCACCCGTACCGATACGCCTAGACCTATAATGTCCCAATTTGCTTTCTAAACATTCTTTAATGATAACCAAAACGCTCTAACATACCTCAAAAACTTATACAACATTACTAGGATACATTCCTAACAAAACAACATAGAACCAACACCATTACATGGCATTCATATACCCCAAGATATTCTATAGGCATGCTTCCTAATATCATTCTACCAAACAACCAAAACTCACATTTGGCACTTTTAAGGCATACTCATCATGCTTACACATCTAAAGCACCAGAACAAACTTTCTTGAATCATTAAAACATGGCAACCATCAAAGGTTAACTAGATGCATTCCTATGCAACCACCTAGTCTCAACAATAAGCAAAGGTCATCAACCAACATATCAGCTTCAAATCAGCCTTACAATCCAGCACATAACAAGCTTAAAAACCATGGGAAAATAGAATTACAAATCGCCAAAAATATGGCAAACACATTGCCTTATTATCCGGAAACATAAACCGAGTTCATACTCAAAGTAGTTCATGTCTTGGATTGTTTTAAACCTTGCCTTTGCAGCCTCCAAACTTCAATGCTCTGCATCATTAGGAAAAAGATAGCGTAAGCACACATGCTTAGTGAGGATGCTCTTAAAACAATGATGCGATATAACCCTTTAAAACTAAACACTTGTTTTCAATCCATGCTTACGACCTAAGCAATTCCAATGATTCCAATTCAAACATGCATATTGACCATATGCAAAAACCTTTACAAAGCACATGCTTAAATCCCAAAGCATTAACTTACAAACCAAGCTTAAATCTTAAAGCATTATAAAGTAGGTTCAACACATGAACTTTCATATATTGGCATTTATAGTGACCCCGAATAGTCGACCACTATCCTTGATTAGCCGACCACTAATCTTTGGTTAACCGACCGTTAACCTTACATATCGGATACACGGATCTCCCATGATAGTGAACCACTACCATGACCCATACCATGCCGACCGCATGATACAACACCCTTGCCAACTGCAAGATCAACATCAACAAGGGGAACTGACCGCTCAACCCAAGTGACAACATTATAGTCCAAGTAGCCGACCATTTACCTCAAGAACTCTTAACCACGATCGATTTTTATCATATTATAGTGCACTTCATCCTATGGCATGCCAACTATATCCGAATGTTTTCTTATCATGTCACATAGAAAATATATCATTTACAAAACCATTTACTCACTGTTTTACAATGCATTATACAAAATCACCACATATGTAAATCACATTGCCAAAGCAATAACATCATACCCGACCAGAATGATAACCAATGCTCACTAGCATTTCATATACTTTTAAACCACTGCATATGTACCCAAAATCATGCATTTAAAGTAAATAAAATCAAACCATGTTTATGACCAAAACATGAATTGCACATGCTCATATCCAAACCGATATTAAAGAGCAAAAGAGGGAAAACTTACTCTCGAGCTTAGGTAAGTGTTTCAAACTTATCCTAAACTCTCAACAACCTTTATTAAACCTCTTAAAGGCGTTTAAACCAGTTTCCACTCACCGATACACCTTGTTTTGCTCGCCAACGCGAATCGATCTCCTGACAAGCAACAAACAATGTCAAGCTTCATTGCCTTGATTATCCCCTGTTTTAATCACATAAAACCAGAGGGCATATGTATCATTATGAATTCAAACCATTGCCAACAAGCAATTACCCGCAACTCTTAAGTTACCCACTTAAAAACAACTGAAACATATCGAAAATATCCTCAAACACTTCGGAAACTCAACCCAGCCATAATATAATGATTCAACCCATTAAAAACCATCAATTAACATCCAAAAACCCCTTCCCAACATCCTTTTACTTCCAACAATTATTAAACTCAACTATCACCCCAAAATCCCTTGATTAAAAACATTAAAGATTCAACTTGTTTCGGGATTACAATGTTAAAACCAAGTTATTAACTCAATTAAACATTAAAATCATGATCTAATCTGATCAAAATCCCAGCAAAACAGAACAAGTACGAAGATCCACAAATTTAATCAATCAAAACACAGTTAAACCAATTTTCCTCAATTAAACTATCAAAACACATTATAAAACAATTGTAAAGAGTCAACAACTTAGGAATTTCAGTAAAGAACCTTTCATTAGAGGAGGAGAATGAACCTCTAATGGATGCTTTCTCCCTTAATTGGATGATTTACATGATAAAACAAAGTTAAAACAATAAGGTTTTGGTAAACTAACAACAAAGAATCATTTACAAACAAAAGATTTAAGAAAAGAAAGGTTTACCTGAAGATTTAGAAGAATAAATTGATGTTTGGCTAGAGAGATTTTGAGAGAAAATATCTTGAGAAAGTTACATGATTTTTGTTTTAAAGCTTTTAATTACAAATTAGCTCTCCCCAACTTATTTATATTTTCTGAAACACTTTAAAAATAGCCAATTAAGGGATAAACTCTGGTATTGGACTTTTAGGGCAATTAGCTCCTTAAAGATTCAAATTTTTAACTATTTACAAAACAGCCACCAAAAATAGTTTTCAAATTTTTCATTTTGGTCACTAGTCCAAAATGTCCGATTCTCATAACTCGTTTTCCAAAATTCACTTTACCATAATCATCAATATATTTAATAATGATTTTTAGAATATTTTTCCACAATTTTATCACCTTCAAAAATATTTAATCTGATTTAATCCCGAAACCGACTTAAATCTCTAATACCGGTCCACCGTACCTTTGAAATGACCCTTAAAACATCTAAGCCCAAAACCGGGGTGTTACAACTCTCCCCCGCTTAAGAAATTTCATCCTAGAAATTTACTTGGAGGAAACGAATGCGAAAATTGCTCCAACATGTCCACCTTGCTTTCCCACGTGGCTTCCTCGACACCACGGTGTCGCCACAAGACCTTAACAAGCTCAATCATCTTGCCACGAAGAACTTTGCTGCTGGAATTAAGGATGTCCACTGGTTCCTCATCATAGGATAAATCCTTCCTCAACTCAATATGCTCCACTGGTATAACATGCGAGGGATCCGACCGATACCTCCGCAACATAGATACATGGAACACATCATTTATTTTCTCCAACTCGGGAGGCAACCTCAACCGATAAGCCACAGGACCAACACGCTCAACAACCTCATATGGTCAAATAAACCTCGGACTAAGCTTACCCTTACATCTGAATCGTATCACCTTTTTCCATGATGACACTTTCAAGAATACACGATCGCCCACCGCATGTTCAATTTCCTTACGCTTCAAATCTGCGTAAGATTTTTGCCGATCCGCAGCTGCTTTTAAGCGATTACACAAAAGATTTACCTTCTCATTCGTGTCTTTCAACACATTCGGTAAGGAAATATGTTTTTTCCCTACCTCAGCCCAACACAAAGACGTACGACACCTCTAGCCATACAATGCCTCATAAGGTGCTATCTGTATGCTCGCTTGGTAACTGTTCCTATACGCAAACTCAACCAAGGGCAAGTGATTCTCCCAGGTTCCTTGAAACTCAATAATGCAACATCTCAGCATATCCTCCAAAACCTGGATAACCCGCTCAGACTGACCATCCGACTGAGGATGATACGCGGTGCTGAAATTCAACCTCGTACCCAAAGCCCGATGCAAACTTACCCAAAACCTTATTGTAAGCCTCAGATCTCTATCCGAAATAATGGACTTAGGTACCCCATGAAAACGCACGATCTCAGAAATGTACAAGTCCGCCAACTTGTCCAAGGTGTACTCGTATGTACTGGCAGAAAATGTGTAAACATCGTAAACCAATCCACAATCACCCAATTGGAATCCCTTTTAGCCAGTGTAAAAGGTAACCCTAACACAAAATCATGGTGATTCTCTCTCACTTCCATTCCGAAATTCTCAACAGTTGCAACAACTCGGATGGAAACTGATGTTCAGCCTTGACCCGCTGATACACCATGCACTTAGAAACAAACTCAGCCACATCCTTTTTCAAACCAACCCAATAGTATACCTATTTTAGTCAACGATACATCTTAACACACCGGGATGCATAGCAAAAGGACTAGAATGTGCCTTCGTCAAAATAGTGTTCCTCAACTCCGAATCATCCAGCACTACTATTTGACCCTTGAAACACAAAACTCCATCATCATCAAAATGAAAATTCGTCGGATTACCCTCTGATATATCCTTAACATGCTCAACCAAGGAATCATCAAACGGTTGCTTAGCTTTAATCATCTGTGACAACGTATGCTTAACTTGCAACTCAGTTAACAATCCACCTTCCCATGTCACACTCAACCTATCAAACATAGCCCTAAGCTCCACCGCAACCTTACGACTCAACGCATCCGCAACGACATTAGATTTTCCAAGATGATACTCGATCATGAAGTCGTAATCCTTAAGCAACCCCAACCATCTACGTTGCCTAAGATTCAAATCCTTTTGAGACATCAAATACTTCAAACTCTTATGGTTCGTAAAAATAACACCCTTCTCACCATAAAGGTAATGTGTCCAGATTTTGTGGCAAACACCACCGCCGTAAGCTCCAAATCATGAGTCGGATAATTGCGCTCATGAACCTTTAGCTGTCTCGATGCATAGGCCGCAACCTTACCATCTTGCATAAGCACACATCCCAAACCAACGTAAGATGCATCACTATAAACCACAAACTCCTTCCTATATTCATGTTGAATCAACACATGAGCATGTGTCAAAATATTCTTCAACTTCTCGAAACTGAGTTGTTGTTTTTTCGTCCACACATAAGGAACATTCTTTTGCAACAACTTCGTCAATGGTGCTGCAATACAAGAAAATCCATCTACAAAGCGTCGATAATAACCAGCCAGCCCAAGAAAATCGCGAACATCCGAAACAGATTTAGGTTGTTTCCAATTGAGAATAACCTCAATTTTCTGTGGATCAACACGAATACCCTTCGCAGAAACCACATGCCCAAGGAACGTTACTTCCTAAAGCCAAAATTTGCACTTGCTCAGCTTGGCATAAAACTGGTTATCATTCAAAACTTGCAACACAACCCGCAAATGCTGATCATGATCTTTCTCGGTACGAGAGTACACGAGAATATCATCTATAAACACCACCACAAATTGATCAAGATATTCATGGAACACTCTATTCATCATATCCATGAATGCAGATGGGGTATTTGTCAAGCCAAAAGGCATGACCAAAAACTCATAATGCCCGTACGTCGTACGAAACACAGTTTTATGCATATCCTCATCCTTAACCTTCAACTGGTAATACCCTGATCTCAAATTAATCTTAGAAAACACCGCTGCCCCATAAAACTGATCGAACAAGTCATCAATCCTCGACAAAGAATACTTGTTCTTCACCGTTAGCTTATTCAATTACCGATAATCAATGCATACGTATTGTACCATCATTCTTTTTCACAAAGAGAATTGGAGCACCCCAAGGCGAAATACTCGATCGTATGAACCCATGATCTAACAACTCCTGAAGCCGTGACTTTAACTCCTTCAATTGCTTCGGTGCCATTCTATAAGGAGCAATGAACTCTTGCACCATACCCGCGTACATCTCAATACCGAATTCTACCTCCCTATCCGGCGGTAAACCCGGTAACTCTTTAGGAAAACCTCTAGAAAATCACTGACAGTTCGAATGTCCTGCACCCGAACACCCTTAACTTCAGGATTCATCATGATGGCCAAATAAGCTTGGCATCCACCTTGCATCATCTTCTCCACTCGAGTAGCCGAGACAATATTGGACAAGAATTTCACATTCTCGCCAACCACCACAACTTCCTAATCATCGGATAACCTCAAAGAAATATTTTTTGATTCACAATCCAAAATCACCTTATGCTCGCTCAACCAATCTATACCCAAAATAACATAAAACCATAGAATGACAATTCCATCAAATCCGCAGCAAACTCATAACCTTGCACAACTAAATGACATCGTCTAAACAACCTTTTAGAAGTAACCGTCTCACAAAAGGAACTAGTTACTAACACGCCGACATCTAGGATCTCAACAGGAACATTCAACAAATATGCATGTTCACTCAAGATATAAGAATGAGTAGACCCCGAATCAATCAAAGATAACAGTGACAAGAATTGCAAAGTGAAGGTACCTACGATCACATCCGTGTTATTACAACCCTCATAATGAGCGTAGATCCGAGTTGGTCCCCTATTCTCTGGTCGCACTATAATAGCATGAGCTACAACTCTCTGACCATCCTCACGCCTCTAAAAATTACCCCTGCCACGGCCTCGGCCCCTAGCAGGTGCAGCAACATGAACTGGTACCTCTCTCACAGCCCGAGGACAGTCACGCTTCATGTGATTAGGAGATCCACATATCCAACAGCTCAAGGAATTTCCCCAACATGCACCTGTGTGATTTCTACCACAATACTCACACTCAACCATGATACGAACTCTTAGGTTACCCTGACCAACACCACCACCATGTCTGTGGTCCGTCTTATGTCTCTTGTCCTGAAACCTCTTATTCTGTCTCCCAGAATAGCTAGAATCAGCCACTCTCTTACCCAAGCTTGCACTCGCAGCCTGAACTGATGTACCCAAAGATTGCTCAATGTCTTTGGCCTGGTTGACCAACAAATAAAAATCCGTGTAATCTGCAGCCATGAGGTAAGTCTTAATATCCTTCATAAGACCATAACAAAACCTATCGTATCTCTGCTGATCATCAGGAACCTCCGGGGCATACTGACTCAGGCAAACAAATTTTACCTTATACTCAGCAACAGACATTCCACCCTGCGATAGCGACATAAACTCGCGCTTCTTCGTATCCAAATACTGTACACCAAGATACTTCCTCTTGAAAGCTCTCTGAAAGAAATCCCAAGTCACATCCACCTCGGGAACACCCGCAACTATGGTTACCCACCAATGATATGCATCACCTTGCAACAGTGACACAGTGCAACCTAATTTGCGTTTCTCATTACAACCCATATGGTTCAAAATACGGATTGTCTTTTTCATCCATCCCTCAGCTTCCTCAAGACTCAAACCCTAAAATTTCTTACCTTCCAAACTTTGACGATACTCTAAAGGTAAACCTTGATTAGCCACCACAGTAGGAGTCGGTGCTTGCACTTTCACTCTAGCCATCGCTGCCTGAAACGCTCTCGTCATCACTTGGATTAACGGAGCCAAATCACCAAAAACTGGCACAGGAGGAGCCTGGGGTACACCACCCACCCCAATATCAACAGGAGGAGCCAACGGAGGAAGAGGAGGTAAAACATTAGGGGGATTCTCTTCTTCAAAGTTATTTTGCCCAACTCCGGCATTAATAGCCATCGAACGTGTCTCGCGTCTAGCCATGCTAACAAAAGCATCAAAACACATTAAATTTAGGTTAACATTAGGTAAAGGATCCAAGATAACCTTATGAAACATTTCAAAACCTCGGTAATAGGCAATGTGCTCCTAATTCATACCCCAACATTATATTAATCAATCACTGAACATATACACAATCACTGTGTAATTCAAAATTATCAAATAATCAAACAATAGCATCCCAACTTTTTGTAACCAGGCTTTAATACTAACAAATGTAACCCTCTCAACCTGGCCTAGATGCTCGACCGAACCGAGAGAACTACACTAGGTTTGCCGAAGCAAACCAGAGAAAGATTACGAAAACTGGTCCATTTTTTTCTTTTTATCTTGTCTAGATGCATATTATTAATCCTATATACATATACTTACAAATGGGTGAATTTACAAGGGAATCAGACTACGGAAAGGTAACCAATTGCATAACATACATTTTAGGGACTAAAATGAAAATATGATAAAATAAAGAACCAAAACTGAAATTAAAGTTACCAATCCTCAATTAGTCCAATTATATGTTTACATGTCAAATTTTAGGTCAAAACGATCATCCAATCCCTTACAATTGCATTTACAAAATTCATGGACCAAAATGAAAAAACAAAACTTCCAAATATTGCAATAATCGAAATAATCGCAGCCCGTATCAAGTACGCATGTAGGTGTTTTGGTATACCTCAATAATTTCCAAAACTCAGATTCTAATAGCTAAAATTTGTTTCGATACGCCCGCTGCAGATCGAAATGCCTTTCATAAAATCCTTGTACCGCATTGAAACACCCTCTCGAGTAATCAAACGCTGGCCAAATTTTCCTAGGCTCAGATCAAACACTTGCCCGCAGATCGAACACTAAGCCTAAAATGACTTACTCGTACCGAAATAGGGACACCTGTATCGGTACGCCTGGACCTGTAATGTCTCAATTTGCTGTCTAAACATTCTTTAATGATAACCAAAACGCTCTAACATGCCTCAAACACTTA
The DNA here is from genome assembly GCA_019671005.1 of Hibiscus mutabilis. Lineage (NCBI taxonomy): Eukaryota > Viridiplantae > Streptophyta > Magnoliopsida > Malvales > Malvaceae > Hibiscus > Hibiscus mutabilis. The sequence continues at coordinate 6,072,962 of CM033755.1, read as the reverse complement.
TACAACATTACTAGGATACATTCCTAACCAAACAACATAGAACCAACAACATTACATGGCATTCATATACCCCAAGATATTCTATAGACATGCTTCCTAATATCATTCTACCAAACAACCAAAACTCACATTAGGCACTTTTAAGGTATACTCATCATGCTTACACATATAAAGCATCAGAACAAACTTGCTTGAATCATCAAAACATGGCAACCATCAAAGGTTAACTAGATGGATTCCTATGCAACCACCTAGTCTCAACTATAAGCAAATATCATCAACCAACATATCAGCTTCAAATCAGCCTTACAATCAAGCACAAAACATGCTTAAAAACCATGGAAAAAATAGAATTACAAATCCCCAAAAAAATGGCAAACACATTGCCTTATTATCCGAAAACATAAACCGAGTTCATACTCAAAGTAGTTCATTGTCTTGGATTGTTTTAAACCTTGTCTTTGCAGCCTCCAAAATTCAATGCTCTGCATCATTAGGAAAAAGAGCGTAAGCACACATGCTTAGTGAGAATGCTCTTAAAACAATGATGCGATATAACCCTTTAAAACTAAACACTTATTTTCAATCCATGCTTACGACCTAAGCAATTCCAATGATTCCAATTCAAACATGCATATTGACCATATGCAAAAACCTTTACAAAGCACATGCTTAAATCCCAAAGCATTAATTTACAAAATGCTTAAATCTCAAAGCATTAATTTACAAAACCATGCTTTAAAGCATTATAAAGTAGGTTCAACACATGAACTTGCATATATTGGCATTTATAGTGACCGGATAGTCAACCACTATCCTTGATTAGCCGACCACTAATCTTTGGTTAACCGACCGTTAACCTTACATATCGGATACATGGATCTCCCATGATAGTGAACCACTACCATGACCCATACCATGCCGACCGCATGATACAACACCCTTGCCAACTGCAAGATCAACATCAACAAGGGGAACTGACCGCTCAACCCAAGTGACAACATTATAGTCCAAGTAGCCGACCATTTACCTCAAGAACTCTTAACCACGATCGATTTTTATCATATTATAGTGCACTTCATCCTATGGCATGCCAACTATATCCGAATGTTTTCTTATCATGTCACATAGAAAATATATCATTTACAAAACCATTTACTCACTGTTTTACAATGCATTATACAAAATCACCACATATGTAAATCACATTGCCAAAGCAATAACATCATACCCGACCAGAATGATAACCAATGCTCACTAGCATTTCATATACTTTTAAACCACTGCATATGTACCCAAAATCATGCATTTAAAGTAAATAAAATCAAACCATGTTTATGACCAAAACATGAATTGCACATGCTCATATCCAAACCGATATTAAAGAGCAAAAGAGGGAAAACTTACTCTCGAGCTTAGGTAAGTGTTTCAAACTTATCCTAAACTCTCAACAACCTTTATTAAACCTCTTAAAGGCGTTTAAACCAGTTTCCACTCACCGATACACCTTGTTTTGCTCGCCAACGCGAATCGATCTCCTGACAAGCAACAAACAATGTCAAGCTTCATTGCCTTGATTATCCCCTGTTTTAATCACATAAAACCAGAGGGCATATGTATCATTATGAATTCAAACCATTGCCAACAAGCAATTACCCGCAACTCTTAAGTTACCCACTTAAAAACAATTCAAACATATCAAAAATATCCTCAAACACTTTTGAAACTCAACTCGGCCATAATATAATGATTCAACCCATTAAAAACCATCAATTAACATCCAAAACCCTTCCCAACATCCTTTTACTTCCAGCAATTATTAAACTCAACTATCACCCCAAAATCCCTTGATTAAAAACATTAAAGATTCAACTTGTTTCGGGATTACAATGTTAAAACCAAGTTATTAACTCAATTAAACATTAAAATCATGATCTAATCTGATCAAAATCCCAAAAAATAAGAACAAGTACAAAGATCCACAAATTTAATCAATCAAAACACAATTAAACCAATTTTCCTCAATTAAACTATCAAAACACATTATAAAACAATTGTAAAGAGTCAACAACTTAGGAATTTCAGTAAAGAACCTTTCATTAGAGGAGGAGAATGAACCTCTAATGGATGCTTTCTCCCTTAATTGGATGATTTACATGATAAAACAAAGTTAAAACAATAAGGTTTTGGTAAACTAACAACAAAGAATCATTTACAAACAAAAGATTTAAGAAAAGAAAGGTTTACCTAAAGATTTAGAAGAATAAATTGATGTTTGGCTAGAGAGATTTTGAGAGAAAATATCTTGAGAAAGTTACATGATTTTTTGTTTTAAAGCTTTTAATTACAAATTAGCTCTCCCCAACTTATTTATATTTTCTGAAACACTTTAAAAATAGCCAATTAAGGGATAAACTCTGGTATTGGACTTTTAGGGCAATTAGCTCCTTAAAGATTCAAATTTTTAACTATTTACAAAACAGCCACCAAAAATAGTTTTCAAATTTTTCATTTTGGTCACTAGTCCAAAATGTCCGATTCTCATAACTCGTTTTCCAAAATTCACTTTACCATAATCATCAATATATTTAATAATGATTTTTAGAATATTTTTCCACAATTTTATCACCTTCAAAAATATTTAATCTGATTTAATCCCGAAACCGACTTAAATCTCTAATACCGGTCCACCGTACCTTTGAAATGACCCTTAAAACATCTAAGCCCAAAACCGGGGTGTTACAACTCTCCCCCGCTTAAGAAATTTCATCCTAGAAATTTACTTGGAGGAAACGAATGCGAAAATTGCTCCAACATGTCCACCTTGCTTTCCCACGTGGCTTCCTCGACACCACGGTGTCGCCACAAGACCTTAACAAGCTCAATCATCTTGCCACGAAGAACTTTGCTGCTGGAATTAAGGATGTCCACTGGTTCCTCATCATAGGATAAATCCTTCCTCAACTCAATATGCTCCATTGGTATAACATGCAGGGATCCGACCGATACCTCCGCAACATAGATACATGGAACACATCATTTATTTTCTCCAACTCGGGAGGCAACCTCAACCGATAAGCCACAGGACCAACACGCTCAACAACCTCATATGGTCAAATAAACCTCGGACTAAGCTTACCCTTACATCTGAATCGTATCACCTTTTTCCATGATGACACTTTCAAGAATACACGATCGCCCACCGCATGTTCAATTTCCTTACGCTTCAAATCACGTAAGATTTTTGCCGATCCGCAGCTGCTTTTAAGCGATTACACAAAAGATTTACCTTCTCATTCGTGTCTTTCAACACATTCGGTAAGGAAATATGTTTTTTCCCTACCTCAGCCCAACACAAAGACGTACGACACCTCTAGCCATACAATGCCTCATAAGGTGCTATCTCAGATGCTCGCTTGGTAACTGTTCCTATACGCAAACTCAACCAAGGGCAAGTGATTCTCCCAGGTTCCTTGAAACTCAATAATGCAACATCTCAGCATATCCTCCAAAACCTGGATAACCCGCTCAGACTGACCATCCGACTGAGGATGATACGCGGTGCTGAAATTCAACCTCGTACCCAAAGCCCGATGCAAACTTACCCAAAACCTTATTGTAAGCCTCAGATCTCTATCCGAAATAATGGACTTAGGTACCCCATGAAAACGCACGATCTCAGAAATGTACAAGTCCGCCAACTTGTCCAAGGTGTACTCGTATGTACTGGCAGAAAATGTGTAAACATCGTAAACCAATCCACAATCACCCAATTGGAATCCCTTTTAGCCAGTGTAAAAGGTAACCCTAACACAAAATCATGGTGATTCTCTCTCACTTCCATTCCGAAATTCTCAACAGTTGCAACAACTCGGATGGAAACTGATGTTCAGCCTTGACCCGCTGATACACCATGCACTTAGAAACAAACTCAGCCACATCCTTTTTCAAACCAACCCAATAGTATACCTATTTTAGTCAACGATACATCTTAACACACCGGGATGCATAGCAAAAGGACTAGAATGTGCCTTCGTCAAAATAGTGTTCCTCAACTCCGAATCATCCAGCACTACTATTTGACCCTTGAAACACAAAACTCCATCATCATCAAAATGAAAATTCGTCGGATTACCCTCTGATATATCCTTAACATGCTCAACCAAGGAATCATCAAACGGTTGCTTAGCTTTAATCATCTGTGACAACGTATGCTTAACTTGCAACTCAGTTAACAATCCACCTTCCCATGTCACACTCAACCTATCAAACATAGCCCTAAGCTCCACCGCAACCTTACGACTCAACGCATCCGCAACGACATTAGATTTTCCAAGATGATACTCGATCATGAAGTCGTAATCCTTAAGCAACCCCAACCATCTACGTTGCCTAAGATTCAAATCCTTTTGAGACATCAAATACTTCAAACTCTTATGGTTCGTAAAAATAACACCCTTCTCACCATAAAGGTAATGTGTCCAGATTTTCAGGGCAAACACCACCGCCGTAAGCTCCAAATCATGAGTCGGATAATTGCGCTCATGAACCTTTAGCTGTCTCGATGCATAGGCCGCAACCTTACCATCTTGCATAAGCACACATCCCAAACCAACGTAAGATGCATCACTATAAACCACAAACTCCTTCCTATATTCATGTTGAATCAACACATGAGCATGTGTCAAAATATTCTTCAACTTCTCGAAACTGAGTTGTTGTTTTTTCGTCCACACATAAGGAACATTCTTTTGCAACAACTTCGTCAATGGTGCTGCAATACAAGAAAATCCATCTACAAAGCGTCGATAATAACCAGCCAGCCCAAGAAAATCGCGAACATCCGAAACAGATTTAGGTTGTTTCCAATTGAGAATAACCTCAATTTTCTGTGGATCAACACGAATACCCTTCGCAGAAACCACATGCCCAAGGAACGTTACTTCCTAAAGCCAAAATTTGCACTTGCTCAGCTTGGCATAAAACTGGTTATCATTCAAAACTTGCAACACAACCCGCAAATGCTGATCATGATCTTTCTCGGTACGAGAGTACACGAGAATATCATCTATAAACACCACCACAAATTGATCAAGATATTCATGGAACACTCTATTCATCATATCCATGAATGCAGATGGGGTATTTGTCAAGCCAAAAGGCATGACCAAAAACTCATAATGCCCCGACGTCGTCATTTAAACACGCTTTTTATGCATATCCTCATCCTTAACCTTCAACTGTAATACCGATCTCAAATTAATCTTAGAAAAACACCGCTGCCCATAAAACTCGATCGAACAAGTCATCAATCCTCGACAAAGAATACTTGTTCTTCACCGTTAGCTTATTCAATTACCGATAATCAATGCATACGTATTGTACCATCATTCTTTTTCACAAAGAGAATTGGAGCACCCCAAGGCGAAATACTCGATCGTATGAACCCATGATCTAACAACTCTCCGGCCGTGACTTTAACTCCTTCAATTGCTTGGTGCCATTCTATAAGGAGCAATGAACTCTTGCACCATACCACAGACATCTCAATACCGAATTCTACCTCCCTATCCGGCGTAAACCCGGTAACTCTTTAGGAAAACCTCTAGAAAATCAGCGGTTGAATGTCCCGCACCCGAACACCCTTAACTTCGTGGATTCATCATGATGGCCAAATAAGCTTGGCATCCACCTTGCATCATCTTCTCCACTCGAGTAGCCGAGACAATATTGGACAAGAATTTCACATTCTCGCCAACCACCACAACTTCCTAATCATCGGATAACCTCAAAGAAATATTTTTTGATTCACAATCCAAAATCACCTTATGCTCGCTCAACCAATCTATACCCAAAATAACATAAAACCATAGAATGACAATTCCATCAAATCCGACAGAAACTCATAACCTTGCACAACTAAATGACATCGTCTAAACAACCTTTTTTAGAAGTAAACGTCTCACAAAAGGAACTAGTTACTAACACGCCGACATCTAGGATCTCAACAGGAACATTCAACAAATATGCATGTTCACTCAAGATATAAGAATGAGTAGACCCCGAATCAATCAAAGATAACAGTGACAAGAATTGCAAAGTGAAGGTACCTACGATCACATCCGTGTTATTACAACCCTCATAATGAGCGTAGATCCGAGTTGGTCCCCTATTCTCCGGTCGCACTATAATAGCATGAGCTACAACTCTCGACCATCCTCACGCCTCTAAAATTACCCCGCCACGGCCTCGGCCCCTAAGAAGAGTGCAGCAACATGAATGGTACCTCTCTCACAGCCCGAGGACAGTCACGCTTCATGTGATTAGGAGATCCACATATCCAACAGCTCAAGGAATTTCCCCAACATGCACTGTGTGATTTCTACCACAATACTCACACTCAACCATGATACGAACTCTTAGGTTACCCCGACCAACACCACCACCATGTCGTGGTCCGTCTTATGTCTCTTGTCCCAAACCTCTTATTCTGTCTCCCGAATAGCTAGAATCAGCCACTCTCTTACCCAAGCTTGCACTCGCAGCCTGAACTGATGTACCCAAAGATTGCTCAATGTCTTTGGCCTGGTTGACCAACAAATAAAAATCCGTGTAATCTGCAGCCATGAGGTAAGTCTTAATATCCTTCATAAGACCATAACAAAACCTATCGTATCTCTGCTGATCATCAGGAACCTCCGGGGCATACTGACTCAGGCAAACAAATTTTACCTTATACTCAGCAACAGACATTCCACCCTGCGATAGCGACATAAACTCGCGCTTCTTCGTATCCAAATACTGTACACCAAGATACTTCCTCTTGAAAGCTCTCTGAAAGAAATCCCAAGTCACATCCACCTCGGGAACACCCGCAACTATGGTTACCCACCAATGATATGCATCACCTTGCAACAGTGACACAGTGCAACCTAATTTGCGTTTCTCATTACAACCCATATGGTTCAAAATACGGATTGTCTTTTTCATCCATCCCTCAGCTTCCTCAAGACTCAAACCCTAAAATTTCTTACCTTCCAAACTTTGACGATACTCTAAAGGTAAACCTTGATTAGCCACCACAGTAGGAGTCGGTGCTTGCACTTTCACTCTAGCCATCATTCAAACGCTCTCGTCATCACTTGGATTAACGGAGCCAAATCACCAAAAAGCGGCACGGGAGGAGCCGGGGTACACCACCCACCCCAATATCAACGGGAGGAGCCAACGGAGGAAGAGGAGGTAAAACATTAGGGGATTCTCTTCTTCAAAGTTATTTTGCCCAACTCCGCATTAATAGCCATCGAACGTGTCTCGCGTCTAGCCATGCTAACAAAAGCATCAAAACACATTAAATTTAGGTTAACATTAGGTAAAGGATCCAAGATAACCTTATGAAACATTTCAAAACCTCGGTAATAGGCAATGTGCTCCTAATTCATACCCCAACATTATATTAATCAATCACTGAACATATACACAATCACTGTGTAATTCAAAATTATCAAATAATCAAACAATAGCATCCCAACTTTTTGTAACCAGGCTTTAATACTAACAAATGTAACCCTCTCAACCTGGCCTAGATGCTCGACCGAACCGAGAGAACTACACTAGGTTTGCCGAAGCAAACCAGAGAAAGATTACGAAAACTGGTCCATTTTTTTCTTTTTATCTTGTCTAGATGCATATTATTAATCCTATGCGTACATACTTACAGCGGGTGAATTTACAAGGGAATCAGACTACGGAAAGGTAACCAATTGCATAACATACATTTTAGGGACTAAAATGAAAATATGATAAAATAAAGAACCAAAACTGAAATTAAAGTTACCAATCCTCAATTAGTCCAATTATATGTTTACATGTCAAATTTCAGGTCAAAACGATCATCCAATCCCATACAATTGCACTTACAAAATTCATGGACCAAAATGAAAGAAACAAAACTTCCAAATATTGCAATAACTGAAATAACTGCAGCCCGTATCGGTACGCATGTAGGTGTTTTGGTACGCCTCAATAATTTCCAAAACTCAGATTCTAATAGCTAAAATTTGTTCCGATACGCCCCCGCGTATCGAAATGCCTTTCATAAAATCCTTGTACCGCATTGAAACACTCTCTCGAGTACCGAAACGCTGGCCAAATTTTCCTAGGCTCGTACTGAAACACTTGCCCGCGTACCGGTACACTAAGCCTGAAATGACTTACTCGTACCGAAATAGGGACACCTGTATCGGTACGCCTGGACCTGTAATGTCTCAATTTGCTGTCTAAACATTCTTTAATGATAACCAAAACGCTCTAACATGCCTCAAACACTTATACAACATTACTAGGATACATTCCTAACCAAACAACACAGAACCAACAACATTACTTGGCATTCATATACCCCAAGATATTCTATAGACATGCTTCCTAATATCATTCTACCAAACAACCAAAACTCACATTAGGCACTTTTAAGGTATACTCATCATGCTTACACATATAAAGCATCAGAACAAACTTGCTTGAATCATCAAAACATGGCAACCATCAAAGGTTAACTAGATGGATTCCTATGCAACCACCTAGTCTCAACTATAAGCAAATATCATCAACCAACATATCAGCTTCAAATCAGCCTTACAATCAAGCACAAAACATGCTTAAAAACCATGGAAAAAACAGAATTACAAATCCCCAAAAAATGGTGAACACATTGCCTTATTATCCGAAAACATAAACTGAGTTCATACTCAAAGTAGTCATTGTCTTGGATCGCTTTAAACCTTGTCTTTGCAGCCTCCAAAATTCAATGCTCTGCATCATTAGGAAAAAGAGAGCGTAAGCACACATGCTTAGTGAGAATGCTCTTAAAACAATGATGCGATATAACCCTTGAAAACTAAACACTTATTTGCAGTCCATGCTTACGACCTAAGCAATTCCAATGATTCCAATTCAAACATGCATATCGACCATATGCAAAAACCTTTACAAAGCACATGCTTAAATCCCAAAGCATTAATTTACAAACCATGCTTAAATCTCAAAGCATTAATTTACAAAACCATGCTTAAATCCCAAAGCATTATAAAGTAGGTTCAACACATGAACTTGCATATATTGGCATTTATAGTGACCCCGGATAGTCAACCACTATCCTTGATTAGCCGACCGCTAATCTTTGGTTAACCGACCGTTAACCTTACATATCGGATACATGGATCTCCCATGATATCGACCACTACCATGACCCATACCATGCCGACCGCATGACACAACACCCTTTCCAACCACAAGATCAACATCAACAAGGGGAACTGACCGCTCAACCCAAGCGACAACATTATAGTCTGAGTAGCCGACCACTTACCTCAAGGACTCTTAACCATGATCAATTTTTATCATATTATAGTGCACTTCATCTTATGGCATGCCAACTATATCCGAATGTTTTCTCATCATGTCACATAGCCAATATATCATTTACAAAACCATTTACTCATTGTTTTACAATGCATTATACAAAATCACCACATATGCAAATCATATTGCCAAAGCAATAACACCATTCCCGACCGGAATGAAAACCAATGCTCACTAGCATTTCATATACTTTTAAACCACTGCATATGTACTCAAAATCATGCATTACAGTAAGTAAAATCAGACAATGTTTACGACCAAAATATGAATTACACATGTTCATATCTGAACTGATATTAAAGAGAAAAAGAGGGAAAACTTACTTCCGAGCTTAGGTAAGTGTTTCAAACTTATCCCAAACTCCCAACAACCTTTATTAAACCTCTTAAGGGTGTTTAAACCAGTTTCTACTCACTGATACACCTTGTTTTGCTCGCCAACGCGAATCGAGCTCCCAGCAAGCAACAAACAACGTCAAGCTTCGATGCCTTGATTATCCCCTGTTTTAATCACATAAAACTAGAGGGCAAATGCATCATTATACATTCAAACCATTGCCAACAAGAAATTACCCGCAACTCTTAAGTTGCACACTCAAAAACCATTCGAAACATATCAAAAACATCCTTAAACACTTTTGAAACTCAACTCGGCCATAATATAACGATTCAACCCATTAAACACCATCAATTAACATCCAAAAACCCTTTACCAACATTCTTTTACTTCCAGCAATGATTAGACTCAACTATCACCCCAAAAACCCTTGATTAACAACCTTAAACATTAGAGATTCAACTTGTTTCGGGATTACAATGTTAAAACCAAGTTATTAACTCAATTAAACATCAAAATCATGATCTAATCTGATCAAAATCTCAGGAAAATAGAACAAGTACAAAAATCCACAAATTTCATCAATCAAAACACAATTAAACCAATTTTCCTCAATTAAACTATCAAAACACATTATAAAACAATTGTAAAGAGTCAACAACTTAGGAATTTCAGTAAAGAACCTTTTATTAGAGGAGGAGAACGAACCTTACCTCTAATAGATGTTTTCTCCCTTAATTGGATGATTTACATGAGAAAACAAAGTTAAAACAATAAGGTTTTGGTAAACTAACAACAAATAATCATTTACAAACAAAAGATTTAAGAAAAGAAAGGTTTACCTAAAGATTTATAAGAAGAAACTGATGTTTGGCTAGAGAGATTTTGAGAGAAAATATTTTGAGAAAATTAGCTACGTGATTTTTGTTTTAAAGCTTTTAATTACAAATTAACCAACCTATTTATATTTTCTAAAACGCTTTAAAAATTGTCATTTAAGGGATAAAGTCTGATATTAGACTTTTAGGGCAATTAGCTCCTTAAAGATTCAAATTTTTGACTCTTTACAAAACAGCCACCAAAAACATTTTTCAAAGTTTTCATTTTGGTCACTAGTCTAAAATGTCCGATTTCCAAAAATCGTTTTCCAAAATTGACTAACACCTCTTTTGTTGTAGTGTTTCTTTCATCGAAATTAATAGTAATTCTCTTATATACACTATATCTGAATTATAATCTTTTTCATCTATTAAATTATGTAGTTCATAGAGATCAAATAATTGACTGAGTGGTAAAGATATTTATATTATCTAATCTTGTATGGATTATTTTATGAGTTGATTGGATTTTTGTACAATGGGAATTTTGTCATATTAGTTTTTATTTTTTGTCACACTTTTAGTTGTATTAGGCTCAAAGAGATTGATCTTTGCTTTAATTGTTAAATGAATAGATGGAAAATCATATAGTTCATACTAAACAATTAGTTCATACTAAACAATCTATGTAATTTTATTTTTATTCAATTTAATTAAGCTAATAAACCAATTGTTCAAATAGCTATTTATTAAATCCAGTCGATATTAATTAAAATTTACATAGAAAAAAATAAGAACAAATTCTCAACTTAGAAAACCATAGCGTGCTCGGCAACCCTAGAGTAGATACCATACTGGCCGCCGATGTTTCAACGGAAGGGAACCAGGGTGGCCGACCACCCGATAATTTTATTATTATCTCCGGTTCCTGTGGAGGTCAAACCGGTAAATAAGAATGGTCGTAATATCACGGTAGAATTTGCGATGGATGATGCTGAAGAAAGTCGACCGGTGGGGAGTATAGATGTTTCGATAGGAGACGTCAATGGAGGCCTGACGGTGCCGACGGAGATTAAAGAGGTAGGTGTTCCTATCTCACAAGAGGAGGGATTGTTGTTGGACATAGTAGTAGTCCAACTATACTGTCGTTTTGGGATAAGTTGGTAGGTGCTGGTGGAAAACCTACAGTAGCACAAACTATTGGCGAGTTGGATGTTGAGGTGAAGACTGAGGATGTTCTGTTGAGAAGCGACAGTACGTTACCGGAGATTCGATTTTCAGACCGGATCCACGATGCGATTGACGCTAAGTTGGCAACATCTCTTATTATTCGCTTACTAGGCAAATCCATTGGGTATAGGGCCTTACTTAACTAAATTCATGCGTTGTGGAAGCCGGCTGGGGAATTGAGCCTCGTTGATCTTGACAATGACTATTATCTCGTTCGGTTCGCTAATGAAGATGATTTTCACAATGTTTTGTCGGGAGGTCCATGGGTCATTTGTGGAAGTTATTTGACTGTTCAACCGTGGCATATATATTTTTTTACCTCAGAATCTCATCCTTCGTAAATTGTGGACTGGGCACGTTTGCCGAAACTTCCTTATAGGTATTATACAAAGAGTTTGTCTTGATACATTATTGCGGCAATTGGTAAGGTTGTTCGTGTGAATTATAATACGACGGAAGAAAAGCAAGGTAGATTTACGAGACTAGCAATCACTGTTGATCGTAAGAAACCTCTGGTTTTAGGCATTGTTATTGATGGGCAGAGGCAGGATATTGAATATGAAGGTTTACCTTCGATATGCTATAAGTGTGGTAAATATGGCCATGCGAGGGATACATGTAGAGTGGTACTGGGGACTGAGGCTGAAGGGGTTAGTAATGTTGATAGGCAAGATCCTAGTGAATTGTATGGGCCATGGATGCAAGTGATTAATAGACGACGAAGGAATGTGATGCAAAAGGAGCCCACATCAAGAGAAGACAATAAATCTAAGGACAAGAATATTTTCGATTCTCGGTTTGTTATCATTGCTTATTACTTAGTGCATGAGGGGAATAGGGATAATGATGGTTCGGTGCTTCGTAAGGTAAATAGTAGTGATGTCTATGAGGGAACGACGTTGGCATAAGCTAAATCGATATAGCCAACTAGGGGGCTCAAGGGGTTGTTTCCTCAAGTAGAGTGCAGACTCTGGCCGGTAAAGAGGTGAGAAAGGCTTCGACTATGAATTGTCATTAGAGCCCAGCACAAGTTGCGTTGCAAGGAAATGTTGTAGCGTTGAAAACATCGTTAAATTTTGATAAACATATTGTTGTCTAGGTGTTGGATTCGGTGGAGAGTTAAGTGCCTCGGGAACCTAAGGGGCATATTTTGCTGAACTCAATTAAAGGGGTACAGAGTAAGAATTCTAGTAAGAAACAAGGTCTTGGGCAGAGAATACAAAAACGAGGCCTTAAGCAGAAAAAGTGAGATAATCGAGGAGGTACAAAACCTGCACTTGCTTCGTGCTTAGCTAACATGGTTACGAATTTAGATAAAGCAGATGCTGTTGAGATGGTACGGTAGGATGCTACTCAACCCACACTAGCAGATGATGGTGATCAGGTGATGTGGAGATCGAACACAGCTTTTGAGCAGCCAAAGGCGACAGACATGCATTTTAATCTGTTGCTTTCTTTTATTAATCTTTTTAAATGGTTAAGATTATTTATTGGAATGTTTAAGGTGCTTTTGACCCTGGTTTTAATAGATCTTTTAAGTTGTTGGTTAAGAAATAGAGGCATGATATTGTTGCGGTGATGGAACCTCGAATCACTGGGGTAGAAGCTGATAAGTTTATTCGCAGAATGGGGTTTGAGTTTTCTTATAGAATAGAAGCACAAGGATTTTTTGTGGCATTTGGGTTTTATGGTGTGACTCGGTGCAATTGGATGTGCTTGCGATTTCAAAATAGTATATTCATGGGTATTGTTAGGTTATGAGTGGTGGTGGTGGTGGTGGTGGTTTTTTTGTATCTTTAATGTATGCTAGTCTGGTTGCTGGTATACGTCACTCTCTGTGGGATCATTTGAAGGTTTTGGAACTAGAGGATGGATCCTCATGGGTTTTAGGGGGCGATTTTAATGTGATTGGTGGCTTGGATCAGCGGCAAGGAGGTTCTCAGTGTCGTTCTAGTATCTATCATCAGTTTTGTAACTTTATGTTTGATACTAGGTTGATTGATATAGGGTTCTATGGACCCAGGTTTACTTAGAAGCGTGGTTCTTTGTCGTAATGCTTGGATAAATGTATTTGTAACACCGGCTGGTATGAGTCTTTTGCTTCGTCAAAAGTCTTTTATCTGTTGAAATTGGGCTCCGATCATAAACCCATCATGCTTGATACTGGGAGTAGAGATGGTTTTTTGGGAGTTCGACCTTTTCGTTATATTGTTGCATGGAACGATCATCCAGATTTTCCTAATCTTTTACAGAGGATTTGGTCTCAAGAGAGGGATATGTAGGCAAATATGACTAGTTTTCAGAAAGAGAGTAGGCAATAGAGTATGGAGGTATTCGGTCATATTGGTCGGCGCAAAGCTATATTGTTAGCTCGCATCCGGGGAGTTGAAAAGACATTGGAGTCTTCGAATAGCTTGTATCTTGAGCAGCTAGAGGAGGCTTTAAAAAGAGAATTGGATATGGTCCTTATTCAATAGGAGAGTTTTTGGCATCAAAAGGCGAGGAGTATGTGGATTAAAAAAGGGGATAGGAACACGACCTTCTTTTATACGGTGACTATGGCACGACGTAAACGTAACCGGATTCATATGTTGAGGTTAGAGGATGGGGCATGGTGTGAGGACTCGGAGTAGCACAAATCGTATGCAACCTAATTTTTTCATAAAATGTTTACGAATGAAGTTCAACAGCCGTGGATCATAGATCTCACGGGTTCCTTCTACCAGCTCACGGCAGATGAGTTTCAGCCATTAATGGCCATAGTCACCACGAAAGAGATCCGTAGGGGGTGTTCTCTATAGAACCGTTGAAGTCGCCAGGTGTAGACGGATTACATGTGGCTTTCTTTTAGAAAAATTAGGATATGGTAGAAGCTTCCGTGTGTCAGTTTATTCAGAAATTCTTCGAGGATGGAGTCCTTGAGGATTGAGTCAATCAAACATTACTTGTGTTGATTCCAAAGGTAGAGGTACACGAATTTATAAGACAATTTAGACTGATCAATTTGTCACAGTTCTCTATAAATTTATTACTAAGCTTTTAGTTTGTCGACTGAAACCTTATTTGCCTAAGTGGGTTTCGTCTACTCAAGCGAACTTTGTTCCTGGCCAACCTATTACAGATAATATAATTATTGCACAGGAAGTTATGCATTCTATGGCTTCTAAGTCGAGTCAGTTGGCATAGATGGCCATTAAAGTCAACTTAAAGAAGGTTTATGACCGATTCGAGTAGGACTATATTGAGGAGACTTTATTTGCGGCGGGGATACCTGCCAAGATCATTGATCTCATTATGACGTGTGTTCGTTCAGTATCTACGCAGATCCTATGAAACGGAGAGTTGACGAAATCTTTTAAACCAACTATATCAATAAAAGAGTTCAGTCGAGGGATTGGAAGCCTATTCAGCTAGCTCATAAGGGCCCAGATTTATCTCATCTCTTTTTTGCGAATGATATAGTGTTTTTTGCGGAAGATTCTCTATAGCAAGTGATGATTATTAGAGAAGTCATGGATCGATTCTGCACCGCGTCGGGACACAAGGTCAGTGTTGCTAAAACGTAAATTTATTTTTCTCAGAACTGTTTGGATGCTTGTAAAGTAGATATTGCGCAGAGTTTTGGATTTAAGGAGATAGATGATTGGGGGAGATATCTAGGTGTACCGCTTTTACATCGACGTATCTCAAAGGCTACTTATTCTTATCTTTTGAAGAAAACGAGTTCCCAATTACCAGGGTGGGCGGCGAAATCATTGTCCCTATCCAGGAGAATTACGCTAGCCAAAGCGGTGCTTCAGGCTATTCTGGTATATGTCATGCAATCTTCGTGGCTACTGAAAGACAAGTGTGAGGAGATAAAGAAATTGATCTGTCGGTTTGTGTGGGGAACAGGTGAGGGTAAATCAACCATTAGTTTGGTTTCGTGGTGAATGGTTAAACAACCTATTGAGGAGGGGGTCTCGGTTTTAAGGATCTCCACCAATAGAATAGCGCATTCTTAATAAAAATTGGATTTCAAATGATATCAAGGGAAGACAGGTTGTGGGTGCAAGTGTTGAAAACCAAATGTAAATGGGAGGAACCTTTACTATTAGTGATTAACCGGAGTAATTGCTCGAGATTATGGACGAGGTTGAGTAGTTGTTGGGATGATATCAAAGAAAGTATAGTCTGGAATATTAGAGATGGGGCTCAAACTAATTTTTGGTATAATAATTGACTTACTGATCATGGTCATTTGGCTTTCTCATGCACCTCGAATGTGGTTTCCCATTCGTCGATGGTGTCGAACATGGTTTCTGACACCGGTGGGTGGGATTAGGAGAGGATAGTGCCGTTTTTACCGTCAAATATTGTAGAAGAAATAGCTACTGAGAAGCCTCTTCAAGTGCATTTGGGTGTGGATAAGCCAGCTTGGCAGTGGGAGAATAAGCGTGTATTTTCTATGAGTTCGGCATATAATTTTCTGATTCATAGGGATACGATGAAATCTAATTCTAAATGGCGTAAGATTTGACAGATGCAAGTACCTCAACGTATCCGGGTATTTTTATGGCTTACAGTTCATAAACGGCATCTTACAAATGTGGAGACATTTGGTTTTGTTGGATGAGTGTGAGATTTTCCATGTGAGAGCGGAAGATATTGACCATGTTCTTAGGCATTATAGGTTGGCGCCAAGCCTATGGGCGAGGATTGTTAAATCGGATCATCTTGGGATTTTTATGAGCATGCCATTTGATGATTGGTTACTTCACAATGCTTGTGCTCGGTCGATTATGATGATGCAGGATGGCCACTGGAATATTCGTTTTGCTGTGATATGCTTGTTGATCTGGAAGGATAGGTGTAGTGTGATATTGGATTTGGGTTACATCCAACATGGGGATGTTTTGGAGCGGGGGCATCGGCTGGTTGAAGAGTGCTTGCAGGTCTCTGTTGCTTCTAACCAGGGAGTGGTCGATAGGCTTTTAGCTCTTTTACCATGGCTCCGGCTGTTGACAGGGTGGGTTAAAGTGAATGTCGATGCGACGGTTAAGCCTGTGGATAGACAGGTAACGATCGGGAGAGTGTTTAGAGACGATCAGGGTAACTGGTTATTTGGGTTCTCGCATTTTGTTGGTCGATGTTCTGTTCTTCTTGCTGAGTTGTGGGTGCTACATGGTGCGCTTGTGCATGCTTGGGAGTTGGGATTTTGGTTAGTAGAGGTTGAGACCGATAGTTTGGAGGTACTCAACATTATTGCTCGCAAATCGAATGCATTAGCTGAGAGTGGATTGGTGGAGTCGATTTGGAGTTGTTGCGAAGGGATTGGGGAATGGTGGTTCGCTATGTGCAGAGAGCGCAATGGGGTTGCCAATAGGCTAGCTGCGTTGAGTCGGGATGGAACCAGGGCTAACTATACTTTCCCGGAATCGCCAAGTGTTATGGTGGCCTTAGTTGCTGAGGAGCGAGATGGGTGTATGACTCGGAACCGTGATGTGCACGAGTGGACTAGTGAGGGTGCTGTGGTGCGGTCCAACGTACACGAGGACTCAGGATGTTGAGGACTTTAGGTTCTTTGATTTGATTGTTTTTAGGATTCTAGCTTAATGTTGTTTGTTTATTTTTGTTCTTATTAGCTGATTATCATGGGTACTCTTTTCTCCATTTAAGTGGAGGGGATTTTTAGCGAGGCCTATGGTAATACCACATTCTTTACCAATATATATATATATATATAACATGTATACGATGGATTATCTCAGAATATATATAATACAAATTATTAATATATTAAATTTTAGGTTGTAAGATATTTTATTTAGAAAATTCTAGAGTAAATGTCATGTACCGATATGTACCACTAATTATATGTACTGATATGTATAATTAATTATTTAATAACTTTTGAAATCATGGGACCTAAAACGTGATTATTCTTTTTTTAGAATAAAATACATTAAAACACTTTTCGGGATACTTTTCAGATTCTTTTAATTTTTTGTCCACTTTTTATTTTAATAACTTTATTATTTTTAAATTAAAAAATAAAAAATATGGAAAATGGTAAAAAAGTGTTTTAACACATTTAATTCTAAAAAAAGAATAATCGTGTTTTAGATCTCATAATTTCAAAAATTATTAAAATAATTAATAGTGCATATCAGTGCATATGATTAATGATACAAATCGATCCATTTTATTTGATTGGATAAAATTTTGTATACTCATTGGGTAGATGACCTAGTTGATATGGTATATTGAATGGTCAAACTCATTAAATTTAATGTAGAAATAAATAAGATAATGACCCCATTAAAATCAACATTAAATTTTTCACACTAAATTTTAAGTGATAATGGCAATTGCCTCATCCATTTAAAATTCTAAATGATAATTTATCAAATTCATCATTTTGACCTTAAATGATAATGTTTCAAATTTATCCTTTTTAACTTTTATAATTTATATTTTATTCACGTATTATGCACGTAAAAGTTTGAATAAATTAAAAATATTTAACTATTTATTGGGTGTAAAAAAATTCAATTATAAGTATATGTTCATAGAAATAATACTTTGAATCGATAATTAACTTGATTCAAACATCATGTGTATAAAAGATAAAATCATATTTTTAAATACACCATTTAAATTATTAACATATACATCATACAAAAAGTCGTGTTATACGAGATTAGGTACTCTTTTGGATTCTCAAATATTTTTGGATTGATACTGAAACGATATTGATTATATTAATATTAAATTTATTTTTTAGATTCTCAAATGTCTTACACTAAATAAAAAAAAGGACAACCGTTGTCAATTGAGTCTTGGTACCATTGTTACCAGGGATATAGTCACTTGTGAGGTGGGAGGGGTTGTTGTCCCTCTAAAACTTTTTAGTATAACGACATTTTAGGTTATTTTTAGTTTAAATTAATTAAGACATTTTTCCTCTAAATTTTTTGATTTAAATACTTAATTCGAGAAATGGTTCTCTTATAGTAGCATGATAACCTGAGAAACATAAAAGGGTAATAGAATTTTTTTTAAGAAAATAATTAAAGTCTGTCATTTCATTCGTAGCTGATAGTAGATGAACAGAATCAATAAGTTTAAAGGGTTGCATTTTCATAAAAATCAAGGTGAGATAAAGCTTAAACTCATAAATTTTAGTGGTTCATATATGATATTTTATTTTTAATTTGATTGAAAAAAATAGTAATCTATTAGGATTTTGGAGGAATTGCATCATGATAGTACAATAAACTAAAATATATTTGAGTTAGCTTAGTTTCTCTTCTTATTATATTAAAAAATAAATTATTAATTATGATACATTTATAGTTTTGAAAATTATTTATTGTGTAAAGATGTATTAATTGTATTATATTTACAATCTTGAAAATTGTTTATAAATAAAAGATTCATTAATTGTTTTGAAAATTATATATTAAAAAATATTGTGTTATTAATTGTCTCAGGTCTTACTTCAGCTGAGTAGATAACCCAGTGAATAGATGTTGCATTACCCTATTTGATTCTATCTAGAAAATACTATATAAAGCATGTTCGTCTTTGAGTCGACGACATTAATTGATTTTGTGCGACATCGTACACATAAATTTATTGTTTTTATTCAATAATACGCAACTAGAACATATTAAATTTCAAGAATAGTTTCCAGAATGCATGCATGTATGTTTCCAAAGCAAAACGTAGTTATTACCTTAGCCCAATATTAATTTCAACGTTCCATTTCCAAAGATACGCTTTTGCAACTTAATGGCTAATTTTATTCCCTGCAAATTGAACACTATATATAAAGTTTCTTCGTGATCCCCTGGAATTGGCATTCAGATTAAAGCAATTCAGAAAAAAATGGTATTTTATTTGCAAGGTGCACAACATATATTAACAAAAAGTTATAACAATTAAAAGTTTTGAACTAAATTATAATTCAAACATCAATATGTTTTATTTTCTTAAACCCACCGTTTCAATTAATTAAATGTTTTGTATGTGATATGTGATGTATTTTTTATGTTAGTGTCTATTGTTTTTTTTTTATCTTTTATCACTAATAAGATAGAAGAAGTAAATAAATGTAAAACTTTGACTAAAGTTTAGTGTTAAATTTATATTTTATTTCAAATTAGAAATTATCTTTTTCTACTAACATACCAAGTCATCAAAATAACGGTTCTGTGATCAATACGTAATAAATTAACAACGTAAGTGATCAAAACTTAACATTTTCAAAATTGATGACTAAAATCAAACAGTCCGAAAAGAAATGTGACTATCAGTGTTTACTCTTTTATCTTTTATAACTATGCATAATCTTTAAATTTACAATTATTACACATAATATTTAGTGTCAACTTTCCATAAAATGTTGCAATTTATTTCCATTCCATTTTTGTATTATATTTCCCAAATTAGATGAGTTTGATTGTATAAAAAAAAGAGGGGGCTATCTGCTTCACTTCCAAAATTGTTTATAAGCACATATGCCGTTTCGCTGATCATCAGAAGCAAACATGAATCCTTTGTCGATTGATCTTTCTAGCGACGCTTTCAGCCGTGAGCAGAGCGGGTCTTCTGCCACACAAAGCACAGGTATTGATCTATAACGACCTGGCCCCGGGGACGGATCTCGTCGTTCATTGCAAATCGAAGGATAACGATCTCGGTGTCCGGCATATTGCTTACAAAGGAGCAAATGCAAATGAATGTATACATGTTCCCAAAGAAAATGTATTGCCTTTTGATATTACTATTTCAACTCCCAAAACACGTATTTATTACGCCTCTCAAATACTATTCACGGAAGATTAATAATTTCAAGGATTTAATATTTAGTTAAAAATGATTTAATATTTTAATTTTTTATAATATAAAGTTAAACTATTTATTAGAAATTTTCATTTCAACCCCTTTTTATTTTTTTATTACTTTTAATTATATCATTCTTTACAATTTATATTTGTCAAACAATCAAATTATATCTGATATTTAATTTTAAGTAAAATGTGAAATGAATTAATTATTCAAAAGCACAATAAGTTTTTAAGTAGATCAAACTAACACATTAGCATTTATTATTCATCTTATCTAGAAAAGGCTATATATAAAGTGTAGAGGTTTGGTGTTTGAGTCCGATCATTGTGAAGGAAATCCTTAATTGCAACTGGAAAGATGGATAAAAAGAAAACGGTGAGAGCAGCAACTCAATCGAAAATGATAAGTCTGTCTCGGGTGAAAGAAGAAGACCCCATTGTTGTTAAGGTGCAAGGTCAGACGCAAGCCGAGGAGCTCTGCTATTGGATGGGGCAGGACACGAAGCTGCGTTATCTAATGCTCGATTACTGCGATGAACTGGTGGTGTTTTGGAGTACATGAGGTTCCATGTGGATGGTTGTCGTGTAAAGCCCGACAAAACTCCCAATGATCTGGGGATGGAGGATGGTGATATCATCGATGCTAACTCCGAGCAGATTGCTGGTTGATTCTTCTGTTTGTTTTAGTCTCTGATGTTTCAATGTCGTTTAAAGCTTCTTCTTTTCTTGGAATATTAAGCTTAAAAATGGTATTAAGGGAATTTAATTAGTGGTGCATTGGCTGATTTGTTTTCTTTTAAGTATGGTGGCAAAAAGGCTAAATTATGGTCAGGTTGTTTTTGAGATTTTAGTGGCCCTAGGACGAACTTAAAAGTTGGGTCATAAATTAGGGATTTAAATTTCAGTTACGATCGTATATTCAGTCATGTTGCGTTTATCACGGTTTCAGACATATCAAATGTTATTTCTATCACTGCGGGTATCGCAGTGGTGAAATTTTTTAATAACATATGCTATTGTGGACATAACGGTTTTAAGTATTGTGGTTTTGTATGGTGTCTCTACCGCTATATAACAATTCCTGTTGCGGTTACATACCCCTATTTAAATACATGTCTATAATATAAGTATTAAAAAAATAAATTTTAAGAGTACGTGTATAATAATAAGTATTGAAAAAAGTAAATTTTAAGAGTATGCTCATAATAATAAATAGTAGGAAAAAATAGGCCCCTAATAACAAGCATTAAAAAAATTAATTTTAATATTTATTATTATGAGCATACTCTTAAAAATTAAATTATTTTTAATACTTATTATTAGAAGCCCGATTTCCCTCAGTATTTATTAATATGAGCATACTCTTACGATTAATGTTTTTTAATACTTGTTATAGGGGCCCTCAAAATTTATCCAAATATATATATATATTTATCACTATATTTTTTTATCTATCCGCAAGAGCTAAAAATTATACTTTTTAATTTTTTTAAGCGCGGCGGCACTGTTCATATGATATGGCTATGTAAACAATCACTGGCATTGAACAACTAATCCCATATTCAATTTCCATGTTAAATACTTTGGAATCCAAATGAAATTTACGATTGTCAAAATTCAGTGTAGAATGATTTTTATTTGAGTGATTATATATTAATTTCAATTTTTACGAGTAGCTGAATTTTTTATTATGGGATTTTTGTCATAATATTTTTAAATTTTATTAGAATTTTAGTTTTATTTTACCCGATGAGATTAATTCTAGCTTTAAAGATGGGCAACCATTTAATTCTTTCCAAACAATCTATGTAATTTAAAAAAAAACAAATTCACTTATATCTATAAATTGTAATTGAATAATATTTTAACCAATTTAATTAAGCTAATAAACAATGCGTGTATATATGTTTCCAATCCAAATATTTTGCTTTTTCATATAATATGATTTCAACTCCCAAAACACGCCTGCAAATAGCCATTTATTAAGACCCGTCGATATTTATTTCATGAGAAAAAGAAAAAAAAAACAATATATATTACAAATTATTAATATATCAAAATTTATATAGTACGATATAGGACAATTTTTACGTATATATACTGATTTGTAAATTTATTTATCAAAATACATTTAAAAGTGATATATTTATGTAAAACTACCATTCTAAAGATGGTTAGAATGGAAACAATCACACCTCCTTTTTAAAAAAAAAAACATCACATTTCATAAGAAAATGTAACCATGAAAAGAAATTTAGGGTGCGTTTGTTTTAAGTAATTGATTTTACGAAAAATATTTTCCTCTTTTTCTAGTGTTTGGTTGGGGCTAAATGAATTCAACCGAGTTAAGTGATTTTACGGTTTTATGTATTTAATATTAATATAATATTCTAGTATTAAATTTTAAAATATTTATATTTTGTTATTAATATTTTGTTAATAAGTAACTAATATAATCAATAATATAATATCTTAACAGATTGGTTGTTTACATATTGCAGCTGACAGTTACTCCGACTGACTATGTATCCTCGGAGACCTGGACAAACTGAATGTGATGTGCGCATCAATCCATTATGTATTGATTAAGTTTCAAGAAGACATCGCCATGTTAGTATTTGAATTGTTGCTTGCAGTTTGGGAAATTTCTCTGTTCTAGTTTGTACTCTGATTCAGGTATTGGATTGAAAGATAAATTGAGTGTTCCATCATCCAGTTTGGGAAAGTTTTTCTGTTTCAGTTTTTTAGGGTTTTATACTCATATCGTATAAAGTTGCTTTTGTAACACTCTAAAATGTATATAAAAAAAAAAAGGAGAAAAGGGATGAAAAATGCCAGCCAAGGGGTTTGAACCCGTGACTCCTGGCTTGGCAAAGTTGATCTTTAACCAACCGAGCAAAAATAATCTACAATTTAGTCTGCATCGTTTTTGTGTTAAGCCATATTTTAGATGTTTGACTCGATAATAAAGGTCCGATTCTTCACCTACCATATTGAATGCCATTTCAATATGAAAAATATCATATCTATGATCTGAAAATTTCTCCCCAACACCCAAAATCGTTCGGCCACTGATCTGTCCCACCGCAATGTCGTGGCATGCACCATCGCCTTTATTGTGTCCACCATCGCACCCTGATCTCTGTCCTCACCACCACTCGATGTTTAACACAACCATCTGGCGTGAGGATCGTTCTGAAAGACCGGCGAGAAAAGCAAGCATTGTCCTTTGTCTTTTGCATTTTTCGGCCACCTCTGCCGTCTTCTTGTCGCACGGCCTTCGGATCTGAGTTCCCGGTGTTGAGGCCAGCAAAACTCAGGTGGCCGATCGTCGATCAGTCGTCGATAAAGTGGATGAAATAAGGCAATGTACATGGTCCATGAATCTTTATTTGTGCCATTCAATGCTTTTTTTTTTAAGGTAAAAGGCTTGAATGTATCTTTGATCTCAGTGTATTCTCCAAGTGCAAGAAACTTCCAAGCAACTCCCCATGCCGTACATGCATGCTTTAAAAGATGAATGAATGGATTTAATGTCTTGAATCTTCCAATCTATTCATGAATGTGCATGTCTTTCTTCCAAGCTTGAAGTGGCCAACATGTAGGATGCAACTAGGACATAATTTGTAAACACAAAAATTGTACTAATAATAGATGAAAATAACATGTAAATGTTACACAAATAAAAATATAAGAACCATGTAACAACAAATAAATTAACTAAAATGTAACAACAATTAGGAACATGTAGCTTCAAATAAATTAAAATGTTCCATTTCACTCAAATATGTTCACATGCAACAAATTGCATGGCACAAGTCCAACGTCCAAAGTTTGCCCAATTTCAATTAATCAAATGAGAACTTCCTTGAATTGTTTGTCTCTTGCTCGAGTGACCGACTCTCGTGGAAGCTCGATTAGATCGACTTTGGGTGGATCCATGCTTGCATCATTAGGGGTACTAAATTTGGTGATTCAGATTTTGTCCAATCGGAGGGGGTATCGGGAGGGCTTATTGCAGTCTGGGATACTAGTTTTCTTAATGTGGAAAGGAAAATTTTAAGCAATCTTGCTATGGTCGTGGCTCTGGTTCAATTTAAGCTAAAAATTGGGGTGATTAATGTGTACGCACCGAATGATCAAAACGAGAGAAAGGAATTCTTTGCTCAATTGAATGATACTATTGAGAAGTTGGGGCTACCTGTTAAATTGGGGGTGACTTCAATACTGTGAAGTCAGAGGAGGAAAAAATAGGGGCAACTACAAATTTCAGTTCGATGAGGATGTTTACAGAGTTCATTCAGGATAGGAATCTAGTTGACTTACCTTTATCTGGCAGTTCATATACGTGGTGTAGAAGGGGAGATTCTATCTCAGCGTGTAGACTCGACATGTTCCTTATTTCCCCTGATGTTCTTATGTGCTTTCTACAGGTTGTTCAAAGTGCGTTGCCAAGAAGTCTATCAGATCACAATCCAATGTTATTGAAAGGTGAGAAAATGGTGTGTGGGGCTCGACCATTCAAATGGTTTCGCGCTGGGTTGAAGATCAGGGATATATATTGATATGATTAATTCAGTCTACTAAAAATGTAAAGGGAAGGGAATTGGTGCTCTCCTGAGGGAATTGAAGTGTGCATCGAAGCTGTGGGTTAATGAAGCTCAAGCCAAGGAATCTGAGTCTATCGAGAAAATAGTAGAAAAGATTGCCTCCCTCGAAGCTTCTGTTTTGAGTTTGAGTAACAATGGAGCAGTTTTGGCTAAAATTCAGTCCCTTAAAGCTAAACTATGGATGCGATACAGGAGGGATGAAAGAGAGTGGTTGCAAAAATCTCGACTGAAGTGATTTAGTGAGGGAGATAAAAATACAAAAAAAAATTCATGTAACAGCTTTCATAAGAGGCAGCTCAAACCATATTGCTTCACTACGTGTAGGGAATTCTGTGGTGACTGATCCGAAACAAATCTCATTGGCATTTGAGAATCATTTTAAGGAAAGCTACAATGAAGTCAACACACTTCCGGAGAAAGATTTGGGTGTGCAGTTCAAAAAGTTGTGTTCGTCCTCTGGTAAAGCGATTGAAGCTCCGTTTTCAGAAGATGAAGTTTGGATGGTTATCAAATCGGCATATGGCTCACGTGCCCCTGGGCCTGATGGATTTAACTTGGACTTTTTAAAAAAGTTTTGGCATCAACTTAAGGGAGGCCTAATGGAGTTTTTTTCTGCGTTCTATAAGGGGATAATGAAGGTTAAGTCCATGAATCAATCCTTTTATCACTTTAATTTCGAAGAAGATTGCTCCAGAAGGAATAGATGATTACAGACCTGTTTCCCTTGTGGGAAGTTTGTATAAAATTTTAGCTCGGGTTCTTTCAAGGAGAGTGGCGTCTTGTTTAAACGAAGTGGTAGGGGAAAGCCAGTTCGCATTCACTGCTGGGAAACAAATTGCATACTATTCTCTAATTGCGAATGAGCTTATTGATGATATAAATCGAAATAAAAGAAAAGCCATTGTGTTCAAAGCAGACTTTAGGAAGGCTTAGGATACTATAGAGTGGAAATTCCAGGATTTTGTTCGGTAAAAGATGAAGGAAGTAGATTAACCTGTGTATTTAGACTCCTTCCATTTCTGTACTTGTGAATGGTTCCCCATGTAATGTGTTTAACATTGAGAGAGGCCTAAGGCAAGGTTGTCCACTTTCACCAATGCTATTTAATTTAGTTGGTGAAGCCTTGAGTGGTTTGATGCATAAAGGAGCGGATACGGGACTGATCAATGGTGTTCTTGTAGGGAATAGTGATGTGTTCACAGAGGCAAATGAGGATATGATTCGAAATACGAAACGATTATTAAGAATGTTTGAAGTTGCATCAGGGCTGAGGCTTAATCTGAAGAAGACTAAACTGTATGGTGTGAATGTTGAGGAACGGATTATTAAGGAATGGGCAGCAAATATTAAATGCGGCAAAATTGGGAAAATATGGTAAACCACCTTTAATTTTAGGGAAGTAGGGTGTCTTTGACCATATTTTGCCGTATTCTCCCAAATATGGTCAAAGGCACCCTACTTCCCTAAAATTAAAGGTGGTTTACCATATTTTCCCAATTTTGCCATTAAATGCTGCAGGGATAAGTTTCCTACTCAATATCTTGGTCTTCCTCTGGGTTGTCATAGAAATTCTATGGAAATTTGGAAGCCTATCGTTGATAAATTCCAATCTAGACTTAATCAGAAGAATGGGTGCAAGGGGAAGCTTCTACTCAAGATCTTTTAATTAAGTAGAAATGAAATTATGTTCAACTGTAAGGTGTGCAATGAAGAGCAAATTTTCCCATCTATTACTGATTTTAGTATATGTCCGAATGCCAATGCTATTAGACAATTACCACCTCAGAGACCTGTCATTGCTTCTTGGTCTGCTCCTTCTATTGGTACATTGAAGTTCAGGGGTGTTATGGGGCCGCCGGTATAGGGGGAATCCTGAGGGACCACACTGGTAAAACTTTGACGAAATTTTCAAAGTTTATTGGTACGAGTCGAGTCGAGCAACGAGATTTTTTAATGAGCACGATTCGAACACTATTCAACTGGCGATCGACTCGCTCGATAAGCACTATAGTGGTATTAATTTGTTTTTCATTTTCTAAAAGAAATGAGTTGTTTTAATTTGTTAAGTATTTATTAGTATTTTGGTATGATTCAAAGTTCAAGTCTCATCAAATGACTTTTTTAAAAAGATTTTATACAATGAACTTAAATTTCAAAATTAATCTTAAATATTATTTAATAATTAATAAAAGTGATTTTTTTATAAATTTTCAACTAAGTCACTGTCTAGTTAACCCATGATTGAGGTAAGTTTTCGTCCAGCCGAATAATTTTTTTTGAGTTAGTCGAGTTGACAAACCTTATTTTATCATTCAAACTTCATTTGAAAATTTTTTGAGTCGAGTTGTTTAAGTTTTTGTTCAAATTTAAAATTTTAAGTATTTTTAATGTTATAACACTGATTGGTTTCAATTTAAACGATTTTCTATAATCATATACATTATACATATATATTTCTTTATTTTTTTTCCCACAAATGCGAGTAAAATTTATAATGTTATTTAATAAAATAAATCAAACTATAAAATAAAGATTTTTGGTGTTATCATTCGATATCAGATCTATTACCCAATTAATCTAAATTTAATTATCATATCGACTCATTTTGAGATTATTGCAGGTGCTAACTCTAGAGTAACCTTAAGCTCTTTACTGCCTTAAACAATGGAAATAAATTTACCTCTTATTATTTTTAAATGTTAAATATGCATTTTTAAGGAAATTTCTACAATAGACAACGCACACCGCTGAACTCACTAACGCAATACGCCGCTGAACATTATTAATTCTTTAATGACTTTTAAATGATTATTAAAAGTTTTAAATGCTTGGTATGAAATTAATCATATTTTAAAAAAAATTAAACGAAATATTCCATGCACCATTCTCACCACCTCATCTATGGTCCTGCCTAATTAAATAAAACTACATCATTTTTATTTTTCGTATAATATTTTCTTATAAGTTAAAATTTACAAATCATCATCTTCTTCCTATTCCTGATATATCAATTCTAACATATTAATAAATAAAATCCAAAAATGACAAAAAACCCCACACAAATAAAAAATAAACATAAAATAATTAATTTTAATATGTTAAAAACTTTAAAATTAAACGCAAAAGGAATCCTTTTGATCAGTTTTCTCAAAAAGGGTTTTTTTTTTTTTTTTGTGTGTGCGCGCGCGCAAAGGGAGCAGTAGATAAATTAAGAAACCATTATGTTACGGTACATCAAATTCAAAACACATGAAACAATAATTGCAAAAACCAGTAGTTTTCACATTGTGCAGTTTAATTTTAGGGTTTTTAACCGATTAAAATTAATTATTTTATTTTTGTCTCTTTTGATTTATGGATTAAGTTTTTAAGATGTTTTTTTTTAATTTTATTCATTAATATATTAGAATCAATACATGAGGTATAAGATAGAAGATGATGATTTGTAAATTTTAATTTATAAGAAAATATTATGTGAAAAATAAAGACGATGTGGTTTTATTTAATTGTGTAGGACCATGGATGAGGTAGTTAGAACGGTTTATAGAATAATTTCTTCTAATTTTCTTTTAAAATATGATTAATTGCATATCAAGCCTTTGAGATTTTTAATAATCATTTAAAAGTCATTAAAAAAATTAATGGTGTTCAACAATGTATTGCATTAATGGTGTTCAGCGGTGTGTGTCGCCCGTTCTAGACTCATTCATTTTTTTAATAATCATAATGTGATTACAAGATAATATATGTTCATACATATCTTAACCCTTTGACAGTGTACACACACCATGCAAACTAAATGATTTGAACTCGGGCCTCCTAGGATGAACATCATTATCTTTCCGGCGAGACCACTTGTTGAGTTTAAATATGCATATTGTTTCTGTTTGAGAATTAGAAGTTAAATAAATAGTTATTGTATAGTAAAATTCGATTTAAAATTAAAACACATCTTTATTCTTTAATCATTTAAAAAAACAGCAAAAGCTGTGTCTGTAGCAATCTATAGGAAGCTAAACAGTAAAGAATTAAGCTGGGGGTGCCCAAGAGTAACAAATTGTAGGATTAACCAACAAGCAGGGACCATCGGGCCTTACTTTCCACACGCAATAATCGCAAAATAATTGTTCCCTCACTTGTACGTAGATGTCAAACCGATGCGTTGTCCTGTTCCATTGAAAGGTGCAGTGAAACAAGGTGTTCCTCAAAACGCTTGCGCGAAAGTCGAATTCGTAGTAGTTGCCGTAAGTAATATGTTGGACGCCGAGATCGTCGTTCTTCGATTTGCAATGGATGGTGAGATCCGTCCTTGGGGCCAGGTCGTTATAGATCAATACCTACGCTTTGTGCGGCACGATGATGTTTCCGCTCGCGGCCGAAAGCGATATTAGAGAGAGCAACAAGATGATCAACGACGGATTCATGTTTGCTTCTGATGATCAGCAAAATGGTATATGAGCTTATAAACGATTTTGGAAGGGAAGCAGACTGCCCTCATTTGATAAAATCCAGATCATCCAATTTGGGTAATATAATACAGAGATGGAAATAACTTGCAACATTTTATGGAAAGTTGACACCTAATATTTTTGTGTAATATTGTAGATGTAAAGATTATATATAATTGTAAAAAATATAATTATAATAATATTTTCTTAAAAATTGGTATGCTTTATTACTCAAGAAAAAGTATAAATCTGATAAATATGAACAAAATAACCTAAGAAAATCAGATATCTTTTACAACAATGCCCCAAATTGTACAAAGTTGTAAATTTATAAAGTCAAAATTATCAAGACCTATATCCTTAACCTTGACACTAACAATTTCTAAGAATGTGCTCCCATAAATTTTTGGGTAAACTACACGAAATACCACTAAACTTTAAGATCTGATTCGATTACATCACTGAACTAAAAAATGATATCATTATACCACTAAACTTTAGTAAAAGGTCTAATTATACCATTAGACTTTAAAAGGTTCAATTATACTACTAAGCCGTTTTGGGCTACGTGGGACATCAAAGCAGTCGTACCAAAACGATGTCGTTTTGGTTCATGGTTCACATCACCTAGTGGTATAATTGAACTTTTATTAATGTTAAGTGGTATAATCGAACCTTTTACTAAATTTCAGTGGTATAATTGAATATTTTATTAAAGCTCAGTGGTATGATCAAACCTTTTACTAAGATTCAATGGTATAATAATATCATTTCTTTTAATTCAGTGATATAATCAATAAGATCCTAAAATTAAGTGATATTTTGAGTAGTTTACCCTAAATTCTTTGAAAAGGAACAATAAAAATGCTTATGAGTTTCCGTAGCAATACCACAGATAATGCACATGTTATCAATATTTGATAACAAATATTAAAATTTTCAAAAGAATAGTTTCCCAAAATAGTTTTTCTCCTGTATCTAATAATATGTTTCTTTTGTTGGTCAATGACCTTTTAAAAATTAGAAAATATTTATTAAAATAGTTTTGGTCAATGACCATTTAAAAATTTTAAAACATTCATTAACTTTATTAAATTATTATAAAATGATCATTAATTTTTTTAAATTTTTTTATAAAATATTCATTAAATTTGATTGAACTATTACAATATTCATTATAATAATCAAATTGTTACACAATTTTATAACATCTAGTGACCATATTCTAACAGCTCAAAAATTTAATAATCATTTTATGACTTTTCAAAGGTTAATGACTAAAACAAAAAAATTTCACAGTGTACTTACTATTGACAGACTTATACATTTTAGAAAAGGCACAATCAAGTTCAAGCTGCCGACAGACATTCTACCTAAAGGGTGAGAAAAAATCATTTCGACTTTAATTTTTGCGGTGTAAGAATCCTTCGAATTAAAAAAAATAATTAATTTCTTAAAATTTTTCACATTCAATTAGGCCCTTAAACCAAAAAATAGTTCAATTAAGTCATTGAACCAAGAAATTGAATCAATTAAGCCCGTTGACCAATTTTGATCATTAAATATTGATAATTTTTTAGATATTACTGGCACATGATACACTACAGTTCTATTATGTTGCATTTATTTTTTTCAAAAAATATTTTTTTATAAATTTTATAAGTCTTTTAGTAATTTTAGAACTTTTAGAGAATTTAATAAATAAAATAAAAAATTTCTGAAAATTTCAAGTAGAAACACTGTGATATGGCGCACTGCTCCAACAGACCCTAAAAATTGTCAATATTTAATGGTTAAAATTAGTTAAAGGGCTTATATAACACTTAAAAAATGTGTTAGGAGTTGCTAGTTGTGGGGCTCAAACACACAACCTAGTGTATGTTTAGCAGTGTACCCAGCCAACTGAGCTAGACGCTCTTAGTGTAATGTTTCCCCAAAATTTCTTTTGAATTAAAATTAGGTTGGGGGTATCAAATAATAAATGAACCAGTTGACCCCTCATTTCCAGATTATCCGAACCAAAATACCCAAACCCCCCAAATATCGATCTCATCAAACCATTTCGGCCACCCCTCCGAGCCAGCTCATCGTTGGGCCGTGTGCGTCACGCCGGCACATTTGTGATCGCCGGACAAGCTAGATCAAAACCCCCAAGGTCACCCGTGCTGTCACCTCGTCGTTCGTCGGCAATTTGGGATTAAAGGTTCAGCGAACCTAGGGCTAACCCGTTCGAAATTTTGGTGTTTTTTGGCCACTTCAGTTGGCATTTCGAGGAACGATCACCAGTTTAGAGCTTACGTCCAAAGGACCTTCGCCGGCGTTTAAGCCGATTAGGTAAGAAAGGTAAGCTTCAGTCGTTTTTCGAGTTGATTCATGTGTTTTTGGGTTGTTTAATTGATACAAGCTTGAAATCTGGCAAAAAACGTTCATTTCGGGCTCCACACGCCGGCAGGGCGATTTTTGACCGCCTGGGATGGTGGTCTGGTCAAACCGGGCCTGAACCGGCCTTAAACTAATTTTTCCTTGAACCGATCTTGCTTTGACCCGATCCGACCCGGCCCATTGATCGAGTTAACTCAGTAAGTCAACCCGACCGAGTCAGCCTAGTGAGTTAACTCGCCAGGGTTAAACCTTTGACCGCTGATGGCAGTGTTGACTGCTGACATCAGCATTGATTGTTGACCGTTGATCAATAATGTCAGCATGACGTCAGCGTTAACTTTGACTGCAGACGCCAGCGTTGACTTTGACCAAAAAGTCAACTTTTATGAAAAGCATTGTTTTATGTTTTTTGACGTCCCGAATCAATTTTTGAAGTCAGTTTTGTGAAATTCAAACTCGAAAGCCTCCAAATTGGACCATGAACGCGAACTTGAGTTTGTATTTAATTATTCAGTTAAAGTGAATTGCAAATAAGGATTGATTATAATGACTAAAGATAAGCGGAAAATTAGATAGTCATGAAAATTTTGATAAACTGCAAATGACTGTAATGCCCTGTGGGTTTGAGGCATGATTTATGTAAATCAGTCATTCTTGACACTATAATGATAATGGAAAAATACTACATGACCGTTATATTCTGAAATTCTAAATGGTTTAGATGAATTAAGTTCTCAATGTTGTATTGGCGTCATTATTCACCGTATCCCTTGTATGATAATCCCTTTCTGAAAACTGTTCAGAATCGGTAAAGTATACTTTCTGATATGATACTATGACTATCTATTCTGATTCAAAATGAAAGTTCGATATATCATTTTTGATGATTTCCTGTCCACTGGCTAAATTGATATTTTATGTGGTATTACTGGGAATATGATTTGAAGTCTTGCAGGCAGCCCTGATCAAGCTGACCTTCTGTTAGGCTTTATGCCTCCAGATATGCTTTATGCCTCCAGTTAGGCTTTGTGCCTCCAGTTAGACCTACTACGCTTTCGAGCCTAGGACCAGCCTCCAGTTAGGCCTCCTACACCTTCGGGCCTAGGACCAGCCTCCAGTTATAGGGAAAATAATTTTGGTGTTCGGTTAGAGGGTAGATAGATTAAAGGAATCCGATTAAGGATCTATGACCAATATCAGTTCTAAAGTTCCATTGGCGTTGCACGTAGAATACAATACATGTGTATTAGTGGGCATGTATGTCACATTTTATTATATGACTGAGTCTGGTTTTTAGCTATATGTAAATGAATTTTTTAATATGGTTTAACAGAAATTTTAGTTTACACTTTATAATGTATTTTTAAGAATTTTCTTTTATTTTTTGTCGTGAGTAGCTTCGGTGACCCGGATGTGACCTCCTAAATTAGGTGACCCGTTCGTCGGCAATTTAGGATCAAAGGTTCGGCGAACCTAGGGCTAACCCATTCAAAATTTTGGTGTTTTTCGGCCACCTCAATTGGCTACTCGAGGAACGGTCACCAATTTAGAGCTCACGGCTCTGAGGCTACCAAAACCCAGCCGTCTGGTTGCAGATCCAACGTTCGGACGACCTTCATCGGTGTTTAAGCTAATTAGGTAAGAAATGTAAGATTCAGTCAGTTTGCGAGTTGATTTCATGTGTTTTGGGGTTGTTTAACTGATATAAGGTTAAAATCCGGCCAAAAATATTCATTTTTAGGTTATTTTCGGCCGTGAAAGGTCGCACGTGGGCTCCACGCGCCGACATGGCAATTTTTGACCGCCTGGGACGGTAGTCCGGTCGAACTGGGCCTGAACCTGCCTTAAACCGGTCTTGCTTTGACCCGATCAACCTGACCCGTTGATCGAGTCAACTCAGTGAGTCAACCCGACCGAGTCAACATAGTGAGTCAACTTGCCCGATTCAAACCTTTGATTGCTGACATCAACGTTACCTATTGACATTAGCATTGACTGTTGACCGATGACGTCAGCATTAACGTTGACTGCTGACGTCAGCGTTGACTTTGACCAAAAGTTAACTTTTTTATGAAAATCCTTGTTTTATGTTTTTCGACGTCCTGAATCCATTTTTGAACTCAGTTTTGTGAAATTTGAACCCAAAATCCTCCAAATTGGACCGTGAACCCGAACTTGAGTTTGTATTTAATTATTTAGTTAAAGTGAATTGCAAATAAGGATTGGTTATAATGACTAAAGATAAGCAGAAGATTAGATAATCATGAAAATTTTAATAGACTGCAAATTATCGTAATGCCCTGCGGGTTTGAGGCATGATTGATGTAAATCAGTCATTCTTGACACTATAACGATAATGGAAAAAATACTACATGGCCGTTATATTCTGAAATTCTAAATGGTTTGGATGAATTAAGTTCTCAATGTTGTATTGGTATCATTATTCACCGTATCCCTTGTATGATAATCCCTTTTTGAAAACTGTTCAGAATCGGTAAAGTATACTTTCTGATATGATATTGTGACTATCTATTCTGATTCAAAAGTATAACTGTTTTATAAAATGAAAGTTCGATATATCATTTCTAATGATTTCTTGTCCACTAGCTAAATTGATATTTTCTGGGGTATTACTGGAAATATGATTTGAAGTCTTGTAGGCAGCCTTGATCAAGCTGACCTTCTGTTAGGCTTTATGCCTCCAGTTAGGCCTTCTACGCTTTCGAGCCTAGGACTAGTCTCTAGTTAGGCCTCATACGCCTTCGGGCCTAGGACCAGCCTCCAGTTATAGGGAAATTACTGTTGGTGTTCGGTTGGAGGGTAGATAGATTAAAGGAATCCGATTAATGATCTATTACCAATATCAGTTCGAGAGTTCCCTTGGCGTTGTACATAGAGTACGGTACATGTGTATTAGTGGGTATGTATATCACATTTTATTATATGACTGAGTCTGGTTTTCAGCTATGTGTAAACAAAATTTTAATATGGTTTAACAGAAATTTTAGTTTACACTTTCTAATGTATTTTTAAGAATTTTCTTTTATTATTTGCCGTGGGTCGCTCCGGTGACCCTAATGTGACCTCCTAAATTAGGTGTCCCGCATAGGCGAGTTTAGGGGGTTACAGCTTAATTGATTAAATTTCTTGATTCAATGGCTTAATTGATTAAATTTGTTGGTTCAAGGGCTTAATTGGGTGCAAAATTTTTTTGAGATTTAATTAATTTTTTTCAATTTTTTTAAAAGTTCAAGGGTTTCTTATACCCTTAATTGATTTTTTTTAATTTATCGAGCTCAAATCTAATTGAATTTGGTGCCAATATCATTTAGTCCTCGTTAGTTTCAATGATTTGTAAATTGCTCAATCTCAACAACAAAAATGCAAAAAATAAAAATAAAGAATTTCATTTTAAAAAAAATTCTAAAACATTAAAATTCTAAAAAATTGTTTGAATATATATATATATGGTAAATGATATTTTTAATTTTTTTTTTGCAAAATAATAAATTAGATGCCTTAAACAAATAAATCATCAAATTAAGTTTATCATACAAATATATTCTAATTTTCCTCTTATCTTGTTTCAAATAGAGGACATTTGACTGGTTGGCAAGCTGCTCATCTTTGTTCCCTTACATTCCCTTAGGTCATGGGTTTTAGACTTGATAGGAGCACCATTTCCTTCTCCTAGAGTTTCTCTTTCCCTTTAGGTAGGATTAAGATTAGATTTTGTTAAAAAAAGTGTTTTCAAATACCCAACGCCTTAAATTTATGTGCTCTAACTTGAAATTTAGTTATATCTTTAATTCGATATGTTTGTTTCTTTAATTTAACTTGAAAAAGAATTTATTCTATACTCAAATTTTGTTTCACTAAACTCTATTAAAAAATTAAATCAAATTTAAATAATAAAACAATAATCGTCAACTCGATTAACTAAAAAAAATCCACTTAATTTAGAGGAATACTCTCTCCTAATTATGCATGTGTACTCATATCGGAGGTCAGCCAACAAGTGCCACTTGTACTATCTGTTGTAAAGATTTTATAATTTCTGATTTGTGTTATTGTTAGATATTTCAAATTTTTATGAAATTAAAAGATATTATTTAATATATCTAAATAAAAATAAATAATAATGAAAAATGGGCTCAAAATTCATCATCCATAGGCGCATGTGAGCCCAAAATTAAAATGATCTAAGTTTTCTTAGATTACCAAAGCCCAAAATATAAAATCAAATCCAATTAATAGTCCAAACTTCAATCAATGCCCAAAACATTGACATCTAAAATCTATTAATCTTCTATGAGGTCAATTTTTTTAAAATAAATCAAACCATAAAATTAGTTTCATTTTATATAACCATTCGTTAATCGATATCAAATTTAATGAAAGACACATTAAAACTTAGAGACCGTAGAGATTTATTACGAAGATTATTAAACATGCAAATAATTGAGTCAATTTAAGTTCTTTACGAAAATAAATTCACCTTTAATTATCTGTAGCAATCTATAGAAAGCTGACCAATGCATGGGATATAATTATTTCAATAGATGGTGTGACAATAATTAATTAAGCTGGCGAACAGGGGGTCCCCAAGAGTAACAAATTTTATGATCAGCGAACAAGCAGGGACCATCGTGCCCTATTTTCCACAAGCAACGAGTACAAACGAATTGATCCCTCACTTGTCTGTAGATGTCGAACCGTTGCGTTGTTCCATTCCATTGAAAGGTGCAGTGAAACAAGGTTCTCCTGAGAAAGGATGGGACAAAATGGAACTCGATGTCGTTGCCGTAAGCAATATGTTGGACGCCGATATCGTCGTCTTTCGATTTGCAATGGACGATGAGATCCGTCCCCGGAGCCAGGTCGTTGTAGATCAATACATGTGTTTTTTTGGGCCCAAAAGCTTCGCTTACGGCCAAAAGCGACGTTAGAGCGAGCAACAAGATAATCGCCGAAGAATTCATGTTTGCTTCTGATGATCAACAAAATGGCATATGAGCTTATAAACAATTTTGGAAGTGAAGCAGGCTGCCCTCTTTTGGGTAATATAATACAGAGATGGAAATAAGTTGCAATAGTTTAGGGAATGTTGACATCCAATATTTTTTCTGTAATAATTGTAAATTTAAAGATTATATATAATTATAAAAAGATAAAAATATAATTATAATAATAGTCTTTTTGGAATAATTTTGGAAATAATTATAAAAGGCAAAAACATATGAGCTTATAAATGATTTTGGAAATAATTTAGTGCATATAAATTGGGTAATATAATACAAAGACGGAAATCAGTTGTAACAATTTATGGAAAGTTGACGCCCAATATTTTTGTGTAATAATTGTAAATTTAAGATTATATATTATTATAAAAAAGAAAAAAATATAATTATAATAATATCTTTTATAGTAAATAATTTGTATGTTAGTACCCAAATTTAGAGGCAGCAAACGTGTCAATCGGATCGGTTTCGATATGAGTCATTTCAGGTTTAACTCTTTTATTTCAGTTTTGGTTCAGGCTTGGTTCAATTTTAATTCGGATATGCGATGATTCGGTTTGGGTATCGGGCCGGTTTGGATCATATGGGATTGGTTGATTTTAGACAGATTGATTTTGGGTCGGGTCAGTAGGAGATCAATCGATTTCAATCAGGTTTTTAGGTCTGATTGTTTTTTTAAACCTATATATGGCTTTATAAAGCCAGTGTATTTGGCTTTTTAGTGAGTTGTGCGCCAGTTAGAGGTGGCAATCAGGTCGTTCGGGTCAGGTTCGAGTTGCTTTTGGTTTAAGCCCGTTTCAGATTTAGTTTATGTTTATGTTATTTCGGGTCGGGATATGTGTCGGGTCGAATCGATATCGAGTCGGTTGATTTTTTGGTCTGGCTAATATTGGATCGATTGAATTTTTGGTTCGAGTCATATCGTGTTAGTTGAATTTTTGGGTCGGTTAATATCGAATCAGTTGTTTTTTTTTTCAGGTGATTCAATATATAATGAAGGTTCTTAAAAAAGAAAAAAAATAATATTAAACCATTAAACTATTACTAAAGGTGGTTGTTAATTAGTAACATAATACAAAAGGAGAATAAAACATATATATTTGAGCAAATTAAATCGGGTTGCTTTCGATTTTGATTGATTTTCAGTTCGGGCTGCTTTCGGTTTTGGTTGTTTTAGGTTCGAGTTGCTTTCGATTTTGGTTCAATTAATTTCAGTTCATGTTGGTTTTCTGTTTAGCTAAAATTCGGGCCAATTTTAGTTCAGTCGAGATGTTTCAGGTACGGGTCAAGTTTGTCATGTCTAGCGCTAATTCACATCCCATCTTTCTTAATTTCTTTTAATATCTTTTCTTTATTTAAGGTTGCTTTCAGTTTGGGTTGTTTTCGATTCGAGTGAAATCGGTTTGGGTCCATTTCGGTTCAACTAAAATTAGGGTCAATTTTTGTAACACTCCCAGATCCGTACAGATAACCTGATCCAATCCGAGGTGCCACATTCGGGTCTCTAGAGCGACCCACAATAAAATTCCAGATAAAATAAATTAAACCATTAAAAAGACATAAAAACAAACTCAAATTTAAAATATAAGTTCAAAAATCATTCAATCATCAAATAATATTTTAAAAATACATGTTATAAAATTGAGTTTCAGACTCAAATATAAAACAGGACGTGACATACATGCCCCTTAATTATATTGTACCGTACTCCACAAGCAATGACGAAAGAACTCTCGTTACTAATATCAACAACCGCACCATTTTAAAACTCTTTTAGCCTGCAATAGTAAATAACAACGTGAGCTTTGGAAAAAGTTCAGTAATACAGAACTACTAAATGATGCATATGCCCAAGTAGGTATAAGGCTAAACATAAAACTGACATGATGAGCCTGTTATCAATAAATTTCAATTATGATAAGAAATTCTATATTATCCTTATACTTGAAGGTAACAGGGTTGTTCAATACTTGAACCTTCAAGTATCAGTCGAGAAGTCTACAGTTCAGAGAAAAGAAAGAGAGATGGATTATAAAAGTTGAACTAGAAAGTTTAATGTGTTCCATTATGTGCATATAGGAACCATACAAAGAGTGTCAGACATTGGTAATTTATTCAATAGGGTAGATTCAAATGAGGAATAAAAGTTTTATTTGAAGCACCTAACTAGCCTCCAACCGAATTCCAGTATACAGTTCCCCAGAACTGCATCCATAAGGGCTTACCCTAGGCCCATTAGGCGTAGGAGCCAACCTAAGGGGATACCTTAGGTCCAGAAGGAATCACGCTAGCCGAAGCATAAGAACCTAGTACATAAAAAATCACCCTAGCCGGAGCGTAGGAACCTAGTTCATAAGAAATCACCCTAGCCGAAGCATAGGAACCTAGTTCACAAGGAATCACCCTAGTCAAAGCATATGAACCTATTCCAGAAGGAATTACTAGCCTGATCAGGGCTGAACCTGCAGAGTCTTCATTTCATAACCTAGATAATACACCCTAGATAAAATCAATTTTAGACAGTCACTAAAACAAATTTATTAATTTATGACAAAATTTCTATACGACGTTGCGTATAACATCACAAAATATACTATAAATGTGACGATTTTTTTATTTTATATACGATTTGTGAATAACGGTATATCGTTTTTGACAATTTTCAAAAGCGTCGTTGGTTTTCATCACTATAAGTTTGGCGTCTAAATTTTTTTTGGAGGGAAACGTTTCAATGGCGTTTAAACAAAATGATGACATTATAAAATTGTCACTAATGAATTTAAATTATCAGTGAAGAATTATTATTATGACGATCGAATGTTAATTAGTGATGTTGCATATTCATCACCAATAAACTTTTATTTGTGACAATTTTATTAGTCATATTTTAAAAAATATAAAAGATGATGTTTTATTTGTGTTATAAAAAATGATTTAATGTGTCATAAATCTTCATGGTTGAATAAAATAGTTGTGGGCCCTATCTTCTTAAGGTTTTTTCGATGGCGATTGGCGAAAGTTGTATGCCCTTTCAGAACATGTCGGTTACGAATCTCTTTTTAATCTCATTATTTAATGTGATGAAAACTACTATTCGTTTTTTGTACATTTTTTAATTTCTCGGTTTCATATTGTTTTAATTTTTTAGTTTTTTGACGACTTCTTTTCATGTTTTAGTAATAAATATATTTATGACTTAAGGGTGTAAAAAGTCCTTGAACGTAGAAATTTAAGCCCCTAAATTTTTTTGCACCTAATTAAGATCTTAAACCAAGAAATTTATTCAATTAAGCCATTTTACTAATTTTGACCATTAAATCTTGACAATTTTTTTCTTTAGATATTATTGTATACGCTATAGTTATATCATGTTGCATTTACATATTTTTAAAAAAAATATTTTTATATAAATTTTATAAGTTTTTTAGATTCTTTATAACTTTTAAAGAATTTTTCAAATAAATAAAAAATTCTAAAAATGTCAAGTAGAAACACTGTGATACGACGCACTGCATCAACAAATCCAACAAAACTATTATGGTTTAATAGTCAAAGGGCTTGATTGGCTCAATTTCTTAGTTCAAGGGCTTAATTGTATACAAAAAGTTCAGATGCTTAATTGATTTTTTTTAAAAGTTTAAGGGCTTCTTACATCATTAAACCTTTATTTAAATATTTTTGGATAAACTGTTAGACCCTGAATTGTGGGTTAATTGCTTACGGGAGACTTTAGAATTGTGAAATTTATGACGAAATAAAAAAAATGAAATTTTGGAATGAAGTTGAGATTATGGGAATTTGGGGTAAAAATCGGAAAGACTAAAAGTTTTGGTCTTTTCGTGTAACCCTAATTAATTTAGGGTCCTTCACCACAATTTAGTCATTCGGGTAAATATAGCCACTGTCTTTTCTCCCTTCCATTGATTTTCCTTCTCCTCCCCGAAACCATAGTGAATTTCCCCCCTCACCCTCCAACGTCGCACAGCCTCCTTTCTCGTAAGCTTGTCGACCATTGTCTTTCCTAAAGGGTGTCGTCTTCTGCACACCGACCGTAGGCTAGCCTCCAGCTAGTCATCGCGCCTCGACCAAAATGCGCCATACGCACACCATTGGCATACCCAGCCCGCGGCTATGCGACGCGCGTCGATCGAACAAAAAGACCAAACACCAAACGCCCTCACCTTTAACCACAAGCCCTTCGATCGAAAGCCCATTTCTGAGATCTTCGAACAATTACCCTAAAACACCAAACGCCAGAACTTCTTCCGAGTTCTGTTTCCAATATCGCACTGCTTACTGCCCCCTTACCAAAAACCTGCGACCCTCCTTGTTCGGGTTAGTACACTGAATCATTATTCTCTCTATACAACAAACAAAGTAGCACAGAATCATTTCTATTTCTACATTTTTGTTTTGCTTGTTTTCTTCTTTACAGCTCATTGCCTGATGCAGAATGAATCAATCTCGAAGGTTTCTCTACAATTCCTCCATTTTCGTAAACTTTTGCTTTGGTATGCTTCAAGTTCCATATTGTTTACTGTTTGATGTCCTACGCTTGAATCTTTACTTGGTTTTAGCTCAATTTCTTTCAGGATGCGTTAAATATATAATTTAGTTTAAGTTGAGGTTCGGATTTTTCGAAATATCAATTTTGTTGTTATCTACATTGATTTCGACTAGCCTTGTTTTAGGCGTCTCCTTTTCTTTCTTTTCCACTAGGTTTATGTTGTGAGATTTTTGTCACTTTATTGATTTTATTGTTTTCTTTTCATATTTTTTTCAGCTTTATCAAATTTCTGAGGCTATTAGTTTAGTTTCAACTTCAGAGAAACTGAATTTAGTTGTGTGGTATAAGTTGAAGAACGTGATTCTTAGATTAATCGCTTTTGTTGTGTTTCAATTTAGTATATGCATTTCTAAATGGAGATATTGTAGATGAAACTGTTAAGCTCTTATTATATTAGATGACGGAAGCAATACAACATGGTCGGTAAGTTTTGTTATAATTTCTAAAGTTAATATAGTGGGTATGCTGAATCCAATATCTTATTAGTTGTGTATACTATGAAATTTAGGTTTTTAATAAGATTATAGTTTTTATGTTTTTGTATCAAGTTAGTTTAATTTTTTTTAACATTTCACAGGTATTCTATTGGGCTTCGAATCACAAGCGGCAGTATATTGATCCATGATTTTTAATATAGGATGTACCTAACTCTGTTCATTTGAAGGTGAGATGTGATGGAGGTATTTGATGAATTGAGGGGTTTAAAGCTTAGGAAACAATGACCAACGGTGGTGGTCGAGAGGTGTAATGGATCGAG
This sequence comes from Hibiscus mutabilis, assembly GCA_019671005.1. Lineage (NCBI taxonomy): Eukaryota > Viridiplantae > Streptophyta > Magnoliopsida > Malvales > Malvaceae > Hibiscus > Hibiscus mutabilis. The sequence goes on along the minus strand of CM033755.1, from coordinate 6,030,536 downwards.
GAAGGTGGTGAATATGATAGGAACAATGATTGATATATGACGATTGGTTTTTGGCATTTTAGAGAGTAGTGATCAAATTGTAATGATTGTGTAATTTGTGGAAAAATTAGATCGTTATTGTAATTTATAAAATGTTTGGCCATTTTTTGTAATTTTACGATTTTTATTTTTAAATAAAATTTTTTTGTCACTTATAAATTGGAATTGATGCATTATTCGTGACGATAAGATTTATTAATAACGAAATTTTATATAATTCGGTGATGTAACTAGTTGTCATGGAACATTAATTATAAAATGATGTTATGTTTTATCGTCATTCCATACTATTCTTAGGTGATGATATACTACGTCACTAACAAAGTGACGATATTTCTTTCATCGCAAATGTAATAAAGTTAGTGTAGGTGACGATACGAATGATCAATGATATATCATTTGGTGACATAATTAGCTGTCACTGAATAGAAATTTTAAGGTGACGTTATCCATCAACGTCATTATATGCTCAACAATACATGACGAAAAAACATACATCGTCACACTTGACATTTAGTGACACATCTAGGGTGATGAATGTCGTGACATCAAATTTTACGTCACAAAATACAAATAGTGACGAAAATATAAGTTTCAATGACAATATTTTAGATGTCATTAATAAGTAAATTTGTTGTAGTGAGTAAGTATAATAGTGAGTCAGAAGTCATGATGCAGTCAGATATTTTTATCAGTAGTAAATTGATATTAAAAATTATAATTCAGGTACACTTTCGTATCAAAAAACAAAAACCAGAACTCGTGCTTTCATTTAGATAACAGAGTCATACTTTTGAAGAGCAGTTGGTCTTGGTTTCAAATCAAAGAGAATATTCGTGTGCACATGCAATACATTAGATGGTCCAATATATTACTCAGAAGTACAAGATGATTACAAAAAGGAATACTAGTATTTTATAGATTCCAAACAACTCTCAAAATGAGGTCCTTATAAAAGGGTTTCGATGAATAATGATGCTATTAAGGCATTCAGGAATTTGATACATCTTGGCCATTTAGAATTTCGGATATATCAAGAGAGTTCCAATCAAATTAGCATACAATGGGGCATTTTGGTCTTTGTGGAAGCACGTGCGCGTACAACATGACCTACGGTGGTTCAACCATAGCCGGAAACCTTTCAGAGGACAACATTACCTTAGTCACTGACCCAATCCTAAACTACACTTTTGGTTGCCTCCAAAAGACAGCAGGCAACTCAGTGCCACCACAGGGCCTATTGGGCCTGGGCAGAGGCCCATTGTCACTTCTCTCACAATCCCAAAATTTGTACCAATCAACATTCTCATATTGCTTGCCTAGCTTTAGGTCGCTAAACTTTTCTGGGTCATTGAGACTTGGACCAACCGGGCAACCTTTGAGGATCAAATACACCCCTTTGCTCAAGATCCCTAGGAAACCCTCACTCCATTATGTGAATTTGGTTGCAATTAGGGTTGGTAGAAAGGTTCTTGATATCCCACCAAATGCTCTTGCTTTCAATCCCTCCACCAGAGCCGACACCATTATCGATTCCGGTAACATTTCCTAGTCTGTAACTTGGTTGAAATCAGATCACATCGGTTATTGAAATGTTGCTTAACTTTGCTACTAAACTCAGGTACGGTCTTCACCCAGCTAGTTCAACCGGCCTACGTAGCAGTCTGTGACAAGTTTCGGAGACGAGTAAGAGTCGCGAACGTTGATGTTTTCTGGCACGAACGTGACACTGCCACAAGGGAACCTGTTGATCCACAGCACGGCAGGCGGCATCGCATGTCTGGCGATGGCATCGGCACCAGCGCTGAATGTGATCGCCAATATGCAGCAGCAGAACCATAGGGTGCTATTCGATGTACCCAATTCGAGGGTGGGCTTCACCCGCGAGCAATGCTCTTAATATATCTGGCTTTTCTAAGTTTTGGGAAAGCGTGTGTGAGTTAAAACCAGAATATATCTGATTAATAATAACAATAATAATAAAATAAATCAAAGTCGAATTTTTGTAGTTTTATGTTCCTTGTATTGTTTGCTTATTTTAGGTTTTATTATCCAAATATGGATATATCGTGCTTAATTTTTTTTAATATTGTATTTGTGTTTAACACATTAATAATTTTTGTTACATAAACTTTTATCGTGTTTTTGTTTAAGTTATGAGATTTATGTTATCATATATGTTATGTGTTGTTCACTGATTTTATGAACAAGTATTACATTTACCTAGGTATTTAATGTAGTACACTTGAATATATATTATAATAACAATAATGTAAATTAAATTAAAACTTTATCGATATATATTTTTGAATTTAATTATTATGTCCTATTTCATATAGTCACGAATCATTTGTAAAGGTAGACTCTCAGTCACGAGGGCCAGCCCCTAAAAAGAGGATTTTTTTTTTCTCAGCAAAAAGGAAATTTACTTTAAACTTTTTAAATTTTTTAAAAATTTAATTATACCCTATCATTTTTTTGAAGGTATGATGGTTACTCAAAACAATGGAATTAACTCTGCATATCAATTCTAACCTGAACAATAGGAAGAAAATCTTGACAAAAATAAACACTAAAATGAAATCAAAATCTATGAAGTAAATATAATTCCACTGCCAAAATATTACTGCAATTGATTTTCTACCACAATACCTTTTCTATTTAAACATTTAACATGTAACATATAATAATAGTATCTTTTAGGCTTAATAGCAGAATAAGTAGCCAAAATATACATGTTGCTCACTTTTGGCACCTAAACTATTTTTCGCTCGAAATAAGTGCCTAATGTTTTATTTCAGTAATTTAGGTGTATGGTCGTTAAAAAAATCCGTTAGCCAATAAAAATGTGACACGGAGCACGGGGCAAGTTTTAATTTTTATTTTTTTAAATAATATTTTTAAAAAATAAAAACTCAGCATTTTCAAAAATCCCCCCAAAAGATTCGAAATAACCTTTCAAAGATTTCTGTTTTCATTCCGATTTTCGCACGGTGTCGGTTGATTTTCAACGACGGGGTGGTAGATAAATGACCGTGGTGATCTGGCAACGAATGTGGTGGACGACAGCTTGGCCATCGGCGGTAAAATTGGCTCAAATCGAAATTTGGATTTTGGGTGTTGGTAATGCTCAAGGGAGTAAGAACATGTAATCCCACATTCGTGCTAACACGTGTTTTTGACACGTACCGCCCACGAATTATCTTTTTAGAGAAAATTCGTAAGAATGTCTCCTTGTGTTTTTGTACTGTGAAAGAATAATTTCTTTTATTTATAAGCTTGGATTTGAACATGTTTAAACCAAGATTTTAATTGCAGCATTGCTTTCAACGTTGTATTTGGATTGAAAACAACCATATATTCGTGTTATAGCAGGGCTTATTGCAGCTGTTTCAGCTGCTTAAATTCAGCTTTAAATGGTGTCTTTAATGGCATTATAATTGCAACCATTTATGCTTCTTTACTCCTGCTCTTAACGGTAAACGTTTTTTTAACGTTTATGCTGCCAATTTAAGTCTAATAATCTCTTGTTTTAAAGCATGGAATTCAATTGCATTGAAATCCTTGCTTTCTAAATGTCTGTTTTACCCTTCAAAGATTACTATAAATATGCGAGTTGTTTCATTTGAAAAGTACACAGCAAATTCATTTTATGTTTTCCTTGAATTCTCTTTGGTTTTCGAACAACATATTTATTTGTTGATTCCTCAAAATTCTCCTTTTTGAGAAAGAGTTTTAATTTTATTTCCGAGCTTCTTTTTCAAGTAAGAAGAGAAGAGTAATACTACGGGATTCTACTCTGAAATTTGGGTGTACAAATTGTCGGAGCGACCGTGTTAACTTCGGGAAACAATCCTCCTATAACAACAACTACACCAGTTGGGGCGAATCTTTTTCAAGAAACGGTCGGGGTTAAAATATATATAGATGAATACCGTTTTATTATGCATATGTTTAAATCAGATTTTAATAGTTTAATAGCTCATGTTATTGATTACTATAATTATGATATTAATGTTGACTGGTTACCAACGTCTAATAATTTATAATTATGTTGGGTTAAACGTTTTGAAATGTTTGTCTTTCATAATAATAGAGAATAATAAATGGTGGAACATTTATGTTTTATAAGTTAAATATCTAGTAGAATACATTTATTATTCAAAGCTTTGCTTGTCATGAATTGGTTTCAAGCATGCCACGTTTTCTTGATGGAAATTACAAGATAACATTTGTGGCTTTGAATTTAAATGTATCCATTTTTTTGCCATTATTTATAAGAGATATCGAGAGGTAAACTGATCTTGAATCTTCGTAAACCATTTTACCTAACTGAGTAATATTTTTTGGAAAAATGACTTCGTATTATTAGATGGTATTATGGTCTATATTAACCATATGATTTGGTGAGTTAGTACCAAATTAATATATTGTCTCGGTTTATGATAATTGGTATATGAAGACGATAAAACATGTTTTTCTATTTGTGACATTGTTCAGCTACGGAAAATAAAGAGGTAAATTATTTTTATCGTACTGATAATTTTTCTTGAGAAATTTTTAAGAGGCACCAGGACGGTTGTAAATTTTGGAGAAATACGAAGTTGATGATGCTGAGAGAGAAAATTCTCTAAATTAAAATATCCTTGTCGAGGAACTATGATTCTACCTACGAGGTCAGATTATTTAGACTTATTGTCTATTAATTCATGCTTTTTAAATACATGAATTTATGTTAAGCCTTTAAGCTAGTTTGTAAACAAGTGAGCATGTTTTAGACTAGGTTGTTCTCTAAGGCTAGATGACCTTTCTGAGTAGAAAACCTCATCATGTGTATGTTTAATAAAATATTGTTATAAGTAAAAAAATATTAAGCATAAGTTTTAAAGAGACCCAAATAAAGAACAGAAATGTTCATAAGTGATTAATTGGAAAAGAAGTGAGATGATATTAAAATGCATGTCTAGGATTGGTTCATTGAAGACTTGGTATTTAAGCGTGTTTCATGCACAACCTCTCTTTTAAACCTGCACTGGTGCATTAATATTCCAATTTATAAAGTACTATGACTAAATACCTTTTTTAACTTTATGCTGAAGTTAGAATAATAAATAAACAATCTTTCAAATAAAGGTTCTTCTGAGTCATAGTAGATAAATTTTTATGGTCTCTTTAAGTCATTTTTTGACTAATATTAAAAGAATTTAATAAGAAATTAGTGCTACTCAAAAAAGTGTTTTCGTAGCCATTAATCATTCTCTCCATAAGAGGATTAAGAAGGAAGAGAAAAATTGTCCTGTACAAGGAGTGTATTGAAATCTCCTTGTAAAATTCTCTTTAGGGAAAATGAAATATCTTTAAATATGTCATTTACTCTAGTATGATTGAGTAAAATAAGAATGCAGACTTTGACATATATATATATATATATTATGGTATGGCATGCTAGATTAGGGCATGTGGATTAAAATAATAACTAATCTAGAAAATTAATAGCTTCAACAAATATGAGTTTTGTTTAGAAGCTAAGCATACTAAACCTTCTTGAAGGCGATTTTCTAAAATTAGATCTGAACTCTTTTCTGATCTAGCGAACTTTAGAAACTGTGAGGATAAGGAAGGAAAACACTGTTACATCACCTCTGTAGATATTTTTTTCTAGATATACAAAGGTTTATCTCCTTGGACTAAAAGTGAAGCTGAGAACTTCTTTCTTAATGACAGAAGTTGAGTATCAACTAGATATGAGAATAAAACGTGTTAGATTCGGTTGAGGTAATAGATATAGTCTAATTTGCCTAAAGAGGTGTGTGAGAAGAATGACATAATTCGGGGGGGGAACCTCTGTTTAAATTTTTCTATATAAAATTATTAAGAAGGAAAAAAATAAAACTTTAAGAAGAGATAATGAATTCTTAAGTTTTAAGGAGAAAGTCATTCTCAGTTAATCATGTATTAAATCGAGTACCTCATAAAATTAGACTACATACGAATTGTGCAACATGTTTGCATTGCTCGATAATGTGGGGTATTTGGCAAACTGATTTAGCCCGACGTTGAGAAACCTCTATTGAACCTAAAATCGTTGATGCAGTGTTTGTAGAGTATGCTACATATAGTGCCATATTGGTTCACGTCTTTACATGATTTCGAATTTGTGAATCTTGGATTGCTTTGAGGACTTCTTTCCTCTAAAGAAACATAGATTAAGGGTTGTAACACACCAAGAGAATCATGTCTTTTCTTCTAGTACTCCTGCCAAGGATACTCTAGAGTTTGAATTAGAGCCTAGAAGAAGTAAAAGATAAAAGGTAGTTACTGCATTTAGACCAGATTTTATAAAATTTCCTTTATTACAAAAATAAGTGATTTAGACTCTATATTTGAACCTATAGCTCATTTTTTTCTGATAGGTGAGGATTCTAAAACTTATGGTGAAGCTATAATGTTCAAATTGTTGCTAGTTTCTGAATAAGTTCAGTTTATGATAAACTAGAATCAATAATGTCTAATCACACTTGAAAGAGATTAATGTAAGGTTAGGAGTTAAGGGTACCTAAAAATAGAAAAAAAAGTTTTTCTATTAAAGAAAAATCTCTATTTTGAGAAGGTGTTAAAGAAATTTGACAGTGTTGATGTCATCCCTGTTTAAAACTCCTTACGACTCTAGTTTACATCCTTTAAAAATAAAGGAAGTAATGTTTTCATGATTGAGTATGCTAAAGAAGCCTTATGAACTTTACTTGGCCGGATATTGCCTATGTAATGAGTATGTTAAGTAGATATACTTATAATCCTAGTGGTGAGCAATGAATTACACTCAAAATGCTTATTGTAATATCTTAAAGGTATTATAGATTGGTAACTCGCGTTTGTTGGCTTTCTTTCAGTTTAGAGGGATTTTTTGACGCCAACTGAGCTACTAATAATGATGAAGTAAGCTCAACGAGTGGGTATATCCTACCTTAAATGGTGAAGCAATTTTTTAGAAGTCTATAAACAGACTTGTATCGCTTGCACTACCGTGAAGTAAGAATTTATCGCTCTTAACCTTGCTAGGCAAGAAGTCAAGTGGCTTAGAAATTTATTAGCAGAATTTTTATTTTAGGGAAAGACCGACTACTTCGGTATCCTTATTGTGTGATTCATGAACAACGACATGTGTGGCTGAAAAGCCAAAGCTTACAATAGTAAGAAGAGACTTATTCACATAAGGTTTGAATCAGTGAAACATTTAATAAGGAACAAAGTACTCTTTTTAGAGTTTGTGAAGTCGGAAAAGAACCTAACTGACCCGCTAACCAAAGGGTTAAGTTAGAAATTGGTTCTAGATTCGTCGAGGGTGATGAGTCTAAAGCCTATTGGTTGATGAATTCATGGTGGATACCCAACTTAGTTATCTAAGTTCAATGTGATCAAATGAAACCATAAAAAGTACTTATAGTGTACATTTTTAATACCTATCCCTATGAAGAATTATGTACATGCCGGGTTGAGTATTATTACTCTTAATAAATTCACAGCCCAGGTTTTGGGTGGTCTTAGTGAGGAAGACTTCATGAATTTACCGAATTTGGTTGAATAACTACTCTTAATAAGTTCATAGCCCAGTGTTGAGTGGGTAATCTTATCGCAAAGGACTGAATGAACTTACCGCTAGAAAGGATGAGTTTTCTTAAACTCTTAACGAATTCAATCCCCAATAGTTTGGGTTGTTTTATTGAGAAGAACTTATTGAATTCATCGATTAAAGATGTTGAGTTTTTATTCTTAATGAATTCTTATTCCAGAGTTTGGGTGACTCATTTTATAAATGAACTTGAAGAATTCACCTATTTATTTGAGAAGATGAGCTTGATGAAAAGGCTCTTATTTATTTCATAGCTCTTATTTGAGTGGTTTATAATGAGACAAACCTGATGAAATGACCTATGTAAGCGAGAAGGATTAGCCACATTCTATGAAAAATGTTGGGCTATTATTCTAATACATGGTAATGCTCAAGGGAGTAAGAGCATGTAATCCCACATTCGTGCTAACACGTGTTTTTGACACGCATCGCTTGCTGAATTATCTTTTTTGAAAAAAATTGTAAGAATGTCTCCTTGTGTTTTTGTACTGTGAAAGAATAATTTTTTTATTTATAAGCTCAGATTTGAACATGTTTAAACCAAGATTTTAATTGCGACATTGCTTTTTAACGTTGTATTTGGATTGAAAACAACCATATATTCGTGTTATAGTAGGGCTTATTGCAGCTGTTTCAGCTGCTTAAATTCAGCTTTAAATGGTGTCTTTAATGGCATTATAATTGCAACCATTTATGTTGCTTTACTCCTGCTCTTAACGGTAAACGTTTTTTAACGTTTATGCTGCCAATTTAAGTCTAATAATCTCTTGTTTTAAAGCATGGAATTCAATTGCATTGAAATCCTTGCTTTCTAAATGTTTGTTTTACCTTCAAAGATTACTATAAATATGTGAGTTGTTTCATTTGAAAAATACACAAAAATTCATTTTATGTTTTCCTTGAATTCTCTTTGGTTTTCGAACAACATATTTATTTGTTGATTCCTCAAAATTCTCCTTTTTGAGAAAGAGTTTTAATTTTATTTCCGAGCTTCTTTTTCAAGTAAGAAGAGAAGAGTAATACTACGGGATTCTACTCTGAAATTTGGGTGTACAAATTGTCGGAGCGACCGTGTTAACTTCGGGAAACAATCCTCCTATAACAACAACTACACCAGTTGGGGCGAATCTTTTTCAAGAAACGGTCGGGGTTAAAATATATATAGATGAATACCGTTTTATTATGCATATGTTTAAATCAGATTTTAATAGTTTAATAGCTCATGTTATTGATTACTATAATTATGATATTAATGTTGACTGGTTACCAACGTCTAATAATTTATAATTATGTTGGGTTAAACGTTTTGAAATGTTTGTCTTTCATAATAATAGAGAATAATAAATGGTGGAACATTTATGTTTTATAAGTTAAATATCTAGTAGAATACATTTATTATTCAAAGCTTTGCTTGTCATGAATTGGTTTCAAGCATGCCACGTTTTCTTGATGGAAATTACAAGATAACATTTGTGGCTTTGAATTTAAATGTATCCATTTTTTTGCCATTATTTATAAGAGATATCGAGAGGTAAACTGATCTTGAATCTTCGTAAACCATTTTTACCTAACTGAGTAATATTTTTGGAAAAATGACTTCGTATTATTAGATGGTATTATGGTCTATATTAACCATATGATTTGGTGAGTTAGTACCAAATTAATATATTGTCTCGGTTTATGATAATTGGTATATGAAGACGATAAAACATGTTTTTCTATTTGTGACATTGTTCAGCTACGGAAAATAAAGAGGTAAATTATTTTTATCGTACTGATAATTTTTCTTGAGAAATTTTTAAGAGGCACCAGGACGGTTGTAAATTTTGGAGAAATACGAAGTTGATGATGCTGAGAGAGAAAATTCTCTAAATTAAAATATCCTTGTCGAGGAACTATGATTCTACCTACGAGGTCAGATTATTTAGACTTATTGTCTATTAATTCATGCTTTTTAAATACATGAATTTATGTTAAGCCTTTAAGCTAGTTTGTAAACAAGTGAGCATGTTTTAGACTAGGTTGTTCTCTAAGGCTAGATGACCTTTCTGAGTAGAAAACCTCATCATGTGTATGTTTAATAAAATATTGTTATAAGTAAAAAAATATTAAGCATAAGTTTTAAAGAGACCCAAATAAAGAACAGAAATGTTCATAAGTGATTAATTGGAAAAGAAGTGAGATGATATTAAAATGCATGTCTAGGATTGGTTCATTGAAAGACTTGGTATTTAAGCGTGTTTCATGCACAACCTCTCTTTTTAAACCTGCCTGGTGCATTAATATTCCAATTTATAAAGTACTATGACTAAATACCTTTTTTAACTTTATGCTGAAGTTAGAATAATAAATAAACAATCTTTCAAATAAAGGTTCTTCTGAGTCATAGTAGATAAATTTTTATGGTCTCTTTAAGTCATTTTTTGACTAATATTAAAAGAATTTAATAAGAAATTAGTGCTACTCAAAAGTGTTTTCGTAGCCATTAATCATTCTCTCCATAAGAGGATTAAGAAGGAAGAGAAAAATTGTCTGTACAAGGAGTGTATTGAAATCTCCTTGTAAAATTCTCTTTAGGGAAAATGAAATATCTTTAAATATGTCATTTACTCTAGTATGATTGAGTAAAATAAGAATGCAGACTTTGACATATATATATATATATATTATGGTATGGCATGCTAGATTAGGGCATGTGGATTAAAATAATAACTAATCTAGAAAATTAATAGCTTCAACAAATATGAGTTTTGTTTAGAAGCTAAGCATACTAAACCTTCTTGAAGGCGATTTTCTAAAATTAGATCTGAACTCTTTTCTGATCTAGCGAACTTTAGAAACTGTGAGGATAAGGAAGGAAAACACTGTTACATCACCTCTGTAGATATTTTTTTCTAGATATACAAAGGTTTATCTCCTTGGACTAAAAGTGAAGCTGAGAACTTCTTTCTTAATGACAGAAGTTGAGTATCAACTAGATATGAGAATAAAACGTGTTAGATTCGGTTGAGGTAATAGATATAGTCTAATTTGCCTAAAGAGGTGTGTGAGAAGAATGACATAATTCGGGGGGGGAACCTCTGTTTAAATTTTTCTATATAAAATTATTAAGAAGGAAAAAAATAAAACTTTAAGAAGAGATAATGAATTCTTAAGTTTTAAGGAGAAAGTCATTCTCAGTTAATCATGTATTAAATCGAGTACCTCATAAAATTAGACTACATACGAATTGTGCAACATGTTTGCATTGCCTGATAATGTGGGGGTATTTGGCAAAACTGATTTAGCCCGACGTTGAGAAACCTCTATTGAACCTAAAATCGTTGATGCAGTGTTTGTAGAGTATGCTACATATAGTGCCATATTGGTTCACGTCTTTACATGATTTCTCGAATTTGTGAATCTTGGATTGCTTTGAGGACTTCTTTCCTCTAAAGAAACATAGATTAAGGGTTGTAACACACCAAGAGAATCATGTCTTTTCTTCTAGTACTCCTGCCAAGGATACTCTAGAGTTTGAATTAGAGCCTAGAAGAAGTAAAAGATAAAAGGTAGTTACTGCATTTAGACCAGATTTTATAAAATTTCCTTTATTACAAAAATAAGTGATTTAGACTCTATATTTGAACCTATAGCTCATTTTTTTCTGATAGGTGAGGATTCTAAAACTTATGGTGAAGCTATAATGTTCAAATTGTTGCTAGTTTCTGAATAAGTTCAGTTTATGATAAACTAGAATCAATAATGTCTAATCACACTTGAAAGAGATTAATGTAAGGTTAGGAGTTAAGGGTACCTAAAAATAGAAAAAAAAGTTTTTCTATTAAAGAAAAATCTCTATTTTGAGAAGGTGTTAAAGAAATTTGACAGTGTTGATGTCATCCCTGTTTAAAACTCCTTACGACTCTAGTTTACATCCTTTAAAAATAAAGGAAGTAATGTTTTCATGATTGAGTATGCTAAAGAAGCCTTATGAACTTTACTTGGCCGGATATTGCCTATGTAATGAGTATGTTAAGTAGATATACTTATAATCCTAGTGGTGAGCAATGAATTACACTCAAAATGCTTATTGTAATATCTTAAAGGTATTATAGATTGGTAACTCGCGTTTGTTGGCTTTCTTTCAGTTTAGAGGATTTTTGACGCCAAACCGAGCTACTAATAATGATGAAGTAAGCTCAACGAGTGGGTATATCCTACCTTAAATGGTGAAGCAATTTTTTAGAAGTCTATAAACAGACTTGTATCGCTTGCACTACCGTGAAGTAAGAATTTATCGCTCTTAACCTTGCTAGGCAAGAAGTCAAGTGGCTTAGAAATTTATTAGCAGAATTTTTATTTTAGGGAAAGACCGACTACTTGGTATCCTTATTGTGTGATTCATGAACAACGACATGTGTGGCTGAAAAGCCAAAGCTTACAATAGTAAGAAGAGACTTATTCACATAAGGTTTGAATCAGTGAAACATTTAATAAGGAACAAAGTACTCTTTTTAGAGTTTGTGAAGTCGGAAAAGAACCTAACTGACCCGCTAACCAAAGGGTTAAGTTAGAAATTGGTTCTAGATTCGTCGAGGGTGATGAGTCTAAAGCCTATTGGTTGATGAATTCATGGTGGATACCCAACTTAGTTATCTAAGTTCAATGTGATCAAATGAAACCATAAAAAGTACTTATAGTGTACATTTTTAATACCTATCCCTATGAAGAATTATGTACATGCCCAGGTTGAGTATTATTACTCTTAATAAATTCACAGCCCAGGTTTTGGGTGGTCTTAGTGAGGAAGACTTCATGAATTTACCGAATTTGGTTGAATAACTACTCTTAATAAGTTCATAGCCCAGTGTTGAGTGGGTAATCTTATCGCAAAGGACTGAATGAACTTACCGCTAGAAAGGATGAGTTTTCTTAAACTCTTAACGAATTCAATCCCCAATAGTTTGGGTTGTTTTATTGAGAAGAACTTATTGAATTCATCGATTAAAGATGTTGAGTTTTTATTCTTAATGAATTCTTATTCCAGAGTTTGGGTGACTCATTTTATAAATGAACTTGAAGAATTCACCTATTTATTTGAGAAGATGAGCTTGATGAAAAGGCTCTTATTTATTTCATAGCTCTTATTTGAGTGGTTTATAATGAGACAAACCTGATGAAATGACCTATGTAAGCGAGAAGGATTAGCCACATTCTATGAAAAATGTTGGGCTATTATTCTAATACACTTACTAGAATCTTGAGGTCAGATGGCTATACTTGTTTACATCTGTATATATATATATATTTGTATATTTTCTGACACATCGAGGATTTCGGTAGATGAAGGGGTTAGTTGTGTGCTATGAGTTCACCCCTATATTAGAAAGTTCCAGATTCGTTCACTTATCTAAGAGAAGAATTACTCATTTCACTATGTACTAGTTCCAAATACGTTCACTAGTGCTTAAACAACTAATCTCGCTATTGCTCTTCTCACGATTTTTAAAACTCAAATATTTTATAACTTTGTTTTTTCAAAAGATTCTTTCGCATTAGTGGGGAAATGTTGGTAATGCTCAAGGGAGTAAGAGCATGTAATCCCACATTCGTGCTAACACGTGTTTTTGACACGTACTGCCCGCGAATTATCTTTTTGAAAAAAATTCGTAAGAATGTCTCATTGTGTTTTTGCACTATGAAAGAATAATTTTTTTATTTATAAGCTCAGATTTGAACATGTTTAAACCAAGATTTTAATTGCGACATTGTTTTTAACGTTGTATTGGGATTGAAAATAACCATATATTCGTGTTATAGTAGGGTTATTACAGCTGTTTTAGCTGCTTAAATTCAGCTTTAAATGGTGTCTTTAATGGCATTATAATTGCAACCATTTATGTTGCTTTACTCATGCTCTTAATGGTAAACGTTTTGTAACGTTTATGCTGCCAATTTAAGTCTAATAATCTCTTATTTTAAAGCATGGAATTCAATTGCATTGAAATCCTTGCTTTCTAAATGTTTGTTTTACCCTTCAAAGATTACTATAAATATGTGATTTTTTTCATTTGAAAAATACACAAAAAATTCATTTATGTTTTCCTTGAATTCTATTTGGTTTTCGAACAACAAATTTATTTGTTGATTCTTCAAAATTCTCTTTTTGGGAAAGAGTTTTAATTTCATTTTCGAGCTTCTTTTTCAAGTAAGAAGAGAAGAGCAGTACCACTGGATTCCACTCTGAAATTTGGGTGTACAAATTGTCGGAGCGACCGTGCTAACCTCAGGGGACAATCTGCCTATAGCAGCAACTACACCAGTTGGACGAATCTGTTTCTAAGGCAGTGGTTCCATCCACGACACAGTTTATATGATTACTTTCGTTATTTTATACTAATCCATCCTATAAGTACTAACGCTTTGTATTGTAGTAATTTTTTTTCCAATATTGGGAGTAGGTATTACAATCCCCCTTAAGAAAATTCTTCCTCAATTTTTTTTTACATACTTGATTCAAAAAGATACGGATACTGCTATTTCATTGCTTCTTCGATTTCCCAAGTAACGTCTTTGACTTTGTGGTTTCTCCACAAGATTTTAACTAGAGGAATCTTTTTGTTCCTTAATTGCTTTTCTCCTTGAGCTAAGATTCTTACAAGTTCCTCATCGTATGTCAAATATGGTTGAATCTTAATTTCTTCTGGTATAACAACATGCGAAGGGTCTGATCGATATTTTCGAAGCATGTACACATGAAACACATTATGGATCTTGCTCATTTTCGGTGGTAAAGCTAGTTGACATGCCACTGGACCAACCCTTTTCAAAATTTCGCAAGTACCAATAAATCTTGGACTAAGTTTACATTTTCATCCAAATCGTAATATCTTTTCCCAGGGTGAAACCTATAAAAACACTTTGTCTCCAACTTAAAATTCCATATCATTCCTTTTAAGATCTGAGTATGACTTTTGTCTATCAGAAGTAGCGTTGAGATTATCTTGAATTATCTTTACCTTATCCTCTATTTCTTGAACAAGATCTGGTTCGATGATTTTTTGATCCTCCAACTTGTTCCAATTCAATGGTGTTCTGTATTTTCTTCCATATAATGCCTCATAAGGTGCCATCTTTATACTTGATTGATAACTGTTATTATAGGCAAACTCAGCCAATGGAAGATATTTTTTCCACGAGCCTACAAAATTTACTATACATGCTCTGAGCATATCTTTGAGTATTTGAATAGTTCTTTCTGATTGTCCATTTGTTTGAGGATGGAAAGCAGTACTGAAATGTAGCCGAGTTCTCAATGCTTCATGTAATGCACTCAAAAACCTTGAAGTGAACCTTGGATTTCTATCGGATATAATAGACATAAGAACACCACGCAGTCTAACAATTTCCTTAATATATAATTCAGCCAACTTGTTCAAGGTCTAGTTTGTTCGAACTGGTATGAAATGTGTCATTTTAGTCAATTGGTCCACAATCACCCAAATCGATTCCTTCTTACTTGGTGTCAATGGTAAACCTGTTACAAAATCCATAGTAACCTTTTCCCACTTCCATTATAGAATTGAGATTGGTTGAAGTAATCCTGATGGAACTTGATGTTCTGCCTTTACTTGCTGACATGTTAAACATTTAGCAACAAACTCGATAATAGTTTGTTTCATGCTAGGCCACCAAAATCGACTCTTTATATCTGAATACATTTTGTTACCTTCTGGATGCATAGTTAAAGGACTATAATGCGCCTCTAAAAGTATTTCCCTTCTTAGATCCTCATCTTCAGGAATATATATACATCCCTTTTAGAATAAGCATCAATTTGATTTTATTTCAAAGTCTTTGGATTCACCACATTCAACTTGCTTCTTCATTTCCAAGCATTCTTCATCTTTTGCTTATAACCCTTTAATCATTTCTATCAAAGTAGGATTAATTTGAAGTTCAGCCATTATTTCACCATTTTCTTGTAATTTCAACTGAGCATTCAATGTTCTCAAAGCAGAAAATGCCTTCCGCCTAAGTGCATCTGTTACCACATTAGCCTTCCCGAATGATAATCAATAACTACATCATAGTCCTTAATCGGTTTTATTCATCTTCTTTGCCTTAAATTGAGCTCCTTTTGAGATAACAAATATTTCAAACTTTTATGATCAGTAAAGATGTAGCATTTTTCTCCATATAAATAGTGACACCAAAATTTTAAAGCAAACACTACTGTAGCTAACTCTAAATCATGAGTAGGATAATTTCTTTCATGAGTTTTGAGTTATCGAGAAGCATATGCTACAACCTTCCCTTCTTGCATCAATACACACCTCAAACAATTATGAGATGCATCATTATATATTGTAAAATCCTTTCCAGATTCTGGTTGTACCAAGACATGAGCTTTTGTTAATATATCTTCTTCAATCTATCAAAGCTTTCTTGACATTTATCTGTCCAAATAATTGGCACATCCTTTCTTAGTAGCTTAGTTATTGGAGTGGCAATCATTGAAAAGTCTTTCACGAACCGCGGATAATAACCAGCCAATCCCAAGAAACTTCTCACTTCAGAGACATTATGAGGAATGTTCTATTCTAGTATTGCTTGAACCTTTTTAGGATCAACTCGAATCCCTTCAGCTAAAACAATATGTCCAAGGAAAGCTACCTCAGACAACAAGAATTCACACTTTGATAGCTTTACATATAATTTATTTTCTTTGAGGATCTAAAGAACTATTCAGAGATGAGTATCGTGATCCTTTTTGGTTTTTGAATAAACCAATATATCATCTATGAATACCACCATAAACTGATCTAAATATGGCTGAAATATCTAATTCATTAGATCCATAAAAGTTGTTAGTGCATTAGTAAGTCCAAAAGGCATTATTACAAACTCGTAATGCCCGTATCTAGTTCTAAAAGTTGTCTTTGGTATATCTGCGTCTTTGATCTTCAATTGATGATA
This sequence comes from Hibiscus mutabilis, assembly GCA_019671005.1. Taxonomy (NCBI): domain Eukaryota; kingdom Viridiplantae; phylum Streptophyta; class Magnoliopsida; order Malvales; family Malvaceae; genus Hibiscus; species Hibiscus mutabilis. The sequence goes on along the minus strand of CM033755.1, from coordinate 6,013,906 downwards.
CCATGATCGAAGATCAATTTTAGAAAACACTATTGCTCATTTAAGTTGATCAAAGAAATCATCAATCCTTTGGCAAAGGATATTTATTTTTTACCATCACTTTATTAAGTTGACGATAATCTACACATAACCTCATTGATCTATCTTTCTTTTTCACAAACAGGACTAGAGCTCCCCAAGGCGATATACTAGGTTGTATAAAACCTCGATCTAATAATTCTTTCAATTGAACCTTCAGCTCTCTAAGTTCTGTATGAGGCATCCTATAAGGTGCCATTGATATTGGTGCTATTCCAAGAAGCACATCAATACCAAATTCTACCTCTCGATTTGGAGGTAATCCCGATAATTCATCTAGGAAAACATATGAAAATTCCCGTACCATGGGTATATTTTCCAGATTCATCTTTATTTCTTAAGTATTTATCACATGATCTAAATATGTTTCACACCCATGTGATAATAACTTTCTGGCAGTTGCAGCTGCTATCACATTACTCAAATAATGTTGCATTTCTCCCATAAATATTATTTATGAGCCATCTTGTCATTTTAAAGTTAATATTTTCAATCGGCATTCAACCATAGCATTATATGCCGATAACCAATCCATTCCAATAACGACTTCAAACTCTTGGAAGGGCAGTTCCATAAGATCAACTGGAAATTCATTTTCTTGAATCTTTATATGACATTTTTTTTACATATTTGACCTACTTTGGCGCTTTGTCCTATTGGATTAATAGCAACTGCCTCACTCAAAATTGGTTATACCAGAATATTTCTTTCGAGTATTACTTTAGAACTAATATAAGAATGGGTAGAGCCTGGATCAATCAATGCAAAAATATGGCTGCCAAAGAGTTAGATAAGACCTGCTACGATCTTCGAGTCATCTCGATCATTCGTAGTCTTGATATTATATACTTGAACAACAGTCTTGTCTTCTTGACTAGGTATGGTCGTAGATACTCCTGGTTTTCCACCTTTGTTTCCTCTGCTTTTCTGAGGTGATGCAACTGACTGATTAGAGTGAAGCTCTAGACAATTATTTTTGAAATGACCAGCTTGCCCACAATGATAGCATGCCCCACCAGCGAACCAACATTGACCATAATGACTCTTTCCACAGTGTTCACATTCTGGAATAGAACGAAATATGGAATGTCGAAAATTTGCAGAAATAGTCTGAGCTTGCTTTGACTTTCCTCCAGGATATCCCTTTTTGGCTGAAGAAGCTGATGCTACTGGATTTTGTTGTGAAAATCCTTTACTGCTTTAAATGACGACGCAACAAAAGAACTTTTGGATCTATTTCTGGTCTGAACTTGTTTTCCCGCTTTATTCTCGAGATCCACTTTTTCCATAGCTTTTGCTCAATTCACTGCCTCTTGAAAAGTAGTGAAATTATGAAAAACCAATACTCTTTTATATTGAGGATCAAACTCAGCTATGAATCTATCAACTCTGGATTTTTCGGTTGGAAGAAGCTCTGCTGCAAATCGGTTCAGTTTATTGAACTCACATTCGTATTCATAGACTGGCCTACCCAATTGTTTCAAATCTAAGAATTGTTATCTTGTTTCTTTAATAAACAAGTCCCCAATATATTTTTCTTTGAATTCTTTCGGAAAGAATTCCCATGTAATTTGCTCTGGAGGAACTTATGCAGTGACTGCATTCCACCACATACTAGCTTGTTCCATCAGTAAAGATACAACTCCCTCTAACTTTCCTTGATCATTACATGGGATTTTGCTCAGCATAATTTTAATATCATTTAACCAATAATCAAAGGCCATTGGATTTGCATCAGTATCACCTCGAAATTCTGGTGCTTTCATTTTCCTTAATTCCTTTGGAACTGATACTGGTGCTCGAAGATTTATAATAGCATCTAATGCCTGAAAAAATAAGCCTTGATCTTGTACAATCATATTTCGTTGTTCCTGAGCTGGTACCTCTACGTTTTGCTGAGCAAGAGACAGATTCTGGTTTACCTCATTACTCTTACTTTGTGCAAGAATATAAAGCTTAGCTCCCTGACGAGATTCTTGATGATCTGACATCTTTTAATGTCACAATCATCCCCCATAAGTAAGGAGCACATTACTAATTAATAGGCATCAAAGTATATTCATACAAATATTAGTAATTTTTGACATCCTAGTGGCATGTGTATAATCCCGACTTCCTACAAGCCCAATTTGTATCTAAAATCGGCTAAACCTGTAGCTCTGATACCAATAAATGTAACACTCTTACTAGTATTTATTATTCATTCCTAGTCAGAATGTCACATAGAGAATTGCTAATAATCATAAGTCATTTATTAGAAAATTTTAATTAATCCATTTTACCATTTATCGCGTAGCATCAGTTTCCCAATTTTTAACCAACTGTATAAATTCCAATTTCATACAGCAAATTAGCAATTCATATCTATGATCTATAAAGAATATAACCGCCTGCAAACTGCCTAAATTAAAAATCTAATTTAATACTCTATTTATTCTTTTCTATTAATTACCCAATTTTATAATAGTAATTCATTTAATCATATTGATTTAAAATAACTACTTACAACTCATCATAAACATAAACTAGTTTATACGCTATTACAAACTTTATCTAAACTAGTTTAATACCAACTAATTTTAAGATATACACGCCATCTAGTAATACCAAAATACATCAAAAGATGTCCTTACTAATACCGTGATTATACTCCTGACTAATAAGATGCCAGCTGCTCCTTACTTCGATTTCTGCTTTCTACTTACGCGTGAAAACCATTACACGCTAAGTATACACTTAGTAAGGCAAGAAAAAATATCCAATGCAATAAAACATGACTATAATTAATATTCAGGCATCATGATCACTAGATATGTATCACCATCATGTTAATCATGTATTAACATAATATAGACCGAATATAAATTTCTTACCAATATACTTTCTATTTACTTTGAGAGTTTATAACTCTTTCACATGTTTATCTATTATTTACCAATAAATCATAGCCCAAACATAAACCTATAAGGACCCTGGGTATTAGAGTCAAATATGCACCGAAGTTCTAATACACATAAGGTCGTGCCTACCATACGCACTAAGTGTCCTTTATATACATTATAGTGCTAAACCGAGTATGCAGAGTGCTGCTGGATTCTATGACATGCCAACTATACCTGTCCCTCAATAATATATTTGAGCATATATTCCATATTTATTTCATCCATGGCAATGTATATCAACATAATTTAAACATTGGGCAGTTCATACCCGAAATAACATTCATAATATAACATCATATATAACTAGTGATCCAAGCATTTATATTCAACTTTTGACATATTTAAAATATATCAATCATATGCTCCATGACATAAATATAATGACAATAAAATTTGGGTAGGCTCATCGCAAGCCATCCCAATGATATATAAAACATCCATATATCATGTTATGTATGCATTGCACTCACCTGGTGCCTCACTAATAAACCTTACTATTGATTTTAGATTTACTCTTGAACTTTTTCCTTGTCTTTAAGCTTGCTTGTATTACGATCTCGACCACAATCACGATCTATAAAGACATCATTTACCAACATATACGATTTAAAGCATATGTTTGTATCATTCTAACATAGGCACATATTAGGAATAATATTCCTAAAAATCTTTTCGATAATAATTCGATACTAATTCCATTTCACAACATCAATATTAACCTTAATACTTCAAAACAATATTTCAAACCCTTTACTATTCATATCCATCAATAATTCACAAGACAATTTCAAATCTCACACTTTAACCATGAAATGAATTCTTTTCAAATTCTTCTCCACATTTCCAAATTATTCAAAATGGTCCATTGCCATTGAATTTCAAATTCAATCATTTAATAATATTTTCAAGTATTCCAACAATACATTCAAGCTTAACACATTAACTTCTAGTCAATTTTCATTTCAATCTCATATTTCCCTTAATATGCTATTTTATCCTCAACACTTTGTAAACCTCCATCCAAATAACATTCTAAACCTTGTAGAATTATTCTTACATCATTTCTATCCTTAGGGAAATTTTTCATAAATTTTCTCTAATTTTTTCCTAAAAGTCAAATATAAAGGGTCACTATACTCAAAATTTCTAACTTGATTCAAGCATGAATTTAACTTCTAAACATCATTTTCCAAGCTTCTACAATCATTTTCTATATCAAAATCAATTCAAATTCAACTTCACATCAAAACCCTAACTTAATCCAAATTAGGATTTAACTATTCTCAAGTGTTTTCAATAATCATACAAGCTTGAACATGATTCTACAACATCAACTTCCTCAAAATCAAACATCCCCTTTATCCATCCTATTCTCAAATTTCAACCTAAAAGCATGGAAAACATTCAAAACTTATACCAAATGATAAAGAATTTTATGTAGATTAAATTCATGTTTCATACTTTCATTCAAATTCCAACTAAATTGGCTTGAAAATAAAAAAGAAAAATTTTCCATACCTTGGATGAAGGTCTCGGCCAAGAGGAGAAATTTGAAGAAATTTCTTGAATTTTCAATTCCTTTAATTTAGGTCATTTGTTATCTTTTTAAAGAAATGAATAAAAAATTTTATTTTATGACAAAATGACCTTTTTGCCCTTATAATCCAATGCTTCTCATCTTGCCACATGTCCAATTGTTCATCCAAGGCTAAAAAGTAAACCAAGAAGTTAGTGATTACCAACTTTGCCCTTGAAATTTTTCAAAATTATAATCTTGCCATTTTTCATCCAATGATTCATATTTAACATGGAAAATCTACTTTAATCCAAAGGTCCATGTTACATTCTACCATTTTAAGACATGGAAATGACAATATTAACCTTGCCTTATCATCCTTTAAAATATCTTGAATATTCGATTTGATCTGATTATCCGAATATTTTTTTTAAACTTTATCGCTTTATGTCCATTATTACAAACTCCGTACGAAAAATCCGGGTAACACGAGAACATCATTCTTGGGGGTAAACTATTCATTTATGGGACTAAAATACATAACTTTTGAAAATTACAATTTATTCCTTAAACTTTTCATAAGTTTATACTTTAGTCACCAAACTTTCATTTTTTTCATTTTGGTCACTAACAAAAAATTTGAGGTATTACACCTGCAGACGTACTCTATAAGACAAGAAAGCCTCCCACACAAGAAACAATATGAGTGATGATTATAGAGGATGCTACTCTAGGCGTTAAAGCCAGTAAGCAAGGCGAATCGATCTCCATGCTATTTAAAACCCCTGGGACATCACCTGTGCCAAACTTGGTGACTCTAATTTTTCATCACTAGACGCGAACACCGACATACCTGTAACTGCAGCTAAATCCCCTAACTCATTAGCAGCAACATGCAAAGGGGGGCAACTACCTTTGTAAAAGTAATATATCAGCATTGGCATATATATAAAATAATAAATAAAAAATAGCAACAAACAAGCTGTCACAAACCAATCCCCTTATCCGTGCGCTTCTTCGACTTGCGCTTCAAGTGAACACAACTCCCTTTATCCCCCAAATCAGATAAGACGGGCGACTTGGAGATCACATATTTTCTTCCCCCTCTACCGCGACCAGAGCCATATAAGCTAGCCCTAGCATAACTCCTCAAAACAGTAGGAATGACCTTCCTTCTAGCCCCACCTAAAAGGGTATCTTCATCACAATACTTTTAAGGACGAGTGCAAATGTCAACATACTCAAAAAAAATTTCACGGCTCATTCTCAATACCCAAAAATATCCTCCCCACTCACTCGTCACCCTCTTTGCTAAATGGCCAATCTTCCACACGAATGGGCACACCCGCTAAGGAACCCTCGAGAAAAACATTCAAATCTACCTCATTCCAACCGTTGGGATTTTTTTCTGTAGGCAATGCACCCAGATATTCCCAAGGGTGCATATGTCTTCACAATGCAAATGCGGGTCATTCTCTAATCTCCTGAGAAGTTTTAACTCAGTGGGAGACATTTCCTACACATTAGGGGAAGCAACCCTCTCATGTGACAGTCGACGCCAAACATTAGAGAATAGAAAACCCTTAAAAGTACAGTCCACTTTAATATACTTCACCCTATCTAGATGAAGATTCGCAGTATAATTACTTATCATCAATGCCCTTCCCATACGATGATCGATGCTTACAAAACCTCTCACATTCTTATTATGACCAGCCATTATGTTATACCAATAATGAGAGACATTAATAGAGGGTTTGTCCCCCTGGATTTTATAATTTAAAAAATAGGTCATTAGAATCCACCAGCTAGCACCACCCAATTAACCCGGTGCCATATCGTACCAATTCAACCAATCCACAAAAAAGTAGTATAACAGTAGATGGAATCTAGACTCGAAAGGGTAAAGAGGAACCAAACACCACAACTTCCCTTCATCGGAGCAAGCACTCAAGCGATATGACCCCAGCGGCAAACTAAACCTATAACGAAAGTTTTTAATAGCAATAAGGCCCCAACACTTCAACGTTTTCAGCATTTTACTCTCATTTGTAGTGCAAATAACTTTATCACTCACCGCAACAGATGAACTCACCATTACGGTAAAAACCAAAATATCCCATTTTCTTTCAAAAAACCAATAAAGTATGGGTGGTGAGATAACCAAAATAAAAAAGATATGTTGAAAATATTGAAAAATAATAAAAAATCTTATTTATAGCCAAGAGCCTTATCGTATTTAACACGCTTTGCTAATAAAGATATTTGTTGTATGACGTTTCATATACACTCTTCACTAATAAAGAGATTTATTGCACGACGTTTCATATACAACGGTTCACCCCAAAGGAAAGCTACTCGGTTCATCACATCACCCGCTACATATATACCTTTTCAAAGCATTCGCACAACAATTTACACTGAGAATTTCAAGTACGGTTCTCCATAAAGACTTGCATCCAGGGAACCCTCTCATAAATTTTACAAGTTCATCAAGGTCACTTTATAACCTTCTCTCACCTGGGGGCAATTGTTAGTACCTCTGAACGCTCACCACTATGTGTCAAGACCAGACGGCCTTCGGCAAATAAGCAAGACCGCAAACAACCTAACAATAGAGGATATCACATACGCGATCTCCACATCCGCTGCGCATGAGATAACCTGTGAACTGTACGATGCCCTCTACATCTAGTGACCACGTGACTACACACGTGATCCCTGCAAATGACAAAAGGGAATCTAGAACATCAAGTCATAGCCGATCCTATTAACGCGCCACGACGACCCTATTATGACACTTGTCCAAGTAGTATAAAATCGAACATGCAACGAGAGGGAGGGAGATCTTCCATTCCAAGCACCGTCACCACCTAAAAGAAGAGCGATAAGCAAGCTCTAACCCATAATGGCCATCTTAATCACCATCTTCAGTCCTTGTTCGTTTTAACCATCAACAATTTTAATAAGTTTAAGAATCATTGTGTACATGTTTGATAAGTTGAATGATCATTTTGTAACATTTAGAATTTTTAATGACAATCTTGTAACCAAAACAAAAGTCTACTGACCATTTTGTAACCTCCGAAAGTTCAGTGATCAAAAAGAGCAACATAGTTTAATGATTATTTGTGTATTTTATCCTCATTTAATTTCTTATAGATTTCAAGTTAATATTATTATTATTTAAAAAAAATATGTATAATCATTTAAATATACCAATTGAACTTAATTTTAAAAAATAGCTCTCTCATCTTGTGTGTATTATAAATGTCCATAAAGAGCAAATTTTAAGAAATTAAACACTTTGTATCTAAAAGATTGATCCTTTGAACCCATTGAGTGGTCCTAGTAAAAAATGGAGTATTGTTCGTTTAGGAGATTTGGGTTTGTGCAACTTGTCGGTCGATATGTATACGTTTTCAAAGACTTAAGAGTAAATAATAAATACTATCATGTAATTAGACCAAATGTTAAAAAGAAAAGTGAATCCATTCTATTCAAAAAAGAAAGAAAGTTGATCCCTGTTTGAGCATTTAACCCCAAAACAACACCTTCCTATACCAATTGCGGCATTTAAACTGTGAAGTGAAGAACAAATTTACCATTTTCTCCAAACGCGGAAATGAAAGATGAGCGCCGCTGCCGAAACCCGCAATTGGCTTGAACTGCCGCCGGACGTTACGGCGTCGATTCTCTTTCGGCTGGGCGCGATCGAGATCCTTAGCAGCGCCCAAAACGTGTGTTCTCAGTGGCGAAACATCTGCAAAGAGCCATCAATGTGGAGATCCATTGATATGCGCAACTCGGGTGATTTACATTACACGGTCTATGACCTCGAGACGATGTGCGTCCTCGCCGTCAATCGGAGCTGCGGCCACTTGCTTGATATCAATATCGAATATTTCGGTACCGATGACCTTCTGTTTTACATCTCTGAACGGTAATTTTTTTTCTTTTATTTTTACAATCTCTGAATTCTGTCTTTTGGGTTTTACTAATTATCAATCATCAATTTTCGTTCTTTAATGATAATAGAGGGTTTTATAATCTTATACGTTTACTTTATTGAAGTCATACTCTGGGAATTTCTTAGATTTAGGGTTTATACAACGTTTTATAGCTTTTGTTTCTTAATTTAGTAGTGAATTTTCAATCGGTATGTGGCATTTACTCGGAGATGTGTTCATAGCCTGGCCTTTAGCTTTCGCTGATTAAAAACTGCAATTGATTATTGAAGAATTTCAAAATGATGTTTCAGCATGAACATTAAATAGAAATATGGTTGTTTTTTCCTTCTATTTTTAGTTTTCAATCGATGCTTGTTTTGTTATATTACAGCATTACTTGTTCATATTTTTTTCTTTAAATGATGCTTTTCACAGGTCTGTTCATCTGAAGCGTCTTCGACTTTTTTCATGCTTTTACATTTCAGATGAAGGATTAAGCAAATCAGCTTTAAAGCTTCCGTTTCTGGAAGAGCTTGAAATTTTCATAGGTCCCATTTCGAAACAAGCTGTGGAAACTATTGGTCGCGGTTGCCCTCTCTTGAAGTCATTCAAATACATTCTTCGGCGATGCAAAGGCTATGTCTGTGATGATGAGGCACTAGCTATTGCACAAACTATGCCTGAATTACGCCACCTCCAACTTTTGGGGAATGGGTTGACAAATGAAGGTTTGCAGGCCATTCTCGACGGTTGTCCTCACCTTGAATATCTCGACTTGCGACAATGTTTCAGTGTTCGTCTGGTGGGGAACTTGGAGAAAAGGTGTGTTGAACGTGTAAAAATCTTGAGGAACCCTTCCGATCCAATCCATGATTACGAGTTCGTTGCAGAAGATCTTGATACCTGGTACAACCCCTCCGATTGTGATGATTATGATGAATATGACTGATACCATGGAGTAGGGGACTACTCCTTCAGTGTCCAGACTCCAGAGTAAGAAATCAGGTTATAAATGTGGATTGCTGTATTTTCTGTGTGTTTGTTTCATTAATCCACTTGTGTAGTTTTATCAATTTCAGACGGTTTTAGTTTGAATTAATGTTTTTCATTTCTAATTAAAGAAATTTAATTAAGCTTGCAAGCTACTTAAGTTGAAGCATTAGGATATTTGAATTCATAGTTTGAGCTGTTTAAGCAATAGGATATCTTTGATTGATAAGCTACTTTGCATCAGTTGAACCAATTAGAAAGGATTTGGGCTAGCTTGCTGATCTTCAACCTGAAAGTCATTCTCTGTAGTTGGAAATTCTTGATTTTCTTTACTGTGTTTTGGAATCACTTGTTGGTCATAGTTTAAGGTAGAGATGTATTTACAGTGATTGATAAGATTTTTGATTTTGTAGCGGACTCTTAAGCCCCGTGGTTTTTATCGCCTGTTTTAAAGGGTTTTCCGCGTAAGAAGTGTTTGTTGCCTCGTGTGATTGATGATTTGTGATTATTTTTTGGTTGGTTTTCAATTGTTGAAGAATGTTTAGTGCTGTTGAGCTGCTTGTGAAGGACTTGTTTGAAGATGGCAAGTGGAACATTGAACTCTTTTACCTGCGTTTCCTAACAATGAGTCCAAGTATACCATGCCAACCAAAGATAATCTTTTGGAATTTGTTTCGATTTTTCATTTTCAATTTTTAGTCAATAGGAACTGCTATGTCACCACTTAACGTTAGTATATTATTATTTAATGCTATTATTAATTTTTGGGTCTATTTTTAAAAAATAAGTTTAATACTAATAATTTAAAAAATCGGATATTCGATTTGAAAATTCGATATCCAAAAATTTGGATGTTCCAGTTTGTTTCAAGTTTAGACCATCATGTTTGAGTCGGTGAATCAGTTGGATATCAAGTTCAGAAGTTTGCCAGGTTTAGTAGTGCCGACTAAATATAGCAAAAAGAAGTTGAACAAAACAAGGTAGGTAATTTTTAAAAATAATTTTAAAATATTTGAAATGATTTTTTTTGGAGAATTTAAAATAAGCTAAAAATTACTTCTAGCGGTTAAGTTACTCAAACATTAGCTAAATTTAAAAGATGCCAAGTCATTTATTATTCTAAGACTCTCAAAACTTTAGTAAAATAAAGGGTAAATTACTCAAATAGTTATTGAACTTTTAAGGTGTTTTTAGTTTAATTATTGAATTTTTATAACTTGCGATGTGGTCATTAAACTTTTAATCCGTTTTCATTATTATCATTCATGTTAACCGACTCCTTCTTCCTTTCCTCTGTTTTTCTTCAAATTTTTTCTTTTTCCTCCATTATTAAATCTTATGTGTTGATAACAACTCCTTGAACTACTTCTATGTTAACAAACCCCAAAAAGTCACTTAGCCTTATTTTGCATTGCTTTTCAAACCAGCTTTTGGAGTCAAGAGTTTGAGACCAAAAGTAATGAAAAACTGCCAAAAGTACTTTTTAGTTTAGTTTAAAAAGTGCTTTTTAAAAGTTAAAATTTCTAGTTTCTAGCTTTTTCAAAAGTACTTTTAATTAAATTTAATAATATATCCTTGTTTTTTTTATCACCAATCCTTTTATATTTTCTAAAAAAATGTTTAAAATAGATATTTTATCTACTTAAAAGTACTTTTTTACAGTAATACCAAACACTCTTAATTTTAAACCAAATAATCTAAAAATACTTTTTAAAATCACTTTTCCACCGTATTTTTCAAAAGCAATGCCAAATTGACACTTAGTGTCATTATTTTTCCTCACTAATTTTGCTCAAAAGCCAGATGGGTGCAACCGAGATATACCCCACTGGCTCCATTGTGAGTTATAATCAAAGTTATCACTGTAAAGCCACAAAATCAAAGTGAAACATTAGTATATACATTGGTACTCATACAAATGATTCCAACTTAGCTCTTACCTTTTGGTTTCGTTAGTTGCAAAACATGTTGTATCAGAAAGACCATTTGCATGTGTTAATCACAACCTCAGAGTATAATGCAGGCTTGTATTCATGCTATAATTGTGATTAAAACATTAGTTAACAAGCTCACTCATGGCGTTCGATGCAACAGGGGAGAAATCCGTAAGCAACCGTAACATTCAGATGATTAATGAACTGCAAGAACTCATTTGTCGGATCGAACTATTATTGTGACTTATGAGCATCAACCACTAGGGTAGTTAGCTTTTCCAAGTAGTTATTTGCATTAACAGGCCATATGAATTCTTTGGGAAACACAATTCCAAATGCAAAGGCTTTGATACCATTAAGATCCTTCGATCTGTCGCTATATTTATTTATTTGTTTGCATGCTGTGACTCCTTGAATGTTCGTAGTTACTAACAGAATCTTGGGAGACGAAATGTAATTTATGCCCTGAAATCCCATAGTCTTTTCAATATAATCTGACATACTGAATTTGTTTGTACTATAGAAAGCATCATAAAAGACGGACAAAAATTCTCAATCCCTTTTCGGTGCTTTTTTATATGCCCAAACGCAAAAAAAATTAAATTATAAGTTTTAACCATAAATTTTCAAACCTAAAAAGTACACCATACCCCTAATTTCCTAAACCATAATACTTCGCAAACCAACCCTTAACAAGGGAAAAATAATCTCTTTTAACCACTATTCTTTCAATGAAATATATAAGAAGATTTTGAAACACTTACTCGAGATATTGTTCAGTATTACTTGAGATGTGAAATCCTTCGCAAACCGACCCTTAACAAGGGAAAAATGATGACACTAAGTGACTTTTTGGTGTTAGTTAAGACAAAAGCAATTCAAGGAGTTATGATCAAAGATTCAATAATGCAGTAAAAAGAGAAGAAATGAAGAAAAATAGAGAGGAAGAAGGAAAGTTAACGTGCCACGTCAGCGTTTTCTAACGATAGTTAACAAGAGGATCATAATGAAAGCGAATTAAAAGTTCAGTAATCATATCACAAGATTTAAAAGTTCGATGACCAAAATAAAAGCGCACTAAAAGTTCGATGATTATTTATGTAGTTTACCCTAAAATAAAAGCACTACACATAGGTTGGACTCAATTCTTGGGCAAGAGTCTAACACCTCAACTTGACTCTTGCATGTCCAATAATGTATAATGGCTAATAAAAAAGGTGTATTTTTTAGGATATATGGTTTATGGTCTAAGATTTAAAATTTATGATTAAAATTTAAAATTTAATCTTTTAGTGTTAGAACGTAGAAAGAGACACTAGAAAAGTATGGAAGATTTTGTCCATCTTCAAGTACCTAAGTAGTCGGACTATATCAGCTTTATGCTCATGTTCAATTCATATACTATATTAGGTCTAGAAAAACTCATTACTGTATCAAATGTAGTACAAATATTCATGCAATTAAATAATTGAGTTCTACTAAATTTATTTCGGGAGACACTTTGATGCTATGGATGCAATTTCCTTTCTATTCAATTTGTTTTATTATAAAATGATTTATATTAAAGTCTTAATAATAAAATACATTACAACTTCTTTAACTTTGAATAATCAAACATATGATATATATGTACAGTTAGAAAAATAAAATAAACTCCAGATAAATTAAAGATTAGTTGGAATTTTGATGGAACAAATTTTCACCTTGGATTTGGTATAATTATTATTGGGTTTCAAAGTTAATTTATTAAAGAAATTTGGTGATCGCAGTTTGTAAGAATGATTTAAGTGGAACATATTGCGTATTAAAAATAAATAAAACATGAGAATAGGCAAAAAGAAAATTCATAAAAAGGAGGGGAAATAACCTAACAAAGCATGATAGAATAAAAGAAGAAGGAATTTAACCCAATTCATAATAAAGCCTAAACCTAAGGAAAAAACTATGAATAGAAGTCCTCTATCCCTTTGGTGCCCCTATTTATGTTCTGCACTAAAAAATAGATTTAGGCTTTAGGGTTTAAAGTTAGGCTATATAGAATTGGAGGTAGGGTGTACTTTTAAGATTTAAGATTTAGAATTTAGGGTTAGGGTTTAAATTTAAATTTTTTTTAATGTTGGAGCATAGAAAAGGGCCGAAAAGGGGCAAATAATTTTGTCCAAAAATTGTAGCCTAACTTCACAGAAGTTATGAATACAAATCCTCAACCCTTTTTTGGTGCCTCTATTTATGCCCCACAAGAAAAATTAGATTTAGAGTTTAGGTTTAAGGTTAGGGTATAGATAATTGAGGGTAGAGTGTATTTTTAGGGTGTAAGATTTAGGGTTTAGAATTTAAAATTTAAAGTTATAATTTAAAATTTAATTTTTAGTGTTTTTAGTGTTTGGGTACAGAAAGTGACATAAAAAAGAAGTAGATGATTTTTATAGGAGTTATGGTACCGTTTGGAACTGAAAACAGAAAAGTCAGGCAGCTCCAAACCCTATCGGAAGAGTGGAGAGTTGAACATCAGCTGGCTTCTTCCCTTGGTCTTTAGTTTTGTGAATAAAAATAATGATTGAAAAACATATTTTAAAATTTATATAATTATATATAAATGAAAAATTATCTCATATTATTTAATTTAAAATTATTTTCACTATTAGTTAAAAATTATAATACAATTCTAAGCCTCCAACGTAGCAGTAGTGTTTATGGTGCTAATTTTAATAAAACATTCATATATTGATATAAAAGTCTTAAAAATAAAGTATATATAATACGTAGTTCTATCATTATGTGTCTCCATAAGTAGGGGTGAATATTCGATAGAGTCGAGTTGAGACGAGTCAACATTTTGAGTTAGTCAAGTTGACGAATCCTATTTTATAACTCAGAGTTTATTTGAAATTTTTTTTAGTCAAGGTGTTCAAGTTTCTGGTCAAATTTAATTGTAAATATTTATAATGCTACAGTACTAATTACTTTGACATATATATTTTTTCATATACGATATGTGCATATATCAGACAAAGTTGAGGAATTCGACTCAAACTTGAAAATCAAAACTATTTACTTAAAATTTCGAGTTATTTGAGTTTCATTTTATAAGTCAAAGTTCTTTGAAATTTTTTGAGTCTATTTTTTTTTGAATTTCTTGTCAAGTTTAATGGTAAATATTTATAATGTTATAGTACTATTTTGTTCCAATTTAAACGACATTCATTAATCATATACGATATGAAATATATATATTTCTTAACATCTTTTCATATACGACATATATCAGACAGAGTTGAGGAACTCAATTGGAACTTGAAAAGTGATCCAATAAGTACTTAAAATTTCAACTTATTCGAGTTTCATTTTATAACTCAAATTTTATTAGAAATTTTTTGTGTCTAGACAAGTTTATGGAATTATGATTCAAGCACGAGTTTTGCTCATATCTATTCACAAGTAACATATATTTATAACAATTTCTTAAAACGAAATCTAAAGATATATATATATATATCTTCAATTGTCCTTTGAACAATCAAACATTTGATTCAATGCATGATAAAAATCAAATAAATTAAGTTTTAGTTGGAATTTTATTTCTTAAGAAGAAATGGAACAAATTTTAATATTGGGATTTGTTATAGCTATTGGGAGAACTGCCTTCTTTGTGTTGCTTTTTGTTTCCAACACTAAAAAATCAAATCTTAAGTCATAACTCTAAATTCTAAATTTTAAACTCTAAATATTAAACCCTATACCCAATACTCTAAATCCTAACTCTAAGTCATAACCTTAAACTCTAATTCTAACCTCTAAACCTAATTTTTAATGAAGGGGCACAAAAAGAGGCGGACAATTTCTACTCTAATTAGTGTTGGGTTTCGAAGTCGATTTGTTAAAGAAATTTGAGGATGGTAGTTTGTAAAATTGATTTAAGTGGGACGTTTTGCCCATATTAATACATCAAAGAGAAATCATTGAATTAAATTTTGTTTGTAAAATAAATAAAATGCGAGAATGGGCAAAAATAAAATTGAAATAGCCTAAGTTTACAGAATTAGGAAAATGTCTAGAAAAAAAGGGAATTTAACCCAATCCATAATAAACCCTAAACCTAAGAAAAAAAGTGTGGCTGGAAGTGAAAAGAAAGAAGTCAGGCAGCTCCAATAGGAAGATTGGAGAGCTGAAGCTGTGCTGAGGGCTTCTTGACTTGGTCTTTAGTTGTGTGGTTTCCCTTGAAGTAAAAGTAGGCATATAAACACAACTGAACAAACCCAAAGAAGGCTCCTAGTCCATTGGAAACCTGCAAATCAACAATATTACTCCATCTCTCTCCCTATATGTATTATGCATTTTAATTAATCATTTTACTTACCAGAATGAATATATCAAATTGGAGGAGGCCATAAATTGTCCAACATATCCCATTAGAAAAGCCAGCAAGTGAGAGCCAGAAAGGCATGTACTCCACACTCCTTGTTTCGATCACTTTTCTCCATATGGCCAGAGGTGCCGCATACATGATGATGTTGAAAACATCAGCTATTATTCCAACCATAAGAGTTCTATGGCTGTACAAAACCAACAAAGCCAACAGAACGATGCCTACTGTCAATGCTGCTTCAAAAAGTAGGATATACACAACACGAGCCTGAAACATATCATTCAAGTCTCAGATTCATATAAACAAGGGAGCTTGGTAGAGATTAATGATTCATACGCACCCTTTTCTTCCGATCATTAGCGTAAACGGCATATACGGCCAAGTAGAACAGCTCAATGGCAAGACCGACGCTATTGATGGTCAACACTAAAATATTGTCCTTTTTAATAACAGGGAGACCATAGAACATCCAGATAATACAGTTGATAACTGTGCACAGGTACGGATATGCTTGAAACTCCTCCACTGCCTTCTTTTTATAGATTCGAAAAAACGTTGGCCTAGTTCATTTATTCACAAAAACCAATTGTTAGCCAGAATTTCAAATTCAATAACTAACCAGCAAAACATGCTATGATCCATCTCGTTTATGATCCTTCATTAATGCAGTAATTAGTTACAATCTAAAATTCAATAGAGAGATTGCGATTACATTGGTGAGAGGAAGAGACCGAAAGAGATGACATTCCCTGCAAAACGAATAGATATATAACTACAATGTTGACGTAAAAACTTAAACCTGGTAACGAATAACTAATTACCGACAATCCCGACGATAGTGTGAGCAAGTCCCATGTTGAAAGCTGAAGCAGAGCAAGTAAGGAGAGAAGAAAACACAGCAGAAATTGTGAGGGATGAAGGCTCCAACGGTTGATTTCAAAGTTATATATAGACAAGGATTTTTAGTTGGAGTAGTTTAAATAAATTTCAACCACTTTAAATACAATTTATTTTATTAAGTAGAAGAATTATATCGAATGTAGAATACTTGTTTCAAACCAATACTTGTGTTTAATTAGAGGAGCTCAAGACTACACATCCGATTAGTATAAAACTAATAAAATCATTGTAACATCCCTGCTTCACGAACCCTATTCGAAAAGTTTTTGTCCACAAGTTGAATCCCAAGGAGATTGGTTCGGTGAATTGCATCCATCTCACCATCTGACTGTCGTTGACTAACAGAGCCGTTATCAACACTTCATCATTAAATAATTAAAAACGTTCGAGTTTGTCAATTTCTTTAATAAACAAATGTTCTCTAATAAGATTATGACATGCCAGTTTTGATGACGTGAAATTTGTAATTTAAAAAAACAATTAATTCAATAACCCTCTGTTCGAACTACCTTGTCATCGTTGACATGTCAAGATAACTAACGATAACGGCTGATGTCAAATCATATATAAATCACATTCCTAGAATTTAACGACTTCGTTAATCAACGACGATCAAAGGTCGATATTGATGTAATTCAAGAGTTCTAGGGCTAAATTGATGAAATTATAAATGAGGGGCAACATTGCTGGTTTTTGAAGACTATGAGGGCTAAATGGATGAAATTTTAAATGAAGGGCAATTTGCTTTTGAAAAGGAGGAGATCCACGAGTTGAAGCCCAAGGAGATTGGTTCGGTGCTTGATGAGCGACAGATGCAATATCCCTAAGCAAGGATTCCTATGATACTTTTACTTTGTAAATCTGCTAGTTTAAAATCTTGTGGATTCCGGAAACATTTATATTTGTAATGCCCTGAATTTGGGCCTAGATGTTAGACGGATCGATTAAACGGTTCAAGAGAACTAGGTTAAGCAAATTTGAGTTAGTTTCGAGAATTAAATCTTATAAAATAGTTTCTGGCTAAAATAAAATATAGAAATATGCTAGAAAATACTTAATTAATATTTTAAGTATTTTGATAAATTCAATTTGAAGGAATTAAATCTAATTTTGGAACATTTTGGTCCGGTGACTAAAATGAAAAGTTTTCAAAACTATTTTTGGTGACTAAATCGTAAAAGAGTCAAAACTTAGAATATTTAAGGAGCTAATTAACCAAAATTTCCATCAGATTTCCCCCTTAATTTAGGGCATTTTAAAGGGTTTTTAATTGGTTTTAATATTAAAAGAAAAGAGATTTAATAAAAAGGATTTTTGATTTTACAAATTACTTTCTTACGTAAATAACTTTGCTATCACTTTTCTCTCAACTTTCTCAGCAGCCAAACTATCAAAATCTTTCCAAAGTTTCCAGGAATCAATCTCTTTTGATTTTCTACTTGATTCCTTTGATTTCTACAACAAACTCTACTTTGATTTCAACCAATTTTTGCCAATTAAGGGAGAAATCAGCAATTAGAGGTGATTTTTGTTTTTCTCCTCTAATTAAAGGTTCTTTAATGAAATTCCCAAGTTCTTGATCCTTTACAACTGATTTATGTTATGGAATTATGATTTAAACATGGATTTGGTAATTAAATTGAGTTTACTGTGGAAATTTGATAAACACAATTTTGGATCTATTTTGTATTAAATCTAATTGATTTAGATCCATTATAAGATGTATTTTAATGTTGTTGGAAGTGATTAACTAAAGGAATCCCGAAACTATGTGAATTGCTAATTTTCTAGGTTGTTAATAGTTTGTTTTTGAAGTGATCTTGATGTTGTAGAGCCGCTGGAGGTAAAATGTCGTGTTAAAGATGTTTTTAGATGTTAATTGATGTTGTTAAGATGTTGAAATCAATAGGTTTTGTCTGAGTTTTGTTTAGATGAAGTTTGGTGATGATTTCGGTTGTTTTAGATAGGCTTTTGATGGTTTCTAATGAGGTGCGGTCATGTTTGTTGGTTGCTGGAAATTAGAGATGTAGGGATGTATTTTAATCCTCTGTTTTTGATTGGGTAAAGTAGGGGAGTTGAATCCTTTAGCTTTTGGAGAGGTTGCGGAAGCTTCGAAAGCTTGATTCTCGCAACATCAATAGAGCTTTGGGTTGTCGGTGAGTGGAAATACGTTTTACTGCTTTTAAAAGGTTTGAAGCTGGTTATTGGGAGTTTAGAATAAGTTTGAAACACTTATCTAAGCTCAGAAGTAAGTATAGGTTGAGCTCTATCTCATTTTCGGTTTTGCAAAATACAATCTCACGTACATGTTTATAGATTTGATTACTTACTGTTATATCCATGTTTTAGAAATGAAAGATGTTGCAAATGATTATACATGATGATATTTGATCATAGTAAATGATTTATGAAAGTATTTGAGAATGCTAGAATACATGGTTTAATGTATTGGAAAATGACAAGTATATTGGCAAGTCGCTGAGATGAATTGTTATAAGATATAGTTGGCTAGCCATAGGGTTTAAAGTGCACTACAATAAGTCGCCTCATGTGTGTCGAGGGGTGAAGAGTATGTCATGCTCCACCATGAGAATCGTAGCTGTCGAGGGGTGGTTTATTTTGGATACTCCCTGTTTGTACAAGTTGTATTGATTGTTACGGACTTGTATGATTATTAATGTTTAGTTTTGAGGAGTTGGGAAACATTATGCATGCTTGGGTAGAAATCATACCTATAGGAGTTTTGTTTGGATTTGATATGTTGTATATGATCTTCTACAATGCTGCTATGGTTGAGAAATTGATGTTTGAGATGATGTATGATGTTTAGATGATTTTTGAAGTATGTTAGATTGAGCCAATGTGTCATATGTTGGACCAAGAGGTCATTACAGGCATGTCCGTTCCAATACGAGTCCTCAGGGATCGGTACACGTGGACCTATCTTGGCTTAATCTGGGCAAAATTTCTTAGGCGTATCAATACGCCTGGTAACCGTATCGGTATGCATAGTTGAAAAATAAGCCTAGTGTCGATACACGGGCAACCGTATTGGTATGCCCTTTAGCCACTGTAATCTATATTTTTTGAAAACACATACCCGTATCAGTACACTTGAAGACCGTACCGATACACCTTTGCAAATCAAACTTGTTGCGATACGGATAAGGGCTGTACTGGTACGCTGGTCGCTAATTTTGTTGAGACGCCTTCTGAAGTTTGTATTCTTTGCAGTTTAGTCCCTATTTCTTTATTATTAAATTAAACGAGTTTGGAATTTTATTTTAAGTTGGCATTTAACCTAGTTGTAGAAAATATAACTAATTAAGGATTGGTAACTCTAATTTCATGAATGTCCTCTTAATTATTAGAAATTATGCTTTAGTCCCTGTAATGCAAATTCGTATAATTGGGTGTCAATTTGACGCCCGATTGAGTTGTAATCTTCACCATAACCAGCCTGACCACCTTAGGACTTAATAAAGCATTTAGATAAGATAAAATGAAAAAATGAACCATTTTCTTAATTAAATCTCTCAGGTTTGTTTTGGCAAACTCAATGTAGCTCGCTCGGTTCGATCTGGTGAACTAGGCCGGGTTAAGGGGTTACATTTGTTGGTATCAGAGCCATGTTATGATTGTTGGGAGGAGGGTTATGGTTGTTTGATGTATTGATAATGTATGATTCCATTGATTGTTATGCACGATATTTGAATTTGTGAGGTTATGCTTGATATGTGATATGTTTGGGTGTTTAACTTGGGGACACATTGCCTTATTACTACTAGTGTTAAATGATTTATGTTTTTAAAGATGAACAACTTGGATTCTTGCTACAAGCTGGTCTAATTGCATGGTTTTATTGCATTATTATGTTTTACTTATATTTTTACAAATGGGACCGAGACGAGAAATGAGAGCTCACATGAGGAGTGTTGTGGATAAATGAGATAATGAGTTGCCTCCTCCTCTATTGATTCCTCCTGCTGGTACTGGAGTCGAGGGTCGTGCACCTCAAGCACCGCAAGAAACTACTTTTGGTGATATGACACCATTAATCCAAGCAATGACTGAAGCTTTTGAAGCGGCCATGGCTGGAGTGCAAGTACCTGCACTGGCGCTTGTAGCTATTAATACCGGGCTACCTTTGGAGCGTTTGCCTAGCTTGGGTGGTACCGAGTTTAGGGGTTTGGCTCCTAAAGTAGTCGAAGAGTGGTTTGTCAGCATAGAGAGAATCCTTGGACAGATATAGTGTACGAATATACGTAAGTTAGGTTGTATAGTGTTGTTAGTTTAGGGTGATGCCTATAGTTGGTGGATGACAACTATCGCGGGTATGACACTTGCTGATGTGATGTGGGAGTTCTTTTATGCTACTTTTCGGAAGAAGTATCTGGGATCTTGTTATCAAGATGAGAAGAAGAGAGAGTTTATGGCTTTAGAACATGGGGAGATTTCTGTTTCCAAATATGAGATCCAATTTATTCGGTTGAGCTAGTATGCTCCTGAGCTAGTTCATGATGAGTGACAGCATTGCAACGAGTTTCGTTATGGACTGGTTAAGGAGGTAAAGACTTACATATTGGCTACGAATTATACTGATTTTGATGTCCTAGTATTTCGAGCTAAAGACATAAAACAAAATTTAGGGTTGTCTTCTCATTTAGGGAGTTCTTCTATGGGGAAAAGGAATATCGAGTCAGATGTTGATAGAGATCGTTACAAGAAGCATAGAGATATGAGGTATCGTCCGAATCAGAGACACGGGGGAAATGGTGCTGGGCGTAAACAACCTATTTAGAATACTTTTGCTCGGACATCTAAGTGTGAAAGATGTAGTAGGCGTCATCTGGGGGAGTGTTGGGGTACTCTTGGTACTTGTTGGAACTGTGGCTCAAGAGATCACATTCGATCTGATTGTCTGCAGTTGGCCAGGGAAGGTCAGGCTCATGTACTTGCTGTTGTGCCACAGAGAGTCCGTAGGCACAGTTGATAAGTGTTCAAAAGTACTATTTTTATTACCCTTTTTACTCATATTATTGTTAGACTTAAGCTCATAGTAGTTGCATAATTAGTCATTCATGCATCAATTCATGTTTCTTTCCACCGTTGATCTTGATTACATAACTTGGTGATTTTTGTGGAAAAAGATGCTGCTTTGGTGTGTTTTTGTGTGTGTGCAGGATCACTTGCCAAAGCAAGGCTAGAGCTAGTTGCCAGGGCAATGCATGAAGGATATGCCGAGCTAGTTGCCAGGGCAATGCATGAAGGAGACGCCGAGCCAGTTGCCATGGCAATTGTCGACAAAGAGAAAATGCAATAGGGATGTCGAAATTAATGACTATACAAGCCCAAGATGACGTGGAGCAAAGCCCAAACCCAAAGGAATTTGATTTCCATGCAAAGATTAAAGAAGAATTAAATTCCAAGAAGATAGGAGAAGTTCTAGTAGGAATACAATTATAATAAAGAATTATATTCTTTAAAGATAATTTAATTCCAACTCAAACTCCTCCTCAAAGAAGGACTTTGGCCTAGCCCTATAAATAGCAAGGAGATTTCGACAATCCAAGGGGAGAGCATTAGGGGAATTTCGACAACTCTATAGAGAGCAAGAGGAGAGGATTTTCGACAACTCCAAAGGGCAAGAAGGAAGAGATTTCGACAAGATAACAAGGAAGGAGAGAGTTCGATTTCTTCTTCTTCTTTGCTTCTATTAGATTCATGGTTTGGGGATTATTCTTTGTATATCTTTTGAACCCAACCATGAACTAACTTGATTGGTTGGGGTTATTGTGTTTTGTTGTTGTGAAAAACAATTGGATTTTGTTTAGGTAATAAGAGTTTGCACTTTTAATTCAAGGTTTACTCATTTTTGGTTCTTATTCTTGTTTGCGAGTGAATTGGGAGAGGATCTCGTAACTTCATCTATTTATCTAATATCGGGAGAGTTAGATTCAAGAAACGAATGAGTATGGTCTTTATTCAATCTATTGATGGTGAAGATTAATCCGGCTTAGGAATAAGTTAAGGATTTCAACGACTAAGAGGAGCGTAAGATTGGTTGTTGTTCACCCTTGATTCACGCAGGGATGTATTATCAAGGCATGCACAAGTAGCTAGAGTTTCGACTTAGGGATAAGAAGAAACCATTGAAGAACGCTCTGCCCAACCTTGAAGTTGCTGCCCAGACGCCCAAGTAGTTGCCCTGCTAGTTGCCCAGGGCAACCATCGATTAGTTGCCAAGGCAACCCCGCTGTGCAAGTTGCCGCGGCAACTGAGTTGCCCTTGCACTCTTTTACCAAGACGATCCAATCGGCTATCACACCTCAACTCACGATAACCTGGCCTATTCTCTCTTTTCTTTCATCTATTCTTTTAGTTTACTGCTTTTACTTTTCTCGTTAATTAAAACCTCTATTATCAATTGTGTTTTTATTTTCACAGTGCAGTAACTTAAGCAAAGTGGCCCAAACCAATCCCTGTGGAGACGATACTCGATACTCATATCACTTTATTACTTGCGACGTGTATACTTGCACTTTTACGTAGCACTTATCACACGCAACAAGTTTTTGGCCGGGGATTGGCAATTGGTGTTAGTTGTGTTTGTTATTGCATTTTTTTCTATTAGTTTTACTAACTTTTCTTTTTG
Source organism: Hibiscus mutabilis (assembly GCA_019671005.1). Classification (NCBI taxonomy): domain Eukaryota; kingdom Viridiplantae; phylum Streptophyta; class Magnoliopsida; order Malvales; family Malvaceae; genus Hibiscus; species Hibiscus mutabilis. The sequence continues at coordinate 5,990,575 of CM033755.1, read as the reverse complement.
TTTGTTTTATCAAAAAAAAATTTAGGTGCGCTACAAGTTAAGGAACATCAACATGTCGGGAAATAAAAGCCAATCTATTCGAGAGATGATGTTGGAAGATATGAATCAATCCAATCAAGAGTTCCTTGCACCCTTTGATGATTACCTATACCAACCGAGAAAAGCCCAAAGAACTTATACCATGGAAAAATCTTGTGCTATGTGTGGAGAACATCATGTGTTTGAAAATTGCCCTCACATTTTCGGTGCATATAACTACATGGAGGACCATAGAGGGAACCAGCAGCAAAATTCTTCATGGTATGGTCAAAAAGCTCAAAATTTTTTTTACCATAACAATTTTGCCACGGCAACAGATATGCCATGGCAATGTAGTCCTTTTCAAGAGCATTCCAATTCCTTGGAGGAAACGTTACTAGCTTCCTTGGCTAGACTTAACAGATCAATTGAAGAGATTCAAGAACTATCAAAATCTATGGATACGAGGATAGCTCAGTGGGATGCAACCATAGGGGATTCAGAAGATCAATTGGGGAGATCCACATATGTCATGGATAACATGCACCAACAATTCATTCCTAGGGATACTGACGTCCCAAGGCAAGAGGATAAGGAGCAATACAAAGAAATCTCTCTGATGTGTGAGGAACAACTAGAACCTCAAAGTCAAGAGGATGCCAATGCGAGAGACTGCCCAACACATGATGAGCTTGAACAACAAATTGCCTCGGCAATGATTGAGGAGCCTGAACAGAGCAATGCCGCGACAACACTCGGTGAAGCTGAGAACAACAATACTACAACAAATTCTGAGGAACCTGATGCCCAGAAAGTTATAACGTTGATGTTGAAGCAGGAATGTGTAGATTGCTCACATCTACAATTGCCACGGCAGTTACACGACCACATGCAAGATCAACGAGATGATAATACTTTGCCAATGGAATATGAGCAGGTAATAGTTGAACCTTTTGAATTCTTTAAAAACTCACCTCGTCCATTGCATGTATGTCTTGAGGAACCGAGGTTGGTAGATTTGAAGCTATCGAAATCTCTACTGATGGAGATGTTTGAGAGGCCAAAAGAAAAAGGTGTTTGGATTCATAAAGCTCTTCAGGAAATTGATTCTTCCCTTGACTTAAAGCAAAATTTGACAACTGATTGCCACGGAAATTGGCTTGAGCAGCAATTGCCACGACAACAAAGGCTACATCCAACCATGATAGAAGTTGACAAGAATGAGGTAATTGAATGGTTGAGAATGGATGTAATTTTTCCTATTAATATATTTGTGCCTTCAGGAATAGTAGCAAGGTGGAGAGTATACATGGACTACAAGCGAACAAAGAAGAAAGACACCTCCACCATGGTAATGCAAAAGGGAGTAGTTGGGAGCACATTGGCCCAACTCTTTTTGGGCAATATTGTCACCCGATGGAGGGTACGGATGAACTATAAGAAGTATCGGAAATGACTCTCCTCAAGTTTTCTCAGATATGTAGTAACATTAGAAGTGTTTCCAGGTTTTCTTTTCCACAACAAGACTCACAACCACCATGCTTACAGCCGACTACTTGCCACAGCAACCACAACAGAAACTGGCGATGCCCAGGCAACAACAATGGCTTCGGCAACTACTGATGCACATGCAAGTAAACCTGCATCGGCAAACATGGACCAAATCAAGGCAATGCTATTCACGCGGTACCAGCCACAAGCATTCAACCACTGACCAAAAATTGAATCAAGCAAACGACACGAAGGAAACTCATCACTCGAGGTGACGACCTCTCTAACTAACTCATTTCATTTAGTTTCTTTTAAATTTTGTTTCACTTTTACGTGCATTGAGGATAATGCTTCTCTCGAGTTTGGGGGGGTGTTGGTTTCTAGTTAGTTTCATGTTTAGTTGCTTTCATCTTTAAGCAATCACATATGGTTGCATATGTTACTTGCCATGCCTTTAATTTGATTTAATTGCTTAAGACTTGTTGAATATCCAATGATGAATTTTTGCCACTGCATTTAATTGAAAGAACCTTTAATTTTAGGATTACATGAAAAGAACTTAGAATTTTACTATGATGCCGATTTTTTTTACACGGTTGTGGGTTGTTGATTCAAAGAAACTTAGTGAACTTAGGTTGCTTAAAATTTGGGTAAATTTAAAATTGAAAATTAAAAGTTAATTTCTTGCTAGAGGTGCCCAAAACTGTCTCTAGTAGTAAATACACTTTCTTGCTAGAGGTGCCCGAAATTGGCTCTAATAGTTAATGCACATTAAAGAATCGCTAGAGGTGCCCGAAATTGGCTCTAGTCGACTAAAATAAAATAAGAAATTGCTTACTTTGCTAGACGTGCCCGAAATTGGCTCTAGTGAAAATAAAAAAAATGCCTCGGTACTTAAATTGATAAAAGCCTATTGTTCACAGAGAATCTCAAAAATCAACTTGTACACAACTACGCACACACATTGTCACGAGCATTATAGTTTTGTTCCGGGTAATTTTTGTGCTATCTGAAAAATTTAAAAGGTGATCATACTTTGTGCCACGGTTCCGAGGTTTGAATTCAAGTTTGAATCATGTCTTTGATGATTAAAGTCTTGGCAGGTAATTGTTAGTTTGCATTGCTTGAGGACAAGCAATAGTTTGAGTTTGGGGGCGTGATAAGTGTTCAAAAGTACTATTTTTATTACCCTTTTTACTCATATTATTGTTAGACTTAAGCTCATAGTAGTTGCATAATTAGTCATTCATGCATTAATTCATGTTTCTTTCCACCGTTGAGCTTGATTACATAACTTGGTGATTTTTTGTGGAAAAAGATGCTGCTTTGGTGTGTTTTTGTGTGTGTGCAGGATCACTTGCCAAAGCAAGGCTAGAGCTAGTTGCCAGGGCAATGCATGAAGGATATGTCGAGCTAGTTGCCAGGGCAATGCATGAAGGAGACGCCGAGCCAGTTGCCATGGCAATTGTCGACAAAGAGAAAATGCAATAGGGGTGTCGAAATTAATGACTATACAAGCCCAAGATGACGTGGAGCAAAGCCCAAACCCAAAGGAATTTGATTTCCATGCAAAGATTAAAGAAGAATTAAATTCCAAGAAGATAGGAGAAGTTCTAGTAGGAATACAATTATAATAAAGAATTATATTCTTTAAAGATAATTTAATTCCAACTCAAACTCCTCCTCAAAGAAGGACTTTGGCCTAGCCCTATAAATAGCAAGGAGATTTCGACAATCCAAGGGGAGAGCATTAGGGGAATTTCGACAACTCTATAGAGAGCAAGAAGAGAGGATTTTCGACAACTCCAAAGGGCAAGAAGGAAGAGATTTCGACAAGATAACAAGGAGGGAGAGAGTTCGATTTCTTCTTCTTCTTTGCTTCCATTAGATTCATGGTTTGGGGATTATTCTTTGTATATCTTTTGAACCCAACCATGAACTAACTTGATTGGTTGGGGTTATTGTGTTTTGTTGTTGTGAAAAACAATTGGATTTTGTTTAGGTAATAAGAGTTTGCACTTTTAATTCAAGGTTTACTCATTCTTGGTTCTTATTCTTGTTTGCGAGTGAATTGGGAAAGGATCTCGTAACTTCATCTATTTATCTAATATCGGGAGAGTTAGATTCAAGAAACGAATGAGTATGGTCTTTATTCAATCTATTGATGGTGAAGATTAATCCGGCTTAGGAATAAGTTAAGGATTTCAACGGCTAAGAGGAGCGCAAGATTAGTTGTTGTTCACCATTGATTCACGCAGGGATGTATTATCAAGGCATGCACAAGTAGCTAGAGTTTCGACTTAGGGATAAGAAGAAACCATTGAAGAACGCTCCGCCGAACCTTGAAGTTGCTGCCCAGACGCCCAAGTAGTTGCCCAGCTAGTTGCCTAGGCAACCATCGATTAGTTGCCAAGGCAACCCCGCTGTGCAAATTGCCACGGCAACTGAGTTGCCCTTGCACTCTTTTACCAAGACGATCCAATCGGCTATCACACCTCAACTCACGATAACCTGGCCTATTCTCTATTTTCTTTCATCTATTCTTTTAGTTTATTGCTTTTACTTTTCTCGTTAATTAAAACCTCTATTATCAATTGTGTTTTTATTTTCACAGTGCAGTAACTTAAGCAAAGTGGCCCAAACAAATCCCTGTGGAGACGATACTCGATACTCATATCACTTTATTACTTGCGACGTGTATACTTGCACTTTTGCGTAGCACTTATCACACGCAACAACAATCGTGGATATTTTTAGCATAGAGAAGAGGGACAGAGAACGGTTGCTCATACCATAGTGATTAAAACTGAGGGTGGTAGGCCAGCGAGGATTTTTGTGCATCACATGGGTAGGAATGAGTCTGATGTGATTGTAGGTACATTTAATTTGCAGTCCATACCTTTGCTTTCCTTGTTAGATTCTGGTTTTATACATTTATACATCCTGCACGAACATGCTTGCTTGCTTGATATACCTGTAAAGGTGTTGGATGTTGGTATGCGGGTAACCAGTTCCTTTGGTGAATCAGTAGTAGCTAGGAGGTTATTTAGGAGGTGTCCCTTAATGGTTCAAGGGTACGTGTTTGTGACTGACTTGATAGAGTTGCCGTTTCACGGTTTTAATGTGATTTTAGGGATGGATTGGTTGTCTGAACATAGAGCTTTAGTTAACTGTGAGACCAAATGAGTTTTGCTAAAACTTGCTGAAGATTAAGAAGTGGTGGTTGTAAGCGAGAATGTCAAATTCTTGTCTAATGTTGTTTCAGTTTTGGAAGCGTGAAAGATGTTGGAATCTGGGGTTCAAGCATACCTAGCTTATGTTATGAACCTTAATATAAAAGAAGCGTGTGCACAAGATATTTGCACTGGTTGTGATTTTTCAAGAGTATTTCTAGAAGAATTGCCTGGTTTACCTTAGATAGAGAGGTCGAGTTCTGCATTGAGACATACGTAGATACGACTCCATTGTCGATTGTACCGTATCGCATGGCACTGAAAGAATTGAAGGAGTCGAAGATACAACTCTAAGAGTAGTTGGATCGTGGTTTTATTCAGCCTAGTGTGTCACCGTGAGGAGCACCAGTGTTGTTTGTGAAAAAGAATGATGACCCAATGAGAATGTGCATTGATTATTGACAACTAAACAAGTTGACGATTAAGAATAAATACATTTTGCCTAGGATTGATGATTTGTTTGATCAGTTTTGGGGTGCTACGGTGTTTTCTAAGCTTGATCTGAGGTCTGGATATTATCAGTTGAAGGTGAAGGATAAGAATATACCGAAGACAATCTTTCACATGCGCTACGGGCATTACAAGTTCTTAGTGATACCGTTTGGGTTGACAAATGTACCTGTAGCTTTCATGGACATGATGAATCGAGTGTTCCATGAATTCTTGGATTACTTGTGGTAGTGTTCATTGATGATATCCTTGTGTACTGAAGAAGATCGTGATCAATACTTAAGAATTTTGTTGCAAGTATTGTTAGAAAATAAGCTATATTCCATGCTGAGTAAGTGTGAGTTTTTGATCAAGCAAGTGGTTTTTCTTGGTCATGTTGTTTTAGCCAAGGGTATTCACGTGGATTCATAGAAAATTTAAGCTGTTGTGAATTGGAAGCAACCAAAGTCGGTGCCAGAAGTTTGTAGTTTCTTGGGGTTGGCTGGTTATTACCGATTCTTTGTGGATGGTTTCTTGAGGATTACTACTCCTTTGATGAAGTTGTTGTAAGAGGATGTAAGTTTTGAGTGGACAAAGAGTAGATAACAAGCTTTTGATAAGTTGAAGGAAGCTCTGACGCAAGCTCCAATCTTGATTCAACCTGAGTCAGGGAAAGAGTTTTTGGTTTATAGCGATGCGTCCTATGTTGGTTTGGGATTTGTGTTGATACAAGGAGGAAGAGTTGTAGCTTATACATCTAGGCAGTTGAAGGTGCACGAGCGTAACTATCCTACGCACGATATTAAGCTTGCTGCGGTGGTGTTTGCATTGAAGATTTGGTGATATTATCTTTATGGTGAGAAGTGTATTGTATACACGCATCACAAGAGCTTAAAATATCTGATGTTGTAGAAAGAGTTGAATCTTAGGCAACAGAGATGGTTGGAGTTGCTTAAGGATTATGGTTTGATGATAGAGTATCATCCGGGAAAGGCCACTGTTGTACCTGATGCTTTGAGTAAAAAAGTTGCGGTTGAGTTTAGGGCGATGTTTGCTCGATTAAGTGTAACGCGTGATGGTGGTTTGTTGGTTGAGTTGCAAGTGAAGCCATCGTTGTTTCAGTTAATTAGGGAGATGCAACCGTATGATGATTCTTTGGTACCGCATGTCAAGGACATAATGGATGGTAATCAAACGAATTTTTGTTTCAGTGACGAAGATGTTTTGTGTTTCAAGAGTCGAATAATGGTGCTGAAAAAATGAGGAGTTAAGGCACACTATTTTGGTTGAGGCACAGTCGAGTGCTTTTTCTATGTATCTGGAAAGTACAAAAATGTATCGGGATTTGAAAAAGAAGTATTTTTGGGTTGGATTAAAAAAAGATATAGCGGATTTTGTTGCTCGATGTATGGTTTGTCAACGTGTTAAGACATAGCATCAGTTTCTTTCTGGATTGTTGTAACCATTGAAGATTCTGAAATGGAAGTGGGAGAGAATTACCATGGATTTTGTGTCTGGTTTGCCTTTGACGCCATCAAAGACGAATTTCGTGTGGGTGATTGTGGATAGGTTTATGAAGTGTGCACATTTTTGGCTGTGCGTATGACGTATACTTTAGATAAGCTGACAGAGTTGTATATTGCTGAGATTGTGAGGTTGCACGGGGTGCCTAAGTCTATAGTGTCATATAGAGATACACGTTTTACAGCAAGGTTTTGGGAGTGTTTGCATAAGGCTTTGGGTACGCAGTTGAACTTCAATACTTCGTATCATCCTTAAACGAATGGTCAGTCTAAATGCGTTATCCAAGTGTTGGAGGATAATGTTGTGGTGTTGCATCATTGATTTCCATGGATCATGGGAGAAGCAGTTACCTTTGGTGGAGTTTGCCTATAACAATAGTTATCAAGCTAGTATCCAGATGGCTCCGTACGAGGCTTTGTATGGTAGAAGGTGTCGCACTCCACTTTGTTGGGCGGAGGCAGGAGAAAAGTATGTTTTCTTGCCTGTTTGTTGAAGGATACCAATGAGAAGGTGAAGCTTATTAGTGATCGGTTGAAGGCGGCTTCGAATAAGCTAAAGTCATATGCTGGCCTAAAGTGTAGGGAGGTTGAGTTTGCGGTTGGTGCTTGCGTGTTCCTTAAGGTTTCGCCTTGGAAGAAGGTATGAGGTTTGGACAGAAGGGCAAGTTAAGTCCTAAGTTTATTGGGCCTTATGAAGTGTTGGAGCGTGTAATTCCCCTAAAACTGGGTTAACTATATTCAATAATTTTTGTATTGGATATGGTCCTTGGAGATAAAATAAATTTGCATAACTTTATTTGGTAGCTATTAGACGCATTCTAAGTTAGATTAAAGTGTGAAATTAATTTGATACATATTTGTATTTAAATAGATGTGTGTATAAACCTAGATTTAATTAAGAGTCTAGGGCTAAATTGAAAGAAAAGAAGTAATGGATAGCCGATTGTAGGAAGGACTAGACCGATCATTTAAAGAAGTATTGAGGGATGCATGTTCAACTAGAAATTCAAGGGGTTATTACACATGTCATTTTGAAAGACAATACTTGTGCTATTAGCTTAGGAAGGATAAGACGCCTATTATCATCTTCTTCTTGATTCCACCGAATCACCAGGGAAAAACATTGGGTTTTCTTGTTCTTTACCTTGTTTAATTCGTGGGGATAAGAGTAAGAAATTAGCTTAGATATGATGTATAAACTTAAAAATTAAACATGGAGGTTCATTACCCATGACTCGAATAGGATGATTTATCCATTGAATTTATGTATGATTATTTGAGTTTACCGATCATGGGTGTAGGTTCAATTTTATTTTAAAATAATGTTTAAATGCATGTGAAACAACCTATACTTTTTACTGGCGAGTTAAGGAACTGGTGTGTTATATTAGAGTCAAAATCAGGGGCTGTAAATTGATATTTAAGGCAGCATAAAGCTGCTGGAATTAACATGAATTTGCGACTCTGTTTTGATATGGTTAATTGTGAATGATTATACACAATTATGTACTTGGTAAGGGATTACATTGATGAACCAAACTGCTCAGATTTTTATGTCTTAATGTGTAATTTTATGTGCTGAAAATGAAGCTGAAATTGGGTGGTAACAAAGGCCTAGAACTTGGAGTAAAATGTCTTTGTGTTTTCAATTTAGAAAAAGTTTAGTGTTTCGGATTGTTTCGTAAAATTCGGTGTATAGGTGAGTATAATGAAAGTATGTTGGACTGATTTTGAATGTATATTTGTACATGTATAAACCTGGATAATTTTGAGTTTAATGAAAGCAAGTTGGTCTGATTTGAATGAATATTAAAGCATGTGTACTGTTCGGATATATTTGTGTATATAAGTGAAAACTTGGACTGTTTTAGATCTGACAATGAACTGTTGTTTGTTAATTAAAGAATACATGGAATGATTTTGAATGTATAATAATGAAAGCATGTTGGACTGATTTTGAATGTATACTGATTTTGAATGTATATTTGTACATGTATAAACCTGGACAATTTTGAGTATAATGAAAGCATGTTGGACTGATTTTGAATGTATATTTGTACGTGTATAAACCTGGACAGTTTTGAGTATAATGAAAGCATGTTGGTCTGATTTGAATGAATATTAAAGCATGTGGACTGTTCGGATATATTTGTGTATATAAGTGAAAATTTTGATTGTTTTAGACCTGGCAATGAACTGTTCGGTTCATTGTTTTGAGGTACACATATTGGTAAGGATGGCTAGAGAAGGGATCTAGTTGAGAAAGGAAATATGATTATGGTTCAGGTATTCCATAACTTTGGAATATCAGGTGAGTGTAGTTTACAATAGGGTTAGGACTTAGGTCCTAACCAAATATGCATGACTACCTTCTTGCTATTGATATATGCCATGATAATGAGCTTAATTTAACTTGAATATGAATAAAAAGGGAAGATTGGACTAAACTAAAATTTTGAGTAAGTAATATCATGCAAATTGATAAATTAATTAGAAAGAAAAGTGAAAACAAATGTATGATTCCATGCCTTGGATATGACTTATTATAATGCTTGCTTGATAGTGCTCTCTGATGTAAATGCTTGATTCTTTATGCCTTGGGTGTGAACCACCGAATGCTTGGTTGTATGGATTTCTATGATGAAAATACTTGATAACATGAATTAAGTCATGAAATAAAGACCTTGCTTGATGCCTAAGATGACATATGTAAAATGTTTACTTGAATAACAAGTTAAATTGCAAATTATGAGCTGTCTTGAAATGTTAAAATGTATAAACATGTAAAATGGACATATTTGAATAAATTAGAGGTCATCATGGACTGTTTTGCTTGTATATGTGTATATATGTATTTAATGGAATCTAAAAACCTTGTTGCCATGTATTGCTTACCTGTGATTAAAATGGATTGTTTAAGTATGCTAACGGAACATACATACCTTACTGCCATGGTAGGTGACAATAGGTGTAAAATGAGGCTGTTTTGCATGTATGAGTGTATGATTGTAAATGCTACCATGTTAGGTGACAATAGGTGTAAAATGAGGCTATTTTACATGTGTGAAGAAAATATGAATTATGTTCTTACTTGAATTCATGAGTACTATTTGTAAACTTGTCTTGAATGAAATGCTTGAAATGCTTACTACTTGAAATGCTTGCTATTTGAAAAGCTTGTCACTTGAAGTGCTTGAAATGCTTGCTAATTGAAATGCTTGAATCCTCGTACTTGAAATGTGATCTAATTGAAATGCTTGAATCCTTGTACTTGAAACGTGACCTATTTGAAATGCTTGATTCCGTGTCTTGGATGTAATTATTCGAATTTATTGCTTAGAATTGCTCTTATGATATAAATACTTGTAAAAGTGATATAAACCATGAATATAAAGACATGACTAGATGCCTAAAAATGGCATATAATTCGAATTGCTTACTTGAGTAACAAGTAAACTTGTGAAATGAAGAGCTAAGGCTCAACTAGCCTAAGGGCTAAGCTTGATCTTGAAATGCTTGCTTGAATATACTCCTTGAACATGAATTGTCTTTCCTTGAACATGAAAGCATGGAACATAAGAAAAAACAACAAGCTTTAAAGTATAAAATACACTCCAACTTTTAATAGGAGCTAAGATACTTAAGTTGCCTAAAATGGAAGTCCTTGGATACAATGGTGTGATGCATGGTATACTAGGGACTACGGTCCATGAGCCACGGCTCGAGGGGAATCCCCATTACATGAAATATATTATCGGTGACAGTTGGAGGTAACGGGAGAGCTGTACGGAGATTGGCGACAGTTGGTTGGATAGTGAGAAGTATAGGATTACATGTTTCCGATATTAGCCATTGCTATGTGCTTTGATCTAAGTATCTCTTGGACCTTTATGGTCAAACACGGACCAATGTTATTCATAATCAATTGTGATCCAAGGCAAACATGTTAAAAGATATGAACCTTATTAAGAAATTGAATAAGAAATTAAAAAATAAAATCTTGAATATGTTGTATAATGTTTAAAGAAAGCTCTTGGTGACATAATGTTTAAAGAAGCTCTTGGTGAGCATGATGTTTGAAGAAAACAAATGAGAAATAAATGAAGCATAAAGTTTACTTGAATACTTGAATTTCTTGACATACAAACTCGTTACTTGAAATTACTTGTTACTTGACTTGTATACTTGAACTTCTTGCTACATGGTTGATACTTGCAATAGATCTTGATCTTACTTGAATTCTTGAGTGTTGCTGCCATGTACACCTTGTATATGAAAATATGGATTGTATGTACACCTTGTATATGAAAATGTGGATTGTTTTAATTGTAATTGTGTGTAAACATGAATAATGCTCGAATTAGACTGTTTGTGTATGTTAAATGTGTATAAATGAGTTGCTGCTTGGAATAACCTGAATAATGCTTGAATTGGACTGTCATGTGTATGTTAATTTTGTATACGTGAGTCGCTGCTCGAAATAACATGAATAATGCTCAAATTGGACTATTTTGTGTATGTTAATTATGTATACATGAGTTACTGCTCGGAATAACATGAATAATGCTCGAATTGGACTGTTTTGTGTATACTAATTATATATACATGAGTGTTGCTGCCATGTATACTTTGTCTACGAAGATATGGACTGAATTGGTTAGGTTACATGATATATGGACTGTTTTGGTATTGGGAATTATGTGTACTTGTTACTTAAGATAAGGGCTCAAAATGTTAATGTACATACTTGAACTGTCTTGTATAAGAATGCTACTTGATAACATGTTACTTGACAATTGCTTGTTATGCTTGAATGCTACTCAAATGACTTGATAACTGGTTACTTGACAATTGCTTGGTATGCTTGAATACCACCCGAATGACTTGATAACATGCTTCTTGATAATTGCTTGTTTTATTATTGGAAATGCTTGCAAACCTTATCTAGGTTCAAACACCGTTTAAATGGAACTTGGACAAATAATTGGTTAGAGTTAGGGCTACCTCACTAAGTACATTTTTGTACTTATCACTCTTGTTTCCATTCTTCCCATCCTACAGGATAAAGGATTCGATCGTTTGCTTGATCCTGAAGTCAGATTCCTTGAGCTTGAAGTACTGCACAAGCAGAAGCACGAGTATGAATCCATACTTGTTTGTAATTCTCCTAGTTGGTGGCACCTAGATTTCTATATCGTTAAACTAGGCCATGCATTTGATATTTTGAAAGCTTGTATATGATTATGAATTTGGCCTCTAATGTGCGAAGGCTTGATTGCTTAAATTTGAAGTATGTAATGACCTAATTTTCTTGTGAATGGAATAGTAAGCTGCGCATATAGGAACTCTGAGATTAAGTGAACACTTGCTAGCCATTGTATGCTATTCGAATGTCACATGTTCATGTGTAGGTGGTAGTTAACTTTGAATGAAAATTGGAAGTAACCAATCAAAGTAAAGACCTATAATGAATAAGGAAATTGATTTTGCTTATATGATTAAATATGAAGTCTAGGTGGTAACTTATCAGGAATGATAAACATGATATGATTGCTTGAGATTGGATTGAATGTATGTACATACAAGCATGACTAGTTAAACTTATATGAAACATCTACATGACTTGAACATAATGAGATTGGGTACAAAAGAATATGTTCTTGTCTAAGTATGATATCTGAATGCTATGCATGGTCACATGTTTAAATAGTAGACATCTTTAAATGTAGAATTGAAAATGTATAACCAACTTGGTAACCTAGGGTGAATAAAATACATATGCTTGTTGTATGATAATATATGAATGTTTAAATGCCTTGTTAGTCACTAAACTCATCTAATAGGGATGAGTTCTTGAAAACTTTTAAATTATTCGTGTTTTCAATGTTCCCCGTAATACTCCTTAATCGGCTTACTACTAAACTGGGTGAGGGGTGTTACATACATTTATTGGTATCAAAGCATGGTTTAGTCGATTCTCGGGCTAAACATGGACTCAATGCATTTTCATAAGTTTAGTGTGCCACCTAGGAGTTTTAAATTCTATTCAGAAATTGTGACTTTCAACTAAAACAATCTGTTTTCTCTAGATATTGGTAACAATTCAGTATAAGAGCAATAAATTTAGCTTTGTAATTCAAGAGAAATTCGAGGACGAATTTCTTTTAAGGGAGGGAGAATTGTAATACTCCTAAAACCGGGTCAACTATATTCAATAATTTTTGTATTGGATATGGTCCTTTGAGATAAAATAAATTTGCATAACTTTATTTGGTAGCTATTAGATGCATTCTAAGTTAGATTAAAGTGTGAAATTAAATTGATACATATTTGTATTTAAATATGTGTGTGTAAACCTAGATTTAATTAAGAGTCTAGGGCTAAATTGAAAGAAAAGAAGTAATGGATAGCCGGTTGTAGGAAGGACTATACCGATCATTTAACGAAGTATTGAGGGTTGCATGTTAAACTAGAAATTCAAGGGGGGTTATTACACATGTCATTTTGAAAGAAAATACTTGTGCTATCAGCTTAGGAAGGATAAGACACCTATTATCATCATCTTCTTGATTCCACCGAATCACCAGGGGAAAAACATTGGGTTTTCTTGTTCTTTACCTTGTTTCATTCGTGGGGATAAGAGTGAGAAATTAGCTTAGATATAATGTATAAACTTAAAAATTAAACATGGAGGTTCATTACCCATTACTCGAATAGGATGCTTTATCCATTGGATTTTCCAAAAGTGATCGGGTGAGCTTTTAATCAAGCGAAAAAGGGGTAGAAAGCTTGTAATGATGCTTGTATAGTATTTGGGAGGCTTTGGAGTGAGGTGAGTATAGTTAATTTATGATTTATGTATGATTATTTGAGTTTATCGATCATGGGTGTAGGTTTGATTTTATTTTAAAATAATGTTTAAATGCATGTGAAACAACCTATACTTTTTACTGGTGAGTTAAGGAACTGGTGTGTTCTATTAGAGTCAAAATTAGGGGCTGTAAATTGATATTTAAGGCAGCATAAAGCTGCTGGAATTAACATGAATTTATGACTCTGTTTTGATATGGTTAATTGTGAATGATTATTCACAATTATGTTTTTGGTAAGGGATTACATTGATGAACCAAACTGCTCAGATTTTTATGTCTTAATGTGTAATTTTATGTGCTGAAAATGAAGCTGAAATTGGGTGGTAACAAAGGCCTAAAACTTGGAGTAAAATATCTTTGTGTTTTCAATTTAGAAAATGTTTAGTGTTTCGGATCGTTTCGTGAAATTCAGTGTATAAGTGAGTATAATGAAAGCATGTTGGACTGATTTTGAATGTATATTTGTACATGTATAAACCTGGACAATTTTGAGTATAATGAAAGCATGTTGGACTGATTTTGAATGTATATTTGTACATGTATAAACCTGGACAGTTTTGAGTATAATGAAAGCATGTTGGACGGATTTTGAATGTATATTTGTACATGTATAAACCTGGACAGTTTTGAGTATAATGAAAGCATGTTGGTCTGATTTGAATGAATATTAAAGCATGTGGACTGTTCAGATATATTTGTGTATATAAGTGAAAATTTGGACTGTTTTAGATCTGACAATGAACTGTTATGTGTGAATTAAAGAATACATGGATTGTTTTGTCTTGATGTAAAAGTTATGTCGGCTATTTTGTAAAATTTAAGTATGTAGGTTAATGTAGGGGCTGTTTTATAGTAACAAATTTATAGTTATGAAGTATGGATGTGATTAATGCGTATGTAGTTTGATAAAGTATATTGTTTCGTATGATATGGTTGTAATGTCTGGTTAATTGTTTTCAGGTGCACATATTGGTAAGGGTGGCTAGAGAAGGGATCTAGTTGAGAAAGGAAATATGATTTTGCTTCAGGTATTCCATAACTTTGGAATATCAGGTGAGTGTAGTTTACAATAGGGGTTAGGACTTAGGTCCTAACCAAATATGCATGACTACCTTCTTGCTATTGATATGCCATGATAATGAGCTTAATTTAACTTGAATATGAATAAAAAGGGAAGATTGGACTAAACTAAAATTTTGAGTAAGTAATAGCATGCAAATTGATAAATTAATTAGAAAGAAAAGTGAAAAAAGTGTATGATTCCATGACTTGGATATGACTTATTATAATGCTTGCTTGATAGTGATCTCTGATATAAATGCTTAATTCTTGATGCCTTGGGTGTGAACCATCGAATGCTTGCTTGTATGGATTTCTATGATGAAAATACTTGATAACATGAATTAAGTCATTAAATAAAGACCTTGCTTGATTCCTAAGATGGCATATGTAAAATGTTTACTTGAATAACAAGTTAAATTGCAAATTATGAGCTGTCTTGAAATGTTAAAATGTATAAACATGTAAAATGGACAGATTTGAATAAATTAGAGGCCATCATGGACTGTTTTGCTTGTATATGTGTATATATGTATTTAATGGAATCTATATACCTTGCTGCCATATATTGCTTACCTGTGATTAAAATGGATTGTTTAAGTATGCTAACGGAACATACATACCTTACTGCCATGCTAGGTGACAATAGGTGTAAAATGAGGCTATTTTACATGTATGCGTGTATGATTGTAAATGCTGCCATGTTAGGTGACAATAGGTGTAAAATGGAGTTGTTTTACATGTGTGAAGAAAATATGAATTCTGTTCCTACTTGAATTCATGAGTACTATTTGTAAACTTGTCTTGAATGAAATGCTTACTACTTGAAACGCTTGCTATTTGAAAAGCTTGTCACTTGAAGTGCTTGAAATGCTTGCTAATTGAAATGCTTGAATCCCTGTACTTGAAATGTGATCTAATTGAAATGCTTGAATCCTTGTACTTTTGAAACGTGACCTATTCGAAATGCTTGATTCCGTGTCTTGGATGTAATCATTCGAATTTCTTGCTTAGAATTGCTCTTATGATATAAATACTTGTAAAAGTGATATAAACCATAAATATAATGACATGACTAGATGCCTAAGAATAGCATATAATTCGAATTGCTTACTTGAGTAACAAGTAAACTTGTGAAATGAAGAGCTAATGCTCAACTAGCCTAAGGGCTAAGCTTGATTTTGAAATACTTGCTTGAATATAATCCTTGAACATGAATTGTCTTGCCTTGAACATGAAAGCATGGAACATAAGAAACAACAACAAGCTTTAAAGTATAAAATACACTCCAACTTTTAATTGGAGCTAAGATACTTAAGTTGCCTAAAATGGAAGTCCTTGGATACAATGGTATGATGCATGGTATGCTTGGGACTACTGTCCATGAGACACGGCTCGGGGGGACACTCCATTACATGAAATATATTATTGGCAACAGTTAGAGGTAACGGGGGAGTTGTACGGAGATTGGTGATAGTTGGTTGGATAGTGAGAAGTTTATGAATACATGTTTCTGATATTAGCCATTGCTATGTGCTTTGAACTAAGTATCTCTTGGAGCTTTATGGTCAAACACGGACCAATATTGTTCATAATCAATTGTGATCCAAGTCAAACATGTTAAAATATATGAACCTTGTTAAGAAATTGAATAAGAAATCCAAAAAGAAAATCTTGAATATGTTGTATAATGTTTAAAGAAAGCTCTTGGTGGGCATAATGTTTAAAGAAGCTCTTGGTGAGCATGATGTTTGAAGAAAACAAATGAGAAATAAATGAAGCATAAAGTTTAATTGAATACTTGAATTTCTTGACTTACAAACTCGTTACTTGAACTTCTTGCTACATGGTTGATACTTGCAATAGATCTTGATCTTACTTGAATTCTTGAGTGTTGCTGCGATGTACACCTTGTATATGAAAATATGGATTGTTTTAATTGTAATTGTGTGTAAACATGAAAAATGCTCAAATTAGACTGTTTGTGTATGTTAAATGTGTATACTTGAGTTGCTGCTTGGAATAACCTGAATAATGCTCGAATTGGACTGTCATGTGTATGTTAATTTTGTATACATGAGTTGCTGCTCGGAATAACATGAATAATGCTCAAATTAGACTGTTTTGTGTATGTTAATTATGTATACATGAGTTGTTGCTCGGAATAACATGAATAATGCTTGAATTGGATTGTTTTGTGTATACTAATTATATATACATGAGTGTTGCTGCCATGTATACTTTGTACATGAAGATATGGACTGAATTGTTTAGATTACCTAATATATGGACTATTTTGGCATTTGGAATTATGTGTACTTGTTACTTAAGATAAGGGCTCAAAATGTTAATGTACATACTTGAACTGTGTTGTATAAGAATGCTACTTGATAACATGTTACTTGACAATTGCTTGAAATGCTTGAATGCTACTCAAATGACTTGATAATTGGGTACTTGACAATTGCTTGATATGCTTGAATACCACCCGAATGACTTGATAACATGCTTCTTGATAATTTCTTGTTTTATTACTCGAAATGCTTTCAAACCTTATCTAGGGTCAAACTCCGTTTAAATGGAACTTGGACAAATAATTGGTTAGAGTTAGGGCCACCTCACTAAGTACATTTTTGTAATTATCACTCTTGTCTCCATTCTTCCCACCCTACAAGATAAAGGATTCGACCGTTTGCTTGGTCTTGAAGTCAGATTTCTTAAGCTTGAAGTAAGGCACAAGTAGAAGCATGAGCATGAATCCATACTTGTTTGTAATTCTCCTAGTTGTTGGCACCTAGATTTGTATATAGTTAAACTAGGTCATGTATTTGATATTTTGAAAGCTTGCATATGATTATGAATTTGGCCTCTAATGTGCGAAGGCTTGATTGCTTACATTTGAAGTATGTAATGACCTAATTTTCTTGTGAATGGAATAGTAAGTTGCGCATATAGGAACTCTGAGATTAAGTGAACACTTGCTAGTCATTGTATGCTATTCGAATGTCACATGTTCATGTGTAGGTAGCAGTTAACTTTGAATGAAAATTTAAAGTAACCAATCAAAGTAAAGACCTATAATGAATAAGGAAATTGATTATGCTTATATGATTAAATATGAAGTCTAGGTGGTAACTTATCACAAATGATAAACATGATATGCTTGCTTGAGATTGGATTGAATGTATGTACATACAAGCATGACTAGTTAAACCTACATGAAACATCTACATGACTTGAACGTAATGAGATTGGGTACAGAAGAATATGTTCTTGTCTAAGTATAATATCTGAATGCTATGCATGGTCACATGTTTAAATAGTAGACATTTTTAAATGTAGAATTGAAAATGTATAACCAAGTTGGTAACCTAGGGTGAATAAAATATATATGCGTGCTATATGATAATTTATGAACGTTTAAATGCCTTGTTAGTCACTCAACTCATCTCATAGGGATGAGTTCTTGAAAAGTTTTAAATTATTCGTGTTTTTAGTGTTCCTCGTAACACTCCTCAGTCGGCTTACTACTAAATCGGGTGGGGGGTGTTACAGAGCGTGTTGGGCCAATTGCTTATATTTTGAGGTTACTGGCGAAGTTAGAGAAGATACATGATGTTTTCCATGTGTCGATGCTTCGGAGGTATAGATCGGATCCTTCGCATGTGATGCTGTTGAGGAGATTGAGCTGAATCCAAATTTGACCATAATGAGGAGCCAGTGAGAATTTTGGATTCAAGCAGCAAGGTTATGTGTGGAAAGACCATAGAGTTGGTGAAGGTGTTGTGGCGACATCTTGGTGTCGAGAAAGCCACCTGGGAAAGCAAAGGGGACATGTTGAATTAGTTTCCTTATCTTTTTTCGCCAGGTAAATTTTGAGGATGAAATTTCTTAAGAGGGGAGAGTTGTAACACCCTGAATTTGGGCCTAGATGTTAGACAGATCGATTAGAAGGTTTGGGAGAACCAGGTTAGGCAAATTCGAGTTAGTTTCGGGAATTAAATCTTATAAAATAGTTTTTGGCTAAAATAAAATGTGGGAAAATGTTATAAAATACTTAATTAATATTTTAAGTATTTTGGGAAATTAAATCTGATTTTGGAACATTCTTGTCTGGTGACTAAAATGAAAAGTTTTCAAAATTAGTTTTGGTGAGTAAATCGTAAAAGGGTCAAAACTTAGAATCTTTAAGGAGCTAATTAACCAAACTTTCCATCAAATTTCCCCTTAATTTAGGCTATTTTAATGGATTTTTAATTGGTTTTAATATTAAAAGAAAAGATATTTAATAAAAACAATTTTTGATTTTTCAAATCACTTTCTTACGTAACTAACTTTGCTATAACTTCTCTCTCAACTTTCTCAGCAACCAAACTATCAAAATCTTTCCAAAATTTCCAGGAATCAATCTTTTTTTATTTTCTACTTGATTCATTTGATTTCTACACCGAAGTCTACTTGGATTTCAACCAATCTTTGCCAATTAAGGGAGAAATCAGCAATTATAGTTGATTTTCATTTCTCTCCTCTAATTAAAGGTTCTTTAATGAAATTCCCAAGTTCTTGATCCTTTACAACTTATTTATGTTATGAAATTATGATTTAAGCGTGCATTTGGTAATTAAATTGAGTTTGATATGGAAATTTGATAAACACCATTTTGGATCTATTTCGTATTGAATCTAATTGGTTTAGATCCCTTATAAGATGTATTTTAATGTTGTTGGTAGTGATTAATTGAAGGAACCTTGAAACTATGTGAATTGCTAATTTTCTAGGTTGTTAATAGTTGGTTTTTGAAGTGATCTTGATGTTGTAGAGCTGTTGGAGGTAAAAGGACTTGTTAAAGATGTTTTTGGATATTAATTTATGTTGTTAAGATGTTGAAATCAATAAGTTTTGGTTGGGCTTTGTTTAGATGAAGTTTGGTGATGATTTTAGTTGTTTTAGATATACGTTTGATGGTTTTTAGTGAGGTGAGGTTGTGTTTATTAGTTGTTGGAAATTAGGGATACAAGGATGTGTTTTAATCCTCTATTTTTGATTGGGTAAACCAGGGGAGTTAAATCTTTTAGCTTTTGGACAGATTGCGGAAGCTTGATTCTCGCAATGGCAAGAAAGCTTTGGGTTGTCGGTGAGTGGAAATACGTTTTATTGCTTTTAAAAGGTTTGAAGCTGGTTATTGGGAGTTTAGAATAAGTTTGAAACACTTATCTAAGCTCAGAAGTAAGTATTGGTTGAGCTCTCTCTCGATTTCGATTTTGCAAAATACAATCTCATGCACATGTTTATAGATTTGATTACTTACTATTATATACATGTTTTAGAAATTAAATATGTTGCAAATGATTATGCATGATGATATTTGATCATAGTAAATGATTTATGAAAGTATTTGAGAATGCTAGAATACATGGTTTAATGTTTTGGAAAATGGTTTGAATTGATGCATATGTAAAACAGTAAGTTAATGAGGTTTTTATTGAGTATATTGGCAAGTGGTTGAGATAAATTCTTATCAGATATGGTTGGTTAGCCATATGGTTTAAAGTGCACTATAATAAGTCGCCTCATGTGTATTGAGGGGTCAAGAGTGTGCTAATTCTACCTTTGGGGAATTTATACGTTATAATCATTGAGGGTTGTTCCAGTTTGAGGACGTATGTATAGTGATAAAAAAAACCACTTGGGTAATCCGTGTACCTGATGAGGTTTTTATAACGTTTAGTTAGGTACAAAATGAGACCCGCTAGTGAGGTCCATATCGGTAATAGAAAGACCTGCCACCAAAAGCACTCCGATGGAGCAGAAGTAGACCATTCCCCCGCTATAATAACTCCACCTAGCTTCCCTGCATCGTGATAGTAGTAGCATATATCTTTTTCTAGTGATCGAAATAGGGATAATTAAATCAATGATAGTGTTGACCTAGCCTAGCGACATCCACCCCTTGTCTCCATCCGAGAGATTGAGACTACTTCATGTTCAACTTCAACATCTCCTGCCAAGGGGTAGGCCTTTTTTTCAAGAAAATGAAACTTGTTTTAAGTCACTTGAATGCCAATATATGAGATGATTTATCTTGAGAAATGGATTATGTTTTGTATAATATGGTTTAACATGAGATGCTCTTTAAGCTTACTACTTAGAGATTTTGGCATTAGAAGGTTAAATTGAGGTTGTGATATAAATCCATGATACATGTGCTGCAAATGATTTAAATATGCATATGTGAAGAGATTATAGAAGCAGAAGATGATTTTGCCATGAGACTTATACATTTGGTTTTGAATTAAAATGGTTTTAAATGCATTGATGGGTATTTTTGAGATTCTCTCACTAAGCTTATAGCTTACGCTCTCCTTTCCCATCAGTGCAGAGAAATAGACTTCTTCAGACAGCAAGTACGCAAGAGAAAATCCAAGGGTTGAGGCATTTTCAAAGAACGATTTATAAATGCTAAGTAGTAATAAGAGGCAACGTGACCAAGTTGTATTTGGGAGGTTTTTTTTTGGATATTCCCTGTTTGTACAACTTGTATTGATTGTTACGGATTTGTATGTTTGTTAATGTTTGGTTTTGAGGGGTTGGGAAACATTATGCATGCTTGGGTAGAAATCACGCCTATAGGAGTTATGTTTGGATTTGATATGTTGTGTATGATCTTCTACCATGCTGCTATGTGCGAGGAATTGATGTTTGAGATGATGTATGATGTTTAGATGATGTTTGGAGTATGTTAGATTAAGCTAAAGTGTCACATGTTGGACCAAGAGGTCTTTACAGGTCTGTCCGTACCGATACGGGTCCTCAGGGATCGGTACGTGATGACCTATCTCGGCTCAATCTAGGCAAAATTGCCTAGGCATATCAATACGCCTAGTAACCGTATAGGTACGCGTAGCTAAAAAATAAGCCTAGTGTAGGTACACAGGTATCGGTACGCCCTTTAGCCACTAGAATCCATATTTTTCGAAAACACATACCCATATCGGTACAGTTGAGGATTGTTGTAACACTCCAAAAATTGGTCTAGTCAGAATTAGGTTCCAGTGATTGGAAATTTTGTATTGGATTGGTCCAATTAATGTAGTGACTCTAATTTTGTACTCAATTGCATTGTAATGAACTTCAATTGAGTCTAATTATTGATCTTGGACCTTTTTGGAAGAATTAAAAGTTGTTTAGTGACTAAATTGAGAAAACTGAAAGTTTGGGGTAAAACTGCAAACTTTGGACAGTTGAGGGACCATCCTCGTAATTATACCAATTAGAGGTATAATTCGCCTTCTTGTTTGGATTAGTTCACGTGGGCTTGGTGGCTATTGTCATAAAAGATGACATAAATCATTTCTATGGAATTATTTTCATGAAGGAAATGTTATTAAGGTTTCCTCCCAAGCTAGGAAACCTTTTGATTGGTTGCTTGAGAGGCAACCATTTATGTAAGAAAGTATAAGGATAAGTTGGGTAAAAAGGAAAAAGGAGAAAGTGTATTAAATACACTACTATATAAAATAGCAAACCGAGCTAAGGCTTCCAAAAACCCCTTCATCTTTTCACCAAGTTAAGCAAGCACCACCACTTCCATCTTCTTTACCAAGCTCAAGCAAGCACCTCCCTTGGTTGCTCAAGCTTTCTTTGATTTCTCTACATCGTTGGAAAACTATCGGATTGGTGAGTTTAATTCCCCAATCAATTTATTGATTCCATGAATCCTTGAAGTTTAATTTCAAGATTAAAGTCTTGAAAATCAAGGCTACGCCCATGTGTTGGAAGCTTTAATCCATGGAAATTATATTGTCTACAAGCTTTACTAAGCTTGAATATAGATTTTGAATCAATAGTTTCACTTTTAACTAATTTCCCTAATTGTTGCCTAGCTCAAGTGTTGGAGGAAGGGCCATCATCTCCTACAAAAGCTAAGGGCAAGAGGATTGTCATCTGAGAGCCGTAGTAGCTTCGAATTTTAAGGTGAGTGTAGTCAGAGTTTCGGGATTAGGCTAGGTGCCTTTCCCGGTTTCATTTTCATTGAATATATTATTGCTAACATTGATAGTGAGGTCATTGCATCAAACCCTTTGGAGGGTGTATTGGTAAGCTTCGGTAAGCTTCATTATTGAATTATTGAGACATTGAGTATCGATCATTGTCATTGAATATTGAATACTGGTATAGCATTGAAAAGATCATTGTTATTGTCATTAATCTTTGAACATTGATTATCGAAACATTGCTATTGGTATTGATCATCGACATTGAATCATTGAACTTATTATTGTTGGACTCACCGGATCATTGAAATGTACCTAAGGGTTAACATATTGTTATTGAATCATTGAACCTATTAATATAAATATTTGATTGAACATTGGCCTAAATTACTGGACCTTGGATTTGAGTGGACATTCGATACAATTGGCATGCCATAGGATTTTTTAGCTCATTGGTACGGGTGGACTACGACCTTTATATTGGTGAGGCAGAGGGATTAGACCATTATTGACTTGGTGAGGCATAGGAATCCTTATCCACTATCTTGATCGATCCAAGGGTTATTATTGAACTATATTGCCTAAGCATGCATTTAAATGCATATTGTATTTTTGGTATTGTTTATGACTACCTCACTAGGCAAAGTATGCCTAATGCATTCATCTTCCATGCATTTCAGGTTAAGAAGTTTTGAGATCAAGATCGGAGCCGGAGAAGGGTTTTGGCAATTCACTACGTTGATAAAGTAAATTATATCAACCCTATAAACTCCTAGAATGGTGGCAAAGTAGTTAGATTAGTCGCTTTTAGTCCTTTTGTTATGTATATATTGCTTGTGGCATGTATAAGCCTTAAGGGCCCTATATGACTTTTAATCTTTGTCTAAAAGGGACTAAATATGTATATTTGGCTTAAAAAGGTGAAATCCTAGTAAATGGACTCATATGATCAAGAAATTCGACATGCTAGTAGATTATATTGATATTAATTTGCTGGTAAAATCTCATTGCATTTGGACATTGTTTGATAGGTCAAATCGATTAAAAACCAGAATAAATCTGTCATTTTAATACAAGGTGTATCGATACAGGTGATGGCATATCGATACGAGTATCCATATTTGGACATAGTCAACATCGGTCAATAGGGCGTATCGATACGAAAAGTCAACACTAGAATCTAGAAAATTAAATGCATCGATACGGTCTTTAGGGCATATCGAAATAGGTAAACCTAGTCAACTTGTACCTGTACGGTCCCCCAGCCATACCGATACGTGTATTGTTTATTGGATCCTGATAATTATAGAATATGCGTATCGATACAGGTGGACACCGTATTAATACAAACTCCTTGAATCCTAACTATTTTAACGGCCATGACACAGGCGTATCGGTACGACCTCTTGAGCACTAATACTGATACAGGTAAATCTGTTAAAAGTTAATTGGAATGAGTTTGGAACTTTGCATATTGGTCATTGAACATTGTATAGTTATATTGAAGAGGTAATTGGACTCAGATTATTTGAAAAATTCGTATGATCATTGAATATAGGTTAAATTTCATTATAGTATGGTTAATTTAAAAAAAGACCTCTAAAATACTAAAATTATAGATTAGTCCATAGAACTTGTAAAAATTTAAAATCGGTCCTGATTTGATCAACATAGCTTCGTACTGAGTTATCGGAGTTATTGTATTGCTATTGCATTATTGTAAAACATGACAACATTAAATTATCAAATATTGATAGCACCAAATACTGTTATTTTTCCTGTAATGCCTTCCGACCTAGTTCTCGACCAGGTCGGGAATGGGGTGTTATAATCGTACCGATACGCCTTTGAAAATTACACCCGTTGAGATACAGATGAGGGACGCATCGGTACGCTGGTCGCTAATTCTATTGAGATGCCTTCTGAAGTTTGTATTCTTTATAGTTTAGTCCCCATTTCTTGATTATGCAATTAAATGAGTTTGGAAGACTACTTTAAGTTGGTTTTTAACCTAGTTGTATGAAATATAACTAATTAAGGATTGGCAAACCCAATGTAGCTCACTCGAGTTTGTTCTGGCAAACCCAATGTAGCTCACTCGGTTTGGTCTGGCGCCTAGGTTGGGTCAATGGGGTTACAATATTAACAATAACACCTTACAGAGTTGCTCTCACAACAATGCCCAGTAAAGGATTTAGTGCAGCTGGTCGGTTAAATTGATGGGCACAATCCCTCAAAATGCATCATTCTTGGTCATATAGTATACTGATCTCCACCCACGATTGTGCGTTCTATAACCATCCCTCAAGAGAAACTATCGATAAATGGACCGACAAACAAGAGTCAAAGGACGGTGGAACTCAAGGTGATATGGAACAAAGACAGTAACGTAGTACCTAGGGCAATCACTTCATTTGAAAGGCCTACGACATGTATTTGTAAGGCACGACAACATGGTGGATGCATTTATAGTGAACAAGCGTAATCGAAGAGGGAAGCAATTTGGTTTTGTAAGATTCTCCAAGTGTGTTGATGCAAATAGGGCAAATGAGAGGCTAAACAAATTCTATCTATATGGCAACTAGCTTTCTGTAACCAGAGCCAAGTTTAACACACACCAATCGTATTGGAGGAAAGTTAGACCACATAAGCTTAATAGAGATGAGAAGCTAGATGCCAGAGATAGATTAGTTCCAGGAAAAAATATGGAGGAAGTGTCCGAAATGTCAGATTCCAAGGAGAAGAGTATAAAAGGGAATAAAAAAATCAGTGGGCGTGTAGAAACAAAAGATTTATAGAAGTATAAAAGGTGTCTGGTTGGAAAGATGGCTACGGTGTATAGTACAATGAGTATTCAAATGAGGTTGCAAGAATGGGGACTTGGAGAGATATCAGTTAAATGGTTGGGTGGAAAAAAGTTCCTGCTATCCATTGAAAATGAAAAACTATTCATGATGCTTGAGGATTTAAATTGGTCCTATCTTAAAGAGATTTTTGTGGAGATATCATTCTGGTCTGAAAAAGTTGTTCAAAATGATAGAGCAACTTGGATTGAGGTGGCAGGGATGCCATTACACCGTTGGAACCTTGTAACTCTTAAAAGAGTTAAAGAGTTATGGGGCTCGTTTGAAGCTTTAGGGGAAATGCAAACCGATGTAAGGATTGTGAGAAAGTGACCATTCTAATAACAACAGAGCAAATGGAGAAAATATTAAAGGTTATAGAAATTGAAGTTGACTCGATCGTGTACAAGGTGAGGGTTATGGAGATTGGTTTTTCAGATATCCCGAAGCATGTTGTGTGACCAAAGAATGATGGAAAAGCTACATATAGAAGCAGCCACAATCAAGCAAAATCCTCATTGAAATCTAGCCGGGATCGGTCACCAGAAAAGATGAACACAAGTACTTCTAACTCGAGGATCGATGATATTAATGCTATGCTCATTGGAAAAGAGTCTAATAAAGAATGTTCTCCTTGATAAGTCGTTAATTTGCATGTTTTTCATATATTAAATCCTATATTTAGCACATTAATCTATCTTAAAGCCGTTAATTCGGCTCATATTTGGTTTTGTAGGTGTTTTTGGGCCTTAACGATGTTTTATACGTAAAAGTCGAGTTTTAACACCATTTTGGCATCATTGGGAAATCTTTCGCGCAAAACTAGTAGCACTCACAAAGTAAGGCACGGGCACGGCACAAGACAAACTTTTTAACTTGGAGGACAAGCAATCCTACTACAAGTGGATTTCTACTTTTACCATAATTAGAGTTGTTTAGGATTGTCTCATTTAATGTAAAGTCTTCCCCTTTATTTCCCCCTATAAATAGAGATCAAAGGGTGAAGAGAAAAGAAAGTTGATATAGCTAAAACCCTCTTTCACTTCTTGTGTTGCCGCCAACCACCATGAGTGGCTAACTCCCTCTTTTTCTAGTTAAGTGTAGTTACAAGGATATTATTTCAAGTTTTTAGTGAGATTTCTTGTTCCCAAATTATCTTCATCTTTATTCAAGTATTTTCATATCTTTTGTGCTTTATCTTCATGTGTTTGTTTGGTTAAATATATGCTACAACCAATTCAATGGTATTTGACACAAGTAGTAAAGAAATTCGGGTTCGATTTCTAAATGTATGAATTCATGTTCTTAATAAGTTAACGGGTTCGTCTTAGGAAGAATATGTTCTTTGGGTCTCTTGAGATCATTAATGCTATTTAATCGGTTGTAATTTTTTAGTGGTATCTAGGAATTTAACCTTGATAATAAGACTTAATCTTTTAATGGTATTTAATTGATTATCTAACTTAGAAGAGATTACGTTATTTGGTGGTATTCATCTAATCTAAAACTAAGCTATTTGAATTTGATGTTGATTTATCTTTTGTGGGTCAATGATCTAAATTCTTGAATTAATATTCCAAGTTCTACCTTGACTAGAGTTGTATTTTATATTGAATTCTTCCTTACTTTAATTGCTTTCTTCAATTCAAACCACAAACTCCCCCTTTACTTAAATTACTTTACTTGTGGATTTAATTTCTTAACCGCTCTCTGTGGAATCGACCTTACTTGCCGCTACTACAAATCCAAAGAAGAGGTAGGTATTATTTTTTTGGCGGATTCGACACCCATAAAAAATTGGCGCAACTGCCGGGTAGTGGTGTCAAGAAGTTAAGTTCACTTTTTATTTAGTTTATTTTCTTTTTCTACTTGTATGCTTCATTTTTCTCGTGCAGATAAGATTTATTTGCATGTTGCCTAAAGCAATTTTTTAGTAGTTATATATTATTGAGATTTTTGAAGTTCACATTGTTTTTACCATCGCAGGTTAAAAGAGTTTGACCGTGGTTCAGCGATCGACATCAGTGTTTGAAGTCCCCTTAGTGTTGCTTGCGGAGTACGATACTAGTACAGTTAGTAGGCATGTATATTGTCTTATTTTAAGTCTGAGTTTTTAATATGTTTTTTCTGAATTTCTGTTCTATGAATAATGATTTTTTGAAATGACATCTAAAATGAATTTAATCTTAATGGGATTTAGTAGTATTAGAAGAAACCTATTTTTATCTATGAGGATTTTTTATGTGGGTCGCTCTTGTGACCCAAATGTAACCTCCTAGATATAGGTGAAACGTGTAAGCGGGTCTAGGGGGTTACACTAATTGTTTAAGGATTACCATTTTTTGAACTATGAGGAAGTTTGACTCATTGGAATTGTTGTGTGAAGAGCAAACTAGTAGTCTGTTTGGTGTCATTCTGATCTGAGTATTGAGTCTTGGCGAATTAGTTCTTTGATCCTCTAAGGCACTACTATGAAATTGTTGGCTTTTCTGATTGTTCTCTTCTGATGACTAGCATCTGTTTGTGAAAATTCTTAAGAGAGTTGTTGTTGAGTCTTACTCTTTCTTCTATTATCGATTGGTTATAGTTTTGGTTAAGAATCATGGTGGAAGGTATTATTGACGCTCACACAAATACTAGTTCAAATCAAAATGATTATGTTCTTCCTGAGGCCAGCCATGGACTCTCTAGACAGTTAACTCATTCTTCTTCTTCCAGTTTTCTCTCGTTCAACAGTTTTCTAAACATGATACAGTAAAGCTTTCAAAAAATACATATATTCTTTGGAAACATCAAGTTTCTTTGATTATATATGGCTATGGACTAATGAAACATTTTACAGATGGTCTAGTTCCTACTCAATTTCTCAGAAACAAGTCTAGACAAGTTTCTGAAAATCCAGGCTTTTTAGCCTACAGACAACAAGACAAGCTTGTTGCTTTGTGGGTGTTTTCCACGGTTCATAATGATGTTTTACCACATTTGATTGGCTTAGATACAACTCAAGAAATTTAGAGTGCAATCTCTCGTTTGTTTGGGGATCGCTCGAGTGCTAAGATATCTACTTTAAGGCACAACCTTCATTCGCAAAAGAAAGGTGGATTGTCTATAAGTGATTACCTAACAAAGATAAAGTTGTTGTGTGATACACTCAATGCCTCTGGTAGTATAGTTACTGAATCAGAACAAGTCAATATAGTGTTAGTTGGGCTTACTGTAGAGTTTAAGTCTGTTATTGCCATTGTTTCTCATGAAGTTTTAACACTTGAATCGCTTACTGATATGTTACATGATGTGAGGCTCGTTAGAGATCTTTTCTCACTGATAGTCTTCCTATGGTTGCAAATATGGTGACACAACAAGCTCCAAATGATATTGATAATGAAGCTGCTGGTGATGAGAGTGTTCAAGATGGACACTATCAGAATCCAAATTATCAGAAGACTGGTCAATGCGATAGTTTCAATCGTGGTCGTGGCAAGTCTAATTCTAGCAGATCACAGTGTCAGTTGTGTGGTCGTATTGGTCATATAGTTCAAAAGTGCTGGTATAGGTTCGATCACAGCTTTTAAGGTTAGAATGGTGAAACTAGTGGACAACAGATTGTTGTGTCTCATCCAAGGCCTAGTCATGAAGGTCCTGCACATGTGTACAATCACACTCTTATCACTACGTCCCCTAATCAGTCTAGGATTGGTTTTAATCCACATGTGTACAATGGGTTTTTTCCTTCCTCTGGTCAGTTTATAGCATCTTTTGGTTCACCTAGCGGTACTTAGTTTTTCCATACTCCTATTTCTGGAAAACAATACACTGGAGTTGCACCCGGGAATCTTGTTCATTAGTTTGTTCCTAGTAACAGTGGGTTTGGTAGACCTAGTAGCTCAGCAGGTGGAAATACGGTCTATCAACAGTTTATTCCTAGTATTATTAAGCTTGATGGACCTAGTAGCTCAGCAAGTGGAAATATGGTCTATCATTCATCACCATCTGTTTTACATGTCTCTTCAGTGGTTCTTACAGCTCTTATATGTAACCCCCTAGACTCGGTCTAGTCTCCAGACAGAACTGAGCGAGCAACATTAGGTTTGTCGAGGCAAACCCAGAAGAATTACTTAGAAACGGTCTATTTTTTATTTTATCTTATCTAAATGTATAATTAAGTCATAAGGTGATCATGCTGGCAACGATGAAACTTACAACTCAATCGGGCGTCGAATTGACATCCAATTGGTCAGGGTTGCATTTTAGCAACTTTATTGCAATTTCTAAAAATTATAAGGACTTCTTTACAATTAAAGTTATCAATCCTTAACTAGTCAAGTTTCATGCATATAGGTTAAATTTTAACTTAAAACCAATCTCATTTAATTGCATATTCAAGAAATAGGGACTAGAATGCAAAGAATTTAAACTTTAGAATGCCTCTTAACCGAAATAACGACCTGCGTACTGGTATGACCTTATCTATATCACAACGAATGTGAATTACAAAGGCATATCAGTATGGTCCTCAAGCGTATCTATACGGGTATGTATTTTTCGAAAATATGAACTGTAGTGGCTAAAGGGCGTACCGATATAGTTGCCCATGTACCGACACCAGGCTTGTTTCTCAACTACTCGTACCGATACGATTACCATGTGTATCAGTACGCCTATGTTATTTTGCCTAGTTTTGAGTAGAGATAAGTCCCCGCATACCCGTCCCCGAGGACTCGTACTGGTACGGGAAGACTTTTAATGACCTCTTGGTCGAACATATGACACTTTGGCTCAATCTATCATACTTTAAACATTACCTAATCATCATATAAAACCTCAAGCATTAATTCCATAATCCTCTAAGCATGGTAGAAGATCCTTCACATCATAGCATATCCAAACCAAATTCCTATAGACATGATCTCTACCCAAGCATGCAAAATGAATCCCAACCCCTCAAATCAAGATATTAAACACCGTACAAACCCAAAACATCAAATACAACTTGTAAAAACCGGGGAGTAACCAAATAACCCTCCAAAATTACAATTTGGTCACATTGCCTTTTATTACTACTTAGTATTTATAAAACCATACTTATAAATCACTTCACTCTTGGATTGCCCTTGCTTGCTTGTTGTCCCAAAAAGCCTATTTCTATGCATTGATGAGAAAGGAGAACGTAAGCTATAAGCTTAGTGAGGAAATCTAAAAAACACTCATCAATGCATTTAAAACCATTTTACTTTCAAATAAGTTTATAAACTCATGCCAAAACATATCATGCTTCTACAATCTTTCAAATATGCACTTTTAAACAATTGCAACACATGTATCATGGATGCTCAGTATAAACCTTAATTTAAGCTTCACATGCCAAAATCTCTAAGTAGCAAGCTTAAAGAGCATCTCATGTATAAACTATATTATACAAAATATAATCCATTTCTCATGAAACATTATATCATATATTGGCATTCAAGTGACACAAAAACCATATCTATTCTATTTATAAAAACACATCGGATACACATATTTCCCAAGTGCTTCATTCGACCACTTTACATACATCATCGAATCGGAGCAGCACTCAACGGTTATGATGTATAAATCCACCAGCAGGAGAATTAGCACACTCTTGACCCCTTGACTATTGTAGTTCTCATGGTGGAGCATGGCACACTCTTGACCCCTCGACACACATGAGGTGACTTATTATAGCGCATTTTAAACCCAATGGCTAACCACTATATCCGATAACTTTTAACCTAAGCCACTTGCCAATATACTCTATAAAACAACATTACCTTACTGTTTTACATATGCATCATGTAATACCCCAATATTTGCTTAGTGACTAAAATGCAATGAATCAAAAGTTAGTGGTTTTAGTTCAGTGACTAAAATGTAAAATTTTAAAGTTTGGTGGCTAAAGTGAAAAGTTTGGGGAGCAACATGGTAATTTTCCCAATAAAAATTTTTATGGCAAAAATAAATAGTTTATCCCGGTATAAGAATTTTGGTGGGAATAAGATTTTTGGTACGGGGTTTGTGTGAAAAGCTATAAAAGGAATAAGTTTCGAAAATTTATTCGCATGATTATTCGAACTCAGAAAATTATGAAAATTTTATGGAAGTCTTAGAAAGATCAGAAGAATATGATATTATGGTTTTTGAATCGTTTTTATCTGATTTAAATTTGATTCTACGCAATAATTTGTGAAATAGGTGAAAATGGCATTTTTGAAGATAATCGGGTTCATTAAGGGTAAAAAGGTCATTTCACCCTTACTTTTTGATTATTATTGATTATTTTGGATAAGAAAAGATATGTGTTGGCATGGGATTGGTTATAACTCAAGGGTATAATGGTTTTTTGACTATTAAAGATTTATATTATTAAAGTTGGTGTATATTAAGCCATTTGGCATAATTAAAGAAACAAAGTTGAACACAAAATTTTCTCCTTCAACCTATAAGGCTGCCGAAAGTTTCCCAAGCTCAAGGTTGTACTAGTAGACCGGGAAAAGAAAAAGTTTGAGATTGATCGAATATAAAAAAGGGGCATTACAAGGCTAAGGTGAGTGCACATATGTTTTTTTAGCATGGTAATTTATTTTAAAGATTTACAGATTATGGCAGTATACCATGAATATTATAAAGCATATTGTGGTATGAACTGCTCCAATATAAAATGTTTTACGCGATGTATGTATTGATATTTTGTTATTTGCCCTTAATTGCAGGAATTGTTTTTAAGGTTGCCCTTACTAATGTAAAAATATATTACTCGAGTGTGGATTAGGTGGTTTAAAGGCATCACCAATCATATAAGTTGGTTAGGTGGTTCTATCAACCGTATAAGTTGGTTAGTTGGTTTAAAGTCACCATCAACCGTATAAGTTGGTTAGTTGGTTTAAAGGCACCATCAACCATAGAAGACATTCTACAAGTTAATGACACTTGAAGAGTATCATAAAGTTAACAGCAATTTAAAGTGTCATATATGTTGTAGGCACTTTATTGTGTCTACAAGCAATAAATAATAGTACTTTTAAAGTACTTAATTTTTACCTTGGGCTATATTCTGGTATTATGAAGTATGTATATTTTTTTATATAAATATCAGGTTTTTGGAAAGTATCATGCATTATAAAGATTTTATATATGTTACTTATTTATGCCTCACTAAGTTATACTTAGCGTGTATTTTTGTAATACGCGTAGGTAAACCAGAGTAAGATTGGACGGATCTGTTGCATCAAATCTTTTGTGAAGACATAAAGTTGACAGGTTATTTTCAGTACTTATGACATCCTGGTTTTGTTTAAGATTAGTGGCATGTACAAAATAATTTGTATATTTTGTTAAAATACCTATCCGGTCTGCCTTGTAATGGTTTTGTCGTGTATATTAAATGATATGTTATATGTATAATTTTTACGCATTATGATAGAATTTTTGTGATATGATGATATCATTATTTATAAGTTAAAAAATTTAATTTAGTCCCGATTTTTAATGTAATATGAGATTTGAATTATCGTGACATTTTTTACTCGTGTTCGGTGTACGGATACGGGAAGAGAGTGTTACATTTATTGGTATCAGAGCTATAGGTTTAGCCGGTTCTGGAGTAATTTAAACTCAAAGAAAGTATTTTAAAGTGTACATGGCACTAGGATGTTGTATTTACTTGAGAATGAAACTTGTTTGATTGATGCAATTGCTTATTATTTTAAGTATATGTTGAGTACAGATGTCGGAATGAGAGGGATCCCGACATGCTACTCGACATGTGGGGCCTGAAAATGCCCCAGAGGTCGAAGATGAGGTACAACAACTAGTACAACAGGAAATGCCAGTGCAGGATCGGAATACATTCTTGCAGGCTTTAGATGTGATTATAAATAGACCTCATCGGATTTCTGTACCTAAAGAGTTAAAGAAGCTGCAAGCTCCCGTTAAAGGTGATAGTGATGCAAATCCGGCGTCTGCAGATTTCTGGTTAAATGATATATAGACTATGTTGACTCGGATCGACTGTGACGACCGAGGAAAATTAGAAGGTGTAGTTTCCTTATTGAGGGAGCAAGCTTTGGTTTGGTGGAATAACGTCATTGTCCGTGTTCATGAAGAAGTAAACTGGCAGTTTTTCCTCCGTGAGTTTAGAAGGAAATATATTGGAAATGCCTTCATTCGGGAAATGAGACAACAGTTCCTGGATCTGAGGCAGGGGGATCGTTCAGTATATGAGTATGAACGCAAGTTTAATAGATTGAGTAGGTTTGCTTCTAAATTGCTACCGAACGAGGGAGCCATCACTGATAGTTTTATAAGTGGTTTAAATGCCAGATATCAAAAGGTGCCGGTGGCTATTATTCCTAGGGATTTTCAAGAAGTAGTTAATAGAGTTAAAGCAATGGAGATTGTCCGGGAGAAGGCTGAAAGAGAAACCCAAGGTCATAAAAGAAGTGTTGAGATATCTTTTACTTTGCGATCATCAAAGCGAGGTAAAGGATATTTACAACATGAAAGATTTGAATTTTCAGCACCCCAATAACAAGCAATACAAGCTGAAAAATTCAAAAGTACTTCGACAACAACAAAGAATTCTGGAAACCAACAAGGTCCTCCCCGATGTGAGAATTGTAACCGGAAACATTTTGGGGAATGTTGAAAGATCACATGAGCATGTTTCCGCTGTGGCGAGATTGGACATTTTAAACGTGATTGCCCAAACCAAGGTGATAGATCGGTTCAAATAGAAAGATTTGTTGTATTGCAAAGAGGCAGAAGTCAAGGATATGCAGGATCATTTAGAACAGGTTCTCGAAAAGGGATTGAAGCTGCTGTAGAACGAAATGATTGAGCTTCAGCTAGAATTTATCATATTCGGACATATGATAATAGAGATGACAGAGAAGAACCTGATATTGTTACAGTACTTTCTGAAAATTCGAGGATGATTTTTTTTAAGGGGGAGAATTGTAATACCCCAATATTTGCTTAGTGACTAAAATGCAAAGAATCAAAAGTTAGTGGTTTTAGTTCAGTGACTAAAACGTAAAATTTTAAAGTTTGGTGGCTAAAGTGAAAAGTTTTGAAATGTTTAGCGACCAACATGGTAATTTTCCCAATAAAAATTTTTATAGAAAAAATAAATAGTTTATCCCGGTATAAGAATTTTGGTGGGAATCGAATTTTTGGTACGGGGTTTGGTTGAAAAGCTATAAAGGGAATAAGTTTCGGAAATTAATTCGAATGATTATTCGAACTAATAAAATTATGAAAATTTTATGGAAGCCTTAGAAAGATCAGAAGAATACGATATTATGGTTTTTGAATCGTTTTTATCCGATTTAAATTCGATTCTACGCAATAATTGGTGAAATAGGTGAAAATGGCATTTTGAAGATAAGTGGGTTCATTAAGGGTAAAAAGGTTATTTCACCCTTACTTTTTGATTATTATTGATTATTTTGGGTAAGAAAAGATATGTGTTGGCATGGGATTGGTTATAACTCAAGGGTATAATGGTCTTTTGACTATTAAAGATTTATATTATTAAATTTGGCGTATATTATGCCACTTGGCATAATTAAAGAAACAAAGTTGAACAAAAATTTTGTCCTTCAACCTACAAGGCTGCCGAAAGTTTCCCAAGCTCAAGTGATACTGATAAAGATTAAGGTTGTACTAGTAGACCAGGAAAAAAGTTCGAGATTAATCGAATAGAAAAAAGGGGCATTACAAGGCTAAGGTGAGTGCATATATGTTTTTTTAGCATGGTACATTATTTTAATGATTTACAGATTATGGCAGTATACCATGAATATTGTAAAGCATATTTGGGTATGAACTGCTCCAATATAAAATGTTTTACGTGATGTATGTATGGATATTGTGTTATTTGCCCTTAATTGTAGGAATTGTTTTTAAGGTTGCCCTTAGTAATGTAAAAATATATTACTCCAGTATGGATTAGGTGGTTTAAAGGCATCACCAATCATATAATTTGGTTAGGTGGTTTAAAGGCACCATCAACCGTATAAGTTGGTTAGTTGATTTAAAGGCACCATCAACCGTATAAGTTGGTTAGTTGGTTTAAAGGCACCATCAACCATATAAGTTGGTTAGTTGGTCTAAAGGAACCACCAACCATATAAGACATTCTATGAGTTAATGATACTTGAAGAGTATCATAAAGTTAATGGCACTTTAAAGTGTCATATATGTTATAGGCACTTTATTGTGTCTACAAGCAATAAAGAATAGTACTTTTAAAGTACTTAATTTTTGCCTTGGGCTATATTATGGTATTATGAAGTATGTATATTTTTTCATATAAATATCAGGTTTTTAGAAAGTATCATGCATTATAAAGATTTTATATATGTTACTTATTTATGCCTCACTAAGTTATACTTAGCGTGTATTTCTTAATATGCGTAGGTAAACCGGAGTAAGATTGGACGGAGCTGTTGCATCAAATCTTTTATGAAGACATAAAGTTGACAGGTTATTTTCAGTATTTATAACATCCTAGTTTTGTTTAAGATTAGTGGCATGTACAAAATAATCCGTCTATTTTGTTAAAATACCTAACCGGCCTGCCTTGTAATGGTTTTGTCGTGTATATTAAATGATATGTTATATGTATAATTTTTACGCATTATGATAGAATTTTTGTGATATGATGATATCATTATTTATAAGTTAAAAATTTTAATTTAGTCCCGATTTTTAATGTAAGATGAGATTTGAATTATCGTGGCATTTTCAACTCGTGTTTGGTGTACGGATACGGGAAGAGGGTGTTACACATCAAATCAAACCATTTTCCAATACATTAAACCATGTATTCTAGCATTCTCAAAATTATTTCATAAATCATTTGCCATACTCAAACATCAACACGTATAATCATTTGCGACATATTTAATTTCTAAAACATGCATATAACA
Organism: Hibiscus mutabilis; assembly: GCA_019671005.1. Classification (NCBI taxonomy): domain Eukaryota; kingdom Viridiplantae; phylum Streptophyta; class Magnoliopsida; order Malvales; family Malvaceae; genus Hibiscus; species Hibiscus mutabilis. The sequence continues at coordinate 5,954,161 of CM033755.1, read as the reverse complement.
GTAGGTAATCAAATCTATAAACATGTGCAAGGGATTGCATTTTGCAAAACCAAAAATGAGAGAGAGATCAACCAATACTTACTTCCGAGCTTAGATAAGTGTTTCAAACTTATTCTAAACTCCCAACAACCATCTTCAAACCTTTTAAAAGCAGTAAAACGCATTTCCACTCGCCGACAACCAAATGATCCACTTGCCGATGCACAATTAAGATTTCGAAGCTTCCGAAACCTCTCCAAAAGATGTAGGATCACTTTCCCCTATTTTCCCACACAAAAATAGAGGATTAGCGCATTCCCATGCATCTCTAAACACAACAACACAACTCCACAACTTCGCCTCACTAAAAACCATCAATCGCCTCATAAAAACATCTAAAACCATCACCAAACTCAATCTAAACAAAGCCCAGCCAAAACCTAACCTATTTAACATCTTAACAACATCAATTAACGTCTAAAAACATCATTATACCATCCTTGTACCTCCAGGAACCTTCTAACACCAAGATCACCTCAAAAGCTAACTATTTATAACCTAGAAAATTAGCAATTCACCTAGTTTCGGGATTCCTTTTATTAATCTCTTCTTATAACATTAAATCACATATTTGAAGTGATCTAAATCAATTAGAATCAATGCAAAACATATCCATAACAATATTCATCCATTTTTCTCATCAAAATTCAATTAAATCCATAAAATCATGATTTAATCATTAACACATAACAAAAATCAATTGTAAAGGATCAAGAACTTGGGAATTTCAATAAAGAACCTTTAATTAGAGGAGAAAAAAGAAAATCACCTCTAATTGCTGGTTTATCCCTTAATTGGCAAGATTTGAGTGAAATCTTCAAGAAAACAATTAGGATATGATGTAGAAATCAAAAGGAAATCTAAAAGGAATATTGTTAGAGAATTTTAGAGTGAAATTGATAGTTTAGCTGCTGAGAAAGTTGAGAGAAAATTTGAGAGCAAAAGTAGTTACGTAATGAAATTATATATTAAAATCCATTTAATAAAATCCTCTTTATTTTTATTTATTAAACCTTTTAAAAACCATTTAAAAATAGCCTAAATTAAGGGGAAAATATGATTAAAAACTTTGGTAAATTGGCTCCTTAAAGATTCTAAGTTTTGACCCTTTTACGATTTAGTCACCAAAACAGTTTTGAAACTTTACATTTTAGTCACCAGACTAAAATGTCCAAAAATCCGATTTTATTCCTTCAAAATGAACTTTCCAAAACCCTTAGAATATTAATTAAACATTTTCTAAAAATTTTAATATTTTATTTTAACTAAAAACCATTTATTAAGAATTAATTCCCGAAACTAGCTCGAATTGCCTAATTCGGTTTCCCTAAACCATCTAATCGATCTATCTATCTTCTAGGCCCAAATTCGGGGCATTACAACTCTCCCCCTCTTAATAAATTTCTTCCTCAAAATTTACCTGACAGAAAAAGGTAAGGAAACTGCTTCTTCATGTCCTCCTTACTTTCCCATGTCCTCCTTACTTTCCCAAGTGGCTTCCTCAATGCCACGATGTCGCCACAACACCTTTACCAACTCAATGGTCAATCCACGAAGAACCTTAATGCTAGAATCCAAAATTCTCACCGTTCTTCATCATAGGTCAAATCCAGATTCAATTCAATCTCCTTAACAGGCATTACATGCGACGGGTTCGATCTATATCTCCAAAGCATCGATACATGGAAAATATCATGTATCTTCTCCAACTTCTCAGGCAACCTCAACCTATAAGAAACTAGACCAATACGCTCCAACACCTCATAAGGCCCAATGAGCCTTGAACTTAACTTGCCCTTCCGTCCAAACCTCATCACCTTCTTCCAAGGCGAAACCTTGAGGAACACTCTATCTTCAACTGCAAACTCTATCTCCCGACACTTCAAGTTAGCATATGACTTTTTTCTATTCAAAGCCACCATAAGTTTCACATTTTCACTGGTATCCTTCAGCTCATCAGGCAAAGAAACATAATTTTCTTCTACCTCCGCCCAACAAAGTGGCGTGCGACACCTTCTACCATACAAAGCTTCATACGGTTCCATCTGGATACTAGCTTGATAACTATTGTTATATGCAAACTCCACCAAAGGTAATTGCTTCTCCCACGTCCCTATAAAATCAATGATGCAACACTGCGTACCCAAAGCCCTATGCAAACACTCCCAAAACCTTGCTGGAAAGCGCAAATCCTTATCTGATACTATAAACTTAGGCGCCCCATGCAACCTTACAATCTCCACAATATATAACTCCTCCAACTTATACAAAGTCTACATCATATGCGCAGCCATAAAATGTGCACACTTCGTAAACCTATCTACAATCACCCACACACAATTCCTCTTTGATGGCGTCAAAGGCAATCTATTCACAAAATCTATGGTAATTCTCTCCCACTTCTATTCCAAAATCCTTAACGGTTGCAGTAATCTGGTAGAAAACTGATGCTCAGCCTTAACGTGTTGACATACCATACATCGAGCAACAAAATCCGCTACATCCTTCTTCAAACCAACCCAAAAAAATATTCAAATCTTGATACATCTTTGTACTCCCCGGATGCATAGCAAAATTACTCGAATATGCCTCAGTCAAAATAGTGTGCCTTAACTCCCCATCCTTCGGCACAACCACTCGACTCTTGAAATACAAAACTCTTTCATCACTAAAACAAAAATTCGTCTAATTGCCATCCATTATATCCTCAACATGCGGTACCAACGAATCATCATACGATTGCTTCTCCTTGATCAACGACAACAACGATAGCTTCGCTTGTAACTTAGCCAACAAACCTCCATCTCGCATCATACTTAACCGAGCAAACATTACACTCAGCTCCATTGCAACCTTCCTACTTAAGGCATCAGCTACAACATTAGCCTTACTCGGATGATACTCAATCGTCAAATCATAATCCTTGAGAAACTCCAACCATCTCCGTTGCCTAAGATTTAACTCCTTTTGCGACATCAAATACTTCAAACTCTTGTGATCTATGTACACAATACACTTTTCACCATAAAAATAATGTCTTTAAATTTTCAACGCAAACACTGCTGTAGGAAGCTCAATATCATGCATAGGATAGTTGCGCTCGTGCACATTCAACTGCCTAGATGCATAAGCCATAACCTTAACTTCTTGCACCAACACACCCTAAACCAACATAGGATGCATCGCTATAAACTACGAACTCCTTCTCTGACTCAGGTTGAATCAAGATCAGAGCTTGGATCAAAGCTTCCTTCAACTTATCAAAAGCTTGTTGTCAACCCTTCCGTCCACTCAAAACTTACATTCTTTTGCAACAACTTCATCAAAAGAGCAACAATACTCGAGAAACCATCCACAAAATGATGATAATACCTTGCTAACCCCAAGAAACTATGAACCTTCAACACCGACTTAAGTTGCTTCCAATTTACAACCGCCTCAATCTTCTTCATGTCCACCCGGATACCTTTTGAAGAAACCACATGACCAAGAAAAACTATTTGCTTAATCCAAAACTCACACTTACTCAGCTTAGCATAAAGCTTATTCTCCAACATAATTTGCAACACAATTCATAGGTGTCGATCGTGATCTTCCTTAGTACGAGAGTACACGAGAATGTCATCAATGAACACTACCACAAATTGATCCAAGAATTCATGAAACACCAGATTCATCATATCCATGAAAGCTGAAGGCGCATTCATCAACCCACTCGGCATCATTAAGAACTCATAATGCCCGTAACGCGTTCCAAAAGCTATTTTCTACATGTCTTTATCCTTTGCCTTCAACTAATAATACCCAGACCTCATATCAATCTTGGAAAACACCGTAGCACCTCAAAATTGATCAAACAAACCATCAATCATCGGCAAAGGATACTTGTTCTTAATCATCAACTTGTTTAGTTGTCAATCATCAATGTACATTCTTACCCCATCTTTCTTCTTCACAACAACACCGGTGCATCTTCTACTCCTTCAACTCTTTCGGTGCCATACGAAATGGTGCAATCGACACTGAAGTTGTATTCGCATATGTCTCGTACAGAACTCTACCTCCCTATCCGGTGGTAATCCTGGCAATGTTTCTGGAACACTCCTAGAAAATTACAAACAGTGCAGATATTCCAGACTCGCACTTCCTTTATATTTGGGTTCATAACATAAGCTAGATATGCTTGACCCCAAGCTCCAACAACCTCCGCACGTCTAAAGCTAAAACCATTTTGGACATGAATTTAACATTCTCTCCCACAACTACAACTTCGTAATCATCAACCAGTTTCAATGCGCTTGATCTTAAAATCAACCACATTCCTATGTTCAGACAAGCAAACCATCCCCAAGGTTACACCAAAACCATGAAATGACAACTCCATCAAATCATCCACAACCATATGACCTAGAACCATCAAAAGACATCTCCTAAACAACCTTCTAGCAATTATTGTCTCGCCAAAAGAACTAGCTACTCACATGCCAACACCTAACACCTCTACAAATATATCAAGCAAACGTGCATGTTCGCGCAAGATGTATGAATGTGTAGAAGCAGAATTTATCAAAGGAAACAATGGTATAGACTGTAAAATAAAAGTCATCTAACAGCCTCCTTGTTAGGCTAACCTCAGTCAAAGTTTCATCAATCTATGAAAAGTCATCTGTAAGTGTGAGCATATATATGCATGATTACCTATATGCCCTCTTAGATGCCTATACACATGTATGCAAAACCTCTAGTGTCATGCCCAAATGTATGCATGTAATGACATATTTAAACATATGCATATAGGTGTTTTGTACTGTGCATGTTTAACAATTCACACTTACTAACAACATTTTCGGACCGAACTTACACGACTTAGCCATATCCCCAAAATATTTCATTCAACTTGAAAAAACTTGCACCTACCTCAATTATGGACAGACGCTTCACTATAAAGCCTATTAGCCAAACTTGATTATCTGAAAAGATTCATCTCAACACCTCAGAACACGAAGATACCATTACCTCTACACTTTCCTACCGCTCGCCCTCACAACTCAAAAAAATTCAGGCACCATACCAGAGTACGTCTCAACACCGAACCTACTTCACAATCAAAAGACAACTCCAATAACATCATCTAGAACATCTCAAGAAAGGATCCCTAACAACACAAACTTTCAAAATCCAAACATCCCCAACCCCTAATCTAAGAACACAACCGAGATAAATTCACAACATAAGTCTCAACATCCTTTCAATCCCAAGCTAGAACTACCTCAACCTTATATTGATCCATATCTCATCATTCTCTTTAAGAAACATAGACATATTTGACCTCAACTTTCGTCCCGATGGCATACTCAAAAATATGAATTTATAGCATAAAAGTATAACAAAATAATAATCAGACCAGCTTGAAGCAAGAATCCAAGGTGCTCACATTTCAAAACAAAAATCATTTTACACTAGTAGTAATAAGGCAATGTGTCCCCAAGCTATCACCCTAACACAACACATTTTGAACACAAACTCATAAAATCATACACCGTACATGTCATATAACATAATCATACAACAACAATACATCAAACAACCATAACCCACCTCTCAAGAATCATAATCTAGCTCTAATACCAAAAAATGTAACCCTCTTGACCTGGTCTAGTCGCCAAACCGAACTGAGCGAGCTACATCGGCAAACTCAAAAAAATTACTTAGAAATGGTCTATTTTTTATTTTATCTTATCTAAATTCATAATTAAGTCATAAGATGATCTTGCTGGTAATGGTGAAACTTACAACTTAATCTGGCGTCAAATTGATATCCAATTGGTCATGGTTGCATTTTAGGGACTAAATTGCAATTTTTGAAAATTATAAGGACTTATTTACAATTAAAGTTACCAATCCTTAATTAGTCAAGTTTCATGCATACTGGTTAAATTTCAACTTAAAATAATCATCCAATCTCATTTAATTGCATATTCATGAAATAGGGACTAAACTGCAAAAAGTTCAAACTTTAGAAAACCTCTTAACCGAAATAACAACCTGCGCACTGGTATGGCCCTTATCCGCATCGCAATTAAAATTAATTACAAAGACTTATCAGTACGGTCCTCAAGCGTACCGATACAGGTATGTATTTTCAAAAATATGAATTATAATGGCTAAAGGGCTTATCGATACGGTTGCCCGTGTACCGACACCAGGCTTGTTTCTCAACTACGCGTGCCGATACGGTTACCAGGCATATTAGTACGCCGTGTTATTTTGCCTAGTTTTGAGCTAATATAGGTCCCCGCGTACCGATCCTTGAGGACCCGTACCTGTACGGACAGGCCTGCAATGACCTTTTGGTTGAACATATGACACTTTAGCTTAATCTAACATGCTATAAACACTACATAATCATCATATAACACCTCAAGCATTAATTCCACAATCTTATAAGCATGGTAGAAGATCATTCACATCATAGCATATCCAAACCAAATTTCTATATACATGATCTTTACCCAAGCATGCAAAATGAATCCCAACCCCTCAAATCAAGATATTAAACACCGTACAAATCCAAAACATCAAATACAACTTGTACAAACCAGGGAGTAACCAAATAACCCTCCCAAATTACAACTTTGCCACATTGTCTTTTATTACTACTTAGTATTTATAAAACCATACTTATAAATCACTTCACTCTTGGATTGCCCTTTTCTTGCTTGCTATCCTAAAAAGCCTATTTCTCTACATTGATGAGAAAGGAGAGCGTAAGCTATAAGCTTAGTGAAGGAATCTCAAAAACACTCATCAATGCATTTAAAACCATTTTACTTTCAAATAAATGTATAAACTCATGCCAAAACATCTCATGCTTCTACAATCTTTCAAATATGCACTTTTAAACAAATACAACACATGTATCATGGATTTCTAGTATAAACCTCAATTTAAAATTTACATGCCAAAATCTCTAAGTAGCAAGCTTGGAGAGCATCTATTGTATAAACTATATTATACAAAATATAATCCATTTCTCATGATACATTATATCATATATTGGCATTCAAGAAACTCAAAAACCATTTCAATTTTATTTATAAAAACGCATCAGATACACTGATTTCCCAAGTGGTTCCTTCGACCACTTCACATGCATCCTCGAACTAGAGCAGCTCTCAATTTTTATGATGTATAAATCCACCAGCGGGAGAATTGGCACACTATTGACCCCTCGGCTGCTACGGTTCTTATGGTGGAGTATAGCAAACTCTTAACCCCTCGACACATATGAGCGACTTATTACATTGCATTTTAAACCCTATGGTTAGCCAACTATATCCGATAACTTTTAACCTCAGCCACTTGCCAATATACTCTATAAAACCACGTTACCTTACTGTTTTACATATGCATCAAATCAAACCATTTTCCAATACATTAAACCATGTATTCTAACATTCTCAAAATTCTTTCATAAATCATTTTCCATACTCAAATATCAACACGTATAGTCATTTGCAACATCTTTCATTTCTAAAACACGCATATAATAATAGGTAATCAAATCTATAAATATGTGCATGAGATTACATTTTGCAAAACCAAAAACGAGAGAGAGATCAACCAATACTTACTTTCGAGCTTAGATAAATGTTTCAAACTTATTCTAACCTCCCAACAACCATCTTCAAACTTTTAAAAGCAGTAAAACGTATTTCTACTCACCGACAACCAAACGCTCCACTTGCTGATGCACAATTAAGCTTTTGGAGCTTCTGAAACCTCTCCAAAAGATGTAGGATCACTCTCTCTTGTTTTTTCCCCACAGAAATAGAGGATTAATGCATTCTCATGCATCTCTAAACACAACAACATAACTCCACAACTTCGCCTCACTAAAAACCATTAATCGCCTCATAAAAACATATGAAACCATCACCAAACTCAATCTAAACAAAGCCCATCCAAAACCTAACCTATCTAACATCTTAACAACATCAATTAACCTCTAAAAACATCCTTATACCTCTAGAAACCTTCTAACACCAAGATCACCTCAAAAACTAACTATTTATAACCTAGAAAATTAGCAATTCACCTAGTTTTGGGATTTCTTTTATTAATCTCTTCTTATAACATTAAAACACATATTTCAAGTGATCTACATCAATTAGATTCAATGAAAATCAGACCCGTACAATATCCATCCAATTTTCTCATCAAAACTCAATTAAATCCATAAAATCATGATTTAATCATTAACATATAACAAAAATCAGTTGTAAAGGATCAAAAACTTGGGAATTTCAATAAAGAACCCTTAACTAGAGGAGAGAAATGAAAATCACCTCCAATTGTTGATTTCTCCCTTAATTGGCAAGATTTGAGTGAAATCTTTAAGAAAACAATTAGGATTTGATGTAGAAATCAAAGGAATCAATTAGGAAATCAAAAGAAAAACTAAAAGGAATGTTTTCTGAGACATTTAGAGTGAAATTGATAGTTTGGATGCTGAGAAAGTTTAGAGTATAAGTAGTTACGTAAGAAAATGAAATTAGTTATTAAAATCCATTTAATAAAATCCTCTTTATTTTTATTTATTAAAACTTTTAAAAACCATTTAAAAATAGCCTAAATTAAGGGGAAAATCTGATTAAAAACTTTGGTAAATTAGCTTCTTAATGATTCTAAGTTTTGACCTTTTTACGAATTAGTCACCAAAATAGTTTTGAAACTTTACATTTTAGTCACCAGACTAAAATGTCCCAAAATTTGATTTTATTCCTTCAAATTAAAATTTCCAAAACTCTTAGAATATTAATTAAATATTTTTTAATATTTTTTCATATTTTATTTTAACCAAAAACTATTTATTAAGAATTAATTCCAGAAACTAGCTCGAATCGCATAATCCGGTTCCCCTGAACTATCTAATCGATCTTTCTATCTTCTAGGCCCAAATTTAGGGTATTACACTGTCTTTTTTGCTGCTTCTCCTCATGGCTTAAACAATGCATCCTCGTCCTTATCTTCAGAAGAGTTCTCATGGTACCCTGATTCTAGGGCAACTCACCATGTCACTAAGGACAATAATGTGCTTTACTCTTCTGAGGTTTATAAAGGTAATAGTTTTTTGCTTATGGGGAATATCCTTTATTTCTAACCAATCTTCTTTATTTTCCTGATGTTAAGAAGAATTTATTGTCTATTTCTCAATTAGCTAGAGATAACAATATATTTTTTTGAGTTTTATTCTAATTGCTGTGTTGTGAAGGATGCTTAGACTAGAGCCACACCTCTAGAAGGGGAGCTCACTCGTGAGGGCCTCTATAAGCTGGTGGCAATTGGGAATAGGACTCAAGATAAAGTCAACAGGGTGTCTCAATCTGGTTCTGATCTAAGTAGCTCTAAGTCTAATTCTATTTTCCTTTTATGGCATAAACGCCTAGGTCATCCCTCACAAATGTTCTCAAGGATGTTCTTACTTCTTGTCACATTAGTACCAGTGAGAATAAGCTGTCAAATATATGTGTTGCATGTCAAAGGGAAAGCTCATAAGCTACCTTTTAAGAGATTAGTAACTCAATATGAAGCTCATTTTCAATTGGTAGTTTCCGATGTGTGGGGACCAGCTCCCATTTTATCTAATGGATATGCATACTATGTTTCATTTGTTGATGTTTATAACAGACATACATGGCTATATTTGTTAAAACAAAAATCTGAAGTTATATAGTGTTCCAAAAAATTTTCAAAGATGAATGAGGTTCAGTTTTCTTGCAAGATAAAAGCTTTTCAAATAGATGGAGGAGAAGAGTATAAGGCTATTGAAAATTGGTTGGTAAAAAATGGTATTCAACATCGAATATCATGTCTTGAAATATATGAACAAAACGGTAAGGCTGAACGAAAATGTAGACACAAAGTTGAAACTGGGTTGACTCTTTTCTCACAAGTATCTATTCCTCTAAAATTTTGGAATCATGCTTGCACCACTACTGTGTTTTAATAAATAGGTTACCTACATGAGTGCTACAGGGAAAATCTCCTTATGAGGCACTATTTAATAAACAATCAGACTATTCCTATATGAAGGTGTTTGGCTGTGCATGTTATCATGTATTAGATATTTTAATCGACATAAGTTGGACTGTCGATCTAAGTAGTGTGTTTCTTGAATATAGCTCTTCACATAAAGGATATAAATGTCTTGACGAGAATGGTAGAATTTTTGTTTCTAGACATGTAGTATTTGATGAAGGGGTTTTTCCTCTATTGAAAAATAATATTAAGTCTATATCTGCTAATGTTTCAAGAGTATCATGTTGCATACCTATTGTTGAAAGTGTTACTCATGGCCATGAGCAACTCTTAAGGCAGGGTAATTTGGAAATAGCTGGTGCTTCTAATGGGTGTTTGGTTACAAGGGATGAGAATATTGTTTCTGCTATAGCACCAGATCCACCTGTGAGTGGTGTAGAGTTATTTGTGCCACAACGTATACATGAGTCTTTGTGCTCTAGTGCTGGAACAGGTGAGCAACCACATGCAGCTAGTTCTATCCTTGGGATTTTAGTAGAAGAACAATGTCATGAGCAGACAATTTCTCCTGGTGAGTGTGCTGGTTTATTGGATATTCCTAAGCATACAAATTCTCCTAGTGAGCATACTCATATTGTGGATAATAAATTACATTGTGATAATGGTAATAATAGTAGTTCATGGGTTAAGGGTCATACTGAGCTTGCTGATTCTCTCAGTGAACATGTTCTTGTTGATTCTCTTAGTGAACATGTGAACTCATTGACTGATATCAATAATGATGTTTTACAATTTGTAGAGCATATTAGTTATCCTATTGTATCTTTTGAGGATAGAGTTTTAGGGTTTCTAGAGGATCATTTCCACTGCTCTGGAACATTCAAGGGATGTCACTCCAAGTGGACATCCCATGATAACCAGAAGTAAAAATGAAATTTGAAAGCCAAAGATATTTCAAACTGAAATGTCTGATTCATCTCTATTCGCTGATATAAAGGAGCCTAAAAATATTTTTGAAGCTTTGAGGGACCCTCACTAGGCAGAGGCTGCTCAAGAAGAATACGATGCTCTTATGAGAAATAATACTTGGGAACTCACTCCCCTACCACCAAATAGAAGAGCAGTGACTTGCAAATGGATTTTTAAAGTAAAGCGTAATGCTGATGGAACTGTTGCAAGATACAAATCTAGACTTGTAGCTAGAGGGTATTCTCAAGAATTAGGGGTCAATTTTCATGAGCTGTTCAACCCAGTAGTTAAACCTTCTACTGTTAGAGTTATTCTCTCTCTTGCTATTATGGAAGGATTAAAGCTATGACAAGTAGATGTTAATACTGCTTTTTACATGAGGGTTTGACAGAAGAGGTTTATATGGTTCAACCTCCAAGGTATGAGAAGAATGATGCAAACCATCAGTTAGTTTGTAAAGTTAATAAGGCTCTTTATGGTCTCAATCAAGTACCTCGAGCATGGTTTGAAAAACTCACTGTCTATTTAATGATTGAGGGCTGTGTTTCATCAAAATCTGATGCTTCTCTATTTGTTCGAAAGAAGGATACTGGTATATTGTATTTACTAGTATATGTGGATGATATTATTCTCACAGGTAGTGATGTTAGTGAAGTCCAACAGGTTAGTGATGATTTGGACAAGACGTTTGCACTAAAAGACCTTGGAAATCTTAGTTTTTTCTTGGGCATTGAGGTATGTTATCATTATACTGGTTTAGTACTAAGTCAAAAGAAATATATTATGGTCTTGTTATATAGAAGTGGTCATGATCAGTCGAAGGGACTTCCTACTCCCATGGTGTCCAACTGTAAGCTATCTATGAACAGTGGTACTCTAATAATGAATGTAAAAGAATACAAGAGTATAGTAGGTGCTCTTCAGTATATTGTGATTACTCACCCTTAAATTGCCTTTGTTGTTAACCGTGTTTTCCAATTCAAGCAAGCTCTTCTGGATAGTCATCTTCAAGTAGTTAAGAGGATTCTACGCTATCTTCAAAGAACAATCAACTTTGGCTTATGTTTTGAAGCCAATCCTCGAATGTCTATTGTATAGTTTGCTGATGCAGATTGGGGATGTGATGCTGATGATCGCCGATCTATGACAAGCTACTGTATATATTTTGCAGGCAATCCTATTTCATGGTGTTCCCGAAATCAATAGGTTGTGTCTCGCTCCACAGCTTAAGCTGAATATAGGAGTGTGGCACGTGCAACAGCAGAAATTACTTAGCTTGAAGCTTTGCTTAGTGAATTACATTTACAACCTAATGGTAAGTTTGTTGTTTGGTGTGATAATTCGAGTGCTGTGGCATTATCAGCCAATCCAGTGATGCATTCCAAGTTCAAACATGTAGAGCATGATTTGTATTTTGTGAGAGAAAAAGTTGTTGCATGAAAACTAAATGTCAATGAAGTATCCTCTTATGAACAAGTGGCTGATATCATGACCAAGCCTTTGTCAGCACCAATGTTTCATAAGCATCAAGCAAAGTTGTCTGTAGTTTTCATGGATGAAGAATGATTACAAGCTTGGGTTTCAAATAAAGTGGTGATCAACAAGTGTTCAACAAGATCATCAAGGTAAGAAATAAGTAGGGTGAATGTTGATGTATGACATAGATTAGTATGCTTTGTATTTCTGCGATATGTGTGTGATTGTTTTAGTTTATGCATTGAGTGCAGGTTAAGTATATAATGCACCTTTACTGACTGATTGGCTGTTAGAGTAAGTGGAAAGGTGGTTAGGATTTCTGTTAGGAAACCGTTATCTCCAACTAACTCAATAGTCAAAACTACTTGTATAAATAAGCTGACTTCTCTTTGTAATCACTCATTTTTATTTGTAAATATAATATTGCATGTATATTTATTATATGAATGTTACTAATATAAGGTGATGTGTGCATGTATAAGCTATGTATACGTATTAGGGGTATATGTATGTCGCGTATGTATCTAGAGTATGAGCATATTTGATTAATATATAAATGTTATGTTAATTATATGTATGATTATACGTACGTATACTAGAATATTATATTAATTAATGATCGTATAATATAAGTATATATTTTCGTATGTATATGTATTGCTGTACTATTATTATTATTGAGCTGACTAAATGAAAAAATTAAATATATATTAAACCCAAATAAAAAATTACAGTCCAATTACAAATCCAATTACAAGGCCCGTTTGGCCCAAATCTGAATCTTATCTAATTACAATGTGCAGGTAACTGTGGGCCGTTGGATCAAGATCTAATCCAACGGCCACGATGCAACCAAGGTCAAAAATATCTGCCAGGCGCGTGCTCCACACGTATGGACCGTTCGAGTGCCACGCGCGCGTGTGGTCCACGCGCGGACGCTTTAATATCCCACGCGCGCGTAAGATCCACGCGTTCTGACTCCTCGACTGCGGAGCTCCACGTGGCGAAATCTCAAGCCGTCTCATCAGATCGAGGCTTCATCCAGGCCGATCGTTCTTCAAGCCATCTCGACCGTTAGATCAGATCTGATCTAACGGCCGAAAATGCGTCTCGGCCTCGCGAGATCGACCACACCGCCACCGCGCGCCGATATTCAGTCCCCGCGTTCAGATTATGCCAATGACAACAAGCAAATGTCAGATCTGGAAAAGAAGATACAAGTTGCAACAAAAGCAGAGGCAGTGATATATATGAAACGGGGCTGTTGTAACGGGGATAATTTTAGCGAGCGAGCAAAAAGATTAGCAAAAAAAAACAGAGAGAGTAGTAACAAAAAAAACAGAGAGCTTGTAAAACCAAAAACTTGTAACCAGTCGAGATAATAAAAAAAGGGGTCCATTGGTAAACACTTATCTCTTTTTCTTACTTGTTTCTTTACATGCATATACGAAACAGAAATAAAAAAAAGAAACAAAAAAGAAGTAGTCTTATCGGCGTTGTCTGTGGGTCTTCCTTCTCTCGGTGACAAACCTCTCGGCTTCTACAAGCCAGATCTGGTGAACTAAAAGGAAGAGAAGACCCTTTGTAGTTGTATTTTGGTCTAAAAAATATTTTTTTGGGGTTCGTATTTCTTAGATCTAGAGTAAAAGAAAGGGTATCCTCTGAATCCAACCACGGATTCGTATTGAGGATGACAAGGGGAATGTTTTGGTGTATTTTGGGAGCCTACCGGCGCCGGTTAGCGGCGGCCGGCGGCGGAGAATACGGCGGCCGGCCGCCGGATTCTGGGTTTCTCAAGAACATTTGAGAGAAAACGAAGAACATAAGTTTCTGAAAAACCGAAAAATGAAACAAAGAAGGGGAAAATGGGTTTCGGTCTAAAAATGGGCCTTTTATAGTTATTATTATTTTTGAAATGGGTAAATTACACACTTAATCCCATCGCGTTTTCAATATTTTCATTTTTGTCTTGCCGCATGGTATAATCATAGCCCCAGTCCCCCTGATTTTTCAAAGGATTACAATTTCATCCCTAAATTACACCGAATCAGTTTCTGAATGGTAAAATTACGTCCTTAACCATCCCGCGTTTTTGGATTTTTCACTTTGGGTCTGCCCCTTGGTCTAATTACAATGCTGGTCCTTTTAGGTTTTATTTGTTTCGCAATTTCGTCCCCAAATTACATATTATTGTTCTTTAATTTCTGTCACTGACTTTTGTTTTTCTTTCATTTCAGTCATATTTTCTTTGTAAATACTAATGTTCGTATTATAATCGTATATGTAGATGTATTCTATTATTTTATTTTATTTTATGTCACTTGTATATAACTCGTATTCTTTGTTTACATATATATGTGTATTAAGGTTATAATGATCATGCGTCTTTTATCCGGTTATTCATATTAAGCATGTTATGTTTTTATTAATTCGTACATGGTATATTTTGTATTTTATATGTGTGTGCTTTCTTATTTTTTTAGGGCTACATGTTAGTATATTTACCCTTTTATACGATATGTTGACCCGTATATGTTGAAATATGTTTTATTGCTAGTATGCATTTTTTCTTAATATCATTCGTCTATATATACTTATTCTGCCTTGATATTTTGACATATTATAATTATTTTTATCTATTATTTAGAGTAATATGTATATATATACATGTTTTAGTCTAAAATATCATTCATGTTAAATTAGTATTCTGGTATGTCAATCTTTACTAAATTTAAATGTTTTACCATGTTTTATATTTTTGCCATTAAGATTGCATATCGAGATATAAATTGTTAATGCGGTGTCCTTTTATCCGAGCGTAAACGGGGCCAGTATCAAGCGTAGTAATAGTGGTTGGGCGTTTATTCTCGGATAACGGGACCCTTAAAATATATTCGCAATTATGACCGAAATTTAAAATAATCGTCACTTTAATCCGGAAAATCCAATATTAATAAAGCGGTAATTATTAAAGTACCAGTTTTTGGGCGGTGTGGGGGTGCTAATCCTTCCCCATCCGTAACCGACTCCCGAACCCTGTCTTTTAAATCTCTGGTTTTGTGGTGTCCGGCCTACCTAAGTGGCCGGTGGCGACTCCATTTTTATAAGGTTTTTTGTAAACCCCACAGAATAAATATTTTATATCCAAACACCTTTCAAACACACCTTTCAAAAATCATCGTTTTTATTTTAGTGATATGTCTGAGAAAAAAGACATTCGCTACAGATGGCGACTCCGCTGGGGAAATTTTTGTTTTTTTTTTTTAAAAAAAAAATGAGAGTCAAGCTTTTAAAATAATTACCGCTTTACTAATATTGGAAGTTCCGGATTAAAGTGACTATTAAATTAACATTCAGTCATAATTGCGCGTTTATTTTAACGCATTTAAAATATGGCATATAAACCCGTCTTTTTAAGTGGGGGAAAACGCTAATGCTTTCGTGGAGATATCGTTCTCCCGTATGGGCCTAGCAAGTACCTTCGGGGCTCGAGTACCTTATGCTTTCGTAAGGATATCGTTCCTTCGTACGGGCATAAGCGAATGGGTCCCCCTGAATTGAACCCGGTTGAAAGGAGCCTATAATGGGTGATAATCGGGGGCCTTGCTACTCTTAGTAGAGGACAACAAGGACAATTCGGGTACCTCCTAGCACCAACACTGCATGTAGAGAACATAGAAACCTACCCTATTAGAGCCATGCGGATAACCTTAGGTTTTAGACGGGATAAATAGGGTTGTTTTGTGTGTTTATTCTGTTTAATTTTGTCATATATTTATCAATTTTATCTGGTATTGACTTGTTTTCTTTTCGCTTTTTGTTCTTTTTCTCATACATCATTGCATTTGCATCGCATAAAGGTACTGGATCAAGTGGTTTGCCTGATCAGAAAGTCTTTCACCATGGAAAAAAAGTGTCTTAGGAAAGAAGAGCTTAATTTGTCAGTCAGACATTGGTCAGAGGTCAACCAGAAAATCCAAGGGGACAGTCTGCCTAACGAACGCGTAATAGCTGGATATACCTATGTGAGTCTCCAACAGAACGACTTGTGGGATCTTCAAAGCATTTGGGAAAGATGGGACCGAAGACTACAAGACTTATTTAGTGATAGTTATGGCGACATCGCGTAGCTATTATATGTTCGGATTAACCAGCCCCTACTCCGAGCTATAGTCCAGTTCTGAATCCGGCTTTTTTTCGCTTCACCTTCAATGGGCAGGACATGATGCCTACGGTAGAAGAGTACACTGCTTTACTTAACCAGAAAAATATTCAGGAAGATTGGATCTACGTGAAGCCTCCAAGGAATCAGAATTACACTGCTAAACTCAAAACCTTTGCGGGAATGAGTGACGATTGGGTTAGTGGCCTCCTTCAAATCCGAGGAGATAATACAGTCTTTGCATGGGAAAGTATTCGGGACATCATATCGACACATCCAGACGAGGCAAAGAAAATGGACTTATTCGCTTTAGGAATATATGGCTTGGTGATCTTTCCCCAGTACTCGGGAACATTGACATAGCCATTTACGGATTTGTTTGAGCGGGTGAAACGGAAAGCAAACCCGGCACCAGCAATCTTGGTCGAGACTTTCATTTCCTTAAACGCTAGCCGGAAACATGAAGAAGGACGTTTTCGAGGCTGCGCACAGCTATTACAAGTATGGATCCAGAGTCACATGTGGAAGACGCCGACGCGGGTCCTGCCGGGGATATCCTTCCAAGGTTTTTCACCTTTACGAGAATACTTAGCAAAGGAATGGCGAGAAGATTTGAAAACAAAAATGTGGACCAGTTTCTTCAGGAACATTCAAGATGAAGACATAGCATGGAGGGTCCCATGGCTCGGTAAAGTTAATTATTTTCTATACAGTTGTGGTGACTTCAACTGGCTGATGATGTTAGGATTACATGGAGGATCGCTTGTGCTCCACTTTTAGTGTCTCGGCGATTCGGATCACGACAGTTCATTCCCAATACCGCCGGATTAAGCCAAACTGAATTTCTTTTCAAAGGAGAGTTCAAAGGAAAAATTCAGACCATCATGAGGGCCTGGGATTATTGTTATCGGATCATGGTGGAAGGAGATACCGAGCACATGACTACCCCAGATTACGATCTTTGGAGACGTTTGAGGGTTAATAATGTGATTCCTGAATCTGATCAAGGACCAACAGTGTCACTCGAAGAGCTTACAAGGGTGGTACCGTCCGAAGCCGATATCCTAAGGAGTGAACTCGAAGAAGTTAAAAAGAAGATGGACATTCAACAGACCCTACATGCGAGCGAGCTCTACAAGGCAAGCTTAGAAGTTGATGAGCGAGACGGGATCATTAGGCAACTGAAGAAATTAAATGCAGATTTGAGTGACAAAAATACTCTTTATCAGAAAGATGCCCTTCTGTTACAAGCAAAAATACAAAAGGCCGGCCGGAGTCAGTTCATAGCTGTGGAAAAAGAAAGAATGAACGGCATCCGTTTGGTAGAAGAAGAACGAGAAATTAACAAAAGAGCAATCGAGAAAGAGATTGAAAGCTGCCGTTTGGCTATGGAAGAAGAAAAACGGTCCGCCAAGAAGGCCATTGATCAAGAGAGAGAAAGATTCAGACAAGAAATCAGCAAGGGGAAACAAGCTGTCCATCATGAGAGAGAAAGTGTCGCTGTATGGAAAAGAAAATCCATGAATAGCCGAAACAGACTGTTAGAAATGTAGAAAATGTACGATGACACTATTCAGAGATTAGAGCAAAGCCAAAGTCAAAATGATGAATTAAAAGGGAAAGTAGCGGAAGTCGAACACTCACTTCGAATATACTGCCACAGGAATAATTTCGCTGAGCTGCAAGAAAAAGAACGCGAAGTGGGTGTGTTACAAGCACGAATCGGATCCCTCGAAGCAGTTGTGGAGGATTACAAGGAAAGAATTAATGTGTTCGAGGAAGCTGCAGCCGGAGGGGACACCTATTGGCAGAAGAGATTACGCGACGCTGCTCGAATGGTACAGGACAGAGACCAGTACTACGCAAATCTAATGGTGGACATACAGCGAGTCGCCAGACACGTAAATGATTTAGCTGTCGAGGCTGAGACACTCCGACCTTTTATAGCCCCGGGAATGGAAGAAGCTCCTAGGTTCCTCAATCTGCTCAAGGCAATTGGAAAGTTAGGAGATAGAGCTAGAATCTATCTATAGGACTCTGTGTTATAATTAGATCTTTTGTACTAGGGATCTTTACTTTGTAACACGAATTTTGTTGTAATCAAGACCCTTTAATTCCCGTGAAAGTAATTCAAAAGGGTGATTACCAGCGGAATCAGTACCTTGTCTGCATGCATTTTTGCATTTGCATCATAACATTTGCATCTTTGTACATGCATTTATTTCTTTTTTTTGCAACCATATTAACAATATGAATATTGTGGCATTCTATGTAGTGTTAACCCGCAATCATTCATCACTTATACTTTACCCGGCTACAAAGAAAGCTCATGGAAGAAAGAATAATCAGTCTAGAAAGAGGGCAGAGAGAGCTTGAGACAAGGCTTGAAGAGGCCCAGAGAAGCCTTAGTGATCAGATTGCACACCACAAACATCAATAGTATATCGACATAACGGCATTGCTGGCAAAAAGTCTTGGAAAACGAGTAGAAAGAGAAAATATCCCAGTCAGAAGGTACTCCGGCTCACTACAAGGTTCAACCAACTGCACCAAACCAGGCTAGGAAGGTGTATATTGACCCTACAGGAATGTCTTCCAGCTTTCAAGTAGGGCACCTGAGACTCAACCCCTTGATACCGAAGCACTTTATGAAGAAGAAGTGCCGGACCTAAACATGGTCGAAAGGATCAGGAATGAAGTAGAAAGAAAGTGGGAAGAAAGATTTCGCCTCATGGAAGAAAAATTTAAAGCGTTACAATCAAATGAAGAATCAGGAAACGACGCTAGTGATCTAAGTCTGGTGTCCGATCTTGTCTTGCCACCAAAATTCAAAACGCCAGAGTTCGATAAATATGACGGAACCACATGTCCTTCTGCACACATAATGATGTATTGCAGAAAAATGGCGGCTTACCATAAAGATGAAAAGCTACGATCCCTTTGTTTCGGGATAGTCTAACTGGAGCGGCATTACGTTGGTATACTCAGTTAAGCAAAGCGAATGTCAAGACATGGAAAGATTTGTCTAAAGCATTTTCCGAGCAATACAAACATGTAACAGACATGATCCCTAGCAGAATTATGCTAGAAAATATGGGGCAGAAGTCCAATGAAAGCTTGCGACAATATGCCCAAAGGTGGAGAGAAGTGGCTGCCCAAATCCAGCCACCTATCCCGGAGCATGAAATCACGCCATTATTTGTCAACACTCTGAAAGGGGCACTCTTCGATCGCCTCATTAATAACACAACACAGAGTTTTGCCGACTTGATCAGGACTGGGGAGTCTCTCGAACTGGCAATCAAGAGCGGCAGAATAGATGGTGGGGAAGGGTCTCGAAAGTACAACAAGAGAAATGAAGTAAACACCACCAGCACCTATACATACCAAGAACTTCACAGTCTCACAGCCAGCCATAAGCACTGTGGGAAAAACGCAAAATTCGAATCAAAGAGATGAGAGAGTCACGAGAAAGGATAAAGAGAGGAGAACTTTCACTCCCCCTACCTGTTTCATACTCGAGCTTTATTCCCGGTTGTATGAAGCGGACTTGGTCCGACCATACATCGTTAATCCTGTCAATCCACCCTTCCCGCCTTGGTATAATCCAAGCGCACATTGCGACTATCACGGCGGTACCCTGGACATCCCATCGAGAGCGCCTTGCCTTCAAAAAAAGCTTTGTACGTAACTTAATCGATTCGGGATATTGAAGTTTGAAGAGCCTAGCGTAGCCAACAACCCGCTGCCTAATCATGGGAGCAGAGGGGTAAACGTCATAGAAGAATGCTTTACCAGGAGGATAAAGGATGACGTGTCAGAAGTCAAGTCTCCTTTACGGTGGGTATTTCAACAATTATGCATGGCTCGTGTGATCAACAAAGGCATGATAATAAGGCAGAAGGAATGCGGAAAATATTGCGAATTCCATCAGACTGAAGGGCATGATATCCAAGAATGTGATGAATTCAAGGAATTGGTGCAGAAGTTGATGAATGAAAAACAAATTGAATTCTTTGAGGAACCCATAGAGAAGGGATCAGACGTACACATGACAGATAGCCCCAAAGCTAGATACGGGAAGGATAGACCTTTTATCATCTCTCCCAGGACAGGAAACGCAGGTGTCTCCCGAGGAGAAACCAGCAAGATAAATCCCAAGATCGTCATTTCAGCACCATCTCCATTCCCATTCAAAGACATGCGACAAATTCCCGGAATTATCTTGCGAATGTGACCATGCAGAAAAATCGAACGCGAACAGGTAAAAGAGTCTGTTTGGAAGACCAACAAAGCCGAACAATGTGAGCGTTGGTGAAGCAGGCCATTTCACAAGGAGCGGCCGATGTTATTCCTCCGAGGCTTTGAGAGCAGCTGAAAAAGATAGGGGAAGAATACAAGTGATTAGCCCTACGCAGATATTTGGAGAAGAACCCTCCCAAAAGATAAATGAACCAGAATCGAGGCCCGGGCCAAAGAATTTCTAAAATTCTTGAGACATAGCGAGTAGTACAGCGTAGTGGAACAACTACGGAAACAACCGCCAGGATTACAAGTCTTTGGAATTACTCTTGAGTTCAGAGAAGCATCGGGAGACGCTATTGAAAGTGCTAAATCAAACTTTTGTGCCCCAGGACATTTTCAGAATAAAACTGGACATGATAGTAGGGCATATTACTGCCTATAATCATATCACATTCAGTGATGATGAGATCCCGGAGGGAGGAATAGGGTCTACCAAAGCCCTTAACATCACTACCCACTGCAAAGGGTTTGTATTACCAGGCGTACTGATCGACAATGGGTCAGCATTGAATGTTTTGCCTATGGTAACCCTGCAAAAATTGCCAATAGATGGTTCGCACCTAAAGCCTTGCTACAACTCGGTAAGAGCCTTTGATGGTACGCAAAAAGGAACAATAGGGAAAATTGAGGTGCCCCTATTGATCGGACCAACTGAATATGTGATCGATTTTGTGGTGATGGACATAAAACCATCTTACAGCTGCTTATTGGGAAGACCATGGATCCACTCCGCAGGAGTTGTCCCATCATCATTGCATCAGAAATTAAAATTTGTAGTTGAAGGCAAATTGGTCACCGTAGAAGCAGAGCATGAATTTGTTGCTTCCGTGACATCAGACACCCCCTACATTCAAAATGATGAAGATGCCGCAGAATGCTCGTTCCGAGCATTAGAACTAGTAAATGCCACATTCGTTTCAGAAGGAAGCCGGATCCCTTACCCTAGGTTATCTAATTGTACCAAGATGACCGTCGCAGAAACTCTGGGCCGAGGAGCCAAAATAGGAAAAGGGCTGGGAAAGAAATTACAAGGAAACCTGAGACCCAAGAATATGATAACCAAGAAAGATCGTTTCGGGCTGGGTTACCAACCAAGTGTTCAACAGAAGAAAGAAGAATATAAGAGAAATGAGGAGCAAAGAAAAGCCAGATCTAAAGGAGAAGACATTCCGTGGAGGTCGATGTCCTTTCCTAGTTTGAAAGCCACTTTCATCTCCGGAGGGTTCTACCAGCCAGGTCAAGATATTGGAGAGGCAATGAAGAAAAATGATGAACTTAACCAGGAGGAAATATTCAGTAAATCATTTGAAGGGATGTACATCAACATGATAGCTGAAAAGGACCAAGGTAGCAAAATGTTGACCAACATCCGCCCTTGCCATCCCGGGGAAACACTTGATAACTGGAGCTGCATTGATCTACCTGTAGTTTTTAGGAATAGATCAGAGTAATGCTCCGAATCAACCTTTTGTTTTTGCCCATAGACAATGGGGATCTCTTGTTTGGGGCACCTATGTTAACTTTTTGATTGAAATGAAAATATCCCCACTTTCCTAAAAATGACCAAAGTCTCATTTATTCCATTCATGCATTTTTCATATTCATTCCCTTCATGTAAAGCCGTCTCTTTCCCAATACAATTCATTCTCATTTAATGCAGGTCGCTCATGATTGACGATATGAATGATACCGGATCCAATCCTGGAATAAAATTCGAATGCCCTGAGGTCTCAGAGGAAATTGGGGAAGGATATGATGAAATAGAAATTGAGATCCCGGAAGAGTTAAAGAGAATGGTGGACGACGAAGAAAGACAGATTATGCCCCACCAAGAAGAAATGGAAATTGTCAACTTGGGGACTGAAGAAGCGAGAAAAGAAATAAAAATAGGAACGACTATTTCCTCAAAAACCAAGCATGAACTGATAGCCCTGCTTCAGGAATTCAAGAATGTCTTCGCCTGGACTTATCAAGATATGCCAGGATTGAATACCGATATAGTGGTGCACAAATTGCCAACAAAATTGGAGTGCAAACCGGTACAGCAAAAACTTCGGAGAATGAGGCCAGAGATGTTGTTAAAAATCCGAGAAGAAGTGAAAAAGCAATTTGATGCTGGATTCTTGGAGGTAGCCAAATACCCCGAATGGGTTGCAAACATTGTACCAGTACCAAAGAAAGACGGGAAAGTTCGTATGTGTGTAGATTATAGGGATCTGAATCGAGCTAGCCCTAAAGACAACTTCCCTTTGCCACATATTGACACGCTGGTTGACAACACCGCAGGACATTCATGGTTTTCCTTCATGGACGGCTTCTCAGGATACAACCAGATAAAGATGGATCCCAACGACATGGAGAAAACCACATTCATAACCATGTGGGGAACTTTTTGTTATCAAGTGATGCCGTTTGGGCTAAAGAACGCAGGGGCAACATACCAAAGAGCAATGGTGACTCTTTTCCATGACATGATGCACAAAGAAATAGAAGTATACGTGGATGATATGATTGCCAAGTCTCGAACAGAGGAAGAACACCTACAGAATTTGAGAAAGCTATTCCAAAGACTACGAAAGTACCAACTAAGGCTCAATCCTGCCAAGTGTACCTTCGCCGTTACTTCTGGAAAACTCTTGGGGTTCGTAGTAAGCAGAAGAGGGATTGAGATTGATCCTGATAAAGTGAAAGCCATCCAGGACCTTTCACCACCCCGCACGCAAAAGGAAGTCCGCGGTTTCCTGGGGAGGCTGAATTATATCTCTCGTTTCATTTCCCAATTAACCAATCAATGCGACCCGGTCTTCAGACTTCTTAGAAAAAATAATCCTGGCGTGTGGGATGAAGAATGTCAAAAAGCCCTAGAAAAGATCACAAGGTACCTGACAAATGCTCCAATTTTAGTCGCACCAGTACCTGGTCGACCACTAATTCTCTACTTAACGGTCTTCGAGAATTCAATGGGATGTGTACTGGGGCAACACGATGAGTCAAGAAAAAAGGAGCAAGCCATCTATTACCTAAGCAGGAAATTCAATGATTGCGAAACACGGTACCCGCCAGTGCAGAAGCTGTGTTGTGCTCTAGTTTGGGCTACCAAGCGGCTCAGACAGTACATGTTATACCATACTACCTGGTTGATATCCAAGCTAGACCCATTAAAGTTCTTAATGGAAGCGCCAGCGCTAACGGGAAGAATGGCCCGATGGCAGATGCTCTTATCCGAATTCGACATCGTATATGTTAATCAGAAAGCTGTAAAGGGGAGTGCCGTAGCAGATTTCCTGGCTAGTCGTGCTTCGGATGACTATGAGGCATTTAACTTTAGTTTCCCAGACGAAGACTTGATGTGCATCACAACCGAAGAAGAGATTTCAGATGATATGTCATGGAAACTTTACTTCGATGGAGCCTCCAATGCCCTCGGACATGGGATAGGGGCAGTGTTAATTTCACCTGAGGACTTCTATTATCCTTTCACTAGCAGATTGGAATTCTTCTGCACAAACAATATAGCTGAATACGAAGCTTGCATCATGGGACTGAACTCAGCCATCGAAAGAAAGGTTAAGGAACTTCGAGTGTTCGGAGATTCGTCCCTAGTCATTTACCAATTGCGCTGGGAGTGGGAAACCAGAGACCGAAGTTGGTCAAATATCACGAATGGATCCAAGAGCTCGTCAAAGAGTTCGAAAAGGTCAGCTTCAATTACCCGCCCCGAGAAGAAAATCGGATGGCGATGCATTGGCAACCTTGGCATCCATGTTTAAAACAAACACACGGGCGAAATGAAACCCATTGAGATGCAGACATTTGAAAAGCCTGCTCATTGTTGTAATGTACAGGAAGAGATTGACGGAATCCATGGTACTATGATATCCTCGCAATATGTCAAACTTCAAAGTATCCGAAGGGGCAAACGACAATGATGTAAAAGCGCTCTTTAAAAATGGCAACAAAATATGTCCTAGATGGGGAAATCCTATATAGGAAAAGTCATGATCAAACATTGCTGAGATGTGTGGATGCCCGGGAGGCGAAGGAAATCTTAGCTGAAGTACATGACGGGATCTGTGGAACGCACGCCAACGGGCTGTCTATAGCCCGAAAAATTATGAGATACGGTTATTTCTGGTTGACCATGGAGGGAGATTGCATCGGTTACGCCAGGAAATGCCACAAATGCCAAATTTACGCTGACAAAATTCATGCACCTCCATCACCTCTACACACCATGAATTCTCCGTGGCCTTTCGCAGCGTGGGGCATGGACGTTATCGGGCAGATCCATTCGAAAGCTTCTAATGGGCACCGTTTCATTTTGGTCGCCATAGACTACTTCACTAAATGGGTAGAGGCAGCGTCTTACGCCAATATCACCAGGACTACAGTTTGTAAGTTCTTAAAGAAGGAAATTATTTGTCGATACGGATTGCCAGAGAGGATCATCACCGACAACGCTTCCAATCTGAACAACAAAATGATGAAGGACGTATGTACTCAATTCAAGATAACACACCACAATTCCACAGTCTATCGTCCTAAAATGAATGGAGCAGTGGAAGCAGCAAACAAGAATATAAAGAAGATCATAGCAAAAACTACGGATACCTACAGGGATTGGCACGAGAAGTTGCCTTTTGCCCTTTTCGCCTATAGGACGTCCATTCGCACATCAACGGGGGCAACACCCTACTCCTTGGTGTATGGTACCGAGGCAGTACTCCCAATTGAGGTAGAGATTTCGTCCCTCCGGGTCTTAAACGAAGTAAAACTGGAAGAAGCTGAATGGGTACAGGCCAGATTCGACCAGCTAAATCTTATTGACGAAAAAAGGCTAAAGGCCATTTGTCATGGTCAGATGTACCAAAAGCGGATGGTACAGGCTTACAACAAAAAGGTGCGCCCAAGAGAATTCAAAGAAGGGGATCTGGTACTCAAGAGAATCCTCCTTACCCAGAAAGATTCTCGAGGAAAATGGACGCCCAACTGGGAAGGACCGTACGTCATAAAAAAGGCCTTCTCAGGAGGAGCCCTGATCCTAACAGAAATGGACGGGGACGAGCTGAAAAATCCCGTAAATTCTGATGTCGTCAAGAAATATTATCTCTAAAAAAAAATTTTTTGGAGAGCTCAGGACGAAAACCCGAAGCCGGGCGTTTTGAAGCAAAGGAAGGACTCGAGTTGAAAACCCGCAAAGGGCGGCTCGGGTAAGTTGAAAAGTTGAATATCCGAAGAGAAGGGCATCTTCATGAACATTGTGAAGAGAAGGCTTCAGGCAAAAATTCTACACCAGTTGACAGGATCATGTATCATTCATATCGAAGATAATGAGAGATCTTGTATTTAACTTATACGTGTCATACCTTTCTTTTTAAGATATCTCAAAGCCCTTAATCATAATAAAACTGTGTTTTTGAGCATCCATTCCTGGCCTTCTTGTCAATTTTAGTCAAATAAGATAACATAGGCTTATAATGAAACAAGAGATTTCGGAGCATTACTATGATTTAACCTTGAAAATTGCAAGTGATCAAAGAAAACGATGTTAACTCCGTCCTCCAGTTCCCTACATAATGGCTAGGGAAGGTGAGAAGCTTTAAACAACTAGGTAGGATGACCAATGGCACATGTCCTATCTATCCAAAGAAGACACACGAGATAACAAAAGAGATCTCTTGAAAAAAAAAACTCTTTAAAGTGAAAACCCGAAAGGGCGCTTTTAAATTCCAAATCATAATTGGAAAAAAAGAAAGGTTGGAATGGTTGAACCTGACAGTGAGGCGGAGTATCAATGCCTGTAAAAAGGGAGAAAATAGACGTCAAGATCAAATGAGGACCAAAACAAGCCCACCCAGAGATTGACTCTCATGCATCATGAATAGTCAAGCATCACTAGAATTAGGAGCATGTCAATTCATTCATTTGCCATAGCATTTTGTTTTCGTCTCGCATGTGTTTTTCGCAGATCCAAAGAGACATCGAAGACCGTCACAGTGTGAATCCTAAATGAGAAAACAATGTCTTTACATAAAGGCACATGTTTTCAAGCTCTAGAGAGAGTTTCTATATAGGAAGAATCCACCTCTCCAAGGCTTCAGAAGCTTAAAGTTCTATATAGGAAGGACTGACAGCTCCAGGGTGAAGACTCGCAGCTCTATTCACCCATGACACAGGGTAATATAGGAAACCTGTTGTGTCAAAAGCAAAGAGTCTTATATAGGAAAGACTCCGAGCTTCATTGTCTTAGAGTAAAAGGTTCTATATAGGAAGAACCTGTAGCTCTGAGATTCCAGACGCCAAAAAGTTCTATATAGGAGGGACTGATGGCTCCAAGGTGAAGACTCGCAGTTCTATATAGGAAGAACTCTCAGTCAAAGCAATTTACCTATGACACAGGGTTATATAGGAAACCTGTTGTGTCAAAAGCAAAGAGTCTTATATAGGAAAGACTCCGAGCTTCATTGTCTTAGAGTGAAAGGTTCTATATAGGAAGAACCTGTAGCTCTGAGATTCCAGACGCCAAAAAGTTCTATATAGGAGGGACTTACGAGCCTGAAGATTCAGCCAAGGAAGAGCGGAGATGTCTAAAAGAATTCGTTTTTCCAAAGCTACAAACAGGAAAGTCTGATAAGAATGAGAGCGAAGGGTTCTGTGTCGAAAAGAGCCTGTAGCTCCAAGATCGGAAGGTGACGAAGTTCTATATAGGAAGAACTTACGAGCCTGAAGATTCAGCCAAGGAAGAGCGGAGATGTCCAAAAGAATTCGTTTTTCCAAAGCTACAAACAAAGAAGTCTGATAAAAATGAGAGCGAAGGGTTCTGTGTCGAAAAGAGCCTGTAGCTCCAAGATCGGAAGGTGACGAAGCTCTATATAGGAAGAACTTACGAGCCTGAAGATTCAGCCAAGGAAGAGCGGAGATGTCCAAAAGAATTTGTTTTTCCAAGGCTACGAACATGGAAGTCTGATAAAAATGAGTGCTTATGAATCTTTGCTTTGTTTCCCATCCCATGAGAACAAGCAAAGAGGGGCAATTGTAATCACTCATTTTTACTTGTAAATATATTAATATTGCATGTATATTTATTATATGAATGTTACTAATATAAGGTGATGTGTGCATGTATAAGCTATGTATACGTATTAGGGGTATATGTATGTCGCGTATGTATCTAGAGTATGAGCATATTTGATTAATATATAAATGTTATGTTAATTATATGTATGATTATACGTACGTATACTAGAATATTATATTAATTAATGATCGTATAATATAAGTATATATTTTTGTATGTATATGTATTGTTGTACTATTATTATTATTGGGCTGACTAAATGAAAAAATTAAATATATATTAAACCCAAATAAAAAATTACAGTCCAATTACAAATCCAATTACAAGGCCCGTTTGGCCCAAATCTGAATCTTATCTAATTACAATGTGTGGGGGTAATCGGGGCGTTGGATCAAGATCTGATCCAACGGCCACGATGCAAACAAGGTCAAAAATATCTGCCAGGCGCGTGCTCCACATGTATGGACCGTTCGAGTGCCACGCTGCGTCGGGTCCACGCGCGACGCTTTAATATCCCACGCGCGTAAGATCCACGCGTTCGACTCCTCGATCGCGGAGCTCCACGCGTGGCGAAATCTCGCCGTCTCATCGATCGAGGCTTCATCCAGCCGATCGTTCTTCAAGCCATCTCGACCGTTAGATCGATCCGATCTAACGGCCGAAAATACGTCCGCCTCCGCGAATCGACCACACCGCCACCGCGCCGATATTCAGTCCCCGCGTTTGATTATGCCAAAGACAACAAGCAAAATGTCGATCCGGAAAAGAAGATACAAGTTGCAACAAAAGCAGAGGAGGCGTGATATATATGAAACGGGCTGTTGTAACGGGATAATTTTAGCGAGCGAGCAAAAAGATTAGATTAAAAAAAAAAAAGAGAGAGTAGTAAAAAAAAACAGAGCTTGTAAAACCAAAAACTTGTAACCGGTCGAGATAATCGAAAAAGGGGTCCATTGGTAAACACTTATCTCTTTTTCTTACTTGTTTCTTTACATGCATATACGAAACAGAAATAAAAAAAAAAAAAAAAAGAAGTAGTCTTACCGGCGTTGTCTGTGGGTCTTCCTTCTCTCGGTGACAAACCTCTCGGCTTCTACAAGCCAGATCTGGTGAACTAAAGGGAAGAGAAGACCCTTTGTAGTTGTATTTTGGTCTAAAAAATATTTTTTTGGGGTTCGTATTTCTTAGATCTAGAGTAAAAGAAAGGGTATCCTCTGAATCCAACCACGGATTCGTATTGAGGACGACAAGGGGAATGTTTTGGTGTATTTTGGGAGCCTACCGGCGCCGGTTAGCGGCGGCCGGCGGCAGAGAATACGGCGGCCGGATTCTGGGTTTCTCAAGAACATTTGAGAGAAAACGAAGAACATAAGTTTCTGAAAAACCGAAAAATGAAACAAAGAAGGGGAAAATGGGTTTCGGTCTAAAAATGGGCCTTTTATAGTTATTATTATTTTTGAAATGGGTAAATTACACACTTAATCCCACCGCGTTTTCAATATTTTCATTTTTGTCTTGCCGCATGGTATAATCACAGCCCAGTCCCCCTGATTTTTCAAAGGATTACAATTCCGTCCCTAAATTACACCGAATCAGTTTCTGAATGGTAAAATTACATCCTTAACCATCCCGCGTTTTTGGATTTTTCACTTTGGGTCTGCCCCTTGGTCTAATTACAATGCTGGTCCTTTTAGGTTTTATTTGTTTCGCAATTTCGTCCCCAAATTACATATTATTGTTCTTTAATTTCTGCCACTGACTTTTGTTTTTCTTTTATTTCAGTCATGTTTTCTTTGTAAATACTAATGTTCGTATTATAATCGTATATGTAGATGTATTCTATTATTTTATTTTATTTTATGTCACTTGTATATAACTCGTATTCTATGTTTACATATATATGTGTATTAAGGTTATAATGATCATGCGTCTTTTATCCGGTTATTCATATTAAGCATGTTATGTTTTTATTAATTCGTACATGGTATATTTTGTATTTTATATGTGTGTGCTTTCTTATTTTTTTAGGGCTACATGTTAGTATATTTACCCTTTTTATACGATATGTTGACCCGTATATGTTGAAATATGTTTTATTGCTAGTATGCATTTTTTTCTTAATATCTGTTCGTCTATATATACTTATTCATGCCTTGATATTTTGACATATTATAATTATTTTTATCTATTATTTAGAGTAATATGTATATATATACATGTTTTAGTCTAAAATATCATTCATGTTAAATTAGTATTCTGGTATGTCAATCTTTACTAAATTTAAATGTTTTACCATGTTTTATATTTTTGCCATTAAGATTGCATATCGAGATATAAATTGTTAATGCGGTGTCCTTTTATCCGAGCGTAAACGGGGCAAAGATTATCAAGCGTAGTGATAGTGGTTGGGCGTTTATTCTCGGATAACGGGACCCTTAAAATATATTCGCAATTATGACCGAAATTTAAAATAATCGTCACTTTAATCCGGAAAATCCAATATTAATAAAGCGGTAATTATTATTAAAGTACAGTTTTTTGGGCGGTGTGGGGTGCTAATCCTTCCCCATCCGTGAATCGACTCCCGAACCTGTCTTTTAAAATCTCTGGTTTTGTGGTGTCCGGCCTACCTAAGTGGCCGGTGGCGACTCCATTTTTATAAGGTTTTTTGTAAACCCCACGGAATAAATATTTTATATCCAAACACCTTTCAAACACACCTTTCAAAAATCATCGTTTTTATTTTAGTGATATGTCTGAGAAAAAAGACATTCGCTACACTCTTCAAGGGATTACAACTTTTCATATTAATAAAATAGATGAGAGTGCCGACTCTCTTTTACCCAAACTCTTCCTTTCTTATCTCCTTCTTCCTTTCTTATCTCCTTCTTCAAACATCTTGTTCATCAATTCAACTATCTTGACATTGATATGCATTGTCATCCCCAACTGTTACATGAGATATTTAACCGAAACCCAAAGGACTAATGTTTGTTGCAATAAACTTGCGTGCCTTATTAAAACCTCTCTAAATCTAAATGAAGAAAAAGAATACTCATAAGCCGGGGAAGATACAACCAACAAGATCAAACCTCGGTCCATACAGCACAAAAACCTGATGATTAAACAACCATACCTTCGAAACAAATCTAAGGTAAACCAGATTCGACTCAACCCTGCAACAAGAAGGGCAAGCCAAATTCAAATGACTAGCACCAGGCTTTAAAACCTGATGATCAAGATGTTGCTTTACTTTAATTCTTTCTATATGGGAGAAGATGGTAAAGATATCCTTTTTCTCAATTTTTCCATTTTCAAAGTTTCGTTCTTTGTTGATACATACAATTGAGAGCAATATAATTAAAAATCTAGAAATGGATCATTACATAATCTACAATGTTAGCTTGTCAACGTATTTGGTGAATTATTTACTAAGAATTGTAAATATAAGAATCATGTGTTGGGTTAATTTATGCGATTTTTCTGCTTTTTAGGGTATATGGAATTGGGGGTAGGGTGCATTTTTAGGATTTAGAATTTAGGGTTAGGCTTTAAAATTTAATTTTTAATGTTTTTTAGTGTTAGAACATAGAAAATAGCACCGAAAAGGGGAAATGATTTTTTCCAAAAATTGTAGCCAAACTTGATAGAAGTTATGAATAGAAATCTTTAGACTCTTTTTGGTGCCTTTATTTGTACCCCACAATAAAAATTAGGTTTAGGGTTTAGGTTTAAGGTTAGGGTATAGGGAATTGAGGGTAGGGTGTATTTTTAGGGGTAAGGCTTAGGGTTTATGATTTAAAATTTAGGGTTATAATTTAAAATTTAATTTTTTAGTGTTAGAGTACAAAAAGAAACATCGAAAAGAGATAGATAATTTTTGTCGAGGAGTTATGGTACCGTTTGGAACTGAAAACAGAAAAGTCAGGCAACTCCAAATCCAATAGGAAGAGTGGAGAGCGGAACCTCTGCTGGCTTCTTCACTTGATCTTTAGTTTTGTGAATAAAAATAATGATTTAAAAATATATTTGAAAATTTATATAAATGATCTTACAATAATTTTTCATATATAAATCGAGTTTGTCATTTTCTTTAATAATTGAATGTTCTCTAATAAGATTATGACATGCCAGTTTTGATAACGTGAATTTGTAATTTTAAAATAAACAATTAATTCAATAACCCTCTGTTCGAACTACCTTGTCATCGTCGACATGGCAAGACAACTGATGATAACGGCTGATATCAAAGCATATAGAAATCACATGCCTGGAATTTAACGACTTCGTTAATCAACGAAGATTAAAGGTCGGTATTGATGCAAATCAAGAGTTCTAGGCCTAAATTGATGAAATTATAAATGAGGGGCAACATTGCTGGTTTTTGAAGATTATGAGGGCTAAATTGATGAAATTATAAATGAGGGGCAATTTGCTATTGAAAAGGGGGAGATCCACAAGTTGAAGCCCAAGGAGATTGGTTCGGTGCTAGATGAGCGACAGATGCAATATCCCTAAGCAAGGATTCATATGATCCTTTTACTCTTGTAAATCTGCTAGTTGAAAATCTTGTGGATTTCGGAAACATTTATATTAACAACACCTTACAGAGTTGCTCTCGCAACAATGCCCAGCGAAGGACTTGGTGCAGCCGGTCGGTTAAATTGATAGGCGCAGTCCCTCGAAACGCATCCTTCTTGGTCACACAGTATACCGATCTCCACCCACGATTGTGCATTCTATAACAGGCCTGCAAGAGAAACTATCGATAGATGGACCGGCGAAAAAGAGACAGAGGACGGTGGAACTTCGGGCGACATGGAACAAAGACAGTAACGTTGTACGTGGAAAACCTGGGGCAAGCACTTCATTGGAAAGATCTATGGCATGCATTTGCAAGGCACTGCGACGTGGTGGATGCATTTATAGCGAACAAGCGTAATCGAAGAGGGAAGCGATTTGGTTTTGTAAGATTCGTCGCAACTCAGAGGCTAAACGGATTCTATCTATATGGCAACAGGCTTTCTATATCCAGAGCCAAGTTTAACACACGCCAATCATATTGGAGGAAAGTTAATCCACATAAGCTTAATAGAGATGAGAAGCTAGATACCGGAGATAAATTAATTCCAGAAAAAGGTGGGGAAGAAGAGACCGAAACGTCAGATTCAAAGGAGAAGAGTATAAAAGGGATTATAAGAATCAGTGGGCATGTGGGAACAGAAGATTTATGGAAGTATAAAAGGTTTCTGGTTGGAAAGATGGCTACGGTGTGTATTACAACGAGTTTTCAAATGAGGTTGCAAGAATGGGGACTTGGAGAACTATCAGTTAAACGGTTAGGTGGAAAAATGTTCCTGATATCCATTGAAAATGAAGAACAATTCATGATGCTTAAGGATTTAAATTGGTCTTATCTTAAGGAGATTTTTGTGGAGATATCGTTCTGATCTAAAAAAGTTGTTCGGAATGATAGAGCAACTTGGATTGAGGTGGCAGGGATGCCATTACACTGTTGGAACCTTGTGACTCTTAAAAGAATTGCAGAGTTATGGGGCTCGTTTGAAGCATTGGGGGAAAATACAAACCGGTGTAAGGATTGCGAGAAAGTGACAATTCTAATAACAATAGAGCAAATGGAGAAAATCTTAGAGGTTCTAAAAGTTGAAGTTGACTCGAACATGTACAAGGTGAGGGTTGTGGAGATTGGTTTTTCAGATATCCCGAAGCATGTTGTGTGACGAAAGAAAGATGGAGAAGCTACACATCGGAGCAGCCACAGTCAAGTAGAATCCTCATCAAAATCTAGCCGGGATCGGTCACCAAAAAAGATGAACACAAGTACTCCCAACTCGAGGACCGATGATATTAATGCTATGTTCATTGGAAAAGAGTACAATAAATAATGTTCTCCTGCAGAAATGAAACTGAATAGGCACTTAGGGGAGTGTAATATTAATGGCAGAGATCAAAAGGAAGGGGATGCTACATCATCTGGAAAGGAAAAATTGGTGCGAAAAAACGTTATAATTCAAAAGGAATGTTTTAATGAAGGGCAAAAAGGTAATGTTAACATATATGATGGAGTTGAGTCTGGGGCAGGCTTGAAGCCCATTAGCGGGGAGGAGGCTTTACAATGTGACCCAGTAAATAATAAGGGTTTATCTCAACAGGCAGTGGAGGACATGAATGTTGTCACCCTGATAATTATCCAGAGAAAACCCCGAAGAAAAAATCTGTATAGGAAGCTGCAGTAGACGAGCAAAATAAAGGTGTGCCTTGCTCAAAAAAAATTAGGGAAGACCAATGTGTTTATATGTTTAGTAGAAGGAGAAGAACCAAGGGCGTTCTTTCTTGAATTATCAAAAACAAAATCAAAGAGAAGCGGTATAGTTCTATGAAACAATTCCAAGATAAAATTTTGAATAAAGGTAAAGAAGAAGAATTGAGATCGGGCGACCAGTAGGGGAAGACGAGGAATCAGAACTGTCCAGCAGGTCACTATATTTAGTGACAAGATGGGAGATTCAGACGAGGGAGGCTAGGAAGGCTTTAAAAATTGGGATACAGATTGTGGGTGACAAAAGTGCGGCCGTATCAGATATAGCTATTCTCGACTAAAAAAAGTCAGTCTGATCCGAGTGATAACTATATAAATGAGGCCGATTATGTGGAATGTTAGAGGAATCGGGTGTGAGGTAAAAAATTCTACAGTGAGGAGGCTGGTAGTTACGTAGAAGGCAGAGGTAATCTTTATACAAGAAACTAAGAAGCCCTCTTTTTTGAGAGAGGAAGTCTGTAAATTATGGTTTCATGATGAACTGGAATTCAGAGTGTCTGACTCAGATGGGAGGTCAAGGGTATAATTACTGTGTGGGACAAGTCAAAATTCAAGGTGGAGAGATTGATTGTAAATCAAATTTTCATTTTGCTGGAAGGTGTCTGGGTTCAAAACAAGGTGAAATTATCCTTGGTGAATGTATTTGCTCATTGTTATGTGGCTGGTCAAGAGATGCTGCAGAATGAGTTAAGTGTGTTAAAAGCGGAGAGAGGTATAAACTGGATATTGGATGGCGACTTCAACGTTGTAAGAAACAGGAGCGAGCGCAATAGAAGTGGGAATGTTCTGGTAGGGTCTGATAATTTCAACCAATTTATCGAAGGCTGCAACTTCATTGATTTGCCAATGATCAGGAAAAAATTCACATGGTTTGCCCCTTTCAATAGAAGCAGCAGATTAGACAGGTTTCTAGTGGATGAATTCTGGGTCCTTCATTATTAGGAGCTTTTACAAGTGGGGATGCCTCGATCTATCACGGATCATGCACCAGTTATGATAATATCTGAAGAAATTGATTGGGGTCCGAGACCTTTTAAATTTATTAATGCATGGCTGCAAAAAGAAGGATGCAGGGAGGTGATTAAGAAGATTTTTGAATGCAAATCACTTAATCAGTCTGATATTGCAGTGAAACTAAGAAGATTGAAAGGTGCATTGAAAAGGTGGAATTTAGAATCCTGTGACAACTTCAATTATGTGGATGAGTGGTGGGAAAATCCAAGGTGTGGTGTGCGAGGAGGATGGAATAAAGTTGATCGATGTGCTGAGTGGTCTCCACCAGCGCCAGGCATGGTAAAGTTTAACGTGGATAGGACATCTAAAGATGAGTTAGAAGGGTGTGGAGGGGTACTTCACAGTGTAGATGGAGTGTTGAGGGCCATCTTCTCTGGTCCTGTTGATGGCAAAGGTATGTATTTTGCAGAGTTAATGGCTATCAAAACAGCCCTGAAAGTTTATATTGAGGCAAATTGGAAGGGGAGAGTAGCTTTATTAGTCGAATCAGATTCAAGCTTGGTTGTAAACTGGATAAATGACTTTTCTCTTCGTCCTTGGCGTTGGTGGCCTATTCTTTTGGAGATTGATAAGCTGATTCGAGCCATTGGTAATGTGTAGCTTTGAGGCCGAATCTAAAAAGTCGCGTTAGAAAACTTTCTCCTCAAGTAACACATTTTAGGTTTACTTATTTATAAAACAAAATAATTATTAAATAATAATAATTATAAAATATCTCAATTATGAGAGTCAACCATTAAAATATATTCTGAATTTTTAATAAAACATCTAATTAAAATTCGAAAATGCATGCAAAAACATAATCCCAAAATATAATGTCCCAAGTCTGACCACATAAATGTCTCAAATCATAAAATAATAATCTGAAAGTCTAAATAAAATAGTTCATACTGATGATTGAATATCTAAGTAAAACACGAGATGCTCCAAGTACCGGGTCGCCTAAGAGTCTGAGTATATCTAAAAGAGAAAGACTATAGGGTGTAAGCTAAATAGCTTAGTGCGTCTCTAAAGTGCAAACAAACACAAAAATCAAAACATTATTAAATATTCTAATAAAGTCTTTTGAAAGCATATTAAATCACAATAAATCTGATCATAATGATATGATGTCCGATGCATATGAAATCTCAGTACCCAATCTCCTATACACAGACCCAAGAGTAAGGTTCCCCAGAACCTACTCTCTCCATCGTCACCATTCGAAATGGAACTCAGCACGAAGGGTGGAACCACTGATCCAAAACAGAATTCAGCCCGAAGGGTGAAACTGTTGAACTTCCCCGAACAATCTCAATCCATATACCCCGATGTTATGATGCTGATGTTAAAATATGAATCTCATCCGAAACTTGAATTGTTAAAAAATCAAGTTGCATAAATCTGTAAATCCGATGTTTCACAATTTGATAAATCCAAAGTTTCATAATTTTGGAAATCTGATATTTCATACTTCAATAAATCTGATTTTTCAATTAAACCATAGTATGGCATGTTATGCATGATGTCTGAAAACTTTCACCAATCACAACAGAATAATGCACACAAAATGTATAAAGACATTTATTAATAGCACCAAAGAAAACACAAGTTTATTGCGCAAGAAGAGACATACCTTAGCTAAAGCAAACACAACCTACTGAATAACGCGTTTCTCACGATCAAAAGTATTGGGTCCTACTGAATCGATACCTATAAGAATAATTTTTATATTATTGTTATAATCAGTATGCCACCAACTAAGTCTAAAACACTAACCCGAATATTAATCTACTGGGCTAATCAGTATTAGAAGACTTATCAAACTTGAAAAGCTGGTCACCAGTAACGCATAGTATTTTCAAGTGCAAGCAGTGTAGCATTAGGATTGCATTTTTAGATAACATAAGACCATCACATGATCAACGTGAAGATGGGTAACAAAGACAATCAACTTTTTAGGCAAGGAAGCTACAATCTGCTTGAGCTCTTCATGATACTCACGTTGGCATCCTGGATCCACAATCAATGCATCTCCAGAGCAACAAAGCCACAATCACCACGTGTATCTGAAACTTTTTCACGCGCAAATATTACCAAGTTTGTTGTATCAAAGGGCTTTGTTGTCCTACTTCGCATAGGAAGAATTATGACTCCAGGAGGATACTCCTGATGAAGCAAGGTGGGTGGTAATTTCTGTGCAGCAGACTGCAATGAGTCATTTATAAGAGCAACGACTACCAAAGGCCCTACACGATTATTATATGGTTTCACCTCCAGAAGCCAATTAAGACAGCTTTCAGTAGACATCCACTTAGACAGCCCTTGGCGATTTTGATTTCCATCCAACAATTTGCCCATAACAAACACAGTATTAACTGGAACCCCAGGTCCGAACTCAGCTTCCTCCACATACTTAAACAAACTCCACTCCCTGGCATCACTCATCTGTAAACCCAATTTTTCCAGCACCTCCTTAAGAGCAAGCTGGACATCAAAATCAGACAGATCAATGTCCCGAGAGGACTGGGTGCCATGGATAGCGATCGTAGACTGGGAGTGATCGTTTTGAAGGTTGAAAACCGCGGAAGGAATGTGACTAAAACCTAAAGCTTAAGTGGTTGGTTGTCAATGGAGTGTAGGACTTCGGCTGCAATTGCCGAAAGAGAGTTGGCAGTGATTCAAAATCTGGTAGGTGGGATGTAAATACCCTAACAAAATGGGTAAATTCACCAATAGATCACCGAACTATTTAAAAGTTCGCTGAATATCCCTTAAACTTTACTCAATTTACAAAATGGTCCCCAAAATTCTGAATTAAGCCCCACAATTCTAAATTTATTCAACTCTAATCCCTTAGTCAAATTAGGTTTTATAAACTAAAAACCCCTAAATTTTAGAGTTCTCAATCTAGGGATTTCACAAATTAGGGTTTTCTGAATTGGGGAATTTTTGGGGTGTTACACTTTTCCTCCATTTAGGTTAGGGAGATTTTTAATGAGGCACGCATCCGGGATGAACTCGTTTAATTCATTAATAAAATTATTTTGCCGAGCGAAAAAAATAAATTTAT
The DNA here is from genome assembly GCA_019671005.1 of Hibiscus mutabilis. Classification (NCBI taxonomy): domain Eukaryota; kingdom Viridiplantae; phylum Streptophyta; class Magnoliopsida; order Malvales; family Malvaceae; genus Hibiscus; species Hibiscus mutabilis. The sequence continues at coordinate 5,915,685 of CM033755.1, read as the reverse complement.
TTTATATTCGCTTAAGTGGTAATTTAATTTTGTAGTTATTTTTATTCAAAATCAACCATGTTTTCCCTCATTTTTAATTCATCAATTTAGCCATGAAAATCTCCGAATTGCATCCATCTCACCTGTCATTGATTAACATAGTTGTTATCAACACTTGCCCTTTGCCATGTCATACACTTCGCTATTAAATAATTAAAAATGTTTGAGTTTTCTATTTTCTTTAATCAATGAATGTTATCTAATAAGATTATGACATGTCAGTTTTGATGACGTGAATTTATAATTTTAAAATAAACAATTAATTTAATAACCCTATGTTCGAACTATCTTGTCATCATCAACATGGAAAGACAACTGACGATAATGGCTGATGTCAAAATATATAGAAATCACATGCCTAGACTTTAATGACTTCGTTAATCAACGACGATCAAAGGTTGGTATTGATGCAATTCAAGGGCTCTAGAGATAAATTAATCAAATTATAAATGAGGGGAAACGTTGCTGGTTTTTGAAGATAACGAGGGCTAAATTGATGAAATTAAAAATGAGGAACAAAGTTTCTGAATTGAGATTACTACATGGATAAAATTACCTATGGTTGACAAAATTAATCGGCCCCGTCGGGTCGGGACTATTTTAATAAAAAAATTGGGTTTGGGTCGAGTTTCGAAAAAGTTCAAGTTGGGTTTGTGATTAGGGTGGAAATTCCCTGACCCGACCCAATTTATTTATAACTATAAATACATATTATATACTATGTTTAATATTTTATTAATTTTTTCAGGACGGGTCGGGTTTAGTCGAATTTTTTGTTAAAATTTGAGGGTCGGTCAGGATCAGATTATGTCATTATTATCTAGGGTCAAGGATAAAATATATTAAATATGAGTCGGATCAAAATTTTAAAATTTCTTGTAGAGACAGGAAAAAACCCGCCCCACCCTATCCCGTTGTTATACCTAAAATTTTTATATACTGCCTTTTTTTCATTACATTTGTTCTATATTTAACATTAAGCTTAATATATCAAAGTCTTAATAATAAAATACATTACAATTTCTTTAACTTTGAATAATCAAACATACGATATATATGTGCAGTTAGAAAAATAAAATAAACTCCACGTAAATTAAAGATTAGTTGGAATTTTAATGGAACGAATTTTTACCTTGGATTTGGTATAATTATTATTGGGTTTCAAAGTTAATTTATTAAAGAAATTTGGTGATTGCATTGTGTAAGAATGATTTAAGTGGAACATATTGCGTATTAAAAAATAAATAAAACATGAGAATGGGCACAAAGAAAATTCATAAAAAGGAGGGGAAATAACCTAACAAAGCATGATAGAAAAAAAGAGAAGGAATTTAACCCAATTCATAATAATGCCTAAACCTAAGGAAAAAACTATGAAAAAAAACCAGCTATCCTTTTTGGTGCTCTTATTTATGTTCCACACTAAAAAATAGGTTTAGGATTTAGGGTTTAAAGTTAGGGTGTATGAAATTATGGGCAGGGTTTATTTTTAGGAATTAAGATTTAGAATTTATGGTTAGGGTTTAAAATTTAATTTTTTAGTGTTGGAGCATAGAAAAGGGCACCGAAAAGGGGCAAACGATTTTTGTCCAAAAATCGTAGCCTAAATTCATAGAATTATGAATAGAAATTCTCAGCCCCTTTTTGGTGTCTCTATTAATGTCCCATAATAAAATTAGGTTTAGGTTTAAGGTTCACTACAAAAGATGTACATATACCGACGCTTAGTTATACCAACAGACAACAGTCGCCGGTATAGACAATATATATGGACAGAAACTAAAACTGTTGATGAAAGTTCTGAATTTTACCGACGAATAAAATAATCGTCGGTATAGATGTAATCTATACCGACAGAAGACAAGAAACCATTGGTATAGATGTAATTTATACCGACAAACTATAGTAACCATCGGTAATTAAATACCGATGGTTGATTCTGTGTGTTGGTATAGATATAATTTTTATCTGACAGTTTAAGTTGTAGTGTCTACCGACGGTTAGATATGTTTATCGGTATAGGTAAACTTATACTGACAAATGTTTTCCGCCGACGGTATAGGTAGGTTTAAAAATTTCTCATGGTTTGATTACTTTTTAATATTTAATAATACATATTTAATTATTTATATATTAAAATAAACTAATAAAAAATCTGGAAAAAACCCCACCCCGTTACGTTTTCAGTCCACTGAAAAATTGACGATTTAAAATACACTCTCTTAAGCTTCTTTATTCTCTCGACTTCTCCCTTCTCTTGAGCGGCAGTGGCGAACTGACAATTGAAAATGGACAAGAAAAAGACCGGCGTTGGAATATTTTTTCTTCAAAGTTCAGACTCCATCTCTGCAAGTATTTCTTTTCTTCTTCCCTGCTTCTTCTCTTCTATTCTACCAATTGTTGGGTTTAAGTTTATCAATCAACGATAGATTTGAGTTTATGTTTATCAATCTTCAATATATTTAGGTTTAGGTTTATCAATCCACGATAGATTTAGATTTTTTTCCTGTAGCACTTCATTTGGGTTTAGGTTTATCAATCTTCGGTAGATTTCAGTAGATTTGAGTTTAGGTTTATCAATATTATTGAGAATGCATTTTTTTTTTAATTTTTGTTTTCAATCTTTTCTTTTTCCTCTTCTGAAGTTAAATGCTCTTTATCAACTCTTTGTATAATGGGAATTAGAAGTTACTATTTGGATATGCAAAAGTTTCTCAATATAAAATTGCATTATTAATTATGTTTCTTATTTTGAAAGCTATGTTGAAAATTTAATTGTTGAATTATGATTTTCTGGCGGCTTACTTCACTTTCATTGTAGCACAATTTTAATTGGTCCTATTTCCATATTCTGCATTATCTTGGACATATCGGCGGGTGGTGTAGGTATTGCTTTATATTATTATTCCTTTTATCTTCATTTTCTCTAAATTGCATTATTAATCTTCAATTCAGGCTATAACATGTTCTTGAGTGTTGATGTATGAGATAGATTAGTATACTTTGTATTTCCGCAATATGCGTGTGTTTGTTTTATTTTAAGCACCGAGTGCAGGTTAAGTATGTAATGCACCTTTACTGACTGATTGGCTGTTAGAGTAAGTGGGAAGGCGGTTAGGATTTTTGTTAGGAAACCGTTATCTCCAATTGACTCAATAGTCAAAACTACTTGTATAAATAAGCTGGCCTTCTCTTCAAGGTATTACAACTTTTCATATTAATAAAATAGATGAGAGTACCGACTCTCTTTTACCCAAACTCTCTATGTATCGTCTTCTTCCTTTCTTATCTCCTTCATACATCTTGTTCATCAATTTAACTATCTTGACATGATATCAGAGCTTTTACGATCGTTTCTTGAAGTTGGTTTTCACAATTATGAGGTGTGCTGAGTTTGCTTTATATTCTACAACAATTTCTAGTAGTTGCAAAGTCAAAAGGATTTAAAGATCAAATCGCGATTTGATCTGATGCAAAAGAATTCAATTCAGATAGTTGAGGAGATCACCGATTGAATTTCAACAGATCTGTTGTGGTAAGCTCCTCCAAAATCACTTTTGATTATTGCTTCAATTTCAGATCTAATTGTTTATGGATTACCATTTTTTGAACTATGAGGAAGTTTGACTCGTTGGAGTTGTTGTGTGAAGAGCAAAATAGTAGTCTGTTTGGTGTTATTTTGATCTGAGTATTGAGTCTTGGTGAATTAGCTCTTTGATTCTCTGAGGCACTACAATGAAATTGTTGGCTTTTTAGATTGTTCTCTTGTGATGACTAGCATCTGTTTGTGAAAATTCTTAAGAGAGTTGTTGAGGTTTACTCTTTCTTCTGTTATCGATTGGTTATAGTTTTTGTTAAGAATCATGGTAGAAGGTATTACTAACGCTCACACAAATACTAGTTCAAATAAAAATAATTATGTTCTTCTTGAGGCCAACCATGGACTCTCTGGATAGTCAACTTCTTCTTTCAGTTTTTCTCTCGTTCAACAGTTTCCTAAACATGATACGGTAAAACTTTCAAAAACTTCATATATTCTTTGGAAACATCAAGTTTCTTTGATTATAGATGGCTATGGACTAATGAAATATGTTACAAGTGTTTTAGTTCCTGCTCAATTTCTCAGAAACGAGTCTAGACAAGATTTTGAAAATATAGGTTTTTTAGCCTATAGACAGCAAGACAAGCTTCTTGCTTTGTGGTTGCTGCCCACGGTTCATACTGATGTTTTACCATATTTGATTGGCTTAGATACAACTCAAACAATTTGGATTACAATTTGTTGTTTGTTTGGGGCTCGCTCGAGTGCTAAGATATCTACTTAAGGCACAACCTTCATTCGCAAAAGTAAGGTGGATTGTCTATAAGTGATTACCTAGCAAAGTTAAAGTTGTTGTGTGATACATTCAATGCTTATGATAGGATAGTTACTAATCAGAACAAGTCATTATAGTGTTAGCTGGGCTTACTGTATAGTTTGAGTCTGTTATTTCCATTGCTTCTCGTGAAGTTTTAACTCTTAAAGTTCTTACTAATATGTTACTTGATTGTGAGGCTCATCAGAGATCTTTTCTCACTGATAGTCTTCCTATGGTTGCAAATATGGTGACACAACAAGCTCCAACTGAGATTGATAAAGAAGTTACTGGTGATAAGAGTGTTTAGGATGGACACTATCAGAATCCAAATTATCAGAGGATTGATCATGGTGGTAGTTTCAATCGCGGCCATAGTCGTGGCAGGTCTAATTCTAGCAGATCACAGTGTTTGTTGTGTGGTCGTATTGGTCATATAGTTCAAAAGTACTGGTATAGGTTCGATCACAGCTTTCAAGGTCAGAATGGTGAAACCAGTGGACAACAGAGTGTTGTGTCTCATCCAAGACCTAGTCATAAAGGTCTTGTATAGGTATAAAATCACACTCTTAGCACTACTTCCCCTGATCAGTCTAGGATTGGTTTTAGTTCATGTAATCACTCATTTTTGACCGGGTTTTAGTGTTATTATAATAATAATATTATTAATATAAAAAATCAAAAAAAAAATAATAAAAATTAAAAAAAAATCAAATCAAAATTAAAAAAATTGAGTGGCTTTGGGATGGCCACGTCACCCCCAATTACCTATAAATAGGAGGCAGGGGGTGGCAATTTACACAAGAATTGAACGCCAATTTTGCCAATCAATTGGCAATGCAATTGGCACCCCCAAATCGTGGGGGCTAGGCAAGCCGCAAGGCTGGCCGGGGTTGGGGGCAGTGCCCTCGACCCCAGTTGGTTCGATCCAACATTCGATCGGGGTCCTATTTTAGGTTCGATCTAGTTAATATTTTTGGAGGGGTCGCGGTAGATCTCGGTGGGGTTCAGTCGGAGTTCTTTATTCGAGCTCATAGTTAGGTATATTTTCTTCCCTTTTTTATTAGTGTTGTAATTTTTATAATTTAATAGAGTATTAGTTATTTTAAAATTGTAGTCTTTTTTTATTTTGTATGTTTATGTTTTAGATTAATATTTAATATGTTTTAAATGTGTGTTTTATATTAATATTTTATTTATGTTAGATATGTTTTTATTTATGAGTTAAATTAATATTTATGTATGTATGTTTTAGAATAATATTTTATTTATGTTGAATTTGTTTTTATTTATGTTAGATTAATATTTATGAATATTAGTATTTTATTTATGCTAGATATGTTTTTATTTATGAATTAGATTAATATGTATATATGTATGTTTTAGTTACGTATTTTATTTATGTTAGATTAGTATTCTGTTATGTTAATATTTATTGTATTTAAATTATTTGCCATGTTTGATATTTTGCCAACTAAGATTGTATATCGAGATATAAATTGTCAATGCGGTGTCCTTTTATCCGAGCGTAAACGGGGCCAGTATCAGGAGTAGTGATAGTGGTTGGACGTTTACTCTCGAATAACGGGGCCCTTAAAATTTATTCGCAATTATAACCGAATTTTAAACTAATTGTCATTTTAATCCGGAAAATCTAATATTAATAAAGCGGTAATTATTAAAGTACCAATTTTGGGCGGTGTGGGGTGCTAATCCTTCCCCATCCGTAACCGACTCCCGAACTCAAAGTTTTTTGAATCTCTGGCTTTATGGTGTCCGGCCTACCTAAGTGGCCGGTGGCGACTCTAATTTTTAATAACATACGATATTTTCAAAACCGTCACAGAATAAATATTTTATATCCGAAAAATCACAAACACTTCGAAAATCTACTCTTTTAGCGAGAGGGGACATCGCTATAGATGGCGACTTCGTTGGGGACCATTTTTGTTTTTTTCAAAAAACAAAAAAAGAGAGTCAAGCTTTTTCAAATAATTGCCACTTTAATAATATTAAAAGTTCTGGATTAAAATGACTATTAAATTAATATTCGGTTGTAATTGCGCGTTTATTTTAACGCATTTAAAATTTGGCATATAAACCCGTTTTAAGTGGGGGAAAACGCTAATGCTTTCGTGGAGATATCGTTCTCCCGTATGGGCCTAGCAAGTACCTTCGGGGCTCGAGTACCTTATGCTTTCGTAAGGATATCGTTCCTTCGTACGGACATAAGCGAATGAGTCCCCCTGAATTGAACCCGGTTGAAAGGAGCCTATAATGAGTTATGATCGGGGGCCTTGCTACCCTTAGTAGGGGACAGCAAGGACAATTCGGGTACCTCCTAGCACCAACACTGCATGTAGAGAACATAGAAACTCACCCTGTTAGAGCCATGCGGATAACCTTAGGTGTTTTGGACTAGATAAATAGGGTCTTTTTGTTTATTTACCTTATTTAATTTGTCCTTTTATTTATGTATTTATTATTTTTATCTGGTACTAACTCATTTCTTTTTGTGTTTTATTTTATTTTTACACATATTTTTGTTGCATTATCATTGCATCCACATTACATAGAGGCGTTGATTCAACTGGTTTGTCCGATTAGAAAATCTTTCATCATGGAAAAAAGGTGTCTTAGGAAGGATGACATCGATCCAGTTGTATGACATTGGTCAGAGATTAATCAACAGATCCGAGGTAACGATTTGCCGAACAAGCGTGTAGTGCCAAAGTATACACACGAGACCCTGATGGTGGACATACAACGAGCTACAAGGTGTGTGAATGACTTAGCTACCGAAGCTGCGACTCTCCGACCTTTCGTAACCCCGGACATGGAAGAAGCACCAAGGTTTATTAAGTTGCTCAGAGCTGTCGAGGAGCTAAGAGGTAGAGCTAGGGATTATGCGTAGAACTTTATTTTGTAATTAAGACTTTTTGTAATAGAGACTCTTTTTGTAATAGGGACTCCTTTTGTAATATAGACCTTTTTGTAATCTAGACCCTTTAATTCCCATGAAAGTCGTTCGAAAGGGTGATTACCAGCGGAATCAACGCCTTTATTTGCATTCATGTTGCATATCATGACATGGTGTTGATTCAAGAACAGTTCTTTAAAAGGCTTTCAGAATAGAAAAAGTCTGCTTTGCCAGAAACGATAATATTACAGTATCAAGTTAGGCCGAGCAAAGACCAATCGAGAAAGAAGATGGTACGATAGTAAGGCACGTGTGACGCAGAAGATTCAGTCAGGGCCGCAGAACCCCAATTTTAAATCTTCACATTTGACCATTTTTTTTAAAAAAAAATCTCAGATTTTAATTTAACTCATAAAAAAAAGAGAAGAAAAAATTTGAAAAAATTATTATTTTGCTTTGAAACTTCTTCCCTCATAAAACTTTCAGAATAATAATAATAACCAAAAAGAAACCTAAAAGTTTTATTTTTAAGTAAGTTAAAACTTTTTGATAATAAAAAGGGGAAATTTTTAAACCAAATGATCCTTAAAAATTTTAAAAGTTTTAAAGTACTCCCCTAGGATCGATAGAATCCATCCCTATTTAGACGTACCCAGATCTACAGAAGAAAATATATTGTCTGATGTCCTTTTCAGAAGCCACAAAAATAAAGATCACGACGTCACGAGTCCATAGAATAGAATAAGAGGAGAAGACGGAGTCATCCATCATCCTGAAGACGATGTCGAGACGTGGAGCACAGGTTTTGCTTCCAAAAGTCAAGGCCTCTAGAATAAATTCAACTGTTGCATGTAATCGGCAAAGGGTCGTCTGGTTAGATATTAGAGGGCACGGATCCAGGGTTTTGTCCCAGAACAAGATCGGAGACAATAGAAGAAGAACCATTTGAAGACTTCAGGTCAGACACGGTAAGGAGACACGGTACTGGTAATGAGCAAAGTAAAGTGCAAGAGCTGAAAGAAGCATAGGGAAAACGTGATGAATCAGATGAATACTTTGACGAAAGGTAAGCGATCCATCAAAATGAAAGGTAAGCGATCCATCAAACCGAAAGAAGAACCGATTAAGGATTAGAATAGTGAGCGAGATAGTCATAATTCGACCTCTAAGTCAGCCAAATACGACAAATTGGACCCCTTTTTGTGATCTGCATCAATAAACAGGCGGAAGGTATGCTTGAGTCGGGCTTTCAAAAAATAGAACTCGGTCCCGAAGAAACTTGAGAAGCAAGTAATGAAAATAAGTATATCTCGATTCTTGTGAGGTACAGTGGACTACTCCTAATGTTCATCGACAATAGCCTTATTACCTCGGTGAAGTCTCTAGAGACGTCTTATCCGAGAGATCACTACACACGTGCTAGAGGCTATTATCGTTTAGGAAGTAGGTCACGGTATTGAGGATTGCGGGGCCCTGAGGAATGAGTTCATGATCTTATCGCGATGAGGATTTCAGGTTTCGAAGACGGAGTTCCTCAATTCTATAGTGAGCTAACAATCACCCGAGGGGCAAAGTTGAGGAGGAATCGATATCCAGGACAAAGTTCGAGTAATACCGAGTGGGTCACTCAAGCGAGTTAAATTTGAAGATCAGAGATAGGGGCATCCCAAGAGAGGGATATTCTTTCGAGTTCAGCCAGCTCAGATAAAAAAGAGATAACTTGGATAAAATTGAATTTGCAGAATGATCATCAGAAGCTTTCCTGAGTGTTTAAGAATATCAGAATAGATGAACGGTGTTGTCCAGTTGAAAGACGACTCGGAATATTGAAAGAAGAGAAACTAGTCAAGCAAGAATCAAGTCAGGCTGTTATCAGGTAAGTTTGAGGAAATTAGGAATAGGTACGATAGTCTCCAGAGATGAGCTACAGAATAACTTAGCCATTAACAAGAGTTTTGGAAACAAGTTTACGACAAAGCGATGACAATCCAACACTCTTTAGTAGGAAAGAACAACTTCCAAGCTGCGAAAGACTAAGCATGGGATAGATGAAGACCCGAAGATCGATATTACCCGAGCAGGTAAGGCGGCTCAACAAGATGGCAGGCTTTGTCAGAACATGAACCAAGTGTTGGACTACAGAGGCAAGCTGACCGGACTACTAGATGAAGTTAAGAAAGAAGGCACTGAAGCTTATCAGTAACTGTAAATATCTAATATCTGATATAATGAAACCTTTTGTCCTCAATGAACGTCGTTCTATAAGGATCACTTTTGGAATCAATACCTTCTTGCATTCATATTTATATTTTAGGATTGCATTGCATTGCATTACATTGTACAATCATGACATATTTTACATAACACTATCACAACCTTGCATAAAATTTTTGGGGTAATCCAAAGAACAATTAGAGTTTTATCGTGAATAAAAGAATTGAACACACTCAAAAATCAAGATTCGAGCAGTTAAAAGATGGACTCGAGAGAAAAAGAGAGAAAAAGAAGTTTGATGCCTTTAATACAAGAAAACTCTGTTTGAGCCCCGATTTGGCCGTTCCTCGGGATTCCAAAGATTTCCAGATTTGCACATAATAAAGGAAAAAGATGCCCTAAGATTCGTGTGACCATATTCTGCAAAAAAAGATGGGGGCCTTCATTGAAAAATTACCGATCCACTACTTACCCGACAGTCTAGCAGGACCTACCGTGATATGATATGCTTTGGACCTAGCACTAAGTCGTCGGTATCTCTAGGGTACGAAGATGAAACCTGATGAAAGCTTCAAGGAATGTGCTTTGAGGTGTCTGTGTTTAGCGACCCAGGTGCAGCCTCCCGTAGATGAAGAGAAAATTGACTTCTATGCCACCTTTCATATTTCTTCTTTAATAAGATGCTCGAGAAAATGAAAGCCAGCTTTGAGGACTTCATGACAGTCGGAGAGAGAATCGAACATGCACTCCGGGACCTAAGTTTAAAGACCAGACCTGCCTAGGAGCAGAAGGAAACGGAGAGATAAATGGGTACCACTTTCAAAACATTGAGGCGCTGGGGCATGACACTAAGAAATTTAGGGTCGTTAATAGAAAAATTAAGAAGCTGGTTGACGAGGGAGTCATAACGAGAGAGTTGATCCAGCGGTGGAAAAACAAGAGAAGAGGCAAGCCTACACTACCTTGGAAGGGGCATAATGAGTTAGTACCCTGGAGATAATCCAAAGGTCCCTACGGTTTTCTCATCATTTCACAAAGAAATTCTCAGCAAAAAAATCATTGTTTATTAAAATTAAAAATCACATTTCCATTTAGAAAATCATTTTTACATTCTTGATTCTTTAAACATTTCATTTTTATGGGGTAGTTTTCCCATATGCATATACACACATTTTTTAATGGACATATGTATATATCATTTCTATACCAGGTCCTCGAATTTTGAATACAACAGTACATTTGCTTCAGATCCAAAGATCAACTCTAAGTTGCATATATTTAGAAGAGATTGAATGTTGTGGTGATACTGTAAATGTGAGTATCTGCTAGTTTACTTAGGCCAACAGAAGAACAAAAGCGAGTGTTTAGACAATGGGCAGTTCCCATTTTAAGAATTTATCTTCTCAAGCACTTGTCATTTAAGATCCTTGAAACGAAAGTTGACCCTAAACCTCTACCCCCTGAAGGCATTCTCAGGACATTTATGAATATGACAACGAATGGTGTTCTTTTACTTTACCAGAAGACACAGATGAGACCATACAAATTGGGTACGAAGATCAGAAAATCATCAGAAGAAAGTGGTTGAAAACATGGATATGTCCAAATGAAAAACCAAAAAAGAAGATAAATGGTAATCAGAAGGCCGAAGCAATCCAGATCGAGTAAATATCAGAAGAGCTACAGAGAGGCAATTAACTCCGAGCGGAAGATCGCATCAATACCAGTATAGATCCGTGTTGATTCAAGGATACATTCATAGACTCGAATAAGAAAAAAGAGATTCAATGCTAAAAACCCAGAATGAACAGTCTAAAAAAGAGAGAAAAGAAAAGAAAAAAGAAAAAAGAAAGAAAAAAAAGGAAAAAAGAGAGAAATGAAGAATACTGTCTATGCTTCACACACAGATCAAACAATACAAGAACGAGACTTCAACTATGTGCAAGAGACACAAGGAATCCGCATTTCAAGTAAATATAAGTTCTGAAAACTAGTATAGAAGCTCGAATTGAAGCCAAGTCAAGACAAGTCGGCCCGAAGATTGCCAATTTTGAAAAAGGAAATGACCTCTAGGGTGAAAACCCAAAAATGTGCAGTCTAGAGTGATCATGAAAATGAAGAAAAAGAGTAGTCTGCCTGAGCATGCTGGCATCAATATTCAGCCAAAATACATTGATCCGAAGGTACAAAAGAAGAAAGTGACCTCTAAGGTGAAAACCCAAAAATGGACAGTCTAGAGCGATCCAAGAGAAAAAGTGAAAAAGAAAAAAGAAAAAAGAGAGAAAAAAGAAAGCAAGAATAACATTTCATCTGGGCGTGCCAATCACAAGAATTCCCAGAAATGTATTCGTAGTCCTTCAAGAAATCTCAGTTCCGAGGAGCTTTGGAGGATCAAACATTCTTGAACAGAAAACGAACATCAGTATATAGCCAGAATGCAAGGCAACATACAATAAAAAGAAAGAAAATGAACTCTAGGGTGAAAACCCGAAAATGGGCAGTCTAGAGTGATCCAAAAAAAGAGAAGGAATAATGGGCATATCCAAGTTACACAAGTACAGAAATACTGTTTCACTTAACCATAAACCAAAGGCCTACATTACAAGCCCCAAAGACCATTCTGGTCATCCATAGACAGGGTAGAAACTAGGTAGGGTTGTTTCTCTCAAAAGCCTATTGACCAGAAGAATCTATACATTGGCATATATCTCCACAATGGTCAAGATCTTCTAAATAGGCGCTTCATTAGAGTTGATCTCTGGCAACTTGAAGCAGATGGGCTATGGTGTTTGATATTTCGGGGGCAAACATGTTTTAAAAGGTTTGACATTTTCTCCCAAAGTTTTGATGTTTACCATTTCCCCCAAACATTAGTTTTTAAAAATGTTTGGCAACACACGTCGAGTTTTGTTTACCATTCTCCAAGCATTATTTTATAAAAAATGTTTGGTCCTTAGAAAAAGAAGAAGAAAAGAAAAAGATGTTTACCATTTGTTCCAAACAATGTTTTCAAAATGTTTGGTATCCCCTCCAAGTTGTGATTTTCAAAATGGTTGTTATCTTTTCAAACAATCATTATTTGTTGAAATATACGCAAGTAAATTGCCTTTTGCTTTACTTTAAAAATGAATGATGATGAGATTTAAAGCATAGGGACCGAGAGTTAGTTCCCATCGAAATGGTACGAGAAGATCAAGGAAGACCTCAAGGGATGGAAGCATTTTGGCTCACCCTGGTGACTAGAAATAGATCAAGGCTCTATAGGATGGGCCAGAAAATTCAAAGCAGTGGAGCCCGTGGTTGAATGGGGCAACGCCAAGCCAAGAAGATGACAAGGGTTCTTATAAGAATAATATAAGAACCAGAAGATCATTTATGAAGACGGGTGATAACCCTAAAGACAAGAAAGCCTTCCGCACAAAAGGTTTAAAAGCATGTTCAAATGAGGATTTAAGTGCATACAGTAAAGTAGTAAAGAGATGAAGAGATCTGAGGAACGACCTTTCAGGGTGTAAGACTTTATAACAAAAAGGCTAAAAGAAAAAGAGAGAAAGAAAGAGAAAAAGTGAAAAAAGAAAAGGAAAAAAGAAGAAAAAAAAGAAATGAGAAGAAAAAAGAAAAAGAAAAGAAAGAAACCATTACATTGCATGCATCATATAGATAGGGGCTTGTCAATTTTTGCTTATTTTGGACAGGTACCTGAAGAATTATCAAAGAACATTAAGAAGTGGATTTCATTGAAGAAGTTCTGGCGACCATTTTCGGCGTGAGTCCCTAAATCTGAAGAAGTTTTGGCGGCCATTTTCGGCGTGAGTCCCTAAATTGAAGAAAGTTTTGGCAGCCACCTTCGGCGTGAGTCCCTAAAATTTGAAGAAGTTTTGGCGGCCATTTTCGGCGTGAGTCCCTAAATTTGAAGAAAGTTTTGGCGGCCATTTTCGGCGTGAGTCCCTAAATTTGAAGAAAGTTTTGGCGGCCATTTTCGGCGTGAGTCCCTAAATTTGAAGAAAGTTTTGGCGGCCATTTTCAGCATGAGTCTCTAAATTTGAAGAAGTTTTGGCGGCCATTTTCGGCGTGAGTCCCTAAATTTGAAGAAGTTTTGGCGGCCATTTTCGGCGTGAGTCCCTAAATTTGAAGAAGTTTTGGCGGCTATTTTCGGCGTGAGTCTCTAAATTTGAAGAAGTTTTGGCGGCCACCTTCGGCGTGAATCCCTAAATTTGAAGAAGTTTTGGCGGCCATCTTCGGCGTGAGTCCCTAAACTTGAAGAAGTTTTGGCGGCCATCTTCGGCGTGAGTCCCTAAAATTTGAAGAAAGTTTGGCAGCCACCTTCGGCATGAGTCCCCAAATTTAAAGAAAGTTTGGTAGCCATTTTCGGTGTGAATCCCCGAATCTGAAGAGACATCGGTAGCCATCGTGGTATGAATCCCAAGCGCCTGCAGAGAGAGGTTCTATATAGGAAGAATCCGCCGCTCTGAGGCTTCAGAAGCTGGAAGTTCTATATAGGAAGGACTGACGGCTCCAGGGTGAAGACTAGCAGTTCTATATAGGAAGAACTCCCAGTCGAAGGAATTCACCCATGAAACACAAGGTTTTATATAGGGAAAACCTGTTGTGTTGAAAGCGAAGAGTCTTATATAGGAAGGGCTCAGAGCTCCACTGTCTTAAAGTGAAAGATTCTATATAGGAAGAATCCGTAGCTCCAAGATTTTAGAAGCCAAAAGTTTTATATAGGAAGGACCGACGGCTCCAGGGTGAAGACTAGCAGTTCTATATAAGAAGAACTCCCAGTCGAAGGAATTCACCCATGATACACAAGGTTTTATATAGGGAAAACCTGTTGTGTCGAAAGCGAAGAGTTCTATATAGGAAGGGCTCCGAGCTTTACTGTCTTATAGTGAAAGGTTCTATATAGGAAGAACCTGTAGCTCTGAGATTTCAGAAGCTAAAAGTTCTATATAGGAAGGACTGACAGCTCCAGGGTTTGAAGACTAGCAGTTCTATATAGGAGGAACTCACAGTCGGAAGAATCCATCAGCGACGCAAAAGGTTTTATATAGGAGAAAACAACGTTGAAGGCGAAGAGTTCTATATAGGAAGGACTCCAAGCTTTACTGTCTCGAAGTGAAAAGTTCTATATAGGAGGGACTCATAACTCGAGGCTTCAGAGCGAAGGGTTCTATATAGGAAGAGCCTGTAGCTCCAAGATCAGAAGGTGAGGAAGTTCTATATAGGAAGAACTTACAAGCTTGAAGATTCAGCTAAGGAAGAGCGGAAAGTTCCAGAAGAACACGGGATTCGAAGCCAAAGACAATGAAGTATGTCAAAAATGAGTGCTTTTGATCTTTGCTTTGTCCTCGTTTCACAAGAACAAGCAAAGAGGGGCAACTGTAATCACTCATTTTTGACCGAGTTTTAGTGTTATTATAATAGTAATATTATTAATATAAAAATCAAAATAATAATAATAAAAATTAAAAAAATCAAATCAAATCAAAATCAAAAAAAAATTGAGTGGCTTTGGGATGGCCACGTCACCCCCAATTGCCTATAAATAGGAGGCAGGGGGTGGCAATTTACACAAGAATTGAACGCCAATTTTTCCAATCAATTGGCAATGCAATTGGCACCCCCAAATCGTGGGGGCTAGGCCGGCCGCAAGGCTGGCCGGGGTTGGGGGCAGTGCCCTCGACCCCAGTTGGTTCGATCCAACATTCGATCGGGGTCCTATTTTAGGTCCGATCTAGTTAATATTTTTGGAGGGTCGCGGTAAATCTCGGTGGGGTTCAGTCGGAGTTCTTTATTCGAGCTCCTAATTAGGTATATTTTCTTCCCTTTTTTATTAGTGTTGTAATTTTTATAATTTAATGGAGTATTAGTTATTTTAAAATTGTAGTCTTTTTTTATTTTGTATGTTTATGTTTTAGATTAATATTTAATATGTTTTAAATGTGTGTTTTATATTAATATTTTATTTATGTTAGATATGTTTTTATTTATGAGTTAGATTAATATTTATGTATGTATGTTTTAGAATAGTATTTTATTTATGTTGAATTTATTTTTATTTATGTTAGATTAATATTTATGAATATTAGTATTTTATTTATGCTAGATATATTTTTATTTATGAGTTAGATTAATATGTATATATGTATGTTTTAGTTACATATTTTATTTATGTTAGATTAGTATTCTGTTATGTTAATATTTATTGTATTTAAATTATTTGCCATGTTTGATATTTTGCCTACTAAGATTGCATATCGAGATATAAATTGTCAATGCGGTGTCCTTTTATCCGAGCGTAAACGGGGCCAGTATCAGGCCTAGTGATAGTGGTTGGGCGTTTACTCTCAGATAACGGGGCCCTTAAAATTTATTCGCAATTATAACCGAATTTTAAATTAATTGTCACTTTAATCCGGAAAATCTAATATTAATAAAGCGGTAATTATTAAAGTACCAATTTTGGGCGGTGTGGGGGTGCTAATCCTTCCCCATCCGTAACCGACTCCCGAACACAAAGTTTTTTGAATCTCTGGTTTTATGGTGTCCGGCCTACCTAAGTGGCCGGTGGCGACTCCAATTTTTAATAACATACGATATTTTCAAAACCCCCACGGAATAAATATTTTATATCCGAAAAATCACAAACACTTCGAAAATCCATTTTTTTAGCGAGAGGGGACATCGCTACAGTTCACAGGTGTACCTTGAGTTTTTTCTTCTTCTGGTCAGTTTATAGCACCTTTTGGCTCACCCAGTGGTACTCAGTTTTTCCATACTCATATTTCTGGACAATAATACACTAGAGCTACACCTGGGAATCTCGTTCATCAATTTGTTCATAGTAACAGTGGGTTTGGTGGACCTAGTAGCTCTGCAAGTGGAAATATGGTCTATCATGCATCACCATCTGTTTTACATGTCTCTTCAGTGGTTCTTACAGTCTTGTGTGGAACCCCTTGACCTGGTCTAATTGTCAGACCAAACTGAGTGAGCTATATTGGGGTTGCTGAGGCAAACCCAGAAAAATTACTTAGAAATAGTCTATTTTTTATTTTATCTTATCTAAATGCATAATTAAGTCACAAGGTGATCATGCTGGCAATGGTGAAACTTACAACTCAATCGGGCGTCGAATTAACTTCTAATTGGCCAGGGTTGCATTTCAGGGACTATATTTGTAACCCACTCGACCCGGCTTAGTCACAAGACCGAACTGAGCGCGCTACATTAGGTTTAACGGAGTAAACCGTGAAGAAGAAACCACGAAACACATTCATTTTTTCTTTTATCTTGTCTAGATGCACAATATTATTATCCTACGTGTATATACTGATCGCAGGTGAAAACTCAACTCAATTGGACATCAATTCGACATTCAATTAACTGCAATTGCAATTTAGGGACCAGATTATAATTTATGAAAACCATAGGGACTTAACCCTTTTTAGAATTACCAACCTTTAATTAGCTCACTTCTATGCTTTCAACTCAAAACGACCATCCCTACTCATGCAATTGCATCCACAACATCCAGAGACTAAAACGTAACAAAACAAAACTTCAGAAGATTTCAAAATAACCAAACTAACTACCACCGTACTGGTACTGACAATGGTGTTTCGATACGCCTTCATTATTGTAAAACCCCAAAAATTACAATAGCTAAAATCCATTTCGATACGCCCTCGTGTATTGAACACCCTTTATGAAAACACTGTACCGTATCGAAATGCTTCCCCAAGTACCGAAACACTTGCCAAATTTGCCTAGACCCGTACCGAAACAGTTGTCCGCATACTGGTACGCTAAGCCTGGAATGGCTTGTACCGAAATAAGAACACCCTTACTGGTACACTTAGACCCGAAGTGTCCACTTTTTCTGGTTTAACATGCTTTTGACCAAACCAAAACATCCTAACATGCCCCTAACACACAACTAACATATTTAAGGATCAAACCACACCAAAACAACTAGTTCCAACATCATCACAAGGCATCATACTTCAATCGTAAATCTAGAGGCA
Organism: Hibiscus mutabilis; assembly: GCA_019671005.1. Classification (NCBI taxonomy): domain Eukaryota; kingdom Viridiplantae; phylum Streptophyta; class Magnoliopsida; order Malvales; family Malvaceae; genus Hibiscus; species Hibiscus mutabilis. Next base: position 5,898,127 of record CM033755.1, on the reverse strand, counting down.
TGCTTCCTAGAAAACCAATCAAGCAAAGCATGAAACTTCAAACCATCACCACAAACAATCATTAATGGCCATTTAAAACCCAAGAGCAACAAAACAAACTTGCTCGAACAAGGAGTTTAACAAAACTTCTCCCAAAACAATAACAGAACCCCCATTGCCCTTATTACTTATAGTCTAATCCAAAAACATACTTTGGTTACCAAGTCTTGTTGTGATCCCTTGCTTCCCGCTGCCTTCCAAACCCTTAAATCTCTGCATTGATGGACAAAGAGAGCGTAAGCACACTAGGCATTAAACCCATTACTTAACATTACATTGAAATCTCATTTCAATCGTCTCTTAAAACATTATCATGCCTTGAAAACCATGAACTTAACATCTTTAAAAACTAGCATATTAAACCATATGCAACATGTATTATTAATCAACAACAAATTCCATTGCTCAACCTCAATTTAAGTCTTCCCATGCATAACAACCATATGCAAAGCTTAAAGAGTAAACATGTATAAATTACATTATACAACATAAACCTTTCAATGATACACTAACAATTATATTGTCTTACAAGTGATCATAACCACGTTCTTTTACTAAAATAGTTCATCGGATACACAGATTCAAACAAGTGTCATCGCAACACGTCAAGCCATTTCAACTGGAATAGCGATACAATCATAATCGCGGTACATCACAACCGGTACACTTACAACTCACGGGGACACCAACCCCTTCCATTGGTTAGATGCTTAATCCACTAACGGGATTTTACGGTACCATATAACCCTTCTACCGTTAGAGTACTTGGATAGAGTTTACAGTACACCAAATCAAAACCCCTCAACATCTAAGGTGACTTATTATAGTGCACTATCAATCCTACGGCCGACTAACTATATTTGATAACAATTTTTAAAACACATCACTTGCTAATATAATTCACCATTTACCTCACTATTTGTATAAGCATTAAACCAAACCATTTTCCAAGCAACATCACATGCTCAAATCACAAGTATAAATCATATACCTACAAGGATCACTTACCATGTGCATCCTTCAACATTTCATGCTCAAAATAGTATTTTACATACTTTTAAAACATGCTTAACGACAGGTACAATGTAAATCAAAACAAGTGCATAAAACCATTTCATTCTAGCACGACCGAGAGAGAAAACCACGTTATACTTACTTCTGAGTTTAAACCAACATTTCAAGCTCAGTTTAAACTCCTACAAACCATTTTTAAAACATTCCAAAGCTGGAATCCAAATTCTCACTACCGATACTAGAAACCTCGGTTCGTCGATTGGAAATCAAACATCTGAAGCCTCCAAAGCTTCACCGATCACTTCTGGATCAACCTCCCCTATTTTAATCACACTGCAATAGAGGATATGCATCTCAACGCATTCAAAATACTACAACAACAAATCCTCACGGACTTCCACAATCCTCTCACAATTACTCAATCACAACAACCGAAATCATCATCTAACCCTTTCCAAACACAACCCATCCACAATCTAACAATCTAACACTTCTATAATCATCAATTAACTCCTAATACATGATTAATTCATCCAAATACTTCTAGCAACTACACAACCACCACAACTCCATAAAAACACAAATTTAACCACCTTATCAACTAGGGATTCAAGAGTTTTGGGATTTTATTATTAAAATCAACTTAACAAAAATATAATAAATCCAAAATATGTTTAAAATCAATCCTCTTCACTTGAAAAGAATTCAATTCGGATCTTTCACTATTTCATCAAATTTACACAATTAAATCAATTAACCAATACAAAAACACAAAAATTAGTTTATAAAACATAAATCAAGGATCAAATACTTGGAAAATAAAAAAAGAACCATTCAATAGAGGAGAAAATGAACCTTACCTCTATTGTGTTATTTCTCCCTTAATTGGTTGATTAAAGCTAGGAAAACACAAGATTTCAATAAGGTTTTGTAAATCAAAGATAAAGAATCATTTACAAATACAGAAATCAAGAAATCAAGTCTCTCACCTCTGTGATTTGATGAAAATAAGAGTGTTTGGCAGAAAAGAAGTGGAGAGAAAAAGTTAAGAGAAAAATTACGTGAAATTTCTTTTAATCTAATAACAAACTTTTTAATAAAAAAACTCTTTTAATTATCTTTAAAACACATGTTAAAATATCTTAATTGGAGGGAGAAACCATCAGCCAAAACATTGTAATATAGCTCCATAAGGATTCTAAGAATTTGACCCTTTTTCATTTTAGTCACCTTTAAAAACATTTTTTTAAATTACATTTTGGTCACCAACCAAAATGTCACCCTTCCAAATCACTTTTCCCAAAATTGATTTCACCAATATTTTTCATATAATTAAATATAATTTTTAACCATTTTTCTATAGTTTTATCTTACTCAAAAATATTTATTCTTAAACTCGACTCGAATCCCTAACCCGATCCACCGAACCGTCTAACATGCCAAAAAATCGCCAGGCTCAAACCTGGGGCGTTACAATATTATATTTTCTAAAAATTTTAAGGATTTTTTTTACAATTAAAGTTATCAATCCTTAACTAGTCAAGCTTAATGAATACTGATCAAATTTCAACCTAAAATAATCATCTAATCTCATTTAATTGCATATTCAAGAAACATGGACTAAACTGCAAAGAATTCAAACTTTAGAAAGCCTTTTAACCGAAATAACGACTTGCGTACCAGTACGACCCTTATTCGTATCGCAACGGATGTGAATTACAAAGACGTATCAGTACGGTCCTCAAGCGTACCTATACGAGTATGTATTTTTGAAAATATGAATTCTAATGGCTAAAGGGAGTACCGATGCGGTTGCTCGTGTACTGACACCAGGCTTGTTTCTCAACTAAGCGTATCGATACAATTACTAGGCATATCGGTACGCCTGTGTTATTTTGCCCAGTTTTGAGTAAGATAAGTCCTTGCGTACCGATCCTTGAGGACGTGTACCAGTACGGACAGACCTGTAATGACCTCTTAGTCGAACATATGACACTTGAGCTCAATCTAACATACTTTAAACACTACCTAATCATCATATAACGTCTCAAGCATTAATTCCACAATCATATAAGCATGGTAGAAGATCATTCAGATCATATCATATACAAACCAAATTTCTATAGACATGATCTCTACACAAGCATGAAAAATGAATCCCAACCCCTCAAATCAAGATATTAAACACCGTACAAATCTAAAACATCAAATACAACTTGTACAAACAGACAGTAACCAAATAACCCTCCAAATTACAACATGGTCACATTGCCTTTTATTACTATTTAGTATTTATAAAACCATACTTGTAAATCGCTTCAATCTTGGATTGCCCTTGCTTTCTTGCTATCCTAAAAGCCTATTTCTCTACATTGATGAGAAAGGTGAGCGTAAGCTATTAGCTTAGTGAGGAAATCTCAAAAACACTCATCAATGTATTTAAAACTATTTTACTTTCAAATAAGTGTATAAACTCATGCCAAAACATCTCATGCTTCTACAATCTTTCAAATATTAACTTTTAAACAATTGCAACACATGTATCATGGATTTCTAGTATAAACCTCAATTTAAGCTTCACATGCCAAAATCTCTAAGTACCAAGCTTAAAGAGCATCTCATATATAAACCATATTATACAACATATAATCTATTTCTCATGATACATAATATCATATATTGACATTCAAGTGACTCAAAAACCATTTCTATTCTATTTATAAAAGCACATCGGATACACAGATTTCCTAAGTGGTTCATTCGACCACTTCACATGCATCCTCGAATTGGAGCAGCCCTCAATGGTTATGATGTATAAATCCATCAGCGGAGAATTGGCACACTCTTGACCCCTCGACACATATAAGGCGACTTATTATAGTGAACTTTAAACCCTATGAGTAGCCAACTATATCCGATAACTTTTAACCTCAGCCACTTTTCAATATACTCTATAAAACAACATTACCTTACTGTTTTACAAATACATCAAATCAAACCATTTTCCAATACATTAAACCATGTACTCTAGTATTCTCAAAATTCTTTCAAAAATTATTTGTCATACTCAAATATCAACATGTATAATCATTTGTAACATCTTTCATTTCTAAAACATGCATATAACAATAAGTAATCAAATCTATAAACATGTGCATGAGATTGTAATTTGCAAAACTGAAAACGAGAGAGAGATCAACCAATACTTACTTCTGAGCTTATATATGTGTTTCAAACTTATTCTAAACTCTCAACAACCATCTTTAAACCTTTTAAAAGCAGCAAAACGCATTTCCACTCACTGACAACCAAACTCTCTACTTGTCGATGCACAATTAAGCTTTTGAAACCTCTCCAGAAGATGTAGGATCACTCTCTACTATTTTTCTCACACAAAAACAGAGGATTAATGCATTCCCATGCATCTGTAAAGACGACAACATAACTTCACAACTTTGCCTCACTAAAAACCATCAATCGCCTCATAAAAACATCTGAAACCATCACCAAACTCAATCTAAACAAAGCCTAGCCAAAACCTAACCAATCTAACATCTTAACAACATCAATTAACATATAAAAACATCATTATACCATCTTAGTTTTGGGATTCCTTTTATTAATCTTTTCTTATAACATTAAAACACATATTTCAAGTGATCTAAATCAATTAGAATCAATGCAAAACAGATCCATAACAATATTCATCCAATTTTCTCATCAAAACTCAATTAAATCCATAAAATCATGAGTTAATCATTAACACATAACAAAAATCGGTTGTAAAGGATCAAAAACTTAGTAATTTCAATAAAGAACCCTTAATTAGAGGGGACAAATGAAAATTACCTCTAATTGCTGATTTCTCCTTTAGTTGGCAAGATTTGAGTGAAATCTTTAAGAAAATAATTAGGATTTGATTTAGAAATCAAAGGAATCAATTAGGAAATCAAAAAGAAATCTAAAAGGAATGTTTTCTGAGAATTTTAGAGTGAAATTGATAGTTTGGCTGCTGAGAAAGTTGAGAGTAAAAGTAGTTATTTAAGAAAATGAAATTAGTTATTAAAATCCTTTTAATAAAATCCTCTTTATTTTTATTTATTAAACCTTTTAAAAAACCATTTAAAATAGCCTAAATAAAGGAAAAATCTGACTAAAAACTTTGGTAAATTATCTCCTTAATAAAGAGCATTTAATTAGAGGAGAAAAACGAAAATCACCTCTAATTGCTGATTTCTCTCTTAGTTGGCAAGATTTGAGTGAAATCTTCAAGAAAACAATTAGGATTTGATTTAGAAATCAAAGGAATCAATTAGGAAATAAAAAAGGAATCTAAAAGGAATGTTTTCTGAGACTCTTAGAGTAAAATTGATAGTTTAGCTGCTGAGAAAGTTGAGAGTAAAAGTAGTTATGTGAGAAAATGAAATTAGTTATTAAAATCCTTTTTAATAAAATCCTCTTTATTTTTATTTATTAGACCTTTTAAAAACCATTTAAAAATAACCTAAATAAAGGGAAAATCTGATTAAAAACTTTGGTAAATTAGCTCCTTAAAGATTCTAAGTTTTGACCCTTTTATGATTTAGTCACCAAAACAGTTTTGAAACTTTACATTTTAATCACCAAATCAAAATGTCCCAAAATCTGATTTTATTCCTTCAAATTGAACTTTCCAAAACCCTTAGAGTATTAATTAAAAATTTTCTAATATTTTTTCATATTTTATTTTAACCAAAAATCATTTATTAAGAATTAATTTCCGAAACTAGCTGGAATCGCCTAATCATGTTCCCCTGAATCGTCTAATCGATCTATCTATCTTCTAGGCCCAAATTCGAGGTGTTACACTATGTCTTTTTTTGTTGTTTCTCCTTATGGCTTAAACAATGCATCCTCCTCATTTTCAGGAGAGTGCTCACGGTACCCTGATTTTGGGGCAACTCGCCATGTCACTAATGACAGCAGTGTGCTTCACTCTTCTGAGGTTTATAAAGGTAATAGTTTTTTGCTTATGGGGAACGGTGATGAAATTCAAATCAATAAAGTTGGATTAGGTTACTTTCATACTCGAGCTAATCCTTTATTTTTGACCAATCTTCTTCATGTTCCTGATGTTAAGAAAAATTTATTGTTTGTTTCTCAGTTAGCTAGGGATAGCAATATATTTTTTGAGTTTCATTCTAATGGTTGTATTGTGAAGGATGCTCAAACTCGAGCCACGCCTCTCGAAGGGGAGCTCACTCGTGAGGGCCTCTACAAGCTGGTGGCAATTTGGAAAAAAGACTCAAGCTGAAGTCAACAATGTGTCTCAATCTGGTTCTGATCTAAGTAGCTCTAAGTCTGATTTTATTTTCCTTTTATGGCATAAACGCATAGGACATCCCTCACACAATGTTCTTAAGGATGTTCTTACTTCTTGTCACAATAGTACCAGTGAGAATAAACTGTCAAACATATGTGTTGGTTGTCAACAAGGGAAAGCTCACAAGCTACCTTTTAAGAGATTAGTAACTCAATATGAAGCTCCTTTTCAATTGGTAGTTTTTGATGTGTGGGGACCAGCTCCTATTTTATCTGATGGATATGCATACTATGTTTCATTTGTTGATGTTTATAACAGACATACATGGATATATTTGTTAAAACAAAAATCTAAAGTTATGCAGTGTTTCATAAATTTTTCAAAGATAACCGAGGTTCAGTTTTCTTGCAAGATAAAGGCTTTTCAAACAGATGGAGGAGGGGTGTATAAGGCTCTTCCAAATTGGTTGGTACAAAATGGTATTCAACATCGAATATCATGTCCTGGAACATCTGAACAAAATGGTAAGGTTGAACGGAAACATAGACACATAGTTGAAATTGGGTTGACTCTTCTCTCACAAGCATCTATTCCTTTAAAATTTTGGAATCATGCCTGCACCACTGTTGTGTTTTTAATAAATAGGTTTCCTACATGAGTGCTACAGGGAAAATCTCCTTATGAGGCACTGTTTAATAAACAACTAGACTATTCCTATATGAAGGTGTTTGGTTGTGCATGTTATCCATGTATTAGATATTTTAATCGACATAAGTTGGACTATCAATCTAAGAAGTGTGTGTTTCTTGGATATAACTCTTCACATAAAGGATATAAATGTCTTAACGAGAATGGTAGAATTTTGTTTCTAGACATGTCGTATTTGATGAAGGGGTTTTTCCTCTATTGAAAAATAATATTGAGTCTATATATGATGATGTTTCAAGAGTATCATGTTGCATACCTATTGTTGAAAGTATTACCCATGGCCATGAGCAACTCTTAAGACATGGTAATTTGGAAATAGCTGGTGTTTCTCATGGGTGTTTGGTCACAAGGGATGAGAATTGTTTCTGCTGTAGCACCAAATCCACCTGTGAGTGGTGTAGAGTTATTTGTGTCACAACGTATACACGAGTCTTTGTGCTCTGGTGCTGGAACAGGTGAGCAACAACATGTAGCTAGTTTTGTCCCTGGGATTTAGCAGAAGAACAATGTCTTGAGCAAACAATTTCTCCTGGTGAGTGTGCTGTTTTATTGAATATTCTTGAGCAGACAAATTCTCCTAGTGAGCATACTCGTGTTGTGGACGATAATTTACATTGTGATAATGGTAATAACAGTGTTAAAAAGGGCTTAAGGCGCACTAAGGCGGTCGGGGTCCAATAGCCAAGGCACAAGGTGCGAGCCTGATCGAAGTACGATGCACTATTAAGTTCTAAAAGTACTATTTTATTCACCCTTTTTATTCTTATTATTGCTAGACTTAGGCTCATATTAGTTGCATTATTAGCCATTCATGCATGTTTGCATTGTTTATTTGGTGGATAAGCTCGATTTCATATTTTGCTTAATTTTGTGCAAAAAGATACTGCTTTGGTGTGTTTTTTGTGTGTGTGCAGAATCACTTGCCAAAGCAAGGCTAAGACCAATTGCTAGGGCAATGCATGAAGGAGATGCCGAGCTAGTTGTCAGGGCAATTGTCGATATGGGATAAGATGATACGGTAATCAAAATTGATGACTAGATAAACCCAAGATGACGTGGAGTAAAGTTAAATCCCAAAGAAGTTTGATTTCCATAAAGAGGTTAAAGAGAAATTAAATCTCAAGAAGATATAAGAAGATCTAGAAAGAATTTAAATATAATAAAGAATTATATTCTTTAAAAGTATTTAATTCCAACTTAACTTCCTCCTCAAAAAAGACTTTGACATAGCCTTATAAATTGAGGACTAAGCCGTCAACTCCAAGGAAGAGCAAGTGAGAGATTTTGACAAGAGCAATGGAGAGGAAGTGAGAGATTTCGACAAGAGAAAGAGAGAGAGATTTCGACAAAGGCTTCAACCATTCTTCATCTTTTTCTTCTTTGTTCGATTAGGTTTATGTTAGGAATTCTTTGTTTTGTGTTTCTTTGCAACCTAGCCATGAACTAAATATATTTGGCTAAGGTTATTGTGTTTTGTGGTTGTGAGAAACAATTGGATTTTGTTTAGGTAATAAGAGTTTGCACTTTCAATTCAAGGTTTACTCATTCTTGGTTCTTATTCTTGTTTGCGAGTGAATTGGAGAGGATTTCGTAACTTTATCTATTTATTTAATATCAGGAGAGTTAAATTTAAGAAACGAATGAGTATGGTCATTATTCCATCTATTGATGGTGAAGATTAATCCGGCTTAGGAATAAGTTAAGGATTTCAACGGCTAAGAGGAGCGCAAGATTGGTTGTTGTTCACCCTTGATTCACGCAGGGATGTATTATCAAGGCATGCAAAAATAGCTAGAGTTTCGACTTAGGGATAAGAAAAAACCATTGAAGAACGCTCTTTCGAACGTTGAAGTTGCTGCCCAGTCGCCCAAACAGTTGTCCAGCCAGTTGCCCAAGCAACCGTCGATTAGTTGCCAAGACAACCCCGCTGCGTAAGTTGTCACGACAACTGGGTTGCCCTTGCACTCTATTACCAAGACGATCCAATCAGCTATCACACCTCAACTCACGATAACCTGGCCTATTCTCTCATTTGATTACATCTTCTTTTAATTATTTGCTTTATAGTTTAGTTGTTAGTTAAACTCCTACAATCTTCTACTTGTGTTCTTTTACTTTTTATAGTGCAAGAAAGTAGATTGTTGAAGTGGCACCAATCCCTATGGAGACGATATCTTTTATACTATAACTTGCGACGTGTACACTTGTACAATTGCGGAGAACTTATTACGCGCAACTAGTTTTTGGCGCCTTTGCCGAGGATTGGCAATAGCAACTTTATTTTTATTTTCTTGCACTTTTTATTTTTCTTGTTTAAGATTCAAAGGGTTAACAAACTTTGGTTTTGCATTGGTATATGACCAGAGCGAGACCGATTACACCAGAATATCCCTTTGATCTAGAAATCGAACAAACCTTGCAAAGACTCAAACGAAGGTTAAGAATAGCAATGGCTAATCAAGACGGCAATATGAATCAGGATGTTCCAGCAGGAGGAGTGATTCTTGCACGAAACAGAACTATTCGATACTATGTTGAAGAAGATCTTGAAGGACTTAATCTAAGAGTTGTCACACCTGAAATTGAAGCCGACCACTTTGATTTGAAACTGGTGATGTTCAATATGATCAACATAATTAGTCAATTTGGCGGCTCAGCAACTGAAGATGCACGACAACATCTTAAATATTTCCTCCAGATTTGCAATTCAAAATACAAGGAGTCACCCCCGATGTTTTACGACTAAGATTATTCCACTATTCACTGAGGGATAGGGCGAAAGCATGGTTGAATAGTATTCTTACCAGATCAATAGGATCTTGGACCGATCTTTGTCGTGATTTCCTTACTCGACTTAATCCTACAAATTTGACCGATAAGCTTCGTAACGAAATTACTTCCATTCAGCAGACGGATGATGAATCCATGTACGAGGCTTGGGAACGATATAGAGAACTTCTACACAAATGCCCCCTACACGGATTCCAGTGTGGACACAAGTAACAATGTTTTACAACACTGTGAGTACACCAACAAGGATGATGCTAGATACCTCAGCAAACGGCATACTCCTAGATAATTCGCCGGAGGAAGCAATGCAAATTCTAAACAGGCTTGCCAAGAATGATTATCAATTCTCGTATGCTAGAAGAGGAGGAGTTAGACGCCAAGCCACAATACATGAACTGGGATCATCAAACTTAATTTCAACACAATTGGCCACTCTAACCAAGATGGCCCAAAACATGCAGAAATCAAACAACACATAAGATGTCAAGGTAATGGATTCATTTTGTGAGTTATGTGGTGGTAACCATGATTCTTTTGAATGCATGCAAAATCCAGAATCCAACTTTTATGTGGGGAATTATAATCGGAACAACAATGTGATGTTCAATACATACAATCCAGCTTGGAAGAAGCACATGAATTTTTTATGGAGTAATCCCATCAATGCTCTAAACCAGAACAATCAAAATGCACAAGCATCGGGATTCCAGCAGAATATGCCACGACAACAGTTGCCGCAGCAACAACCGACAACATCTAGTTCTTTGGAAAATTCTCTCAATGATTTTATGTTGAAAACTGAATCTTATATGGCCGAGAATAGTAAGTTCATAAAAAGAACTGATGCTTTTATTAACAGAACCGATATGAGATTGCAAAACCTAGAGGCGTCAATAAAATCATTGGAAAATCAAGTCGAACAATTTGCTCAAAACCTGAATGCTAGACCGCAAGGAGGTTTACCTAGCGATACTGAAGTCGCAAAAGGAACTGACCATGAGCAATGTAAGGTGATCACTACTAGAAGTTGCCAACAACCTAAAGAGGCTCAAACTCGCTCATCAAACAAAACTCCAAAAAAAGAACAAGACGAACTCAGCGGCAAAGCCTCAAATGCTGAACCAGGAATTACCGCAACAACCAGCGATAAGCATGCCTCGGCAACCAGAGATAAGGATGCCGCCGCAACCAACGATAGGCACGCCATGATAACCCAAGTTGACAATGCCTCGGCAACTACAGTTGCCTCAACAATGCTGCCAATCAGGTTCCAGACCAATGAAAGGATCGAAGATATCCGACTTCCACCACCATTCCCACAGAGGTTGAAGCGACAAAAGCAAGAATATCAATTCAAAAAGTTTCTTGATATCCTAAAGCAAGTACACATCATCTTGCCATTGGTTGAGGCGATTGAACAAATGTCGAACTATGCCAAGTTTCTGAAAGACATTGTGTCCAAGAGAACAAGGCTAAGAGAGTTTGGAACAGTTGCCGCAACAGAGGGATGTATGGCCATGTTGCATAATCGCATGCCACCCAAGTTGAAGGATCCCGGAAGTTTCAAAATACGTTGTTCAATTAGAAACCACTATGTCGGGAAAGCATTATGTGACCTTGGAGCAAGCATAAACTTGATGCTTAAATCAGTTTTCCAGAAACTAGGAATTGGGAAGGCAATACCTACAACAGTTATGCTACAGCTAGCCGACAGATCATATGTATATCCAGAGGGAAAATCGAAGACATACTGGTAAAAGTTGATAAATTTATTTTTCCCGCTGATTTTATTGTTTTGGATTGTGAGGCAGATGAACATGCACCTATCATTCTCAGGAGACCCTTCCTCGCAACAGGGAGAACCTTGATCGATGCTGAAAAGGGAGAACTCACAATGAGGGTGAATGACTAGCAAGTTAAACTAAATGTGTTCCAAACACTAAGGCATGCCGATGATCGGGAAAAATGCCAACTTCATGCCACGACAGAGTTTAACTTCGACGAGGAATTTAGTTGCCTCGGCAACTACATTGCCGATTAAGAGGAACCTAAAGAGTATGAAGAACCGGTCGATGAGGAACAACAAGAAGAGGAAAATTGGTTAGTCAATTGACCAGGTACATACTTTGAACCACTGGATTACTCGGGTAAGGAAGGTAAACTAGAAAAGCCCTCTATTGAACAACCACCGATTCTTGAGTTGAAACAGTTGCCAGGGTAACTAAAATAAGCTTACTTGGGAACCGATAATACATTTACTGTAATTATTTCCTCTAAGTTATAGCCTGAGCAAGAAAAAAAGTTGATCAAAATGTTGATGCTACACAAGAAGGCAATAGGGTGGACAATTGCCGACTCGAAGGGAATTAGCCCGGCAGTGTGCATGCACTAGATTTTGTTGGAAGATGATCACAAAACTTCGATTGAGGCCCAGGGGAGACTGAATCATGCCATGAAAGGGGTTGTAATGAAAGAAATCATCAAGTGGCTTGACGTCGACATCATATACCCTATCTTGTATAGTATATGGGTAAGTCTAGTATAATGTGTACCGAAAAAGGGAGGTATAACGGTTGTAAGTAATGAAAAAAATAAACTCATTCCAACCAGGACTGTGACCGGTTGGAGGGTTTGTATGAGTTATCGAAAGCTAAGCAAAGCCACTAGGCAAGATCACTTTCTATTACCCTTTATTGATCAAATGCTTGACCGTCTTGCAGGTAAACCATTTTATTGTTTTCTTGATGGTTATTCAGGTTACAATCAAATTTCCATAGCACTAGAAGATCAAGAAAAAAAACCTTCACATGTCCATACGGTACTTATGCTTTCTAAAGGATGCCGTTCAAATTGTATAATGCCGCGACAACCTTCCAAAGATGCATGATGGCACTCTTTTCAGACATGGTCGAAGAATTCCTTTAGATGATTTTTCCATTTTTGGTAATGACTTCGACAGTTACCTCGGCAATTTAGAGAAAGTGTTGGCAAGATGTGAAGAAACCGATTTAGTCCTTAATTGGGAGAAGCTCCATTTTATGGTAGATGAAGGAATAGTTCTCGGCCACAAGATTTCATCCAATGGAATTGAAGTAGACAAAGCCAAGATGGACGTGGTCGAGAGATTACCCCCACCAAGTTCGGTTAAAGGAATCCGAAGCTTCCTTGGACATGCAGGTTTTTACAAGAGGTTCATTCATAATTTTTCTAAAATTACTAAACCCTTGTGCAATTTGCTTGAACATGATAAAGTCTTCAATTTTGATTATTCTTGCACTCAAGTATTCAAAACCCTAAATAAAAAGCTTACTTCGGCATTGTCGTTCCACACGATTAGTCGTTACCTTTTAAGCTTATGCATGATGCAAGTGATTTTGCGGTAGGAGCAGTCCTAGGCGAACGCATAGGTAAGACTTTTCATGTGATATACTACGCTAGTAAAACTCTTAACAGTGTTCAAGTGAATTACACAACAACGGAGAAAGAGTTACTAGTCGTAGTTTTCGCATTTGACAAGTTCTGATCCTATTTAATTGGAACAAAGGTAATTGTTCATACGGATCATTCGGCAATTAAGTATCTATTTGATAAAAAGGATGTCAAACCTTGTTTGATTCGTTGGATATTGCTTTTACAAGAGTTTGACATTGAAATTAAGGACAGAAAAGGAACAGAAAATTAAGTGGTTGATCACTTATCACGCTTAGAACACAATAGGGGGACGCGAATTTAGAGATATGCGATACATTCCCGGATGAGCAATTGTTAGTTGCCTCAGCAACCATGGATGCGCACGCCTCAGTAACCCTCGATGCCTTGACAACTCTAGACGCGCATGCCTCAACAACCCTTGACGCGCACGCCTCGGCAACTCCAGTTGCGTATGCCTCGGCAACCATAGAAGCAGTTGCCACGACAACACATACCTCGGCAATACCATGGTACGCGACTTACTCACCAAGGAAAGAAGCGGTTCCGCCATGACGCTAAGCATTACTTTTGGGATGGGCCTCTTTTGTTTAAACAATGGCAGATGAGGTTATAAACCGATGTGTCCCTAAAGAGGAGCAGCAGAGTGTACTCCGACAATGTCATTCTTCACTCTATGGAGGACATTTTGGAGGGACACGTACCGTGACCAAAGTTTTGCAATCTGGTTTGTATTGGCTAACACTGTACAAAGATGCCCAAGAGTTTTACAAGCAATGTGATCGTTGCCAGAGGATGGGCAATATCTCTAGACGACATGAGATGCCGCTCTAAAACATCATTGAGGTGGAACTGTTCGATGTATGGGGGATCGATTTTATGGGACCTTTCCCATCTTCATTCGGCAACCTCTACATTCTACTTGTCGTTGACTACATGTCTAAATAGGCTGAGGCAGCTGCAGTTCCCACCAACGATTCCAAGACCGTGCAACGATTCTTATAGAAAAATATATTTACACGGTTTGGGATGCCGAGAGTAATTATCAGTGATGAAGGAAAGCACTTTGACAACAGACTTATTGCCAAGATGTTGCAACGTTTCGGCGTGTCACACAAAATTGCCACGACATATCACCCACAAACCAATAAGCAAGCAGAAATTTCTAACCGAGAATTGAAGGGTATACTCGAGAAAGTTGTAAATCCCTCTAGGAATGATTGATCAGTAAGACTAGATGATGCACTTTGGGCATATCACACTGCATTCAAAACACCCTTAGGTATGTCTCCCTTCTGACTTCTCAATGGCAAAACATGCCATCTACCGGTGGAAATCGAACATAAGGCATATTGGGTAATCAAGACCGTGAATATGGATTGGGAAAGTGCCAGAGAAAAGCGTTTGTTGGACCTCAACGAGATAGAAGAATTTCGTGCACTCACCTATAACAATGCACGAATCTACAAGGAGAAAACAAAGCAATGTCATGACAAAAAACTATTGTCGTGACAATTTATGCTAGGGCAACTAGTACTCTTATTCAATTCTCGACTGAAACTTTTTCGGGAAAACTGAAATCAAGATGGTCGAGACCATTCGAAGTTGTCAATCCGTTCTCCCATGGTGTCGTGATAATCAAGTCCATCACTGACGAACATGAATTCAAAGTCAACGGACAAAGATTGAAGCATTACAACGGTGCCCATGTGGAACGTAACAAATAAGTGGTCACCTTAGGAGATGCATGAGCATGCTCTCCTTTCGATATTTTATTATTTTTATTTTTTTGAACCATTTAATTTTTTTATTAATTTCGATTATTTTTTTCTTTTTAGGATAGATTTATTTATTTTCTTTAAGATCAAGATTACATCTTTCTTTTATATTTATCTAATTGTTTTTAAATTTTAAGTTTAAGAATTTCTTTGCACATCTTTATTTATTTTTTTTATTAGTTTATCTTTAATTTTAATCCTTATTTTATTTGTTTTTGAATTGTAGGAAAAGAGTTCAAGATAAAGAGGAATTTGATTCAAGAAGGAAACTTATTCAACAAGGAAATTAATGGGTTAAATCTAAGGCTTATATTAAGCCTCCAATTTACCAAAAATAAACCCAACATAGCCAGCCAACCCCTTCTCCTTCCCCAAATCCCCTAGCCGTCTCAATCCTCTAATCAAAACCCTTGTTTTTTCCAATTAAACCCACCCACAATATTTACTACCTATATTTTCTATTTAACCCATCACCCTTAACTTCCAAGAAACCTATTCCTACTTTTCATCTTGCAACTCTTTAGTTTCTTTTGCTTTCTTTTCTTTGTTTCTACCAAACTCACAACCAAGATCATTCATGGCATCCAAAATCGATTTTTTGGTTCATCCAAGTTCCTAAAGAACCAAGATACATGAAGTTTGCTACACCGGTGGTTCAAGAAAGATTCCACTCCAAGGTTGAAAGCTTGCGAAGAACACGGGTTTGAATACTTCAACTCTCATCAAGATTTCGGCCTTGAACCATTCATCTTCGAAAGGATTGCACATCAAAAGTGGCAAATCTTTTGCCATCAATCGGAATCGGGTAACATCTCATGGGTAAGAGAATTCTATGCTTACACACCTAACCCGGATAATTCTTATGTTTTTGTTTGTGACAAGGCTATACTCATAAGCCTCGAAAACATCAACACCTTTTACGGGCTCTACATTGAGAAGGACGAGCATCAAGCATTTGTTGTTCAACTCACCCCAAGCAACTCGACAAGGTGCTTCAATAACTCACTCTACCAGGAACTCATTGGAACGACGATAAATACAAGGGCACGGTAAATCGCCTTCGGCTTAAACCCGAGGCAAAATTATGTAATAAGCTTGTTAAAACTTCTTTAATGCCCACGACACATAATACTACCGTTGATACACCTCATATTTTGCTCATACATTCTATCTTGCATAATTGCATCATTAATATTGGAAAAATTATTTGTGATGAGATTTTTGTATGTAGCACAAAAGACAAGGGTTCTCTTTTCTTCCCTTACTTAATTTCCAATATTTGCAAGGAGATGCATGTCCCAAGTGAGTCCACTGATGAAATGGCCCTACCAAAGTCCGGTTGGAATCGAGCACAAATCCGAAAGCTAATGGGAGAGGCACTGGTAAAATCCCCAACGCCTTCAATTACTGCGTCAACTCCTGCTGCCTCGGCAACCCCTAATGTCCAAGCAACTGATGCCCAGGAAACTCAGCCAGCAACCCCAGGACAACTTGACGCACTCTTACAACCATTGGAGAACCGTCTTAGGCAAATTGAAGACCGGCAATTAATGTTCATGTGGTAAATGATGGATCACAACAATGCTATCACCCAAGTCATCCTGGAAAAGTACCCGGACAACAGCGTGTCAATCCCTATCTTTCCTACCGAAATCCTTGCGACGGCAACCAATGAAGCAGTTGTCACGACAACCACAACAGATGATGTCGCGACAACCTACACTACGCCTGCCCAAGCAGTTGCCACGACAACTAACACTGAAGATGTCGCGGCAACCAAAGCTAAAGATGCCCCGACAACCACTGCAAAATCCAAAGGTAAAGCACCTATGCCCGAATCAACCCGTACTGAATTATTGTCTGATTTTTCAGATTCGGACGAGTCTTCCATTGCACCAACAAAGACCGCACCAATCGAATCCTCCAAGCCTAAGCGAAAAGCCAATGAAATTGATGAAGAGGACGATAAGGACAACCCCGTACGAGGATCGATTCCACCATCGGCAACAAGGAAGCAACCACCGCGTTCAAGCAAAAGAATCAAGACACCGACCAAAAGGAAACTAATCATCCACGACGACAAACTCTCAGAGTAAGTCTTCGTTTGCATTTTACTTTTCTTTATTTTTATTTTTCTTTATTGCATGCATTAAGGACAATGCCTCACTCGAGTCTGGGGGGATTGTTATTAGTTAGTTACCATGTTTAGTTGCATTCATCTTAAGTATTGCATTTAGGATATATAAATTGCTTGCCATCACTTTAGTTGGAACAAGAATTGCCTAGATTTAATGAATATTGGATGATGACTTTGCCAATGTTCTTAATTGATAGAACTTTTTATTCTAGGATAAATATGGAAACACTTAGAATCGTACTATGATGCTAAACTTGATAAAACACTGTGTGGCTTGATTGATTTAAGGAATTATAGCGAACTTATGTTGATAGTTAAAAAGTTGGGGGATTAGAATAAAAATTGGATGAATACTAGAGGTGCCCGAAATTGGCTCTAGTATGTGCTAAAAATTGATCGCTAGAGGTGCCCGAAACTGACTCTAGTCGAATAAATTGATTAGCTTAAGAAAACTAAAAATTAAACAATAGAGGTGCCCGAAACCGGCTCTAGTTAAAACATGTTAAAAGAACCCAATGAAGTAATTTGAAAACCTCTTGTTTACATAGAATCCGAAAAATCAACTTGCACACAACTCCGCACACACTCACAAACATTATAGTTTGATTCCGAGTAACTCTTAAGTTTTTCGAAAAATGAAAAGTCAATCATACTTTTTGCCACGGTTCTGAGAATTAAAATCAAGTTCAAAGCTAAGTTTGTGAAAATTGAAGTCTTGGCAGGTAATTATTAGTTTGCATTGCTTGAGGACAAGCAATAGTTTGAGTTTGGGGGTGTGTTAAGTGTCTAAAAGTACTATTTTATTCACTATTTTTATTCTTATTATTGCTAGAATTAGGCTCATATTAGTTGCATTATTAGCCATTCATGCATGTTTGCATTGTTTACTTGGTAGACAAGCTTGATTTCATATTTTTCTTAATTTTGTGGAAAAATATACTGCTTTGGTGTGTTTTTGTGTGTGTGCAGAGTCACTTGCCAAAGCAAGGCTGGAACCAGTTACCAGGGCAATGCATGAAGGAGATATCGAGCTAGTTGCCAGGGCAATTGTCGATAAGGGATAAGATGATATGGCAGTCAAAATTGATAACTAGATAAGCCCAAGATGACATGGAGTAAAGTTAAATCCCAAATGAGTTTGATTTTCGTGAAGAGGTTAAAGAGAAATTAAATCCCAAGAAGATAGAAGAAGATCTAGAAGGAATTTAAATATAATAAAGAATTATATTTTTTAAAAATATTTAATTCCAACTTAACTTCCTCCTCAAAAAAGACTTTGACCTAGCCCTATAAATTGAGGACCAAGCCGTCAACTCCAACAGAGAGCAAGTGAGAGATTTCGACAAGAGCAAAGGAGAGGAAGTGAAAGATTTCGACAAGAGAAGGAGAGAGAGATTTCGACAAAGGCTTCAACCATTCTTTATCTTTTTCTTCTTTGTTCGATTAGGTTTATGTTAGGAATTCTTTGTTTTGTGTTTCTTTGGAACCTAGCCAAGAACTAAATATGTTTGGCTAAGGTTATTGTGTTTTGTGGTTGTGAGAAACAATTGGATTTTGTTTAGGTCATAAGAGTTTACACTTTCAATTCAAGGTTTACTCATTATTGGTTTTTATTCTTGTTCGTGAGTGAATTGGGAGAGGATCTCGTAACTTCATCTATTTATTTAATATCGGGAGGGTTAGATTCAAGAAACAAATGAGTATGGTCTTTATTCAATCTATTGATGGTGAAGATTAATTCGGCTTAGGAATAAGTTAAGGATTTCAACGACTAAGAGGAGCACAAGATTGGTTGTTGTTCACCCTTGATTCACGCAGGGATGTATTATCAAGGCATGCACAAATAGTTAGAGTTTTGACTTAGGGATAAGAAGAAACCATTGAAGAGCGCTCCGCCGAACCTTGGAGTTGCTGCCCAGCCACCCAAATCGTTGCCCAGCCAGTTGCCCAAGCAACAGTTGATTAGTTGCCAAAACAACCCCGCTGCGCAAGTTGCCACGACAACTGAGTTGCCCTTGCACTCTTTTACCAAGACAATCCAATCGGCTATCACACCTCAACTCACGATAATCTGGCCTATTCTTTTTCATTTGATTACATCTTCTTTTACTTATTTGCTTTCTAGTTTAGTTGTTAGTTAAACTCCTACAATCTTCTACTTATGTTCTTTTATTTTTTACAGTGCAAGAGAGTAGATTCTTGAAGTGGCACCAATCCCTATGGGGACGATATCTTTTATACTATAACATGCGACGTGTACACTTACACAATTGTGGAGCACTTATTACGCGCAACACGCACTTTTTAAAATTTAACTATGTACAGATTTTTTTAGTTGTAAAAAACAGTTAATGCAATGTAAATACTAAAGAGTGTTTATAAGAATATTTTATGTGTTAAGAATAATTTCTATGTTCAATTTTATCATAAATCAATTGGGGAGAATTTATAAATGTACATGAAACATAGTACTAAACAAGAAAGAAAAATAAGGACTATAAGTTCAACAAAAGATCTCAATTTCACTAAATTACCTTTTTATTGTCCAATCAAAAAATATATGGCATTGCAATAAAAAAAACAGTTATAAAATATTCTCAAAAAGATATGAGAATATGACATCAAATATAATCATCTTCCTCAGCCAAATTTGCCACCATATCATCTCCATCAAGTGAGTTGTACTTCTTAATCTCCATTTGCTTGTCTTATGGATTCCCTTGAACTACCATCTCTTCCTCCCTGTGTGTTTTCTCTTTGTGTGCTCCCTCTTGATCTCATGTTAAATCGCTCTTCATGAACTCCAACAACAGTTGCAACATGTCCTCAAGTAAGACCTTCATCCTCTTCGAATACAAATTCATATTGAGCATCTTCATATGTCCTTCCAGTCAACCATTCATTGTTGTCATCAATATCTTTCAAAGCTACTGGGTAAATTTTATCACGTAACTTGAATCGTTGAACCAATGCTCGATTGCACTTGACATACACCAAGTCATTTAGCCTAGATTGTGTGAGCCTATTTCTCTTTTTAGTATGAATTTGTGAGAGAAATTTATTTAGTTTATAATTATCAAAAGACCAATAATTTAACATTAATAATTACTTAAATTTAGTTAATGATTATGACTTACGTGCTCAAAAGTACTCTAGTTTCTCTCACATCCTGATGCGCTATAGGTCAGGCTTAAACTTTTGATGGCAAATTGTTGTAAAGTAGTTGTTGAAGAACCATAACATGCCCACTACTCAGTTGCAACATAAAAATTAAATTTAAATAAATAGAAGTATACGATATATGATTTATGAAAAAGAGTTAAATTTTCATTACCTGGAGCCTTAGTCTTTCTATGTCTAATAGCCATATGATTCCCAAATAGCCTATGTGCTTTCTTGTAAGCATGAAGCTCTTCTATAATCTTGTCTTGCTTTTCAAGTGTAGGGACCAATCTCAAGATACATTCATGCAAACCATCTATCACTTCTTCATATTGCTCAAGTTGAGGATTATCATAAAAGAATTTAGGATTAAGAAAGTGGCCAGCAGCATGTAAAGGACAATGTAGATGACATTCCCATCTCTTATCTATCATTTTAAAAACTTCAGAATACTTGGACTCATTTCCATTAAATGAAGCTGCAATAGCTTCTTTGGCACGATCCATAGCCTCATATATGTATCCCATGGCAGGTTTTTTCTCTCCATCAACTTTTCTTAGTGCATGAACTAGAGGACCTCTTAACTTCAATGTGTATACAGTACAATTCCAAAAGGAAGGCATCAAAATAGTATCAACAACTTTTCCCCCCAATTTCCTTGGCCCACTTGCTATCTCTCAATTCTTGAGATGTAAACATCTTTCTTAAGTTATCTTGTTGCTTGTGTATTGATGAAAGTGTGATGAAAGCAGTTGCAAATCTTGTCTTCGCTGGCCTAAACAAGTTCCTTTGTTTAGTAAATTGTCTCATCATATTCATAAGACCCGGACGTTGATAAATAAAGCTATTAACCTGAATTGCCCTCTTTAATACTCTATCGATAACAGGAATTGCTCCAATATATTCAAGAATTAGATCAATACAGTGGGCTGTACAAGGAGTCCAATATAAATGCGGATACTTTGCCATCAAGAGTGCACCTGCAACTACAAAGTTGCTTCCATTATCTGTTATAACTTGTACAACATTGCCTTCACCTACTGCATCCACAATTCTGCTTAGTAGTTCAAATAACTTATCACTGGTTTTTGAATAGCTTGACGCATCAACGGACTCGAGGAACATGCTTCCTTTTGAACAATTAACTAAAAAATTAACGATGGTCATTCCACACCGATCGGTCCATCCATCAGACATAATAGAACATCTTGTTTTTGCCCATTCTTCTCTATGGTTTCTCATACTCTCGTTGGTATTTGCAACTTCTTTATTCAACGAAGGGAATCTTACTTCATAAGCTCTTGGTGGCTTCATTCTAATTCAAGCTCTAGTGATTGAATCGATTGCCGCTTTAAAGCTAGGATGGTTGAGAGCATTAAAAGAAATTGCAGCATCATACATCCATTTGGCAAAATCAGCACATGCTTTCTCTCGTTGTTCTTTCTTGTAGGTCTCATTAATGGTCTTCTGCTTACCCGTTGTTTGTGTAGAAGATTTGATAAAAACATCCATTGGACCAACTTGCCTTGCCTTTTTAACAGTTGGATTCATTGTTGTTTTGACTTTTTTCCTTTTTGGGTCGGATTCTAACACTTGTATTTCATCTTCGTCATCAAAATCATATGTTTGATCATATTCATGCTCCAAGTTCATCTTCTCTCGTTCTTGCTTTTTCTTGTTGAAGTATTAAATAATTTCTTGTCTCACATACGCAAGGCACTTAGTACAATCTTTTATGTTTCGATATCCACCTACTAGATGTTGTTTAAATCTATAAATTCCACATTTGGAAACTATCAAGCAATACTTGCAAGTGACATTATTTGTGTTCTTAGGATCGGCCAAATAACCATGATTCCAACCCAAATCATTTCTTCTCTCGTTTTCCATGTCTGTCAACTAAAAAACAGTTTACCCGTTAAAACTTTTAATTCCAAAATTCAGTTTATAAAAAATTACAAAAGATAAATAAGACAAATATAAAAGATATAAGACATGTTTTCTTGTTTATTCGAGATAAATAAAAAAAAATACAAGAGAGAGAGACAAGTACTTGAAGTTTGGAGATAAAGCCAAAACTTTGTTTTTCTCACGATAAATTATTATATTTTCTTTTGGTTATTCCCCTTTTATAGTTTTTTGTTGTGATTTTTTTACCCTAATTCCACTTGAACTGGGTTGATCAAATTAGATTTTAAATCTAATTAAATAAGTAGGAATAGGCATTTAAAATATAATAAAATAAAAAAAATAAAAAAAAAATTCATAAAAATACAAACTTTGAAACACGTGTTGTGATTTTTCCCCCTAATTCTACTTGAATTGGGTTGATCCAATTAGATTTTAAATTTAATTAAATAATTAGGAGTAGGTATTTAAAATATAATAAAAAAAACAATAAAAAATACATAAAAAGATAAACTTTGAAACTCGACTTTCTCTTTCTCTTTCCTTTTTCTCTTTCCCCTCTTTCTCTTTCCCCGCAACTTCAGCGCCTTAACCGCCTTCCACCGCTTCATCAAAATCGCTGCACCTACACTCAGACAAGGCATTTTTGCATTGCGTCGCTGCTCCTAGGCGCGCCTCTCCCTCGCCTTTTCAAACACTAGGTAATAATAGTGGTTCATGGGTTGAGGGTCATACTGAGCTTACTGATTCTCTTAGTGAACATGTGTACTCGTTGACTGATATCAATAATGATGTTTTACAATTTGAAGAGCATGTTAGTTCTTCTATTGTGCCTTTTGAGGATAGAGTTTCAGGGTTCCAGAAGGTCAAGATAATCTTTCCGCTGCTCTGGAACATTCAAGGGATGTCACTCCAAGTGGACATCCCATGATAACAAGAAGTAAAAATGAAATTAAAAAGCCAAAGATATTTCAAACTAAAAGTCTTATTCATCTCTGTTCACTGATATAAAGGAACCTCAAAATATTTTTGAATCTCTGAGGACCCTCACTAGGCAGAGGCTGCTCAAGCAGAATACGATGCTCTTATGAGAAATAATACTTGGGAACTCACTCCCTACCACCAAATAGGAGAGCAGTGACATGCAAATGGATTTTTAAAGTAAAGCGTAACGCTGATGGAACTGTTGCAAGATCCAAAGCTAGACTTGTAGCTAGAGGGTATACTCAAGAAGTAGGGGCAGATTTTCATGAGGTGTTCAGTCCAGTAGTTAAACTTGCTACTGTTAGAGTTATTCTCTATCTTGCTATTATGAAAAGATGGAAGCTATGACAGATAGATGTTAATAACGCTTTTTTACATGAGGATTTGACAAAAGAGGTTTATATGGTTCAACCTCCAGGGTATGAGAAGAAGGATGCAAACCATCAGCTAGTTTGTAAACTTAATAAGGCTCTTTATGGTCTCAAGCAAGCACCTCAAGCATGGTTTAAAAACTCAAAGCCTATTTAATGACTGTGGGCTTTGTTTCATCAAAATATGATGCTTCTCTATTTGTTCGAAAGAAGGACAGTAGTATACTGTATTTACTAGTGCATGTGGATGATATTATTCTCACAGATAGTGATGTTAGTGAAGTCCAACAGGTTATTGATGATTTGGACAAGACGTTTGCACTAAAAGGTCTTCGAAATCTTAGTTTTTTCTTGGGCATTGAGGTATGTTATCATTATACTGGTTTATTACTAAGTCAAAAGAAATATATTATGGATTTGTTACATAGAAGTGGTCATGATCAGTCAAAGGGACTTCCTACTCCCACGGTGTCCAGCTGTAAGCTGTCTATGAACAGTGGTACTCCAATAATGAATGTAAAAGAATACAAGAGTATAGTAGGTGCTGTTCAGTATATTGTGATTACACGCCCTAAAATTGCCTTTGCTGTTAATCGTATTTGCCAATTCATGCAAGCTCCTCTAGACAGTCATCTTCAAGCAGTTAAGAGGATTCTACGCTATCTTCAAGGAACAATCAACTTTGGCTTATGTTTTTGAAGCCACTCCTCAATTTTCCATTGTAGGGTTTGCTGATACAGATTAGGGATCTGATGTTGATGATCGCCAGTCTATGACAGGCTACTGTATATATTTTGTAGGCAATCATGTTTCATGGTATTCCAGAAAGTAGCAGGTTGTGTCTCGCTCCACAGTTGAAGTTGAATATAGGAGTGTGGCATGTGCAACAGCAGAAATTACTTGGCTTGAAGCTTTGCTTAGTGAGTTACATTTACAACCTGATGGTAAGTCTGTTGTTTGGTGTGATAATTCGAGTGTTATGGCATTATCAGCCAATCCAGTGATGCATTCCAAGTTCAAACATGTAGAGCTTGATTTGTATTTTGTGAGAGAAAAAGTTGTTGCAGGGAAAGTACAAGTCAATGAAGTATCCTCTTATGAACAAGTGGCTGATATAATGACCAAGCCTTGTCAGCACCAATGTTTCATAAGCATCGCGCAAAGCTGTCTGTAGTTTCCATGGATGTAGAATGATTACAAGCTTGGGTTTCAAATAAAGTGGTGATCAACAAGTGTTCAACAAGATCATCAAGGTAAGAAATAAGTAGGGTGAAAATTGATGTATGAGATAGATTAGTATGCTTTGTATTTTTGCAACATGCATGTTAAGCATTGAGTGCAGGTTAAGTATGTAATGCACCTTTACTGACTGATTGGCTGTTAGAGTAAGTGGGAAGGCGGCTAGGATTTCTGTTACGAAACCGTTATCTCCAATTGACTCAATAGTCAAAACTACTTGTATAAATAAGCTGGTCTTCTCTTCAAGGTATTACAACTTTTCATATTAATAAAATAGATGAGAGTATTGACTCTCTTTTACCCAAACTCTCTTTGCATCATCTTCTTCCTTTCTTATCTCCTTCTTCAAACATCTTGTTCATCAATTCAACTATCTTGACATTGAGATGCATTTTCATCCCCAACTGTTACATGAGATATTTAACCGAAACCCAAAGGACTAATTTTTGTTGCAATAAACACACATAAATACGCATGTCATTAGAAATGACTAGACATTTTATGCTATGCATGCATAACCCTACATTCGATTAATAAAATACAACGTTTTGGCACAAGTTGTGTTTTATACGATGATCAAGATGTTTTTTTTGTTTGGGTCAACTACATCAGTAGTCACCGAACTATAGTTTCTTTCCTATTTTGGTCACCGAACTATTTTTTTAGCAAAAATATCACTAACATTATGTTTCCTTCCTATTTTGGTCATCGAACTATTTTTTTGGCAAAAACATCACTAACATTATGTTTCCTTCCTATTTTGGTCACCGACTGTTAAAAACTTAACGGTTTTGCTGACGTGGAATTTTATTTTTTTAATTTTTCATGTCATTTCTTCTCTCTCCTCATAAGCAATATATGTTATTTTATAATATTTTTATTTAAAATAACAGAATGGTGACACATGTAACTGTCTATTAGTAGAATAAAAGGAATGAAAAATCAAGCCCCTTATGCAGCTAGAGAGATTCGGCTAATAGGCAATTACACGTGCCACCATCCTATTAGGCAGTTACACGTGTCACCATCTTGATAGTTTAAATAAAAATATTATAAAATAATATATATTGCTTACGAGGAGAGGGAATAAATGACATGGAAAATTAAAAAAAATAAAAGAAAATTTCACGTCAGCAAAACTGTTAAGGTTTTAACAGCCGGTGACCAAAATAGGAAGGAAACATAACGTTAGTGATTTTTTTGCCAAAAAAATAGTTTGATGACCAAAATAGGAAAGAAACCATAGTTCGGTGACTACTGGTGTAGTTTACCCTTTTGTTTTTGTTAGGCAAGTATGATTTTATTAATGAAAGAAAATAGTACACATAAGTCGGGGAAGATACAACCAGCAAGATCAAACCTCGATTCATACAGCACAAAAACCTGATGATTAAACAACCATACCTTCGAAACAAAACTAAGGTAAACCAAATTCGACTCAAACCTGCAACAAGAAGGACAAGCCAAATTCAAATGACTACCACCGGGCTTTAAAACCTGATGATCAAGATGTTGCTTTACTTTAATTCTTTCTATATGGGAGAAAATGGTAAAGATATCCTTTTTCTCAATTTTTCCATTTTCAAAGTTCCGTTCTTTGTTGATACATACAATTGAGAGCAATATAATTAAAAATCTAGAAATGGATCATTACATAATCTACAATGTGAGCTTGTCAACGTATTTGGTGAATTATTTACTAGGAATTGTAAATATAAGAATCATGTATTGGGTTAATTTATGCGATTTTTCTTCTTTTTAGGGTATACGGATTTAGGGGTATGGTGTATTTTTAGGATTTAGGATTTAAAATTTAGGGTTAGGGTTTAAATTTTAAATTTTTAGTGTTGGAGCATAGAAAATGTACTAAAAAGGGGCAAAGGATTTTTGTCCAAAAATTGCAGCCTAACTTGACAGAAGTTATGAACAAAAATCCTCATCACCTTTTTGGTGTCTCTATTTATGCCCCACAATAAAAATTAGGTTTAGGGTTTAAGGTTAGGGTATAGGGAATTGAGGGTAGAGTGTATTTTTAGGGTGTAAGGCTTAGAGTTTAGGATTTTGAATTTAAGTTTATGATTTAAAATTTAACTTTTAGTGTTTTTTTGGTATTGCTTTTTGTTCCCAACACTAAAAAATCAAATCTTAAGTCATAACCCTAAATTCTAAATCTTAAACTCTAAGTGTTAAACCCTACATCCAATACTCTAAATCCTAACCCTAAGTCATAACCTTAAACTCTAATCCTAAACCTAATTTTTAATGAAGGGGGCACAAAAAAGGACGAACGATTTCTACTCTAGTTAGTGTTGGGTTTCGAAGTCGATTGGTAGTTTGTAAAATTGATTTAAGTGGGACGTATTGCACATATTAATATATCAAAGAGAAATCATTGAATTAAATTTTGTTTGTAAAATAAATAAAATGCGAGAATGGGCAAAAATAAAATTGAAATAGCCTAAGTTTACAGAATTAGAAAAATGTCTAGAAAAAAGGGAATTTAACCCAATCCATAATAAACCCTAAATCTAAGAAGAAAAGTGTGGCTGGAAGTGAAAAGAAAGAAGTCAGGCAGCTCCAATAGGAAGATTGGAGAGCTGAAGCTGTGCTGAGGGCTTCTTGACTTGGTCTTTAGTTGTGTGGTTTCCCTTGAAGTAAAAGTAGGCATATAAACACAACTGAACAAACCCAAAGAAGGCTCCTAGTCCATTGGAAACCTGCAAATCAACAATATTACTCCATCTCTCTCCCTATATGTATTATGCATTTTAATTAATCATTTTACTTACCAGAATGAATATATCAAATTGGAGGAGGCCATAAATTGTCCAACATATCCCATTAGAAAAGCCAGCAAGTGAGAGCCAGAAAGGCATGTACTCCACACTCCTTGTTTCGATCACTTTTCTCCATATGGCCAGAGGTGCCGCATACATGATGATGTTGAAAACATCAGCTATTATTCCAACCATAAGAGTTCTATGGCTGTACAAAACCAACAAAGCCAACAGAACGATGCCTACTGTCAATGCTGCTTCAAAAAGTAGGATATACACAACACGAGCCTGAAACATATCATTCAAGTCTCAGATTCATATAAACAAGGGAGCTTGGTAGAGATTAATGATTCATACGTACCCTTTTCTTCCGATCATTAGCGTAAACGGCATATACGGCCAAGTAGAACAGCTCAATGCCAAGACCGACGCTATTGATGGTCAACACTAAAATATTGTCCTTTTTAATAACAGGGAGACCATAGAACATCCAGATAATACAGTTGATAACTGTGCACAGGTACGGATATGCTTGAAACTCCTCCACTGCCTTCTTTTTATAGATTCGAAAAAACGTTGGCCTAGTTCATTTATTCACAAAAACCAATTGTTAGCCAGAATTTCAAATTCAATAACTAACCAGCAAAACATGCTATGATCCATCTCGTTTATGATCCTTCATTAATGCAGTAATTAGTTACAATCTAAAATTCAATAGAGAGATTGCGATTACATTGGTGAGAGGAAGAGACCGAAAGAGATGACATTCCCTGCAAAACGAATAGATATATAACTACAATGTTGACGTAAAACTTAAACCTGGTAACCAATAACTAATTACCGACAATCCCGACGATAGTGTGAGCAAGTCCCATGTTGAAAGCTGAAGCAGAGCAAGTAAGGAGAGAAGAAAACACAGCAGAAATTGTGAGGGATGAGGGCTCCAACGATTGATTTCAAAGTTATATATAGACAAGGATTTTTAGTTGGAGTAGTTTAAATAAATTTCAACCACTTTAAATACAATTTATTTTATTAAGTAGAAGAATTATATCGAATGTAGAATACTTGTGTTTAATTAGAGGAGCTCAAGACTACACATCCGATTAGTATAAAACTAATAAAATCATTGTAACATCCCTGCTTCACGTACCCTATTCGAAAAGTTTTTGTCCACAAGTTGAATCCCAAGGAGATTGGTTCGGTGAATTGCATCCATCTCACCCTCTGACTGTCGTTGACTAACAGAGCCATTATCAACACTTGTCCTTTGCCATGTCATATATTTTGTCATTAAATAATTAAAAATGTTCGAGTTTGTCATTTTCTTTAATAAATGAATGTTCTATAATAAGATTATGACATGTCAGTTTTGATAACGTGAATTTGTAATTTTAAAATAAACAATTAATTTAATACCCCTTTGTCCGAACTACCTTGTCATCGTCGACATAGCAAGACAACTGACGATAACGGCTGGTATCAAACATATAGAATTCACATGCTAAAATTTAACGACTTCGTTAATCAACGACGATCAAAGGTCAGTATTGATGCAATTCAAGAGTTCTAGGACTAAATTGATGAAACTATAAATGAGGGGCAATATTGCTGGTTTTTGAAGACTATGAAGGCTAAAAGGATGAAATTGTAAATGAAGGGCAATTTGCTATTGAAAGGAGGAGATCCACGAGTTGAAGCCCAAGGAGATTGGTTCGGTGCTTGGTGAGCGACAGATGTAATATCCCTAAGCAATGATTCCTATGATACTTTTGTAAATCTGCTAGTTTAAAATCTTGTCGATTCCGGAAACATTTATATTAAATAAATTTATTTATATCCGCTTAAGTGGTAATTTAATTTTGTAGTTCATTTTTTCATTCAAAATCAACCATGTTTTTTCTCATTTTTAATTCATCAATTTAGCCATGAAAATCTCCGAATTGCATCCATCTCACCCTCTGACTGTCGTTGATTAACAGAGCCATTATCCAGTGGGGGTTTTGGACAGACGCGATAGGAGCGACCGCACAGGGCCCCAAAAAATAGAGAACTTAAGTTAAATAGTTGTAAAAAAATTATAAACTTGTATATATAATTATGTATATATATATATAACAATTATCTAAAACTTTAAACATGCAAAAAATGATACTTTCTAAGTGAAAATATTTGATTTTTAGATGTTTATAAGTCAATTTTTTGTTGCTCAAGAAGATAATATAATAATATTTTTCTATTAAGGTAATATTTAGAAGAAAAAAATTTATATCTCTTACCGATTATAAATTAAAGGTCGCATTTTAAAAATTACACAGGGCCCCCAAAATTTTTGAACCGCCCCTGCCGTTATCAACACTTGCCCTTTGTCATATCATACACTTCTCATTAAATAATTAAAAACATTTGATTTTGCCATTTTCTTTAATCAATGAATGTTCTCTAATAAGATTATGACATGTCAGTTTTGATGACATAAATTTGTAATTTTAAAATAAACAATTAATTCAATAACCCTCTGTTCGAACTATCTTGTCATCATCGACATGGCAAGACAACTGACGATAACAGTTGATGTCAAAACATATAGAAATCACATGCCTAGAATTTAATGACTTCGTTAATCAATGACGATCAAAGGTCGGTATTGATGCATTTCAAGAGCTCTAGGGCTAAATTGATCAAATTATAAATGAGGGGAAACATTGCTGGTTTTGAAGACAATGAGGGCTAAATTGATCAAATTAAAAATGAGGAACAAATTTATTGATTTG
This sequence comes from Hibiscus mutabilis, assembly GCA_019671005.1. NCBI lineage: Eukaryota > Viridiplantae > Streptophyta > Magnoliopsida > Malvales > Malvaceae > Hibiscus > Hibiscus mutabilis. Next base: position 5,867,715 of record CM033755.1, on the reverse strand, counting down.
AGATTACTACATGGACAAAATTACTTATGGATGATAAAATTAATCGGCCCGTCGAGTTGGGGCCTTTTTAATAAAAAAAATTAGGTTTGGGTTGAGTTTTGAAAAAATTCAAGTTGGGTTTGTGTTTAGGGTGGAAATTCCTTGACCCGACCCAATTTATTTATAACTATAAATACGTATTATATATTATATTTAATATTTTTATTAATTTTTTTAGGACGGGCCAGATTTAGTCAATTTTTTTGTTAAAATTTGGGGGTTGGTCAAGATCAGATTATGTCTTTATTATCTAGGGTCATGTATAAAATATATTAAATTTGAGTCGGATCAAAATTTTAATTTTTTTTTTGTTGAGACGGGGAAAAAACTCGCCCCACCCTACCCGTTGTTATACCTAAAATTTTTATATACTGCCTTTTGTTCATTACATTTGTTTTATATCTAATATTAAGCTTAATATATCAGTCTTAATAATAAAATACATTACAATTTCTTTAACTTTGAATAATCAAACATATGATATATATGTGCAGTTAGAAAAATAAAATAAACTCCACATAAATTAAAGATTAGTTGGAATTTTAATGGAACGAATTTTTACCTTGGATTTGGTATAATTATTATTGGGTTTCAAAGTTGATTTATTAAAGAAATTTGGTGATTGCAGTTTGTAAGAATGATTTAAGTGGAACATATTGCGTATTAGAAAATAAATAAAACATGAGAATGGGCAAAAGGAAAATTTATAAAAAGGAGGGGAAATAACCGAACAAAGCATGATAGAACAAAAGAAGAAGGAATTTAACCCATTTCATAATAAAGCCTAAACCTAAGGAAAAAACTATGAATAGAAATCAGCTATCCCTTTTGATGCCCTTATTTATGCTCCACACAAAAAAATAGGTTTAAGTTTTAGGGTTTAAAGTCAGGGTATATAGAATTGGGGGTAGAGTGTATTTTTAGGATTTAGAATTTAGGGTTAGGGTTTAAAATTTAATTTTTTAGTGTTTTTTTAGTGTTGGAGCATAGAAAAGGGCACCGAAAAGAGTAAACTATTTTGTCCAAAAATTGTAGCCTAACTTCACAGAAGTTATGAATAGAAATCCCCAACCCCTTTTTGGTGCCTCTATTTATGCCCCATAATAAAAAAATATGTTTAGGGTTTAGGTTTAAGGTTCTCTACAAAAATTGTACATATACCGGCGCTTAGTCATACCAACGAACAATAGTCGTCGGTATAGACAATATATACCAATAGAAACTAAAACTATCGATGAAAGTTCTGATTTTTACCGATGGATATATTAATCGTTGCTATAGATGAAATTTATACCGACGGAAGACAAGAAATCGTTGGTATAGATGTCATCTATACCGACGGAAGACAAGAAATCGTTGATTCTGTGTGTTGGTATAGATATAATTTTTATCGACGAAAAATTATATCTGGAAGTTTAAGTTATAGTGTGTACCGACGGTTGAATATGTTTGTCGGTATTGGTAAACTACATACCGACGAATATTTTCCGCCGTTGGTATAGGTAGGTTTAAAAAAATTTAGTTTGATTATTTTGTAATATTTAATAATACATATTTAATTATTTATATATTAAAATAAACTAATGAAAAATCTGAAAAAACACTCCCATTACGTTTTCAATTCACCTAAAAATTGACGATTTAAAATACATTATCTCAAGCTTCTTTATTCTCTTGACTTCTCTTCTCTCGAGCGGCAGTGACGAACTGACGATTGAAAATGGACAAGAAAAAGGCCGGCGCTGGAATATTTTTTCTTCAAAGTTCAGACTCCATCTCTGCAAGTATTTCTTCTTCTTCCCTATTTCTTCTCTTCTATCCTCACAATTGTTGGGTTTAAGTTTATCAATCAACGATAAATTTGGATTTATGTTTATCAATCTTTGAAAGGCTCGATGTTTTCAACTAAAATTAGCTCCTATGAAGGGTGTAAAGGTTTCTTTAGAAATTGGGAAAACAAAAACCAAAAAAGAAATGACAATTTGACACATTCGATTTTAGAGTGGTTCGACCTTCTAACCAAGGTCTACATCCACTACCTTAGCATCCACACTAAGGATTTCCCAATTCACTAAATGGGAATTCTTCCTTTTTTACGGGTTCAAGGGGTAACCTTACATCCCTATCTTTTCACGGGCTAAGATAAAACCCTCTCCCTAGTTTTTATAAGGATCAACTAGAATATCTCTCTCAACAATGAGGTCTTGACATTGTAAACTAATTACTCTCTAGGTGGGTGTTTACGCATTTTGGCTCACTAGAATTGGACTAAAGAATTACAATAGATTACAAAATAAACAATGAAAAACACAACTTTCTTGATCTTTAAGCTTGGATGTCCATCCTCTTCTTCTTCAAGTGTCTTAGGCTTGTATTTAGAGTGTGGAATAAAACACTAGCCGTTGGAAAACTAGCCTTTGAGGACTTTTAAATTACTTGACAATATTTATTAGAGTCAAAAATATTTTTAAAAGCTTTCAAACATATTTTTCAAATTAAATGGACTTTGAGTTGTTTTTGCAATATTTGTTCAAGTCCAAAAACATTTTTCAGTTTGTTATATCAAAATAAATATCTCAACAATCTCACCCATTTTTTATATAACGAAGCCACTTGAAAAATTATTTTTTAATGCCCCTTAGAAAAATAATTTTAGAAAATGAGAATATTTTAGAAAAAAATATTTAAAGTTTCTCTTTTTCTTTTTTGAAATTAAAATTTTCAAATTTATCTCTCCCCTTTTTGTTATATTAAAAATATTTTAAAATCATTTAAGTTTTAAAATAACAATGGAGAGTAATTAAATTCCTTTGAAAGCAAAAGCTACCCCTTAAAAATGCATTTCATTTTAAATTTTAACTCAAAATAGTTTGACACTTAAGAAAATTATTGAATTTCAATCAAAATGATCAAGTTTAAAAAATAAATTCAATTTATCCAAGTCTTTTTAGAGTTTATGCAAAAATAAGAATGAGTGTATTAAACACACTTATGCATAAAAACTCTTTCAATGCCATGTAGTTATTTAATAATTAAATATGCATGAACATTTTATCATTAAAAATAAGCAACCAAAGAAATAATCTAAAAGATTAAGCTTAGATGTTACCCATCTTTAATGTGTGAGCATGCTACCATTGCATTTGAGAGGAAGAAAATTGGTTCATCTTGATTCCTTGAGCATGATGTCAAACAAATTAGCACTTCAAGGTCGATTGAACGAAGAAATGGTTCGAGCACTCTTAGGATCTCCTCAAAGGTTGTTAGACCTTCGACTTGAGTCCCGCTCTGATACCAATTGAAAGGTTCGATGTCTTCAACTGAAATTAGCTCCGATGAAGGGTGTCGAAGTTTCTTTTAAAATTGGAAAAATAAAAACCGAAAAAGAAATGACATTTTGACACATTCGATTTTAGAGGGGTTCGACCTTCTAACAATGGTCCACATCCACTATCTTAACATCCACACTAAGGATTTCCCAATTCACTAACTAGGAATTCTTCCCTTTTTACGGGTTCAAGGGTAACCTTACATCCCTATCTTTTCAGGGGCTAAGATAGAACCCTCCCTAGTTTTTATAACGATCAACTAGAACCTATCCCTCAACAATGAGGTCTTGACATTGCGAACTAATTACCTCTCTAGGTTGTTTACACATTTTGGCTCACTAGGATTGGACTAAAGAATTTACAAGAGATTACAAAATAAACAATGAAAAACACAACTTTCTTGATCTTTAAGCTTGGATGCCCATCCTCTTCTTCTTCAAGTGTCTTTGGCTTGTATTTATAGTGTGGAATAAAACTAGCCGTTGGAAAACTTGTCGTTGGAAAACTAGCCGTTCGGGACTTTTAAATTAGTTGAAAATATTTGTTAGAGTCAAAAACACTTTTAAAAGCTTTCAAACATATTTTTCAAATTAAATGGACTTTGGGTTGTTTTTGCAATATTGTTCTAAGTCCAAAAACATTTTTCACTTTGTTATATCAAAATAAATATCTCAATAATCTTCAGTAGATTTAGGTTTAGATTTATCAATCTTCAGTAGATTTGGGTTTAGGTTTATCAATCAGCGATTGAGTTAGATTTTTTTCCCTGTAGCACTTCATTTGGGTTTAGGTTTATCAATCTTCAGTAGATTTCAGTAGATTTGAGTTTAGGTTTATCAATATTTTTGAGAATGCATTTTAATTTTTGTTTTGAATCTTTTTGTTTCCTCTTCTGAAGTTAAATGCTCTTGATCAACTCTTTGTATTATGGGAATTAGAAGTTACTATTTGGATATGCAAAAGTTTCTCAATGTAAAATTGCAGTATTAATTATGTTTTGTTATTCTGAAAACTAAGTTGAAAATTTAATTGTTGAATTATGGTTTTCTGGTGGTTTACTTCGCTTTCATTGTAGCACAATTTTAATTGGTGCTATTTGCATATTCTGCATTATCTTGGACATATCGGTTATTCCTTATATCTTCATTTTCTCTAAATTGCATTCTTAATTTTCAATTCAGGCTATAACATGTTTTTGAGATGCCTTTTCATCCCCAACTGTTACATGAGATAATTAACCGAAACCCAAAGGACTAATGTTTGTTGCAATAAACACACATAGATACGCATGTCATTAAAAATGACTAGATATTTTATGCTATGCAGGCATAGCTTTACATTCAATTATGAAAATGCAGCATTTTGCACAAGTTGTGTTTTATATGATGATCAAGATGTTTTTTTAGGCAAGTATGATTTTATTAATGATATCATAAAAGTCAACCTAAACTTATGTGTCTCCTTAAAAACCTCCTAAACTTAAATGGAAAAAAGAGTACACATAAGCCGGGGAAGATACAACCAGCAAGATCAAACCTCGATCCATACAGCACAAAAAACTGATGATTAAACAACCATACCTTCGAAACAAATCTAAGGTAAACCAGATTCGACTCAAACCTGCAACAAGAAGGACAAGCCAAATTCAAATAACTGCCACCAGGCTTTAAAACCTGATGATCAAGATGTTGCTTTACTTTAATTCTTTCTATATGGGAGAAAATGGTAAAGATATCCTTTTCTCAATTTTCCATTTTCAAAGTTCCGTTCTTTGTTGATACATACAATTGAGAGCAATATAATTAAAAATCTAGAAATGGATCATTACATAATCTACAATGTGAGCTTGTCAACGTATTTGGTGAATTATTTACTAAGAATTGTATATATAATAATCATGTATTGGGCTAATTTATGCGCTTTTTATTTTTTAGGGTATATAGAATTAGGGGTATGGTGTATTTTTATAATTAGGATTTAGGGTTAGGGTTTAAAATTTAATTTTTAATATTTTTTTTAGTGTTGGAGCATATAAAATGACACCGAAAAGAGACAAAAGGATTTTTTTTCAAAAATTGTAGCCTAACTTCACAGAAGTTACGAATAAAAATCCTCATCCCTTATTTGGTGCCTTTATTTATGCCCTATAATAAAAATTAGGTTTAGGGTTTAGGTTTTTAAGGTATAGAGAATTGAGGGTAGGGTGTATTTTTAGGGTGTAAGACTTAGGGTTTAGTATTTAGAATTTAGGGTTTTGATTTAAAATTTAATTTTTTTAGTGTTAGATGATTTTTATCGAGGAGTTATGGTACCGTTTGGAACTGAAAACAGAAAAGTCAGGCAGCTCCAAATCCAATAGGAAGAGTGGAGAGCTGAACCTCTGCTGGCTTCTTCACTTGGTCTTTAGTTTTGTGAATAAAAATAGTGATTGAAAAATATATTTTAAAATTTATATAAATTATATATAAATGGAAAATTATCTTACAATAAATTTTCGTATTCTATAATTTAAATTATTTTCATTGATTAGTTAAAGATTATAATACAATTTTAAACCTCCAACGTAGTAGTATTTCTAGTGCTAATTGTAATAAAACATTCATATATTGATATAAAAGTCTTAAAAATAAAGTACATCAAACTCTTATATAATACGTAGTTCTATCATAATGTGTCTCCATAAGTAGGGGTGCGTGTTCGATCAAGTCGAAGTTGAGACGAGTCAATATTTTGAATTAGTCAAGTTGAGGAATCCTATTTTATAACTCAGAGTTTATTTGAGTTTTTTTCTGGTCGAGTTGTTCAAGTTTCTGATCAAATTTAATTGTAAATATTTATAATGTTATAGTATTAATTACTTTGACATATATATTTTTTCATATACGATATGTGCATATATCAGACAAAATAATGATTGAATTTGACTAAAACTTGAAAATTAATTTAGTATTTACTTAAAATTTTGAGTTATTTGAGTTTCATTTTATAAGTCAAAGTTCTTTGAAATTTCAAAAAGAATATATTTTGTTAAAAATATGAATTGAAGTTACATATATATCATATAGTGTTAGTGATTAATGTGGTTTAATTTTGGTTAAAATAGACTTAAAACGAAAGAGGGATTGAATAAATAAGAAATCACACAATGTTGAGGAGGTAAATTGCAAAAATAATATTTTTTTAAAAAATAAATGAATTGAAGCTAAATATATATTCTGCAGTGGTTTAGGAGCATGTGGTTCAATTTTTTTTTTTCAAAAATAGACTTAAAATGAATGAGAGATTGTGTAACACCCCGATTTTTACCCCAAATTTAAAACCTAATTTTAAAATTCCTAAATTCAAAACCCTAGAAATTAGGAATTTAAATATGAAACCCTAATTAACAAATTTGGGAATTAATTGAATTTTAAATAAATTTAGTGTCCTTTTTATAAAGAATTAATATTGGGTACCTATTTTGTGAATCCTAAAAAGAACAAGGATTAATCTTGTAATTTATCCAAAATTATATATAAAAGTTTGGTTTCACCCTCCCTTTCTTTTTATCCAAGTTTGCGTCGGTCTTCCTCTCCCCCTCTCTCAATTTATATTCGAAACATATCTTCCTTTTATTTATTTATTTTTTATTTATTTAATTCGATCAAACCCCGTTGAGTCTCTAGCACCGCTCAATTCAACTATGTCTTCGATTGATTTGAAAATCAACTATTCAAGTCAGATAAGTATTCTTGTATCATTAAATTTCGTTAGATAAGTATATAGGAATGACTCCTTAGTCATGGTGATAATAGTAATAATATAGAAATTATTCGTATAGGTTCTGATACAACTAAACCCAGTGATTCTGATTGTGGGAGAGACATTATTTAGTAGGTTGAGTTGCTTAGGCTAAGGTGTGTTTTCTTACGGTGCTATAAATAAATGGTTTTTATATGGTTTTGTACCTTGCTTGATTATGATCTGCATTATGGCTTGTATGGTTGATATCATATGCATACGATTTTAGAATGTGTTTTTAATTATGATTTATGAAATATTTGATTTATGAAACATCAGAATTTACGGAAACCATGATTTATGGATTTATGGATTATGATTTTATACATTTATGGCGTATGTTTATGGAATATCGGATTTATAGAATTGTGTTTATGAAATTTGAGTTTTAAACATCATAATGTATGAGCATGGGTTGGGATTTGTATGGAGGAAGTTCAGTGATTTTACCCTTCGGGCTGAATTCCACTTCGGAGGGCAGACGTAGCGAGGAGGTTATGGGAACCTTTCTCATCTTTGGCGGACGTAGTTTGGTGCATTGCATTTCACTTGTGATATTGTACCATTTGTTTTATGTTTTAAAGAATTTTAAGAAAATATTATTATGGTTTATGATTATGGTTTTCCTTGCACTTTAGAGACACACTAAGCTCTTTAGCTTATTCCCCCATAGTTTCCTCTTACAGAAATCTTTGGACTTTAGGCAACGTGGTACTTGGTGGGTCTCAACTTTTATCCGGTTATTTTATTATTGAGTACGAAACTACTTTTAGTTGTTCAGATCATTATTTATTATTTTAATACATTGGTGTAATTTTAAACTTTGAGACTAATTATGTTTTGGGATTATTTTTGGCATTCTTTTATTTTGGTTTTATTTCAGAGATTTTATTTAAATATTCTAATATTAATTATGATATTTGTATTTTATTATTATGAGATATTTATTAAATTATAGTAATATGTATTCTTTTTAAATTAAAGTATAATTTTAAATTTGGTTTTCTTGAGGGTTAAGTTTTCAAACGTGACTTTCTAGATTCGACCTATTTCTTCTAGGCCGGGTTTAGGGGGTTACATTTAGTGGTATCAGAGCTAAGTTCAACCCTCGGACTTTGAGGCTTACAAAAAATTTTAAACCAAAAATGATTTTTACATGCATATAAAATATTTTCGGGCAAATGAGATTTTCTAATAAATATTTTATTTTAAAGAATTGATATATTTTGAATAGAAACCCCATGTACCAACTCTAATTCTAGGATTATTTCCTTTGTAGATAGATTACTATGTCACCTTTTATGTTGAAGAATGAGGAATTTAGAAGGAAGAATTTTATGTTGTGTCAGTTAATTTTTGAGATCTATCACTAAGTCTGAAAATTTCGAGGACGAAATTTCTTTTAAGGGTGGGAGAGTTGTAACACCCCGATTTTTTCCCCAAATTTAAAACCCTAATTTTGAAATCCCTAAATTCAAAACCCTAAAATTAGGAATTTAAAGATGAACCCCTAATTAAGAAATTTGGGAATTAATTGAATTTTAAATAAATTTAGTGTTCTTTTTATAAAGAATTAACATTAGGTACATACTTTGTGAACCCTAGAAAATAACAAGAACTTACGTTGTAATTTATCCAAAATTATATATATAAGTTTGGTTTCACCCTTTTTCTTTTTTATCCAAGCCTGCACTTTCTTCCCCTCTCCCTCTCTCAATTTGCATTCGAAACACATCTTCATTTTCTTTCTTTTTTTATTTATTTAATTCGATCAAACCCTGCTGAGTCTCTGGCATCGCTCAATTCAACTATGTCTTCGATTGATTTGAAGATCAACTATTCAAATAAGATAAGCATTCTTGTATCATTAAATTTCTTTAGATAAGTATATAAGAATAGCTCCTTCCTTAGTCATAGTGATAATAGTACTAATATAGAAATTATTCGTATAGGTTTTGATATAGCTAAACCAGTGCTTTTGATCGTGGGAGACACATTATTTAGTAGTTGAGTTGCTTAGGCTAAGATGTGTTTTCTTAAGGTGCTATAAATAAATGATTTTTATATGGTTTTATACCTTGCTTGATTATGATCTGCATTATGGCTTGTATGATTGACAACATATGCATACGATTTTAAAATGTGTTTTTAATTATGATTTATGAAATATTTGATTTATGAAACATCAGAATTTCCGAAAACCAGGATTTTTGGATTTATGGATTTATGACGTATGTTTATGGAATATCGGATTTATGCAATTGTGTTTATGAAATTTGAGTTTTAAACATCATACATGTATGAGCATGGGTTGGAATTTGTACGAAGGAAGTTCAGTGGTTTCACCCTTCGGCTGAATTCCACTTTGGATGGCAGACGTAGCGAGGAGGTTATGAGAACCTTCCTCATCTTTGGCGGACGTAGTTGGGTGCATTGCATTTCGCTTGTGATATTGTACCATTTGTTTTATGTTTTAAAGAATTTTAAGAAAATATTACTATGTTTTATGATTATGGTTTTCCTTGCACTTTAGAGACACACTAAGCTGTTTAGCTTATTCCCCCATAGTTTCCTCTTACAGATATCTTGGGACTTTAGGTGACGTGGTACTTAGAGGATCTCACCTTTTATCCGGTTATTTTATTATTGAGTACGAAACTACTTTTAGCTATTCAAATCATTATTTATTATTTTGATACATTGATGTAATTTTAAACTTTGAGACTAATTATGTTTTGGGATTATTTTTGGCATTCATTTATTGTGGTTTTATTTCAGAGATTTTATTTAAATATTCAAATATTAATTATGATATTTGTATTTTATTATTGTGAGATATTTATTAAATTATAGTTATATATATTCTTTTAAAATTAAAGTATAATTTTAAATTTGGTTTTCTTGAGGGTTAAGTTTTCAATCGCGACTTTCTAGATTCGACCTATTTCTTCTGGGCCGGGTTTAGGGGGTTACAGATTGAAGAAATAAGAAAATCATACAAAGTTGAGGGGCTAAATTGCAAAAGGATGAAATTAATTTCCAAAAATATGAATTGAAGCTAAATATATTCTACATTGGTTTAGGAATATGTGGTTCAAAATGGTTAAAAAATGGACTTAAAATGAAGGAGAAATTGAAGAAAAATAAAATCAGAGACTAAATCGCAAAACTGTAAAATCTGGTTTTTCGGTTTTTTAATTTTTCGAGTTTGGCAAATTCCAACTCGACTCAAACTCAAAATTGTTTCAATTTGAATCAAATAACTTAAAAATTTGACTTGAATAACTCAAAATCGAATGTTCAATTACGAAACTACGTGGGAATTGGGAGCAGTAGTAAAGGATTTGAGATGAATTCTATAGTAATTTTTTTTTTTGATAAAACATGACATCCCAACTTTTAAGTGCAAATTACTGAGTAAAAAATAAATTTTTTTGATAGTTTTAACTTTTGCCTTTAATTATAATAATACAAAATAATTGTCAAAATTAGGAGAATATTGGTTTTGAAAAAAAATAGGGAAATACCGATGGTGGGAAATTATTTAAGTAATTAAGGTGAGTTCTATAGTAATTATTAAAGTCTTCCTGTGTTGTGTTAAAAAATTTTGGTGGGTCAAAGTCGTCGACTTTGATTTTTTTTTTTCCGCAATTTAAGACTAAATTAAAAAAATAAAATTATAGAGATCAAAATGAAAAAAATATTCAGAAAGTTTAAGTGAAAATGTGTGTTTAGCTTAGTTTAACAAAATAATATCAATTCTTGTATAAGGTGAGGTAAAAACTTTGAAGGACCATAATTTTGTGTTTGTGTGTCTGATTTAAGTACATTTTTTTGAATTTTCGTAATTTTTAGAGATCTATGCTGACAAAGAGTTGAAGGTGTCATTTTCCTTCGAGAAGAGTGTCGTTTTTATCTTTAATTTTGAATATTATGTTATTTATTAGTATGATAATTTATATGAACGGAAATATAACATCACTTATATGGATTTGATATATGAACGTAAAAGTCTGATGATCTATTGAGGCATATTTTAAATTAAATAACATTTGGTTGCAATTTATTATCAAGGTATGGTTCAATGCTTTACTATTAAAATCACGTATATCTTACGGACATAATCGCTCGAATCACAATTACTTATAAGAAACAACGCTTCCTTTTTTTATTAGGACCATCACTTATATTCAAACATATTTTTATAATTTTTATATTGATATTGATGTGTTCTATTGTATTGTTTCATGTTTGTCATTAAAAGTTAACTAAATGATTATATTTTATTTTTAAATATAATGATATTGTTATGCACTAAAATGCAATACACAATATTTTTATAATATTATTATTTTATCTGTTGTTAAATATTTCATTCTATGTACGTCGTTATCTAGTCTCGTTTTTTATAATAATATTGTTAAATATTTTTATAATAATATAATGATATTGTTAAATATTTTAAAATATTTCGTTTGCATTGAACTTTAAACGATTATATTAAACATATATTAATTAAAAAGCAAATTAGCTGGAATACATTAGTTGGATCAAGTGTGTGGCTGTTAACCATAAGGTTGGAGGTTCAAGCCCTCCTTTTATAGCGATTTTGTTTTCATTTTGAAAGTTTACCCGACCAATACGATATATATATATTTCATAATATCTTTTTATATACGACATATATCAGATAGAGTTGAGGACTTCAACTGGAACTAACTTGAAAAGTGATCCAATAAGTACTTAAATTTTTAACTTATTCGAGTTTTATTTTATAACTCAAATTTTGTTAGAAATTTTTTGTATCAAGATTGGAGAGCTGAAGCTTGGAGAGCTGAAACCCTAAACCTTAAACTCCAATAGGAAGATTGGAGAGCTGAAGCTGTGCTGAGGGCTTCTTGACTTGGTCTTTAGTTGTGTGGTTTCCCTTGAAGTAAAAGTAGGCATATAAACACAACTGAACAAACCCAAAGAAGGCTCCTAGTCCATTGGAAACCTGCAAATCAACAATATTACTCCATCTCTCTCCCTATATGTATTATGCATTTTAATTAATCATTTTACTTACCAGAATGAATATATCAAATTGGAGGAGGCCATAAATTGTCCAACATATCCCATTAGAAAAGCCAGCAAGTGAGAGCCAGAAAGGCATGTACTCCACACTCCTTGTTTCGATCACTTTTCTCCATATGGCCAGAGGTGCCGCATACATGATGATGTTGAAAACATCAGCTATTATTCCAACCATAAGAGTTCTATGGCTGTACAAAACCAACAAAGCCAACAGAACGATGCCTACTGTCAATGCTGCTTCAAAAAGTAGGATATACACAACACGAGCCTGAAACATATCATTCAAGTCTCAGATTCATATAAACAAGGGAGCTTGGTAGAGATTAATGATTCATACGTACCCTTTTCTTCCGATCATTAGCGTAAACGGCATATACGGCCAAGTAGAACAGCTCAATGCCAAGACCGACGCTATTGATGGTCAACACTAAAATATTGTCCTTTTTAATAACAGGGAGACCATAGAACATCCAGATAATACAGTTGATAACTGTGCACAGGTACGGATATGCTTGAAACTCCTCCACTGCCTTCTTTTTATAGATTCGAAAAAACGTTGGCCTAGTTCATTTATTCACAAAAACCAATTGTTAGCCAGAATTTCAAATTCAATAACTAACCAGCAAAACATGCTATGATCCATCTCGTTTATGATCCTTCATTAATGCAGTAATTAGTTACAATCTAAAATTCAATAGAGAGATTGCGATTACATTGGTGAGAGGAAGAGACCGAAAGAGATGACATTCCTGCAAAACGAATAGATATATAACTACAATGTTGACGTAAAAACTTAAACCTGGTAACGAATAACTAATTACCGACAATCCCGACGATAGTGTGAGCAAGTCCCATGTTGAAAGCTGAAGCAGAGCAAGTAAGGAGAGAAGAAAACACAGCAGAAATTGTGAGGGATGAAGGCTCCAACGATTGATTTCAAAGTTATATATAGACAAGGATTTTTAGTTGGAGTAGTTTAAATAAATTTCAACCACTTTAAATACAATTTATTTTATTAAGTAGAAGAATTATATCGAATGTAGAATACTTGTTTCAAACCAATACTTGTGTTTAATTAGAGGAGCTCAAGACTACACATCCGATTAGTATAAAACTAATAAAATCATTGTAATACCCTGCTTCACGAACCCTATTTGAAAAGTTTTTGTCCACAAGTTGAACCCCAAGGAGATTGGTTCGATGGATTGCATCCATCTCACCCTCTGACTGTCATTGACTAACAGAGCCGTTATCAACACTTGCCCTTTGCCATGTCATACACTTTGTCATTAAATAATTAAAAACGTTCGAGTTTGTCATTTTCTTTGACAAATGAATGTTCTCTAATATGATTATGACATGCCAGTTTTGATAACGTGAATTTGTAATTTTAAAAGAAACAATTAATTCAATAACCCTCTGTTTGAACTACCTTAACAACTGACGATAACAGCTGATGTCAAACATATATAATTCACATGCCTAAAATTTAACGACTTCGTTAATTAACGACGATCAAAGGTCGGTATTGATGCAATTCAAGAGTTCTAGGGTTAAATTGATGAAATTATAAACGAGGGGCAATATTGCTGGTTTTTGAAGACTATGAGGGCTAAATGGATGAAATTGTAAATGAAGGGCAATTTGCTATTGAAAAGGAGGAGATCCACGGGTTGAAGCCCAAGGAGATTGGTTCGGTGGTTGATGAGCGACAGATGCAATATCCCTAAGCAAGGATTCCTATGATACCTTTACTTTGTAAGTCTGCTAGTTTAAAATCTTGTGGATCCCGGAAACATATATATTTGTAATGCCCTGAATTTGGGCCTATATGTTAGACGGATCGATTAGACGGTTCAAGAGAACCGGGTTAAGCAAATTCAAGTTAGTTTCGAGAATTAAATCTTATAAAATAGTTTATGGCTAAAATAAAATATGGAAATATGTTAGAAAATACTTAATTAATATTTTAAGTATTTTGAGAAATTCAATTTGAAGAAATTAAATATGATTTTGGAACATTTTGGTCCGGTGACTAAAATGAAAAGTTTTCAAAACTATTTATGGTGACTAAATCGTAAAAGAGTCAAAACTTAGAATTTTTAAGGAGCTAATTAACCAAAATTTTCCATCAGATTTTCCCCTTAATTTAGGCCATTTTAAAGGATTTTTAATTGGTTTTAATATTAAAAGAAAAGAGATTTAATAAAAAGGAGTTTTGATTTTACAAATTACTTTCATACGTAAATAACTTTGCTATCACTTTTCTCTCAACTTTCTCAGCAGCCAAACTATCAAAATCTTTTCAAAGTTTCCAGGAATCAATCTCTTTTGATTTTCTACTTGATTCCTTTGATTTCTACAACAAACTCTACTTTGATTTCAACCAATTTTTGCCCATTAAGGAAGAAATCAGCAATTAGAGGTGATTTTCGTTTCTATCCTCTAATTAAAGGCTCTTTAATGAAATTCACAAGTTCTTGATCCTTTACAATTGATTTATGTTATGGAATTATGATTTAAACATGGATTTGGTAATTAAATTGAGTTTGTTGTGGAAACTTGACAAACACTGTTTTGGATCTATTTTGTATTAAATCTAATTGATTTAGATCCATTATAAGATGTATTTTAATGTTGTTGAAAGCGATTAATTAAAGGAATCCCAAAACTATGTGAATTGCTAATTTTCTAGGTTGTTAATAGTTGGTTTTTGAAGTGATCTTGATGTTGTAGAGCTGCTGGAGGTAAAATGACGTGTTAAAGATGTTTTTGGATGTTAATTGATGTTGTTAAGATGTTGAAATCAATAGGTTTTGGCTGAGCTTTGTTTAGATGAATTTTGGTGATGATTTCGGTTGTTTTAGATAGGCATTTGATGGTTTCTAATGAGGTGCGATCGTGTTTGTTGGTTGCTGGAAATTAGAGATGTAGGGATGTATTTTAATCCTTTTTTTGATTGGATAAAGCAGGGGAGTTGAATCCTTTAGCTTTTGGAGAGGTTGCAGAAGCTTCGAAAGTTTGATTCTTGCAACACCAAGAGAGCTTTGGGTTGTCGGTTAGTGGAAATATGTTTTACTTCTTTTAAAATGTTTGAAGATGGTTATTGGGAGTTTAGAATAAGTTTGAAACACTTATCTAAGCTTAGAAGTAAGTATAGGTTGAGCTCTCTCTCGTTTTTAGTTTTGCAAAATACAATCTCATGTACATGTTTATAATTTGATTACTTACTGTTATATCCATGTTTTAGAAATGAAAGATGTTGCAAATGATTATACATGATGATATTTGATAATAGTAAATGATTTATGAAAGTATTTGAGAATGCTAGAATACATGGTTTAATGTATTGGAAAATGGTTTAAATTGACGCATATATAAAACAGTGAGGTTTTTATTGAGTATATTGGCAAGTCACTGAGATAAATTGTTATAAGATATAGTTGGCTAGCCATAGGGTTTAAAATGCACTACAATAAGTAGCCTCATGTGTGTCGAGGGGTCAAGAGTATGATATGCTCCACCATGAGAACCGTAGTGGTCGAGGGGTCAAGAGCGTGCCAATTCTCCCGCTTGTGGATTTATATGTTATAACCGTTGAGGGCTGCTCCGGTTTGAGGACGTATAAGAAGTGGTCGAAGGAACCACTTGGTAAATCCATGTATCTGATGTGGTTTTTATAAAATAGAATGAAACTTGTTTTGAGTCACTTGAATGCCAATATATGAGATGATGTATCATGAGAAATGGATTATGTTTTGTATAATATGGTTTAACATGAGATGCTCTTGAAGCTTGCTACTTATAGATTTTGGCATTAGAAGCTTAAATTGAGATTATGATAGAAATCTATGATACATATGTTGCAATTGATTTAAATGTGTATATTTGAAGAGATTATAGAAGCATGAGGTGATGTTGCCATGAGACTTATACCTTTAGTTTGAATAAAAATGGTTTTAAATGCATTGATGAGTGTTTTTGAGATTCCATCACTAAGCTTATAGCTTACGCTCTCCTTTCTCATCAATGCAGAGAAATAGACTTCTTCGGAAAACAAGTACACAGGAGGAGATCCAAGGGTTGAGACATTTTCAAAGTACGGTTTATAAATGTTAAGTAGTAATAAGAGGCAATATGACCAAGTTGTATTTGGGTGGTTTATTTTGGATACTTCATGTTTGTACAAGTTGTATTGATTGGTACGGACTTGTATGATTATTAAGGTTTGGTTTTGAGGAGTTGGGAAACATTATGCATGCTTGGGTAGAAATCATACCCGTAAGAGTTTTGTTTGGATTTGATATGTTGTGTATGATCTTCTACAATGCTGCTATGGTTGAGAAGTTGATGTTTGAGATGATGTATGATGTTTAGATGATGTTTGGAGTATGTTAGATTGAGCCAATGTGTCATATGTTGGACCAAGAGGTCATTACAGGTCTGTCCATTCCGATATAAGTCCTTAGGGATCGGTACACGGGGACCTATTTTGGCTTAATCTGGGCAAAGTTTCTTAGGCGTATCAATACGCCTGGTAACCATATCGGTATGCGTAGTTGAAAAATAAGCCTAGTGTCGATACACAGGCAATCGTATTGGTACGACCTTTAGCCACTGGAATCTATATTTTTTGAAAACACATACCTGTATCAGTACGCTTGAAGACCGTACCGATACGCCTTTGCAAATCAAACTTGTTGCGATACGGATAAGGGCTGTACCGTTACGCTGGTCGCTAATTTTGTTGAGATGCCTTCTGAAGTTTGTATTATTTGTAGTTTAGTCCCTATTTCTTTATTATGAAATTAAATGAATTTGGAAGGTTATTTTAAGTTGGTATTTAACCTAGTTGTAGATAATATAACTAATTAAGGATTGAAAACTCTAATTTCATGGATGTCCTCTTAATAATTGGAAATTATGCTTTAGTTCCTATAACGCAAATTCGTACAATTGGGTGTCAATTTGACGCCCGATTGAGTTGTAATCTTCACCATAACCAGCCTGATCACCTTAGGACTTAATAAAGTATTTAGATTAGATAAAATGAAAAAATGAACCATTTTCTTAATTAAATCTCTCAGGTTTGTTTTGGCAAACATAATGTAGCTCGCTCGGTTCAATCTAGTGCCTAGGTCGGGTTAAGGGGTTACATTTGTTGGTATCAGAGCCATGTTATGATTGTTGGGAGGAGGATTATGGTTGTTTGATGTATTGATAATGTATGATTCCAATGATTGTTATGCACGAAATTTGAATTTGTGAGGTTATGTTTGATATGTGATATGTTTGAGTGTTTAACTTGGGGACACATTGCCTTATTACTACTAGTGTTAAATGATTTATGTTTTTAAAGATGAACTCTAATCCTAAACTCTAAACCTAATTTTTAATGAAGGGGGCACAAAAAGAGGCGGACGATTTCTACTCTAATTAGTGTTGGGTTTCAAAGTCGATTTGTTAAAGAAATTTGAGGATGGTAGTTTGTAAAATTGATTTAAGTGGGACGTTTTGCCCATATTAATACATCAAAGAGAAATCATTGAATTAAATTTTGTTTGTAAAATAAATAAAATGCGAGAATGGGCAAAAATAAAATTGAAATAGCCGAAGTTTACAGAATTAGGAAAATGTCTAGAAAAAAAGGGAATTTAACCCAATCCATAATAAACCCTAAACCTAAGAAAAAAAGTGTGGCTGGAAGTGAAAAGAAAGAAGTCAGGCAGCTCCAATAGGAAGATTGGAGAGCTGAAGCTGTGCTGAGGGCTTCTTGACTTGGTCTTTAGTTGTGTGGTTTCCCTTGAAGTAAAAGTAGGCATATAAACACAACTGAACAAACCCAAAGAAGGCTCCTAGTCCATTGGAAACCTGCAAATCAACAATATTACTCCATCTCTCTCCCTATATGTATTATGCATTTTAATTAATCATTTTACTTACCAGAATGAATATATCAAATTGGAGGAGGCCATAAATTGTCCAACATATCCCATTAGAAAAGCCAGCAAGTGAGAGCCAGAAAGGCATGTACTCCACACTCCTTGTTTCGATCACTTTTCTCCATATGGCCAGAGGTGCCGCATACATGATGATGTTGAAAACATCAGCTATTATTCCAACCATAAGAGTTCTATGGCTGTACAAAACCAACAAAGCCAACAGAACGATGCCTACTGTCAATGCTGCTTCAAAAAGTAGGATATACACAACACGAGCCTGAAACATATCATTCAAGTCTCAGATTCATATAAACAAGGGAGCTTGGTAGAGATTAATGATTCATACGTGGATATGCAAAAGTTTCTCAATGTAAAATTGTAGTATTAATTATGTTTCGTTATTCTGAAAGCTAAGGTGAAAATTTGATTGTTGAATTATGGTTTTCTGGTGGTTTACTTCACTTTCATTGTAGCACAATTTTAATTGGTGCTATTTCCATATTCTGCATTATCTTGGACATACCAGCGGGCGGAGCAGGTATTGCTCTATATTATTATTCCTTTTATCTTCGTTTTCTCTAAATTGCATTCTTAATCTTCAATTCAGGCTATAACATGTTATTTAGTGTTGATGTATGAGATAGATTAGTATGCTTTGTATTTCTGCAATATGCGTGTGTTTGTTTTAGTTTAAGCACAGAGTGCAGATTAAATATGTAATTCACCTTTACTGACTGATTGGCTATTAGAGTAAGTGGGAAGGCGGTCAGGATTTCTGTTAGGAAACTGTTATCTCCAACTGACTCAATAGTCAAAACTACTTATATAAATAACATGGCCTTCTCTTCAAGGTATTACAGCTTTTCATATTAATAAAATAGATGACTCTCTTTTACCCAAACTCTCTCTGTATCGTTTTATTTCATTCTTATCTCCTTCTTCATACATCTTGTTCATCAATTCAATTATCTTGACATGGTATCAGAGCTTTTACGATCCTTTCTTGAAGCTGGTTTTCACGATTATGAGGTGTGCTGAGGTTGTTTTCTGGTCTTCAACAATTTCTAGTAGTTGCAAAGTCAAAAAGATTTGAAGATCAAACCGCGATTCGATATGATACAAAAGAATTTAATTTAGGCAGTTGAGGAGATCAACAATTGAATTTCAACATATCTGTTATGGTAAGCTCCTCCACAATAACTTTTGATTATTGCTTCAATTTCAGATCTAATTGTTTAAGGATTACCTTTTTTTAACTATGAGGAAGTTTGACTTGTTGGAATTATTGCGTGAAGAGAAAACTAGTAGTCCGTTTGGTGTCATTCTGATATGAGTATTGAGTCTTGGTGAATTAGTTCTTTGATTCTCTGAGGCATTACTATGAAATTGTTGGCTTTTCTGATTGTTCTCTCTGTCTGTGAAAATTCTTAAGAGAGTTGTTGTTGAAGTTTACTCTTTCTTCTGTTATCGATTGGTTATAGTTTTGGCGAAGAATCATGGTGGAAGGTATTTTTGACGCTCACACAAATCCTAGTTCAAATCAAAATGATTATGTTCTTCCTGAGGCCAACCATGGACTCTCTGGACAGTCAACTTCTTCTTCTTCTTCTTCCAGTTTTTCTCTCGTTTAACAGTTTTCTAAACATGATATAGCAAAACTTTCAAAAACTACATATATTCTTTGGAAACATCAAGTTTCATTGATTATAGATGGCTATGGACTAATGAAATATGTTACAGATGGTTTAGTTCCTACTCAGTTTCTCAGAATGAGTCTAGACAAGTTTCAGAAAATCCAGGCTTTTTAGCCTACAAACAGCAAGACAAGCTTATTGCTTTGTGGATGATGTCCATGGTTAAAACTAATGTTTTACCACATTTGATTGGCTTAGACACAATTCAAGCAATTTGGAGTGCAATCTCTCATTTGTTTGGGGCTCGCTCGAGTGCTAAGATATCTACTTTAAGGCACAACCTTCATTCCAAAAGAAAGGTGGATTGTCTATAAGTGATTACCTAACAAAGATAAAGTTGTTGTGTGATACGCTTAATGCCTCTGGTATTATAGTTACTGAATCATAACAAGTCAGTATAGTGTTAGTTGGGCATACTGTAGAATTTGAGTATGTTATTGCCATTGCTTCTCTTGAAGTTTTAACTCTTGAAGCTCTTACTGATATGTTACTTGATTGTGAGGCTCGTCAGAGATCTTTTCTCACTGATAGTCTTCCAATGGTTGCAAATATGGTGAAACAACAAGCTCTAACTGAGTCTGATAATGAAGCTTCTAGAGATGAGAGTGTTCAGGATGGACACTATCAGAATCCAAAATATCAGAGGACTCGTGGCCATGGTCGTGGCAAGTCTAATTCTAGCAAATCACAGTGTTAGTTGTGTGGTTGTATTAGTCATATAGTTCAAAAGTGCTGGTATAGGTTCGATCACAACTTTCAAGGTCAGAATGGTAAAACTAGTGGACAACGGAATGTTGTGTCTCATCCAAGGCCTAGTCATGAAGGTCCTGCACAAGTGTACAATCACACTTTTAGCACTACTTCCTCTCATCAGTCTGGGATTGGTTTTAGTCCATAGGTGTACCCTTGGTTTTTTCCTTCCTCTAGTCAGTTTATAGCACCTTTTGGCTCACCTAGTGGTACTCAGTTTTTCCATACTCCCATTTCTGGACAACAATACACTGGAGCTGCACCTGGGAATCCTCTTCATCAGTTTGTTCCTAGTAACAGTGGGTTTGGTGGACCTAGTAGCTCAGCAGGTGGAAATATGGTCTATCAACAATTTATTCCTAGTAACAGTGGGTTTGGTGGACTTAGTAGCTCAGTAAGTGGAAATATGGTCTATCATGCATCACCATCTATTTTACATGTCTCTTCAGCGGTTCTTACAGCTCCTATGTGTAACCCCTTGACCCGGTCTAGTCACCAGACCAAACTGAGCGAGCTACATTAGGTTTGTCAAGTCAAATCTAGAAGAATTACTTAGAAATGGTCGATTTTTTATTTTATCTTATCTAAATGCATAATTGTCATAAGGTGATCATGCTGGTAACGATGAAACTTACAACTCAACCGGGCGTCGAATTGACATGCAATTGGTTAGGGTTGCATTTTAGGGACTATATTGAAATGTCTAAAAATTATAAGGACTTATTTATAATTAAAGTTACCAATCCTTAGTTAGTCAAGTTTCATGCATACTTGTTAAATTTCAACTTAAAATAATCATCCAATCTCATTTACTTGCATATTCAAAAAACAAAGACTAAACTGCAAAGAATTCAAACTTCAGAAAGTCTCTTAACCGGAAATAGCGACCTGTGTACCGATATGACCCTTATCTGTATCGCAACGAATGTAAATTACAAAGGCGTATTGGTACGGTCCTCAATCATACCGATACGGGTAAGCATTTTCGAAAATATGAATTCCAATGGCTAAAGGGCGTACCGATATGGTTGCCTGTGTACCGACACCAGACTTGTTTCTCAACTACGCGTATCAATACGATTACCAGGCGTATTGGTACGCCTATTTTATTTTGCCCAGTTTTGAGTCGAGACAGGTCCCCGGTACCCATCCCTAAGGACCCTTATTGGTACAGACAGACCTATAATGATCTTTTGGTCGAACATATGACACTTTGACTCAATCTAACATAATTTAAGCACCACCTAATCATCATATAAAACCTCAAGCATTAATTCCACAATCATATAAGCATGGTAGAAAACCATTCACATCATAGCATATCCAAACCAAATTCCTATGGACATGATCTCAACGCAAGCATGCAAAATGAATCCCAACCCCTCAAATCAAGATATTAAACATCGTACAAATCCAAAACATCAAATACAACTTGTAAAAACCATGGAGTAACCAAATAACCCTCCCAAATTACAACTTGGTCACATTGCCTTTTATTACTGCTTAGTATTTATAAAACATACTTGTAAATCACTTCACTCTTGGGTCGCCTTTGCTTGCTTGCTGTCCCAAAAAGCCCATTTCACTGCATTGATGAGAAAGGAGAGCGTGAGCTATAAGCTTAGTGAGGGAATCTTAAAAACACTCATCAATGCATTTAAAACCATTTTACTTTCAAATAAGTGTATAAACTTATGCCAAAACATCTCATGCTTCTACAATCTTTCAAATATGCACCTTTAAACAATTGCAACACATCATTAATTTCTAGTATAAACCTCAATTTAAACTTCACATGCCAAAATCTCTAAGTAGCAAGCTTAAAGTGCATCTCATGTATAAACCACATTATACAACCATTTCTCATGATGCATTATATCATATATTGGAATTCAAGTGACTCAAAAACTATTTCCATTTTATTTTTAAAAAACACATCGGATACACGGATTTTCCAAGTGGTTCCTTCGACCACTTCATATACATCCTTGAACCAGACCAGCATTCAATGGTTATGATGTATAAATCCACCAGCAGGAGAATTGGCACACTCTTGACCCCTCTACTGTTGCGGTTCTCATGGTGGAGCATGATACACTTTTCACCCCTCGACACACATGAGGCGACTTATTATAGTGCACTTTAAACCCTACGGCTAGCCAACTATATCCAATTACTTTTAACTTTAGACACTTGCCAATATACTCTATAAAACCACATTACCTTACTGCTTTACATATGCATCAAATCAAACCATTTTCTAATACATTAAACAATATATTCTAGCATTCTCAAAATTCTTTCATAAATCATTTTCCATACTCAAATATCAACACGCATAATCATTTGCAACATTTTTCATTTCTAAAACATACATATAACAGTAGGTAATCAAATCTATAAACATGTGCATAAGATTGTGATTTGCAAAACAAAAAACGAGAGAGAGATCAACCAATAGTTACTTTTGAGCTTAGATAAGTGTTTCAAATTTATTCTAAACTCACAACAACCATCTTCAAACCTTTTAAAAGTATTAAAACACATTTTCACTCGCCAACAACCAAACGCTCCACTTGTCGATGCACAATTAAGCTTCCGAAGCTTTCGAAATCTCTCCAAAAGATGTAGGATCACTCTCCCCAATTTTGCCCCACACAAAACAGAGGATTAATGCATTCACATGCATCTCTAAACACTGCAACACAACTCCACAACTTTGCCTCTCTAAAAACCATCAATCGCCTCATAAAAACATCTGAAACCATCACCAAACTCAATCTAAACAAAGCTCGGCCAAAACCTAACCAGTCTAACATCTTAACAACATCAATTATCTAAAAAAATCATTATACCATCCTTGTACCTCCAGTAACCTTCTAACACCAAGATCACCTCAAAAGCTAACTATTTATAACCTAGAAAATTAGCAATTTACCTAATTTCCAGATTCTTTTTATTAATATCTTCTTATAACATTAAAATACATGTTTCAAGTGATCTAAATCAATTAGAATTAATGTAAAACAAATCTATAACAATATTCATCCAATTTTCTCATCAAAACTCAATTAAATCCATAAAATCTTGATTTAATCATTAACATATTACAAAAATCAGTTGTAAAGGATTAAGAAACTGATAATTTCAATAAAGAACCTTTAATTAGAGGAGAGAAACGAAAATCACCTCTAATTGTTGATTTCTCCCTTAATTGGCAAGATTTGAGTGAAATCTTCAAGAAAACAATTAGGATTTGATGTAGAAATCAAAGGAATCAATTAGGAAATTAAAATGATATCTAAAAGGAACATTTTCTAAGAATTTTAGAGTGAAATTGATAGTTTTGGTGCTGAGAAAGTTGAGAGCAAAAGTTATTACGTAAGAAAATAAAATTTGTTATTAAAATTCATTTAATAAATTCCTCTTTATTTTTATTTATTAAACCTTTTAAAAACCATTTAAAAATAGTCTAAATTAAGGGGAAAATATGATTAAAAACTTTGGTAAATTAGCTCTTTAAAGATTCTAAGTTTTGACCCTTTTACGATTAAGTCACCAAAAGAGTTTTGAAACTTTACATTTTAGCCACCAGACCAAAACATCCCAAAATTCGATTTTATTTTTTCAAATTTAACTTTCCAAAACCCTTAGAATATTAATTAAATATTTTCTAATATTTTCCAATATTTTATTTTAACCAAAAACCATTTATTAAGAATTCATTCCCGAAACTAGCTTGAATCGCCTAATCCGATTCCCTTGAATCATCTAATTGATCTATTTATCTTCTAGGCCCATATTCAGGGCGTTACAACTCTCCCCCTCTTAAGAAATTTTATCCTCAAATTTTACCTGACAGAAAAAGGTAAGGAAACTGTTTCTTCATGTCCTTCTTACTTTCCCAGGTGGCTTCCTCAATGCCACGATGTCGCCACAACACCTTTACCAACTTAGTGGTCAATCCACGAAGAACCTTAGTGCTTGAATCCAAAATTCTCACCATTTCTTCATCATAAGTCAAATCCAAATCCAATTCAATCTCCCCAGCAGGCATTACATGCAACGGGTTCGATCTATATCCCCGAAGCATCGATACATGAAAAACATCATGTATCATCTCCAACTCCACAGGCAACCTCAACCTATAAGAAATTGCATCAATACTCTACAAACCTCATAAGGCCCAATGAACCTTGAACTCAACTTGTCCTTCCGTCCAAACCTCTTCACCTTCTTCCAAGGCGAAACCTTGAGGAACACTTTATTTCAAACTTCAAACTCTATCTCCCGGCACTTCAAGTCAGCATATGAATTTTTTCGATCGAAAGCCGCCTTCAACCGATCACCAATAAGTTTACCTTTTTATTGGTATCTTTCAGAACATCAGGCAAAGAAACATATTTTTCTCTTGCCTCCGCCGAACAAAGTGGCATGCGACACCTTATACCTTACAAAGCTTCATATGATGCCATCTGGATACTAGTATGATAACTATTGTTACAGGCAAACTCCACCAAAGGGAATTGCTTCTCCAAAGTCCTTTAAAATCAATGATGCAACAATGCAATTTATCTTCCAGCACTTGGATAACGCGTTCAGACTGACCATCCGTTTGAGGATGATACGAAGTACTAAAATTCAACCGCGTACCCAAAGCCCTATGCAAACACTCCCAAAACCTCATTGTAAAGCGCAGATCCCTATCCGATACTATAGACTTAGGCACCCCATGCAACTTCACAATCTCCGCAATATACAACTCCGCCAACTTATCCAAAGTATATGTCATGTGCACAACGAGAAAATATACACACTTCGTAAACCTATCCACAATCACCCACACATAATTCTTTTTTGATGGCGTCAAAGGCAATCCGGTCACAAAATCCATGGTAATTCTCTCCCACTTCCATTCCAGAATCCTTAATGGTTGCAACAATCCAGTAGGAAACTGTGTTCAGCCTTAACGCGCTGACATACCATACATCAAGCAACAAAATCCGATACATCATTCTTCAAACCAACCCAAAAATATTCTTTCTTCAAATCTTGATACATCTTTGTACTCCCCGGATGCATAGCAAAAGGACTCGAATGTGCCTCAGTCAAGATAGTGTGCCTTAACTCCCCATCCTTCGGCACAACCACTCAACTCTTGAAACACAAAACTCCTTCATCACTAAAACAAAAATTCGTCTAATTTCCATCCATTATATCCTTAACATGCGGTACCAAGGAATCATCATACGGTTGCTTCTCCTTGATCAACTGCAACAACGATGGCATCGCTTGTAACTCAGCCAACAAACCTCAATCTCGCATCACACTCAACCGAGAAAACATTGCTCTCAGCTCCACCTCAACCTTCCTATTTAAGTCGTCAGCTACAACATTAGCCTTACCAGATGATACTCAATCGTCAAATTATAATTCTTGAGCAAGTCCAACCATCTCTATTGCCTAAGATTCAACTCCTTTTGCAACATCAAATACTTCAAACTCTTGTGTTTTATGTACACAATACACGTTTCACCATATAGATAATGTCTCCAAAATTTTCAATGCAAACAGTGTTGCAGGAAGCTCAATATCATGCGTAGGATAGTTGTGCTCGTGCACCTTCAACTGCCTAGATGCATAAGCCACAACCTTACCTTCTTGCATCAACAGTCCCTAAACCAACATAGGATGCATCGCTATAAACCATAATCATATAAGCATGGTAGAAGATCATTCACATCATAGCATATCAAAAACAAATTTCTATAGACATGATCTCTACCCAAGCATGCAAAATAAATCCTAACCCATCAAATCAAGATATTAAACACCATACAAATCAAAAACATCAAATACAACATGTAAAAACCAGGGAGTAACCAAATAACCCTCCCAAATTACAACTTGGTCACATTGCCTTTTATTACTACTTAATATTTATAAAACCATACTTGTATATCACTTCACTCTTGGATTGTCCTTGCTTGCTTGATGTCCCAAAAAACCTATTTCTCTTCATTGATGAGAAAGGAGAATGTAAGCTATAAGCTTAGTGAAGGAATCTCAAAAACACTCATCAATACATTTAAAACCATTTTAATTTCAAATAAGTGTATAAACTCATGCCAAAACATCTCATGCTTCTACAATCTTTCAAATATGCACTTTTAAACAATTGCAACACATGTATCATGGATTTCTAGTATAAACCTCAATTTAAGCTCCACATGCCAAAATCTCTAAGTATCAAGCTTAAAGAACATCTCATGTATAAACCATATTATACAAAATATAATCCATTTCTCATGATACATTATATCATATATTGGCATTCAAGTGACTCAAAAACCATTTCCATTCTATTTATAAAAACACATCGGATGCATAGATTTCTTAAGTGGTTCCTTCAACCACTTCACATATATCCTCGAACCGGAGCAGCCCTCAACGGTTATGTTGTATAAATCCACCAGTGGGAGAATTGACACACTCTTAACCTCTCGACTACTGCGGTTCTCATGGTAGAGTATGGTACACTCTTGATCCATCGACACATATGGGCGACTTATTATTGTGCACTTTAAACCCTATGGCTAGCCAACTATATCCGATAACTTTTAACCTCAGCCACTTGCTAATATACGCTATAATACCTTACTGTTTTACATATGTATCAAATCAAACCATTTTCCAATACATTAAACCATGTATTCTAGCATTCTTAAAATTCTTTAATAAATCATTTGTCATAATCAAATATCAACATGTATAATCATTTGCAACTTATTTCATTTCTAAAACATGCATATAACAGTAGGTAATCAAATCTATAAACATGTGCATAAGATTGTATTTTGCAAAACCGAAAACGAGAGAGTGATCAACCAATACTTACTTCTGAGCTTAAATAAGTGTTTCAAACTTATTCTAAACTCCTAACAACCATCTTCAAACCTTTTAAAAGCAGCAACAACCAAATGCTCCACTTGCTGATGCACAATTATGCTTTCGGAGCTTCTTGAACCTCTCCAAAAGATGTAGGATCACTCTCCCCTATTTTTTCCCACAGAAAAGCAGAGGATTAATGTATTCACATGCATCTCTAAACACAGCAACACAACTCCACAACTTTGCCTCACTAAAAACCATCAATTGCCTCATAAAAAATTAGAAACCATCACCAAACTCAATCTAAACAAAGCCCAGCCAAAACCTAACTAATCTATCATCTTAACATCAATTAACATCTAAAAACATCATTATACCATCTTTATACCTCTAGGAACCTTCTAACACCAAGATCACCTCAAAAGCAAACTATTTATAACCTAGAAAATTAACAATTCACCTAATTTCGAGATTCCTTTTATTAATCTCTTCTTATAACATTTAAACACATATTTCAAGAGATCTAAATCAATAAGATTCAATGAAAAATAGATCCATAACAATATTCATCCAATTTTTCATCAAAAATCAATTAAATCCTTAAAATCATGATTTAATCATTAACACATAACAAAGATCAGTTGTAAAGGATCAAAAACTTGAGAATTTCAATAAAGAACCTTTAATTAGAGGAGAGAAACGAAAATCACCTCTAATTGTTGATTTCTCCTCTAATTGGCAAGATTTGAGTGAAATCTTCAAGAACAATTAGGATTTGAAGTAGAAATCAAAGGAATCAATTAGGAAATTAAAAGGAAATCTATATGGAATGTTTTCTGAGAATTTTAGATTTAAATTGATAGTTTGGTTGTTGAGAAAGTTGAGAACAAAAGTAGTTACGTAAGAAAATAAAATTTGTTATTAAAATCCTTTTAATAAAATCCTCTTTATTTTTATTTATTAAACATTTTAAAAACCATTTAAAAATATCCTAAATTAATTGGAAAATCTGATTAAAATTTTTGGTAAATTAGATCCTTAAAGATTATAAGTTTTGACCATTTTACGAATTAGTCACCAAAACAGTTTTGAACCTTTACATTTTAGTTTCCAGACCAAAATGTCCCAAAATCCAATTTTATTCATTCAAATTGAAATTTCCAAAACCCTTAGAATATTAAAACATTTTATAATATTTTTCCATATTTTATTTTAACCAAAAACCATTTATTAAGAATTAATTCCCGAAACTAGCTCAAATCGCCTAATCCGGTTTTCCTGAATTGTCTAATCGATCTATCTATCTTCTTGGCCCAAATTCAAGGTGCTACACTGTTTTTTTTTTGCTGCTTCTCCTCATGGCTTAAACAATGCATCCTCCTCCTCATCTTCAGGAGAGTGCTCCTGGTACCCTGATTCTGGGGCAACTCACCCTGTCACTAATGACAACGATGTGCTTCACTCTTCTGAGGTTTATAAAGGTAATAGTTTTTTGCTTATGGGGAATGGTGATGATGTTCAAATCAATAAGGTTGGATCAGGTTACTTACATACTCGAGCTAGTCCTTTATTTCTGACCAATCTTCTTCATGTCCCTGATGTTAAGAAGAACTTATTGTCTGTTTCTCAATTAGCTAGAGATAACAATATATTTTTTGAGTTTCATTCTATTGGTTGTGTTGTGTAGGATACTCAGACTCGAGCCACGCCTCTGGAAGGGGAGCTCACTCATTAGGGCCTCTACAAGCTGGTGGCAATTGAGAATAAGACTCAAGCTGAAGTCAACAGTGTGTCTCAATCTAGTTTTGATCTAAGTAGCTCTAAGTCTGATTCTGTTTTCCTTTTATGGCATAAACGCCTAGGTCATCCCTCACACAATGTTCTCAAGGATGTTCTTACTTGTCACATTAGTATCAGTGAGAATATGCTGACAAATATATGTGATGCTTGTCAACAAGGGAAAGCTCACAAGCTACCTTTTAAGAGATTAGTAACTCAATATGAAGCTCTTTTTCAATTGGTAGTTTCTGATGTGTGGGGACTAGCTCCCATTTTATCTGATGGATATGCATCTATGTTTCATTTGTTGATGTCTATAACAGACATACATGGCTATATTTGTTAAAACAAAAATATGAAGTTATGCAGTTCATAAAATGTTCAAAGATGACTGAGGTTTAGGTTTCTTGCAAAATAAAGGCTTTTCAAACAGATGGAGGAGGGGGAGTATAAGGCTCTTGCAAATTGGTTGGTACAAAATGGTATTTAACATCGAATATCATGTATTGGAACATCTGAGCAAAATGGTAAGGCTGAACAGAAACATAGACACATAGTTGAAACTGGGTTGACTCTTCTCTCGCAAGCATCTATTCCTCTAAAATTTTGGAATCATGCTTGCACCACTGTTGTGTTTTAATAAATGGTTACCTACAAGAGTGTTATAGGGGAAATCTCTTTATGAGGCACTATTAATAAACAACCAGACTATTCCTATACGAACGTGTTTGGTTGTGCATGTTATCCCTGTATTAGATATTTTAATCGACATAAGTTGGACTATCGATCTAAGCAGTGTGTGTTTCTTGGGTATAGCTCTTCACATAAAGGATATAAATTTCTTGACGAGAATGGTAGAATTTTTGTTTCTAGACATGTATTTGATGAAGGGGTTTTTCCTCTATTGAAAAATAATATTGTGTCTATATCTGCTGATGTTTCAAGAGTATCATGTTGGATACCTATTGTTGAAAGTGTTACTCATGGCCATCAACAACTCTCAAGGCAAGGTAATTTGGAAATAGCGGGTGCTTCTCATAGGTGTTTGGTTACAAGGGATGAGAATATTGTTTATGCTGGAGCACCAGATCACCTATGAGTGGTGTAGAGTTATTTGTGCCACAACGTATACATGAGTCTTTGTGCTTTGGTGCTAAGCAACCACATGCAGCTAGTTCTATCCCTGGGATTTTAGCAGAAGAACAATGTCATGAGCATACAATTTCTCCTGGTGAGTGTGTTGGTTTATTGAATATTCCTGAGTAGACAAATTCTCCTAGAGAGCATACTCATGTTGTGGATGATAATTTACATTGTGGT
This sequence comes from Hibiscus mutabilis, assembly GCA_019671005.1. Taxonomy (NCBI): domain Eukaryota; kingdom Viridiplantae; phylum Streptophyta; class Magnoliopsida; order Malvales; family Malvaceae; genus Hibiscus; species Hibiscus mutabilis. Next base: position 5,837,115 of record CM033755.1, on the reverse strand, counting down.
AATGGTAATAATAGTAGTTCATGGGTTGAGGGTCATACTGAGCTTACTGATTCTCTTAGTGAACATGTGCTTGTCGTTCTCTTAGTGAACATGTGAACTCATTGACTGATATCAATAATTATGTTTGGCAATTTGAAGAGCATGTTAGTTCTCCTACTGTGTCTTTTGAGGATAGAGTTTCAGGGTTTCCAGAGGGTCATTTCCACTGCTCTGGAACATTCAAGGGATGTCACTCCAAGTGGACATCCCATGATAACCAGAAGTAAAAATGAAATTCGAAAGCCAAAGATTATTTCAAACTGAAATGTCTGATTCATCTTTGTTCACTGATATAAAGAAGCCTAAAAATACTTTCGAAGCTCTGAGAGACCCTCACTGGGCAGAGGCTGCTAAAGAAGAATACGATGCTCTTACGAGAAATAATACTTGGGAACTCACTCCCCTACCACCAAATAGGAGAGCAGCGACTTACAAATGGAGTTTTTAAAGTAAAGCGTAATGCTGATGGAACTGTTGCAAGATACAAAGCTAGACTTGTAACTAGAGGGTATTCTACAGAAGCACGGGTCGATTTTTATGAGGTGTTCAGTCTAGTGGTTAAACTTGCTACTGTTAGAGTTATTCTCTGTCTTGCTATTATGAAAGGATGGAAGCTACGATAGGTAGATGTTAATAATGCTTTTTTACATGAGGATTTGACAGAAGAGGCTTATATGGTTCAACCTCCATGGTATGAGAAGAATGACGCAAACCATCAGCTAGTTTGTAAACTTAATAAGGCCCTTTATGGTCTCAAGCAAGCATCTCGAGCATGGTTTGAAAAACTCAAAGCCTATTTAATGACTGAGGGCTTTGTGTCATCAAAATTTGATGCTTCTCTATTTGTTCGAAAGGACACTAGTATACTGTATTTACTAGTATATGTGGATGATATTATTCTCACAGGTAGTGATGTTCGTGAAGTCCAGCAGGTTATTGATACTTTGGATAAGACGCTTGCACTAAAAGATCTTGGAAATCTTAGCTTTTTCTTGGGCATTGAGGTATGTTATCATTCTACTGGTTTAGTACTAAGTCAAAAGAAATATATTATGGACTTGTTACATAGAAGTGGTCATGATCAGTTGAAGGGACTTCCTACTCCCATGGTGTCCAGCTGTAAGCTGTTTATGAACAGTGGTACTCCAATACTGAATGTAAAAGAATACAAGAATATAGTAGGTGCTCTTCATTATATTGTGATTACACGCCCTGAAATTCCCTTTGATGTTTATCGTGTTTGCCAATTCATGCAAGCTCCTCTGGGCAATCATCTTCAAGTAGTTAAGAGGATTTTACGCTATTTTCAAGGAACAATCAACTTTGGCTTATGTTTTGAAGCCAGTCCTCAGATGTTCATTGCACAGTTTGCTGATGCAGATTGGGGATCTGATGCTGATGATCGCCGATCTACAACAGGCTATTATATATATTTTACTGGCAATCCTATTTCATGGTGTTTCAGAAAGCAGCAGGTTGTGTCTCACTCCTCAGGTGAAGGTGAATATAGGAGTGTGGCATGTGCAACAGCAGAAATTACTTGGCTTGAAGCTTTGCTTAGTAAGTTACATTTACAACCTGATGGTAAGTCTATTTTTTGGTGTTATAATTCGAGTGTTGTGGCATTATCAGCCAATCCAGTGATGTGTTTCAAGTTTAAACATGTAGAGCTTGATTTGTATTTTGTGAGAGAAAAAGTTGTTGCAGGAAAATTACATGTCAATGAAGTATCATCTTATGAACAAGTGGCTGATATCATGACCAAGCCTTTGTCAGCACCAATGTTTCATAAGCATCGAGCAAAGCTGTCTGTTATTTCCATGGATGCAGAATGATTAGAAGCTTGGGTTTCAAATAAAGTGGTGATCAACAAGATCATCAAGGTAAGAAATAAGTAGGGTGAATGTTGATGTATGAGATAGATTAGTATGCTTTGTATTTCTGCAATATGCGTGTGTTTGTTTTAGTTTAAGCACTGAGTGCAAGTTAAGTATGTAATGTAGAGTAAGTGGGAAGGCGGTTAGGATTTCTGTTAGGAAACCGTTATCTCCATCTGATTCAATAGTCAAAATTACTTGTATAAATAAGCTATCCTTCTCTTCAAGGTATTGCAACTTTTCATATTAATAAAATAGATGAGAGTACCGACTCTCTTTTACCCAAACTCTCTCTGCATCGTCTTCTTCTTTTCTTATCTCCTTCAAACATCTTGTTCATCAATTCAACTATCTTGACATTGAGATGCATTTTTCATCCCCAACTGCTACATGAGATATTTAACCGAAACCCAAACGACTAATGTTTGTTGCAATAAACACACATAGATAAGCATGTCATTAAAAAATGACTAGACATTTTATGCTATGCATGCAAAACCCTACATTCAATTATGAAAATGCGGCATTTTGGCACAAGTTGTGTTTTATACGATGATCAAGATGTTTTTTTGTTTTGTTAGGTAAGTATGATTTTATTAATGATACTACAAAAGCCAACCCAAACTTATATTCCTCATTAAAAACCTTCCTAAACCTAAATGAAATAAAAGAGTACACATAAGCCGGGGAAGATACAACTAGCAAGATCAAACCTCGATCCATACAACACAAAAACCTGATGATTAAACAACCATACCTTCGAAACAAATCTAAGGTAAACCAGATTCGACTCAAACCTGCAACAAGAAGGACAAGCCAAATTCAAATGACTACCACCAGGCTTTAAAACCTGATGATCAAGATGTTGATTTACTTTAATTCTTTCTATATGGGAGAAAATGGTAAAGATATCCTTTTTCTCAATTTTTCCATTTTCAAAGTTCCGTTCTTTGTTGATACATACAATTGAGAGCAATATAATTAAAAATCTAGAAATGGAACATTACATAATCTACAATGTGAGCTTGTCAACGTATTTCTGAATTGTTTAATAAGAATTGTAAATATAAGAATCATGTATTGGGTTAATTTATGCTATTTTTCTGCTTTTTAGTGTATATGGAATTGGGGGTATATTTAATTTTTTAGTGTTTTTTTAGTGTTGGAGCATATAAAAGTGCACCAAAAAGGGAAAAAGGATTTTTGTACAAAAATTGTAGCCTAACTTGACAAAAGTTATGAATAGAAATCACCAACTCTTTTTGATGCCTCTATTTATGCTCTACAATAAAATATAAGTTTAGGGTTTAAGTTTAAGGTTAGGGTATAGGGATTAAGGGTATGGTGTATTTTTAGGGTATAAGGCTTAGGGTTTAGAATTTAAAATTTAGGGTTATTATTTAAAATTAATTTTTTTAGTATTTTTAGTGTTAGGGTAAAAAAAATTGAAAAGAGATAGTTAATTTTTGTCGAGGAGTTATGTACCGTTTGGAACTGAAAACAGAAAAGTCAGTCAGCTCCAAATCCAATAGGAACAGTGGAAAGCGGAACCTCTGCTGGCTTCTTCACTTGGTCTTTAGTTTTGTGAATAAAAATAATGATTGAAAGTATATTTTAAAATTTATATAAATTATATATAAACGGAAGATCATCTTACAATTATTTTTCATATTGTTTAATTTAAAATTATTTTCATTGATTAGTTAAAGATTATAATGCAATTTTAAGCCTAGTAGTGTTTCTAGTGCTAATTGTATTAAAACATTCATATATTGATATAAAAGTCTTAAAAATAAATTACATCAAACTTTTATATAATACGTAGTTCTATCATAATGTGTCTCCATAAATAGGGATGAATATTCGATAGAGTCGAGTTGAAACAAGTCAACATTTTAAGTTAGTCAAGTTGACGAATCCTATTTTATAACTCAGAGTTTATTTGAAATTTTTTCTAGTCAAGGTGTTCAAGTTTCTGGTCAAATTTAATTGTAAATATTTATAATACTATAGTACTAATTACTTTGACATATATATTTTTTCATATACGATATGTGCATATATCAGACAAAGTTGAGGAATTCGACTCAAACTTGAAAATCAATTTACTATTTACTTAAAATTTCTAGTTATTTGAGTTTCATTTTATAAGTCAAAGTTCTTTGAAATTTTTTGAGTCTATTTTTTTGAATTTCTTGTCAAGTTTAATTGTAAATATTTATAATGTTATAGTACTAACTTGTTCCAATTTAAACGACATTCATTAATCATATACGATATGAAATATATGTATATTTCTTAACATCTTTTCATATACGACATATATCAGATAGAGTTGAGGAATTCCAGTGGAACTTGAAAAGTGATCCAATAAGTACTTAAAATTTTAACTTATTCGAGTTCATCTTATAATTCAAATTTTGTTAGAATTTTTTTGTGTGTAGACAAGTTTATGGAATTATGATTCAAGTAGAGTCGAGTGAAAACATTTATTTTCTTTTACTCAAGTCGAGTTTTGCTCACATCTATTTACAAGTAACATATATTTATGACAAATTCTTAAAACGAAATCTAAAGAAATATATATATCTTCAATTTTCTTTTGAACAATCAAACATTTGATTCAATGCATGATAAAAATCAACATAAATTAAGTTTTAGTTAGAATTTTATTTCTTAAGAAGAAATGAAACAAATTTTAATATTGGGATTTGTTATAGCTATAGAGAAAACTGCCTTTTTGTGTTGTTTTTTGTTCCCAACACTAAAATATCAAATCTTAAGTCATAACTTTAAATTCTAAATTTTAAACTCTAAGTATTAAACCTTATACCCAATACTCTAAATCCTAACCCTAAGTCATGACCTTAAACTCTAAACCTAATTTTTAATGAAGGGGCACAAAAAGAGGCGGACAATTTCTACTCTAGTTAGTGTTAGGTTTCGAAGTCGATTGGTAGTTTGTAAAATTGGTTTAAGTGGGACGTATTGCACATATTAATATATCAAAGAGAAATCATTGAATTAAATTTTGTTTGCAAAATAAATAAAATGCGATAATGGGCAAAAATAAAATTGAAATAGCCTAAGTTTAGAGAATTAGAAAAATGTCTAGGAAAAAAGGGAATTTAACCCAATCCATAATAAACCCTAAATCTAAGAAGAAAAGTGTGGCTCTAAGTGAAAAGAAAGAAGTCAGGCAGCTCCAATAGGAAGATTGGAGAGCTGAAGCTGTGCTGAGGGCTTCTTGACTTGGTCTTTAGTTGTGTGGTTTCCCTTGAAGTAAAAGTAGGCATATAAACACAACTGAACAAACCCAAAGAAGGCTCCTAGTCCATTGGAAACCTGCAAATCAACAATATTACTCCATCTCTCTCCCTATATGTATTATGCATTTTAATTAATCATTTTACTTACCAGAATGAATATATCAAATTGGAGGAGGCCATAAATTGTCCAACATATCCCATTAGAAAAGCCAGCAAGTGAGAGCCAGAAAGGCATGTACTCCACACTCCTTGTTTCGATCACTTTTCTCCATATGGCCAGAGGTGCCGCATACATGATGATGTTGAAAACATCAGCTATTATTCCAACCATAAGAGTTCTATGGCTGTACAAAACCAACAAAGCCAACAGAACGATGCCTACTGTCAATGCTGCTTCAAAAAGTAGGATATACACAACACGAGCCTGAAACATATCATTCAAGTCTCAGATTCATATAAACAAGGGAGCTTGGTAGAGATTAATGATTCATACGCCCTTTTCTTCCGATCATTAGCGTAAACGGCATATACGGCCAAGTAGAACAGCTCAATGCCAAGACCGACGCTATTGATGGTCAACACTAAAATATTGTCCTTTTTAATAACAGGGAGACCATAGAACATCCAGATAATACAGTTGATAACTGTGCACAGGTACGGATATGCTTGAAACTCCTCCACTGCCTTCTTTTTATAGATTCGAAAAAACGTTGGCCTAGTTCATTTATTCACAAAAACCAATTGTTAGCCAGAATTTCAAATTCAATAACTAACCAGCAAAACATGCTATGATCCATCTCGTTTATGATCCTTCATTAATGCAGTAATTAGTTACAATCTAAAATTCAATAGAGAGATTGCGATTACATTGGTGAGAGGAAGAGACCGAAAGAGATGACATTCCCTGCAAAACGAATAGATATATAACTACAATGTTGACGTAAAAACTTAAACCTGGTAACCAATAACTAATTACCGACAATCCCGACGATAGTGTGAGCAAGTCCCATGTTGAAAGCTGAAGCAGAGCAAGTAAGGAGAGAAGAAAACACAGCAGAAATTGTGAGGGATGAGGGCTCCAACGATTGATTTCAAAGTTATATATAGACAAGGATTTTTAGTTGGAGTAGTTTAAATAAATTTCAACCACTTTAAATACAATTTATTTTATTAAGTAGAGGACTTATATCGAATGTAGAATACTTGTTTCAAACCAATACTTGTGTTTAATTAGAGGAGCTCAAGACTACATATCCCATTAGTATAAAACTAATAAAATCATTGTAACATCCCTGCTTCACGAACCCTATTCGAAAAGTTTTTGTCCACAAGTTGAACCCCAAGGAGATCGGTTCGGTGAATTGCATCCATCTCACCCTCTGATTATCGTTGACTAACAGAACCGTTATCAACACTTTGTCATTAAATAATTAAAAATGTTCGAGTTTGTCATTTTCTTAAATAAATGAAAGTTCTCTAATAAGATTATGACATGCCAGTTTTGATGACGTGAATTTGTAATTTTAAAATAAACAATTAATTCAATAACCCTCTGTTCGAATTACATTGTCATTGTCGACATGACAAGACAACTGATGATAACGGTTGATGTCAAAGCATATAGAAATCACAAGGCTGATGTCAAAGCATATAGAAATCACATGCCTAGAATTTAACGACTTCATTAATCAACGATGATCAAAGGACAATATTGCTGCAATTCAAGAGCTCTAGGGCTAAGTTGATCAAACTATAAACGATGGGCAACATTGTTGGTTTTTGAAAACTATTAGGGCTAAATTGATGAAATTATAAACGAGGAACAAAGTTACTGATTTGAGATTACTACATGGACAAAATTACCTATGGATGACAAAATTAATCGGCCTCGATGGAGGTGAGTTTTTTTAATAAAAAAACTGAGTTTGAGTTGGGTCGGATATCGAAAAAGTTCGAGTTGAATTTGTATTTTGGGTGGAAATTCCCTGACCATACACATTTTATTTATGACTATATATTTATTAATTTTTTTCAGGATGAGTCGAGTTTAGTTTGATTTTTTGTTAAAATTTAGGGGTCGGTCAGGATCAGATTGTGCCTTTATTATCTAGAGTGAAGAATAAAATATATTAAATTTAGGTCGGATTGAAATTTTAAAATTTCTTGTCGAGATGGGGTAAAAACCCACCCGTCCCGTTGGCATACCTATAACTTTTATATACAGCCTTTTTGTTTATTACATTTGTTTTATATCTGATATTAACATCTCCTTAACAACATCTTCCTCATTCCCACTAAACTGAACCCCAAATTTTTTACCAAGCTCTAGAGTTTCCCCAGCCGCTTTAGAAAGTATTTGATTCCTGGCTATACCTGAATCTGAAGGCGAGTGGCTGGATAAATCAAACGAATTATTCACTTTCCCGAATTTCATACTTTTTTAATGGCGCAATCACGCTTCTTTTTCTCCACTGAGAGAGTTTCATCTTGAAAATAAAAACGAGAGGCATATTTCTTCCTTTCCCGAGAGCCATGAAACTCTGGAAACGACATCATACTCTCGAAAATCTGAGCATGAGCTTGAGGCGCAAGATCATCACAAGCAAACGTGGCATTATTCGCCCTATCCACGTTTTCAGCCCAAAAGCCACTATCATTAACACACGGGACCATTTCACAATCTTCCTCCGAACTCTCATTTCGCAACCCCATCGACCTAACATCCTCCAAGGCTCGGGTTGTTAAAACATTATGCACATCCAACTCGTGAGTTTCTGAACCAGATTGACCTCTGGAAAACAGCAGCTCAACTTGCATGATTGAAGCACCACGATGAGGATATGGCTCAAGTTGATCCTGAACCGACACTTGCCCACCCATACCATGCATATCAGCCGCCAACTGAAGATGACTAGACCCATCAATGGTCACATATACAAATATAGTCAAATGACATAGATCAATTATGAATACATAGCATGGAAAATTACATGAAATGTAAACCGAACATGTCTATTTCTAATTGGTCCTCTTATACTTTAATGAGATCAAACTTTACTAAATTTAGAGTGTCCATAAATCAAAAGAACATTATTTTTGCAAAAAATAATCTTAAAATACTTTTAATCTGAAGTAACTGAATTTGTGTTTAAAACGAATGAGCATTTTTCAAAATTACAAACTCCCACTAAAACTGAATATCCTTAAATAACATTACACTCACATGAGTAGTGTGCTCATGAAAGACCTATGGTGATAGTTTCTTAATAATCTAGCAATTATGAAGTTATACCAATATACTCTATAGACACACAATAATTCTAAATTTTTGGGTTCTTTTATAAAGGAGACAAAGAGGCTTTTGGGTTTCGGTTGTTTTTAAATTTAAAAAATGGATTTTTTAAATCGGGGCTCGTTATTCAGTTTTTATAGAAGGAAAGAAAGTTTTTTATGGCCACCGGCTAGCGGTGGCCGAGGCAGCGACAGACGGTGGTTTAGTCCACCGATTTCTGAAAACGAAGAGCATTTCAGAGGGTTTCATTTTTTTATTTTGATTTTGGGTTTTGAAACTAAATGAAGCGTATAACCAAATTTTGGCCAGGCTTTTTGAATATATATTTAACGAAACGACACTATTTCGTCCAGCCCATTGACCCGTGCGTTAACCCGAATTTGGGAAGGATTCACGCCTTTCGGTCGAGGGGCAAATTGCTCACTTGGTTCTCCGAGTTTCTTCCCCTATTCAAATCCGCCTTCGTTTAATTCCAGGATTGGTCCCTCCCATTTTATTTAAAAACTGATTTCAACCCCTTTTAAGTTTTGTTTTGTTTTAATTTCTTCCCCTTATTTTTGTTTTTTTCATTTCAGCCCCATACATTATTATTCTATTATGCCCTATTACGTTTTATTTATTTATTTATTATATTATATATAGGTTACGTGGTGTATAATATATATATATATATCCTATACTATAATTTATGTTATATATCATTTATTATGTTATAATATAATTTATGTTATATATCATGTATTATGTATATTATTATGTTATATATTATACTCTCTTCTACTAGGCGTATTATATATATATACGTGATTCCATTTACATCTTATATTATATATAGCATATATTATATTTAGATTATATGGTACTTTATCTTATATATATATATTTATACGTCACGTATTATGTAATATATTATATGTTATACGTGTTCCGATACGGTTTTTAGCTACTGGAATTTGTTTTTGCAAAGCGTACCGATACAGCTTAGCACATTCGATACGACCTTCATCTGGGTAAACATTTTAAGCACAGTGTTTCGATACGGCTCACAACCGTTTCGATACGGTTTGAAATCTGGGTTTAAGAAATTTGTACTCGTACCGATACGGTACACTATGTTTCGATACAGTTTGAAATCTGGATTTAAGAAATTTCAAAACGTACCGATACGGTTAACCCCGTACCGATAAGGTTTGTCAAGATCTTCAAAGATCCTTGCATTAAATTTTTCGATCGTTGCTTGTCAGTTATTGGAATCCTCAAACTTTAAATTTCGGTTAACACGTACCGATACGCCCCTATGCGTATCGATACACTTTTTCATCCAAGATTCTATTGAGCTAAATTCGTACCGATACAGCCTTGCTTTTCGATATGCCACCTATTTTACACTATGATCGTTTCGATACGGCATCCCGCGTATCGATACGACTTGTACAACGGCTATATTTTTGTTGTAACAGGTATCGATACGGGTCTTCGTGTTCCGATACGGTTGTTCAACAGACTGCATTTATTGCGGGAAAGATGGTCCCCAATGGCTCTATTGATGACTTCAACCACCCAAACGGCTAGAATTCAATAAGGGGGTATAAACACAAGTCTCCAATGCTACATCAACAACTAATGAACCTAGATTGAACAACATTCAAGTACTCAAGCAAAAATCTAACCCTTGTGCGCATAAAGTCAAATCCTTGTACCCAACTTGTGTTCTTCATTGTATTCTTTTATTTCAAGTTTGGGGTTGAGTGTTCTTGTAATTTTGGGCAAATATTTACCTTGTGAGGTCATTTTCTTTTTGCTATTTTCTTTCTTGTAAAAGAGTGATATTTGATCAAGCTTTGGGTAGAAAGATTTGATCGGTTGTAATGGTTGCCTCCTTAGCCTAGAAAAAAGGGAAGAATTTCATAGTGAAATTGGTTGAAAATCCTTAGTAGGAAGCTAAGGTAGTGGATGTAGAGCTTGTTAGAAGCTTGAACCACTATAAATCATTGTGTCCCATTGTCTATCTTTTCGATTTGCTTCCATATTTTTTTAAATAGTCAATTCACTCCCTCTTGACCAACATATAAATTGATTGATCATCCTAACAACATCTCTGACTCGTATTCAGTACGGGAAATGGGTGTTACATTTAGTGGTATCAGAGCAAAAATTTAGCCGATTCTGGATATTGAACAAAGTTTAATATGAATTTGTTAGTAAATACATGCCCTAGGATATCATATTACTGATGTGCTGATTGTATAACTTGATGCTGCTCCTCATTAGTATAAGATGGAATGAGACTAGAATAAGAAAAGTAAAACGATAATGATTTTCTTCAATTGACGAATCTTGGAGGTCAAGGAATGACCCATAGCGGATATGATATAGTGAAATAAGCATGGAAGTTAACTCTTGGTAATGATTGAAGTTATGATGAAAATAACTCAATAGTATCCATTATAAGATGTATGTACTATCAGTACATATAAGGGGAGAATTGAAAAGTTAAGTAGTGATACTACTGAGATGGTTAGAATATAAGCTAAGAAAGAATTTATGTATTAAGAGATTATATTTGAAGCTATGAGAAGGAATCACAAGATTGAAAAAGTCACTTGAGAAATTGAAAGAAATTGATGGAGCAATATCTGCAAATGTTTGAAACTGGTACGTGTTGAAAATTCGAGGATGAATTTTCTTAAAGGGGGAGAATTGTAATATCCCAAAATTTTGGCTAGTGACCAAAATGTAAAATTTGAAAGTTTTGGGGTTAAAGTATAGACTTTGAAAAAGTTTGGGGACTAAAGTGTAAATTTCTACAATAAGTAATTTTATTCAGTATAAGAGAGAATCGTATCGAAATAAGTTCCTTGATATCGGTTTTAAGAGTTAAGATGCAGTAAAAGGTATCAAATTCGGATCGAATAAAATTATTAAGCGTGCTTAGGCCATGGAAATATTAGGATGGGTGACCTTCGGGAAGGTCCCATAAAAGTGTTTCTGAACGATATTTTGGACTCAATAAGAGTAGAGAACATTCGTATGGATTATCGATAAAAGAATTCTAAGAGAAATTTTATTCTATGAAGATTTTCGATAAGTATCAGAAAAATAAACTAAGTTAAGAAAAGTCAATCTAAGTCCTTGAAAAAGGAAGTTTTTATGGGATAATAGATTTCATTTCTCGAATATGGAAATATAAAATTTTCAGATAAATCCAATAGCTTGGAAAAGGTAAAATCACAATATAAGTATTTTATGAATATCGGGAAATCGGATCAAACTGAAATTTCAGAGGCTGGTCCAAAAGCCATGAAAAAGTCATAAAATACTATTTTATGAATATTTTATTATAGTTGGTTGGATTCCAACTGGACTTAGTTAAATTTTTACAAGAATGGAAAACTAGTTGGAGGGCAAATTGGTCATTTGGCCCTAATGGCAATTTTGAAATATTTAAAAAGTTATAAGGGCAATTTTGGAAAGAGAAAATGGAAGATTAAATCTTGGCCCTTGATTGATGATAAAATCAATCTCAACCATTGGATAAAAGGGCAAAATTGTAATTTGACTATTAAATAAATTTAATATTCATTTAATAGTTATATGTGTAAAATAATGGTGAAAAGATGAACAAAAATCTAGCCAAAAATGTGAGAGCTAGGGAGAGAAAGAGAATTTTTCCAAGCTCGATTGAAGCCCCGAAACTCAGTTTTCAGGTAATCTCTTCAACTGCAAAGTTGTTCTACTCTTCAAGCTCTATCTTTTGATGTCAATAATTCATGGAATTCATGCTTTATTGATGAGAATTTACATGAGAAAGAAATTACAGTTTATGGATCAATTGGGGCTTTTGAGATTTTATGATTCCATGATTGAATTCAAGTTGAAATCAAGTTAGTATGATGTTAAAATCATGATATTGAGTTGGGATTTAAGTTCTACATGTTTTGATTATTATGAAGATGATTAGGGTTTATGGATTCAAGTTTAATTTAGGGTTTGTGATGTTGAATTAATGATTTAGTAAGCTTGATTTGTTGTTTGGAAGCAAGACCCTAAGTTAATTTGATAGGAACCAATTCAACAATCTTAAAAGTTAGAGGACCAAATCTGAATTTGTATGGATTTGGTGTGTGTTTATGTTATTAAGGATGTTGGAGATGTGAAATTGATGTTAGAATGCTAAACCGATGTTAAATTGAATTAGTGACCATTTTGACAATTTTTCAAAATTAAGTGACCAATTCGGAAATGAGGTTTTGGATAAGGACTAAATCTAAATTTTAGTTGTAATGATGGAATTAAGGTGGTAATGTTCAATTGAGCACTAATTTGCAAAGTTAAGAAATTTGGATCCTTACCTTTGCATTATTAGTGACCATTTGATAAAGAAAGAAAATTAGAGAGAACTATTGTGAATAATTATTTGATGAAGAAGGTGATAAGTTGGTGTTTAAAGCAAACAATGGGACTAAATTGACAAGTAGAGAAGTAAGGAGAAGTTAATATAAAAGTTGAAGTTAGTTATGGAAGCTGTGTAGAAAACTGGATTTTGACAGTAAGTTTGAAAATTCACCATAAATTCTACAAAAATGGTTAGATGGGGAATTTTATACCGATGTAAAGATTTGTTCGTCTAGTTTCGTTTGCAACAAACGGAAACTGATTTCCAGTTTCGAGTCAAAAGATATAAATTTTTAAGTGACGAAATGTTAGAAAACAGAGCACCAGTCTGTTTCGAATTCCAGCATTGTAATTGACTTTGAAAATTCGCCATAAATCGTACAAGTTAAATTTGGGCTATTAATTTATATGGTTGTAAAGCTTATTGAATCTAGTTTCTTTCAGAACAAATGGAATCAAATTCCAAGTTGTAAATTATTTCATAGAAATATTTCTTTGAAGGTAGTGCAATCTGCCAAAAATGAGAATTGATACATTTTGTATCTAAGGTTAATTAGTAAGCTTGAAAAGGGTTAATGAAGTTCTAAATGGTTATTAAGGACCAAAATGAGTTTTGGACAGTATAAGGAAGGAAAGAGGAATTTGTACATTCGAATATTAGATTTGATAGCATGTTTGAGAAATTGTTAGATTTGAATCTAACAAATGTTGTTTACATCGACGTGATTAATAAAGTTTGGATCCGAATCAAGAGAATGTTCGAAGTACTATGAAAGAAAGGATCGAATAGAGCTTAGTGAGGCAAGCTAATAAATGGCCCAGGTGAGATCATATCATGCTTTCATACTCTATCTATTTATGGTACTGAAAAGCAAAGTAAGATTGCCTACATGATTGTAATATGAATAATGATACATTATCATTATAAGGTAATCCAATTTAAATATGGATTTATTTAATGAAAAGTATGAATTTCCCTAATGTGGTCATAGATAATATGATTAATGTTACGATATATGATGTTATAATTATATGCCCAAATTATATGAATGAGAGAATTGGTACAAATTGAAGTATAGTAGTACTTCAGTACTTTTGTTTACACTTCGATATTTTGATGTTCATTTCCATGTGTGCCAATTCTCTATGTTATAATTTGGGCTATAATATAAATGAATTGATTAATTTAGATTGAAAAGCTAAAAAAGGCAAAAGAAAGAAATTGGTACAAAGAAGAGTTTGAATTGCTCTATTATGTTTGTATATGGCCAAGTTATTATCATATATTGATGATAATATGTATATCATTTATAGAATGATATTGTACAAGTTAATGATAAGTTACAGATGATGAGATATATGCTATATACAAAATGATATATTGAAACGGTAATGATATTGAATTATTGCCCAAGTATATTGTACGGAGTTATAGTATAATGGCATGCCATTGGAGGTCTAGCAGCCTGTGACTACGTGTAGCTACACACTGACCTTCGGATCTATATGATGCCGGCACTTATGTGCCTATATGTTACCGGCATTTTATGTACCTACATGTTTATCGTTACTTCAGTGACTAGTACTCAACGAGTACCAACCTTGCATACTTCAGTTTCTCTCTATATAAAATTCTTGGGCTAAAGGTATAAAGAATTGGTATAAGTAATCTTAATATGATTCAAAAGGGAAATAGGAGATTTATTGATAATAGTGAATTGACTTACCATGCCTAACATATGTATATGAGATGTTGATTTTTACAGGTTATATGACAAAGGAAAAATTTTGATATATGTTAGTACATGTAAGGTAACTTATGTTATTAGGCATGAAAATGGTAAGTTAAACTTTAAAGTTTAACATTAATGGTAAGTAGTGATATGATATTAAAGGAATAAAACAGACATATTCATTAGCTTGTAACATGATATATATATATATATATATATATATATATATATATAAGTTCATGCATTGAGGTATAAATGACATATTATGATATTAGCATATACTCCCTCCGTCCCACAAATAATGTCCCGTATTGACTTTTTAAAAGTCAAATTTTGTAAACTTTGACTATAATTATATTAAATGTTTTAAATAATTAAATTTTATAAAATATATATTTAAAATATACTTGATTAGAGGTTTTTAAAATATATCCTTTCATATTTTTATCAATAATAAATCTTAAATAATCACGAGTCAAAGTTAAAAAAATTTGACCCAAAAAAGTCAATAAGGGACATTATTTATGGGACAGAGGGAGTAGCAAGCTATCACTAATGCAACATAAAAGTTAATGAATTGACATATATCATGCTATATATATGTAGCCGTAAAGTTTAATAAGTTTAAATTATTATTAATTTTGTTTATTGCCCCACTAAGTTTTCAACTTAGCGTGTGTTTGATTCACACGTACGTTAAGGTGGAGTATTAGAAGAGAGTTGAGCATGCCGATCAAGCTTCAATCTGAAAAACATCAGTAAGATATTCTAGCTTATGATAATCTCTTGTGGGCATGTAATTATTTAATTACTAGTAGAGTATGATGCATGAAAATAAACTAAACCATAGAGAATTAATCAGTTTTGATGATGAAACATATATGGACAAAACAAGATAAGGCATTAGTAATGTGACATCTCTGACTCGTATTCAGTACGGGAAATGGGTGTTACATATAGTGGTATCAGAACAAAGGTTTAGCCAATTCTGATTACTAAATCGGGTTTAATATGAATTTGTCAGTAAATACATGCCCCTAGGATATCATAATACTGATGTGTTGATTTTATAACTTGATGCTGCTCCTCATTAGTATAAGATAGAATGAGACTAGAATAAGAAAAGTAAAACGATAATGGATTTTGTCAATTGACGAATCTTGGAGGTCAAGAAATGACCCATAGCGGATATGATACATCGAAATAAACATGAAAGTTAACTCCTGCTAAGGATTGAAGTTATGATGAAACTAACTTAGTTGTCTCTCATTTTAAGATGTCTGTACTGTCAGTACATATAAGGGGCGAATTGGAAAGTTAAGTAGTGATACTACTGCGATGGTTAGAATATAAGCTAAAAAAGAATTGATTTGTTAAGAGATTATATTTGAAGCTCTGAGGAGGAATTACAAGATTGAAAGTCACTTGGGAAATTGAAAGAAATTGAGGGAGCAATATCTGTAAATGTTTGAAACTGGTACGTGTTGAAAATTCAAGGACGAATTTTCTTAAAGGGGGAAGAATTGTAATATCTCAAATTTTTTGCTAGTGACTAAAATGTAAATTTTAAAAGTTTTGGGGTTAAAGTATAAACTTTAGAAAAGTTTGGGGACTAAAGTTTAAATTTCCCCAATAAGTATTTTTATTCAGTATAAGAGAGAATCAGATCGAAATAAGTACCTTGATATCGGTTTTAAAAATTAAGATGCAGTAAAAGGTACCAAATTTGGATCGAATAAGATTGTTAAGCGTGCTCAGGCTAGGGAAATATTAGGATGGGTGACCTCCGGGAATGTCCCATAAAAGTGTTTCTGAATGATATTTTGGACTCAGTAAGAGTAGAGAATATTCGTATGGATTATCGATAAAGGAATTCTAAGAGAAAATTTATTCTATGAAGATTTTCGATAAATGTCGGGAAAATAGATTGAGTTAAGAAAATCCAATCCAAGTCCTTGGAAAATGAAGTTTTTATGGGATAATAGAGTTTATTTCCCGAATATTGAAATATAGAATTTTCAGATAAATCCAATAGCTTGGAAAAGGTAAAATTGCAGTAGAAGTATTTTATGAATATCGGGAAATTGGATCAAACTGGAATTTCAGAGGCTGATCCAAAAGCCATGGAAAGGTCATAAAATAATTTACAAGAATGACAAACTAGTAAATAAAAATTAGTTGGAGGGCAAATTGGTCATTTACCCCAATGGCAATTTTAAAATATTTAAAAAGTTATAAGGGCAATTTTGGAAAGAGGAAATGGAAGATTAAATCTTGGCCCTTGATTGAGGATAGAATCAATCTCAACCACTGGATAAAAGGGCAAAACTATAATTTCACTATTAAATAAATTTAATATTCATTTAATAGTTATATGTGTAAAATAATGGGGAAAAGATGAACAAAAATCCAGCCAAAAATGTGAGAGCTAGGGAAACAAAGAGAAAATTTCTCCAAGCTCGATTCAAGCCCTGAAACTCGGTTGTTAGATAATCTCTTCAACTGCAAAGTTGTTCTACTCTTCAAGCTCTTTTGATGTCAATAATTCATGAAATTCATGCTTGATTGATGAGAATTTACATGATAAAGAAATTAGGGTTTATGGACCAATGGGGGCTTTTGAGATTTTATGATTCCATGATTGAATTCAAGTTGAAATCAAGTTAGTATGATGTTAAAATCATGATATTGAGTTGGGATTTAAGTTCTACATGCTTTTATTGTTATGGAGATGATTAGGCTTTATGGATTCAAGTTTAATTTAGGGTTTGTGATGTTGAATTAATGATTTAGTAAGCTTGATTTGTTGTTTGGAAGCAAGACCCTAAGTTAATTTGATAGGGTCCAATTCGACAATCTTAAAAGTTAGAGGACCAAATCTGAATTTGTATGGATTTGGTGTGTATTTATGTTATTAAGGATGTTGGAGATGTGAAATTGATGTTAAAATGCTAACTCGATGTTAAATTGAATTAGTGACCATTTTGACAATTTGTCAAAGTTAAGTGACCAATTCGGAAATGAGTTTTTGGATAAGGACTAAATATGAATTTTAGTTGTAATGATGGAATTAAGGTGGTAATGTTGAATTGATGACTAATTTGCAAAGTTAAGAAATTTGGATCCTTACCTTTGCATTATTAGTGACCATTCGATGAAGAAGGAAAATTAGAGGGAACTATTGTGAATAATTATTTTATGAAGAAGGTGATAAGTTTGTGGTTTAAAGCAAACAATGGGATTAAATTGACAAGTAGAGAAGTAAGGAGAAGTTAATATAAAAGTTGAAGTTAATTATGTAGCTGTGTAGAAACCTGGATTATGGCAGTAAGTTTGAAAATTCACCATAAATTCTACAAAAATATTTAGATGGTGAATTTTATACCAATGTAAAAATTTGTTCGTCTAGTTTCGTTTCCAACAAACAGAAACTGATTTCGAGTTTCGAGTCAAAAGATATGAATTTTTAAGTGACGAAAGGTTAGAAAACAGAGCACCAGTCTGTTCCAAATTCCAGCATTGTAATTGACTTTGAAAATTTGCCATAAATCATACAAGTTGAATTTGGCTATTAATTTATATGATTTTAAAGCTTATTGAGTCTAGTTTCTTTCAGAACAAACGGAATCGAATTCTGAGTTGTAGATTATTTTATAGAAATATTTCTTTGAAGGTAGTGCAATGTGCCAGAAAATGAGAATTGATACATTTTGTATCTAAGGTTAATTAGTAAGTTTGAAAAGGGTTAATGGAAGTTCTAAATGGTTATTAAGGACCAAAATGATAGTATAAGGAAGGAAAGAGGAATTTGTACATTCGAATGATTAGATTTGATAGCATGTTTGAGAAATTGTTAGATTTGAATCTAACAAATGTTGTTTACATCCATGTGATTAATGATGTTTGGATTCGAATCAAGAGAATGTTCGAAGTACTATGAAAGAAAGGATCGAATAGAGCTTAGTGAGGCAAGCTAATAAATTTTCTAGGTGAGTGCATATTATGCTTTCATACTATATCTATTTATGGTAATGAAAAGCAGAGTAAGATTGCCTACATGATTATAATATGAATAATGATACATTATCATTATAAGGTAATCCAATTTGAATATGGATTTATTTAATAAAGTTTGAATTTCCCTAATGTGGTCATAGATAATATGATTAATGGTACGATATATGATGTTATAATTATATGCCCAAATTATATGAATGAGAGAATTGGTACAAATAGCAGTATAGTAGTACTTCAGTACTTTTGTTTACACTTCGTTATTTTGATGTTCATTGTCATGTGTGCCAATTCTCTATGTTATAAGTTGGGATATAATATAAATTAATTGATTAATTTAGATTGAAAAGCTTAAAAAGGCAAAAGAAAGAAATTGGTACAAAGAAGAGTATGAATTGCTCTATTATGTTTGTATATGGCCAAGTTATTATCATATATTGATGATAATATGTATATCATTTATAGAATGATATTTTACAAGTTAATGATAAGTTACAGATGATGAGATATATGCCATATATAGGATGATAAATTGAAAAGGTAATGATATTGAATTATTGCCCAAGTATATTGTAGAGAGTTACAGTATAGTGGTATGCAATTGGAGGTCTAGCAGTATGGAACTACGTGTAGCTACACACCGACACTTATATGTCTATATGTTACCGGCACTTTATGTGTCTACATGTTTATCGTCACTTCGGTGACTAGTACTCAAGGAGTATCGACCTTGCATACTTCAGTTTCTCTCTATATAAAATTCTTGGGCTAAAGGTATAAAGAATTTTTATAAGTAATATAAATATGATTCAAAAGGGAAACAAGAGATTTATTTAGAATAGTGAATTGACTTACCATGCGTAACATATGTATATGAGATGTTGATTTTTACATGTTACATGACAAAGGAAAATTTTTGATATATGTTAGTACATGTGAGGTAACTTATGTTATTAGGCATGAAAATGGTAAGTAAGTTAAACTTTAAAGTTTAACATTAATGGTAAGTAGTGATATGATATTAAAGGAATGAAACAAGCATATTCATTATCTTGTAACATGATATATATATATATATATATATGTTCATGCATTGAGGTATAAATGACATATTATGATATTAGCATATAGTAAGCCATCACTAATGCAACGTAAAAGTTAATGCATTGGCATATATCATGCCATATATATGTAGCCATAAAGTTTAATAAGTTTAAATTATTATCAATTTTGTTTATTACCTCACTAAGTGAAAACTTAGCGTGCGTTTGATTCACACGTACGTAAAGGTGGAGTATTCAAAAAGAGGAGTTGAGCATGCTGATCAAGCTTCAATCTGCAAAACATCAGTAAGATATTCTAGCTTATGATAATCTCTAGTAGGCATGTAATTATTTAATTACTAGTAGAGTATGATGCATGAAAATAAACTAAACCATAGAGAATTAATCAGTTTTGATGATGAAACGTATATGGACAAAACAAGATAAGGCATTAGTAATGTGACATCTCTGACTCGTATTAAGTACGGGGATGGGGTGTTATAGATCATGCCTCTTCGTCAGAGTCGTATCTTGATCCAACCTCCCGATCTTGTCTCGTCGTCGATGGCATAGCAAGATCACCTATATTCAAACATCTCTTTATCTCATTTCTTTTAATTTTACAAGTTTTAAATAAAATAAGCGGATACTCAGTGTGAAGCGAGTTCCTTTTTACTCTTGCAGGTTTTATCTTTCCAAAAGAATGATGAAGTAGACGAATCGATCAGATCTCGACTCTCCGTTGGTGGTGTAGCGGGTCAACAGACGAGTTCTATTTCTTTAGAAGTTAGAAGATGGTTTAGTTAGAGTTGAAAGAAACGTTGGGCCAGAAGGGGTGCTTTAGCTTGACCGAACAAAAATGATTATCTTTAAGTCTTTGCTCTATTATCGTTTCACAACAATGAGCAAAGAGGGGCAGCTGTAATAACCATTTTTATTTGGCTTAGTTCGAATAAAAAAATTTAGTAAACCAAAAAATATCATAGTTCAAAATCCAAAAATAGTCCAAAAATACCCAACAATCCATTTTCATATTTAGTCCAATTACAAATAACCCAAACCTATTTTACATAAGCCCAAACTGCCAAACCATTATGCAATACCCATCTGCCTACCTAAATTAACCCTACCCAAACTGACCCAACTACCCTAACCCGATTTACCCAACTTGGGTAACCTAAACTAGAAACCCTAATTCCCAAACTAAATCCTAGCCTCCCCTCTTTCTAGAACATTCTAGAACCGTGACGCTTTATCTTATATATATATATATATGTCACGTATTATATAATATAATATTATGTAGATTATATCATAATATGATATTTATTATATTTATATTTTATTGTCTATTTAATCTTGTTCGAATCGGCTTTACGGTGACCCGTAACGGGGAAGGATCCGTATTATTATAGCTCGTTTAGTGTAGATTTATCTTTTTCGCGTTTATTTTTGCATTTTACTTTCTCGTATTTACTTTCCGCATTTAATTTTCCACTTTTATTTTCCCGCATTTACTTTATCGCATTTATTTTTCTGCACTTTATTTTACGCTTTTCTATTCGATTTGTTTTTTTTTTGGATTTCCCTTTTGTTCGATCTGGTCCATTTTTTGGACATTTTAATTCCCGCTCTTTAATTTCCATGTTCATTTATTTATTCGTATTCATTTTCCACATTTATCTTCTTGTTCTTTTTATTTGCAATTTCGTGTCATTCTTTAACTTGCCATCCATTTCAAACTTAATGTATTTAATCACACATTGTTAATTAATCAACCTTAGTTCCTAAAAAGGAGGTATTGTTAATTCCGATATTTGTGTCGTAACAGTCATGGCTCATTGGATGTTGACCAAATATTCAAATTAATTATCACCGCCTAAAGGTAAACTTTAATTTGAAATAAAATTTTGATAACTCATAACATCATTTTTAACTGTTTGCATCATGCATAAAGGTGACGTACTCGATTCGAACTATAAATTAATACAGCAGTCAGGCTTATTCGATGTCGGTTTAATCTATAGTATGATGTACAGTCAGCCTTATTAATTAAACGGATAATTAATTCGAACCCACTAAATTGATTAAGCCCATTGAATTAAAGTTTATATTCGACCAAGAACAGATTAATTAAATCCAATTTCGAATTTCAACAATTTCCATCGATTAAAAGCAACGTCTGTTTTGGTATCAATTTTTGGGCGTGATGGGGGTGCTAATCCTTCCCCACACGTAACCAACTCTCGAACCCATTTTAAAAGAACCTCTGGTTTTGTGGTGCCCTTCCTACCTTAGTGGTCGGTGGCGACTCCAACTTTTCATTTTTAAAACAAAAAAACAACTTTTTAAAACTAAATTCCCCACTTTTTCCAAAATTTTTCAAAATACCCAAAAATTCAAATTTTCACCACTTTCACAAATTTCAAAAATTTTCAAAAACAACAAAAGCATTTCAAAACACAAAAACTCACAAAAGACCTTTTCCTTTTTAGTGATTTAGAAGGGTCGCTACAATATGACATCAATCCACTTTTGAGAGTTAGAACTTTTTTGGCCTGATGAGAAAATGATTGAGTCATTTTTGATCATTTCATTGTTATCCTTATTTTCTTAAAGAAATACAATATAATAATCTGGAATAGTATTTCTCATTTCTTTCGCGGACATCTTTAATAACACTTGTTTTGAAGGTTGTTGAGTTTGTTCTTCTGAAACAATTACCTTATCTTAAATAGAAGTTGTTCAGAATTATCTTTTTGAGGTTCTAGATTCACTTCTTAATCAATGATAGGTGTGAAAACCTAAACATCGTCAAAAGTGATAGTAGGATTCATTTTACCATATGGCCGTACTGGTATACTCGTATCAATACATCAAGGTATCATACTGGTACGCCATGCATAATCATAGTTCCAGCAACCCTTTTTCGTAACGATACGGTCGACCGTACTGGTACGCATTGTACCATATGGTCAACTTTACAGCTCAAATCTTGATCAAAACCTATCCAATGCATGTTCAATACATATCAAACTTATACTCCATACTTCTAACATGTTAACCTAGCTACATGTCATATTCATGAGTGAATTAACACATGTGTGATTCATCTAGCCATAAGAGTTCCAAAGTGGTCATATTAGGATTCAAGTATGCCTTTTTCACATCTATTTTAAGGCTTATGCATCAAATAGCATATCACACGCATAATTTACATATTAAAATATACTTAAACATACTTGATCCATATGCCACCATACTAGGATTTAGGGTAAGCTTAAATATATTACACAAAAACTTGTCAAAGTGACTTGCAACCTTCCTTACATGATCGATCTTTAGAGCACTTAAGTACCTAAAAATGCATGAAATGAACATGTTAGGCTTATATAGCCTAGTGGGGTAGTTGACAACATAGCAATATTCAATGTTTTGTATGCATTCATGAATTATATACATATATATATATATATATATAACCCAAGAGTACATGCTTGTTCATTGTATATAACATGGTTACATTTGAACATGCTTGCTTGATTCATGTATTGTAACATAATCATATGAATTCATGCTTGCATAATTCATGTATAAATTATTTGATTTCTCAATCTGCCTTGGATCGTAGTAACTAGTGGATACACGAATTCTCAACTGACCTCGCCAAGTCCATAAATGGTCAATCCCTCCGCCTCGCCAAGGACCAAAACACACATCCCTCCTCCTCACCACATAAGGGTCGTAACCCAAGGATCCTAATCCACCCGTACATGAGCTCAATGAATTCTATGGCATGTCAATTGTATCCAAAGTACACTTGTATCCAAGGGCATTCATAATATCATATTTTTCATGATTCTTGAAAATGTCATGTAATACATTAGAGCCTTAGCTCTCTTGTAACTTGCTTGTTAACTTGCATAGCATATTTCATGATTCATGGATAATTCATAATTCATGTTCTTCGTCATATAACATAATATCATGCATTTTCATTCATGTCAAGTATCAAATCAAACACGTACCATGTATATAAGCATACCCTTGGCAAGTTCCTTGACTTTGATCTATATGAGCCTTGACATTTCCATGTTGTAAAATTATATAAATATGTAAATACAATCGGATGACACCAAGCCATACCCAAGACATGAAATATACTCATTGGATAATCTGAAGCTATTTTGACTCCCGGATGATAATTCCTTGGTTAGGGGCTTGAACTTGCTTGAAGGGCTTGATGATTCTTCACCACCAATGGATTGCTCTAGCATGGTAAGAACATGGATTCATCAAAATTGACAGGACTTCCATAGTTTCAGGCTTATAACAATATCCATAGCTAATTGTAGATACAAAAAACACATAATATTATCTAGTGAGTCATAACTTGAAATCCATGAAAATCCCTAAATTCCCCCAACTTGATTTCATCATTTAGACACCTAATTGGCCTTGAATTCATATACTAAATTCATGGGCTTACCTTGGCAAATAGAATGATCAAGCTTAACTAAAGAAATCAAAGGAAATTCAAGGCTTTGTTCAAGCTTCCATGGAGGTGCTAGCTTAATCAAAGGAGGTGCTTGCTTAGGTAGGAGAAAGGGAGGTGCTTGTTTAAGTTCGCTTCACCCAATGATGAAATGCTCTCATTTTTCTTGTATTTCTTTCCTTTAATTGCCATCTCAATTTGGCAAACCCATGGATGAAGATATCTCTTCATCCATGGCCACGTGTTGGATGATTAATCTCCCTTGGGAATTATTCACATGTTAACCACCCACCCTTATCCTTTTTATTTATGACATATGACTTCCAATTATCATCTTTTAGTCACTTAGGTCACTCAATTAGTCCTTGTTCTATGATTAATCATAATTCGAATCAAATCTTGATAATTCAACTACATGTCTTGGAATTCATAATATCTAATTAGAATCAAAAAAATTTGATCACCGAAATTCAGTTTTCTACTTAGCCGGTTTTAGGGGTGTTACAGTTTTGTCTTTTTTGTGTAGGAACGAATTGTCGAGCCATTACCAAATGGTTGCAAAGGCAAGTCGGACATAAGATCAGATTTTTCAAAAACTTATTACTTATTCGTATCCTTATCACATTGGATAAAGCCTAGATTTAAATCAAGAGCTGTTGCAGATAAAGATGGAGAGATAATCTGATAATACTACATTATAATTTGATTGGTTGTAGAAATATAACATTAAATCTATAATCAACATTTGACATTTGAGTATCAATTTGAAAAATATTTCCATATTCAAGTAAAAAAGAATGCCAAACTTAAGTGCAATTGATATATTAAGCTTAATATTAGATATAAAACAAACATAATGAACAAAATGCAGTATATAAAAATTTTAGGTATGAAAATAGGGAGAAGCGGGTTCTTTCCCCGTCTCGTCAACAAATTTTAAAATTTTGATTCGACCCAAATTTAAAATATTTTATCCTTGGCCCTAGATAATAAAGACATAATATGATCCTAATCGACCCCAAATTTTAAAAAAATACGACTAAACCCAAACCATCCTGAAAGAAATTTGTTAGTACCTACAAATACCCATTGCCACGTGTCAAAACCGCACGACCTGTGATGTTACACAAAGAGTGTCCAAGTGATGATGTACGTAATCGCTGCAGACAATAGCGTGAGCTTCTCAATAAATGACTTGACAATATAAGCGATTGCCCACGATCTATCTGAGTACTCTTTGCAACTTACGATGAACAAGCCAGATCGCAAGCTGTATGGCTCTCAGTGATCATGTGTCGGTGTGCATGATCGCTGTAGATGACAAAAAAACCTAGGACATCATATCATAGCTAGTCTAATCAACACTCCATGATAACCCAGTCATGACACATGTCCGAGTAGAGTATA
This sequence comes from Hibiscus mutabilis, assembly GCA_019671005.1. NCBI lineage: Eukaryota > Viridiplantae > Streptophyta > Magnoliopsida > Malvales > Malvaceae > Hibiscus > Hibiscus mutabilis. The sequence goes on along the minus strand of CM033755.1, from coordinate 5,811,551 downwards.
AAAAGGACATGCAATAGAGAGAGAGGGGAAAGATCTTCTATTCTAGACACCATTGCCAGCTAAAACAATAGCAATATACGAACTCCAATCCAAAATGATCATCTCGACCACCGTTGGGCCACCATCTCTGGTCCCTGTCCATTTTGGCAATCAACAATTGGTGCAGTGAGAGTGGACCTTTCACTCTTTCAGTCCAATTCTCAGGAAGCAACAAAGAATGACCCATAGCAGGAGAAATATAGAGGAATGTATGAAGAAAAGGAAAAGTTGGAAAGAAACGTAAAAAGAAACCCTTCATATTTTTCAGGACATAAGCAACTAGCTAGCTAACGTACAGAGTAGACTAGAAATCATGGAAGAGTATACCCATACCGCCCTAAAGCAACTTAGACGATAGCAAGAATATATCAGAGGACGAATACAACATTTGGTAGGAGAACACAACGAGATAGCTGCAGATAAATTTAGAACCATTGCAACCAAGGTGACTAGGTAAGAGTGCATGTAGCAAAAACCAACTAGGGCGCCATGACAGTAAGTCCCTTAAGAGCTCTAGCTAAAAGCATGCAAAGCTCGGAGCCCATGAACCGCAGTCAGAGTAAGGAAACCTACCATATTGTAGGAGTGGAGGAGAAACGCAAAAAATAAGAAAATAATTACAATATTGTTTAGAAAGGGAAAGCGAGGAACTAAAGTAAAGAAAAAGACCCATTGGCATACGGAAAACCGAACCGAAAAGGGCCACCGCTCAGTTTCAGAACATACCACCCACTAACAGACCCATCATTTTATATCCTACATTGAGCAAAAACCCTAGGAATTTTGAAGCCCCCACCATAGATGAGGCCAAACAAAGCTAGAGAAAAATCTAGAAAAGGTACGAATTTCATAAGGGGCATGGGTACGACATAGATGGATGTATTCATCTGAAGAATGCAATAGAGTTAGCTGTTAGAAGAAGACAATTAGAAGAGTTCATTAAAGACAAAGAAGGTGTACACCCATTAGGAACACGGGGGAAAAGCAAAAGAAATTTGGATGAGGGATGTAGGGAGCCCATGTGGTCACCTTGCTAAAGGAGAAAAAGAAATCCCTGCTAATGAAATTCAATGTTACAAAAATCGATAAGCAGACCAGCCACCTGCAATCTCTTTGGTAGTAGAAATAAGTAGTTACGAATAACGTCTGACACAAACCTCTAAACTATTCAGTCGTCGCGTTTAGTACCAAGGATGCAAGAAACTGATGACTGATCACCAAGCAAAAGGCGCACCAAACAGGCAAAGGTATAACCTAACTCGTCTAATTCAACATGCATTCTGCTTTAACTTATTGTGTATACTTTAATGTAGAATTTCAACTATATATATAAGGGTTATATTGAACATAATCACAAATTTTGTTTTGAAACCTGCATATTTAACATTATATTTAATTACTTTAATTAATAAATACCTTTGTCTACTAATGTGTTTCTGACCATAGTAAAGGGACCAAAAAGATGAAAGGTTCTCTAGCCACTTCCCAAGTAAGTGTGCATAGTAAAGTGACCGAAAAGATGAAAGGTTCACGAGCCACTTCCCAAGTAAGTGTGCATAGTAAAACGACTGAAAAGATGAAAGGTTTGCTAGCCACTTCCCAAGTAAGTGTGCACAGTAAAGCGACAAAAAAAGATGAAAGGTTCGCTAGCCACTTCCCAAGTAAGTGTGCACAGTAAAGCGACCGAAAAGATGAAAGGTTCGCTAGCCACTTCCCAAGTAAGTGTGCATAGTAAATCGACAGAAAATATGAAATGTTCACTAGCCACTTTCCAAGTAAGTATGCACAGCAAAGCGACCGAAAAGATGAAAGGTTCGTTAGCCACTTCCCATGTACGTGTGCATAGTAAAGTGACCGAAAAGATGAAAGGTTCTCTGGACACTATCCAAGTAAGTGTGAATAGTGAAGTGATCGAAAAGATAAAAGGTTTGCCATCCACTTCCCAAGTAATTGTGCACAGCAAAGCGAACGAAAAGTTGAAAGGTTCTCAAGCCACTTCCCAAGTAAGGCCAAACAGAGTGGCGTAAAACAACAACAACAAAACACACGTTTGTAGCAAATCTCTCGTCTATGGAGAACTACTATCCATTCATATATCCAGTTAACTAACGCCTAGCATAATAACTAGCAAGTTATTCTCCCCAGTAAGAAGTCTTGGTAAAAATTATAAAGTCACTCCGCTCCCAAAGTAAGCTAGCACAAAGAAAAATGACTGCCTAAACGTCCGCTGCTTTTAAGAAGTGTGTGTAAAAGAGGCAACATAGGCGGTCGCCACTCCCAAAGTGAGTGCGCATAGTAAAGAAAATGATCCTCTAATTATTTATACGCAAAAAGAGAATAAGGTGTTAGTATCCACCACTACCGGATAAATGTGCAATGAGTAAATACATCTAATATCATTCGCCCCAAGAAAGTGATGTGAAAAGAAATGCCCCGACCAATCCAAGATAGCGATCTCATCTAAAGTAAACAAAACTAGTAGACACGAGACTATAAACCATGCAAATGATCCCCACTCTTAAGCATGAACCCATAAATAACAATACTGCTTCGTATTCCTACAAAACACGACGTACAAAATATGATTCAAATACATGCAAAGTACACAATTCATGTTGCCGCAAATCTTTCCTCTAAAGGAAGATGAGATGTTTACCTCATCATTAATCCCCCCAAGCCACATTCGCCATTAATACAAAGAAACAAACTATCTATCACCTCCAAAAGAGAGCGCAACAAAACAATTAATCAACAAATCACATAATGAATAATATATTAAGAAATATGCGAATAAATATAGCGATCAAAACTATTTCACTCGGGGGAAATAACTCTTTCAACAAGAAGTTGCAAAAATGAATAATACAGTTCGCCTAACATAGTGGCATAAGAAGAAGAAGAAGAAGAAGAAACGAATTATCTTTAAGCCAATAATTATCAAAATAGAGAAAGAAACGATTGCAAAGACACAACACTCCCAAGTCAAGTGAGAAAACACAACATTACTAAACTAAGCAAGCATAAAGGAAAAATAAATCATTTGTTCCAAAACTACAGACCTTGTTCCCAGTTAACGATGTAAAAAAACAAAAAACAATGGGGGCAAGTATCTACATAATTCGTTCCAAGAGAATGGTGAAATTCGTAAATGTGAGTATGCGAATAAGTATAATAATCAAGATTATCACACTCGGGGGCAAGAGTTTAGCCATAAAAAATATGAGAAAAATTAGCAAACAAGTTAGTGAATGAATTAGCAGTGAACTAATAGAATCCAAGTGTTCATACTGTTTCAAATGGAAATGTAAAACAAAGTCCCTTTCATGTTTAGAGATAACAAGTATTACAACTTTAAGCCCTTTAATAGGGACCAAGAAAATTCTTACAGATTTCTTCTAGTAAAATCAAAAACATGTTAGATGCAAATATCATCATAAGGATATTTTGTCACATATTGAAAACTTCCACTTTTATTTTTGTTATTCAACCTTAATATTCATGTGCGCAAACGCTTCAACTTCGATTGGTTCTCATTATAATACCAAACTGAACACATGAAAATGGCAAACTCTTCTTTGTTTTCTGGTTCAGTGAATCAGCCATATGAATGAATCATCTAGTGGAAATTGTTTGTTGTCACGGTGCCCACCGCCACTTACACCACAACTAATAAATGAACAACCAATGCAATGATATATATAGGGAAAACAACCAAAATCGAGCACACATCAACAACTTCAATAATCTACTATGCAATGGTCGTCTCCTGATGTAGTTCCAAACAACAACAAACAATAGTATTTGGAAAATCTTGAGAGCAAGGTTTTCCAAATACTCAACATGTTAGTGTTCATCCCCACGAATAGATAATCATAGCCTTCCGAATACTATTGTCTGACGATACAACTAACCTAATCCACAAAACCAAGAACTCCCCCAGGATCTACAAAACACGATTTTTGCATATCACTCTTCCCCGCAAACATATTTTTTGTTCTTTTTCTAAAAATGGCATAAGCAAAACCGTAAAAAGAAAACCACACAAGAACAAAGTAAACCACTCTTAAAATAGGTTATGAAGATACATGTTAAGTGTCTAAAAGTACTATTTTAGTCACCCTTTTTATTCTTATTATTGCTAGACTTAGGCTCATATTAGTTGCATTATTAGCCATTCATGCATGTTTGCATTGTTTCCTTGGTAGACAAGCTTGATTTCATATTTTGCTTAATTTTTTGGAAAAATATATTGCTTTGGTGTGTTTTTGTATGTGTGCAGAATCACTTGCCAAAGCAAGGCTGGAGCCAGTTGCCAGGGCAATGCATGAAGGAGATGCCGACCTAGTTGCCAGGGCAATGCATGAAGGAGATGCCGACCTAGTTGTCAGGGAAATGAATGAAGGAGATGCCGAGCAAGTTGTCAGGGCAATTTTCGATAAGGGATAAGATGTTATGGTAGTCAAAATTGATGACCAGATAAACCCAAGAAGAAGTGGAGCAAAGTTAAATCCCAAAGGAGTTTGATTTCCATGAAGAGGTTAAAGAGAAATTAAATCCCAAGAAGATAGGAGAAGATCTAGAAGGAATTTAAATATAATAAATAATTATATTCTTTAAAAGTATTTAATTCCAACTTAACTTCCTCCTCAAAAAAGACTTTGACCTAGCCCTATAAATTGAGGACCAAGCCGTCAACTCCAAGGGGGAGGAAGTGAGAGATTTTGACAAGAGAATGAGAGAGAGATTTCGACAAAGGTTTCAACCATTCTTCATCTTTTTCTTCTTTGTTCGATTAGGTTTACATTAGGAATTCTTTGTTTTGTGTTTCTTTGGAACCTATCCATGAACTAAATCTATTTGACTAAGGTTATTGTGTTTTGTGGTTGTGAGAAACAATTGGATTTTGTTTAGGTAATAAGAGTTTGCACTTTCAATTCAAGGTTTACTCATTTTCGGTTATTATTCTTGTTTGCGTGTGAATTGGGAGAGGATCTCGTAACTTCATCTATTTATCTAATATCGGGAGAGTTAGATTCAAGAAACGAATGAGTATGGTCTTTATTCATTCTATTGATGGTGAAGATTAATCCGGCTTAGGAATAAGTTAAGGATTTCAACGGCTAAGAGGAGCGCAAGATTGGTTGTTGTTCACCCTTGATTCACGCAGAGATGTATTATCAAGGCATGCACAAATAGCTAGAGTTTTGACTTAGGGATAAGAAGAAACCATTGAAGAACGCTCCGCCGAACCTTGAAGTTGCTGCCCAGCCGCCCAAACAGTTGCCCAGCCAGTTTCCCAGGCAACCGTCGATTAGTTGCCAAGGCAACCCCGCTGCGCAAGTTGCCACGGCAACTGAGTTGCCCTTGCACTCTTTTACCAAGACAATCCAATCTGCTATCACACCTCAACTCACGATAACCTGGCCTATTCTCTCTCATTTTATTACATCTTCTTTTACTTATTTGCTTTTTAGTTTAGTTGTTAGTTAAACTCCTACAATCTTCTACTTGTGTTCTTTTACTTTTTACAGTGTAAGAGAGTAGATTCTTAAAGTGGGACCAATCCCTGTGGAGACGATATATTTTATACTATAACTTGCGACATGTACACTTGCACAATTGTGGAGCACTTATTATGCGCAACAATACCGTCCCAGCGAAGCCCAATTTATAGTAGACAATAGGAACACCAGGCGACGATATTTCACATATCTATATAGAGGACCACTAATGCGAACAATTAATTCCCAGACCATAAAATCTCGAATAGATAACTAAAATCACGCAACTTTCAAACTTCTAATCAATAACTGAGCAGTTAGGCGCGTGCACCCGTCACCGCCAGTCAGAAACTCCTTCTTTCATCACGACCCGCCTTGAATTGTGTAAATTGCCGCAAAGAGCCAATAAATACCAAGCACGAAAAACTAAACCAATAAGCAACGCACAGTGTTCTGCCTCCTAAAGTAATAGTAATTTGTCTCATCTTAAACAACTACCCACAGTACCAATCCTTTCGACCTATATCAAAGCTCTTCACATACGCCAGTATACAAAAGAACGCATGAATAAATAAAAGAATTTTATTCTTATTAGTTCAAAGGTATTTTTGTTAAAACATAACATTATGGGAACGCTAGCAGCATTGTTGCAGCTTCTCAAGCGGCACAAGCTAGTTCACTATGTCCGCGTAACCAACAATAGAAAAACTTCATCGCAAATAAAACATGAGAAGTTTTTGACAAGACAAATTAGATAACAGGAATAACAGAAATTGCGTATGCCAAATTAGATAATTTTTCACTACATAACTCCACCGACTCGCAGAGATAACTAAAAAGGCACAAGATAACATATTACAAGCTGTGAAAAAATTAAAAGCAATTCTAGATATTTCAAATCATTATAGTCCTTCTTATGATTCAAATCTCAACAAAAAAATTTACTTGGCGAAAGACAATTAAGCAGGGCGTTTCCAAAAAAATAAGAAGAGAAACACTCAACCAAACACAACATAAGGAAATAGCACCTCCATTACTTAACGAATGCGACAATTGAGATTAACCATTGAGAGTAAAAGAGAAGAAGTTTTATTTTTCGTCAAAGCAAAGTTGGATCAGAGAATAAATCCAATAAAGAGGTAAAAGATGATGATGATACCATCTTTAAACAATTACCTTCAACTAGGGTTGTAAATGAGACGAGACAGATCACGAGCTACTCAAGCTCGACTCGGTCAAAATTCGGTCAAAGCTCGACTCGATTGGACTCGACTCGAGCTGGAACTCGGCTCGAATTCTTAACGAGCTGAGCTAAGCTACTTGATACCCGACTCGAAAAGCTCACGAGCTACTCAAAAATATAATATACTAAATTTTTTATTTTTTTATAATTTAAAATCTATATTCTTAAACTTAAAACCCTAAAATATAAACCCTAAACATAAGTCTTAAACCTTAAAATCTAAATTCTAAATTCTAAACCCAACAATCTAAACCTCTAAACCCTAAACTAACACGCAAACCCTAAAATTAACAAGCTTGAGTTTATACAACTTGTGTGTCAAAGTTTTTTCTTGATAGGGCTTTAAATGAGACATGATAGGTGGCGAGATACTCGAATCTGAAACGGTAAAAGATCGGTCAACACTTGACTTGATTGGGCTCGAATCAAGCTCAAACTCAACTCGAGTTCTTAATGAGCCGAGTCGAGCTTAAATTTCTCAGGCTCATTAAAAATTACTCAAGCTCGAACTCGACTCGAAATCTTAATGAGCTGAGTCAAGCTCAGCACTACTCGAGCTCGACTCGGCTCGTTTACACCCCTACCTTCAACCAAACAACTACGTTAGCAACAACCATAAATTTCTTAACAAGATTTACAATAATCATAAATTTTCCCCAATATGGAAGTTAACTTGAATAAACTATCTTGTCTCATACAATGAGGAAAGATAGTTACTCTCAACCCTTCTGGAATTACGACCTACTCGGAAGTTAAACAGGTTTTTTAGGTTCTCTACCATAAGAGCTACCTCAGATAGATAGTTTATCGTAAGAAAATAACATCAAGATGCATTCCCACCCACACAGAAAATAGAAAAATAACTGAGACCACCCAAAAATAAACTTCTTCTTCCATACAAGAAAGCAAAGAAATAAATAGCAATAACAATTACACACCCCTACTACAACCATCCAAAACACTGCTACTATTTTTTCTGTCCGTAGCACTGTAGCGGTCGTTCAAGAAGGATGATACATTCGAACCAAAGGTAGAGAAAGCCATAATTTTTCTATACATAAAGAAAAATGATCAGACCAAATAGTATAGCTAAACACTTATTGGTTTAGGGGAATTATCATTAAATCAAATATTAAAGTTATTAGTAGCGCCCAAATCTCCTAGAAGGTACAGATCAGGTCACTTTACAAGATAGAGCCAACGATAGCAAAATTTCCTGACGAAAGAAGAAAACCAGAAATCTCTACTACATAACCCTACTGACTAACAAACTCAAAAAATACAATAAAAATAGATCGTGATGAACCGCGAAGGAATTGAAAGTGCAAGAAATTAAAACGAAGTAAAGCAAAGTAAAGTTAAGGATCGCATAACATAAAAACCCTATGAAGCTCATTACTCTTATCTTTCCTTAAAATATCACGGGCTAGGGTAATACGAATATGATCCCAAAGAGCCCAACCTAAAGAAGCAAAAGAGTTTGTGGTGACATCAAAATCATCATTCAGCTTTCAAAGAGAAAGTCTTCTTCATACAAAAATATAAGTGTCTTTCATACAAAAAATATATAGAAAATACTATCAATTACATACTCTTACCCAACACATCACTGTCATCTATTACACCCACAACACCACCTCGATTGCCTAGAGAGGAGGAAGAGTTCAGCTCAAAGATAGCAGGACTCACAATGCCTTTATACTTTGCAGCAATTTCTCACAAAAAAGCCCAGAAGGATTCCTCACGTCAAAGTTTGTAGCTACTCCGCAAAGAATATTGAAATCCATATCGCTAACTTTAAACGGACCACACGCCAATTGAAACCCAAGAATGACAATATCTCAGGATTTTTCCATCCCTTCAACCATAATGGTGGAGGTTGTATCTGCAGCTGCTTTAACTTTCTTGGCTACATGAACATTGTGAGTAGCTTCCAACACCATAACCTCATTCCTATGAGATTATTTTAACTCCGTCAATCTCCTTGTAAAACTTGCAAAGCTTTCATCTGTCGCACTCTTTTCTTGCTCCAACTCTTCTTTAAGACCTTGGATCTCAGTCTTGAAACTTTGTTCCATGGTTTCAAGCATCTTATTTTTGATCCTAAGAGCGTGATCAACCTTTCTCTTTTTTACATATTTCCTCTGCATGTTTTCTATGCAACTCCCTCATATGCGCCTATACATATACCTCATCTCTCTCTCGTAGCTCCTCTAAATGAGTAATATAGCCATATATCGTTGAGTGCAGCTTCACATTCGCCTCAAAAAGAGCAGTATAGCTTTCCACCTGTAAAAGCAGCTTTGCATTTTCCTCTGAAGGGTCTTTGCGTTCTTTTCCATATTAAGTTGAACGCAACCCAATTCCTAAAAGAGACCCCAACCTCCTTCAACAACCCTCCTAATACTAGTACAAGGTGGGGAAGCACCAAGGCTATTTGAATACAGCTCCAACAACCTCCTAGAAGCATATTCAGGATGAAACCAATTATTCGTATCTGACAACCCCCTCTAAGGGTAAAATGCACTCTATGAAGCGGAAGGTTTGCTACCTTCACTAGGAGGAATATTAGCGGATAACGGTATTGAGAGAGTCATCGCAGCACCTAAAAAGACGTAACCTCAACAAGTGCAATTACAGAGAGTGTACTTTTAGCAGAACAATGAACGACAATAGAATTTGTAATAGTTACCACTGTAAAATGTAACAATAAACAGATTTATCACAAATCAAATAACACAACTACCAACTAAACATAGCAACACATCACTTAAACACACCTGAAAACACACCAAAGATAGGTACAATAGTAGTCAAGCTAGCACATGCAGTGGTCCCAGTAGCATTAGTTGTAACCAAATAAAAAGAACTACGTGGTTCCAAAAAAGCAAGGGAACATAAGGGTTCAACCCAGGCAAAACCTCAATAACCTTAGCATCAGCATCAAACATTGGCCTTTTTCCCAACACCTTATCCTTGATACCTAAAGAACGCCCCCTCGAGCTATAAGACACTCTCTTTTGCCATCTCTATAACATTCGCTGAGACCTCTAGAAAAGCAACTTCAATACCTAGGGAAGTCTCTAAATAGGGAGGCTTTGGAGGTTAAAGCTAAATGCAAGCTTACTTTCCCACTATTTGCAACCTCTAAAGGCGTCACTTTCATCAACCCTTGCAAAATCAATTCTTTGTTGTTAGATACAAAAGGCAGTATGTTTGACACCGCAACCAAGTCTACTGACTTGTCACCTGCAGCCTGCAAAAAAAATGCTACCTCTACAAATTACAACACACAAGTATATAATCAAAGGTACGTATAAAAGCAGACAAAATTTTATCTCCCCAAAGGACATAAAAGACTTATACTCGTATCTACTCTCTCTTTGTTCTGCGTTTCAAATGCATGTAACTTCTCTTATCCTCTAAAGTAAATAAAATAGGTGAGCTAGAGACTGCTCGTTGTTTCCTCCACTTACCGTGGCCAGAGCTGGATGGGATGACACTGACATAACCCCTCAGAGCAATAGGAGCAACTTTCCCACTAACCCCTCTTGGGGGCATCTTCTTCATGATACATCTAGGGCTGAGTACGAACACCAGTATACTTAGAGAAAAAATTATTTGGTTCATTTTCGTTCCCCAAAAGAATCCTCGCCACTTGTTCATTGTCACCTTTATCGAAAGGCCAAGCCTCTTCACGAATATGCACATACGATAGGGATTTTCTCCTTTAGACCTTATGTTACCTCCTTAAAAGTACTTTTTTTCATGCCTATTTTACAGTATCTTTGCTTATCTTTGAGCATATTTAGCTGCATTTAGTTGTTAATTACATGCATTTGCATAAGGAGTTTAGAATTGGATAATGCCAGTGTGAAGGGTTGCTTGTTGGCAGTATTGCCGGCACGGCAGAGCAGATCAGTATAGTAAGGGAATGATGACAAGGAGGATGTCGAGTAGCTGTTGGCAGTGAAGGACAAAAAATTGTCGAAACACCGGTTGGTAGAAAAGAGGTTTTGATGCCCGGTCGAGTGGACAGTGAACCATTAATGATGTCAGCCCTAGGATTTGAACGGTGGATAAGATAATCATATTCCTTATCCTTGAACATTCAAATTCAAATTCAAGGCTTATCCTAGGTCATCCTTGCATGCCTATTTAAAGAACTCAAGCAAGCACTTGAGGGAACGATGAGAGAGAGCTTCATTGATCACAGTCGGCTGTACCAAGGAGACGTGGTTAGACCAAGCTTGATCGAGAGCCTGGACCAAGAAGGGCTACATCGATAGATCCTCTTCTAGCCCATTCTCTTTGTCGCTTTTATTTTTATTTCTTTTAAATAATGATGTTTTTTAAAAATGATAAAGGTTTTTGGTTTGATATCCTAACCATAAACTAACTTAATAGTTGGTGAGGGATGTTTACATTAAACACTATTTTTATGCTTTGTCTTTAATAATTAAAATGCCTTGGCAATGTTTTCCCTATCTGGCATGTTCTTTAATTTTATAAACTCTGTGCCAAGCGACTGCTGGCATTGATAGCCCATTGCACCTTAAATATCTTAATAGACTTAGGGGGCAACAATTGTTTCCATATACTAAGGCGAGATGCTTCGACAAAAAACGTTCAAGAAGATGAACTTACTTCGGGAGTGAGTCTACCCCATAGTAGTATAGATTGGAACTTGCTCAAATTGAATTATGAAAAACTATACTATAGATATATAGGAGTTTTTACATGGTTAATTTAGGGCTTTTCCATCGAGAGAAGCAATGCCAACTTGAATCTGCTCGACAAACAATGCCAAGAAAGACTTTATTAAAGGATGGCATGGCATGAATAGCGTAAAAACCAGGCATCCCTTGCCAACACTCATCACTCATTTGAAAACTCTCATTGCCAACGCTATTTTCTTTTCTTTTAAACTATTTTCAAAACCAACTTCAAAGTAAACAAGCGAAGCAATTAAACTCTTGGTCAATCCTTGTGAGATTGATAACTCAGCTTACTATTGTATTACTTGTAGACCGTGTATACTTGCACGCAAAAGACTTATTCTTGGCACTGTTTTCAGACATGTCCAACACATTTTCCACCCTTTTGCCAAGCACTCACACTCACACATTTTTCACCTTTTTGCCAAATACTCACGCAAAAGACTTAGTCTTGGCACTTGTATAGCGTGTATGACCAGAAACCGCCTTGTGGTGGAAGATTCGCTATACGATCCAAAAATTGAAATAACCCTGCGAAGGTTAAAGAAAAAGATTCGAGAGATGCTCAACATGGCAATGGAGGAAATGGTGTGTTAAACAATGATCATATTAGAGAACATTCGGCACCAAAACATTGACAATTTGATGTTAGGACTAATTGGTCCTAAGGTAAATACACCCAATTTTGAACTCAAACTGGTAATGATAGAAACGCTTTTGAATGTAGGCCAAGCTGAAATTATTCACTTTTTCCTTGAGAGATAGAGCAAAAACTTGGCTCAATTCTTTGCCACCTGGCTCTGTTAACCCTGAGTCGGTAAATTATGGAGAAAGCCACCATGTGGATGATTGCCCTGCCAACCCTGAGTCGGTAAATTATGTTGGCAATATAAATCATAATTTTAATTCTAACTCAAATACTTATAATGTAGGATGGAGGTAGCACCCAAATTTAGCTTGGGGAAATCAAAGAGGAAACCAATACGATGCCCAACGTCAAAACAATGCCCAGCTAGGTTTCAACAAGAATGCCATGCCGCAAAGGGCACAAAACAATTTTTATGGAGGACAAAGGAACAACCATGGGACTTTTACTGATTACGTGGAAAGGTGTGATGCAACTGTCCAAAGTTTGGCAGCTTCTATACGAAACTTGGAAGTTCAAATTGGGCAGATTACCAATGCACTCAGCAATAGACCCCAAGAAACCTTGCCAAGCGATACAGAAGATGCCCAATAGAAAAATAATGAACAATGCAACATTGTAACTCTTCAGAGTGGTAAACAATGTAAGGCAGAAACATCCGTCGAACAAAAACTTTATTGCCAAAATGAAGAGAAGGGGCCAGTAGAAGAATCAGAAAACAAAAAAGCGGATAGGAGTATTACCAGCCATCAAACTAATGCCAACGAGCAGACTAATGCCAGCGAGCAGACCGATGCCAAACAGTAGTCTGATGCCAGCAAACTGTTGGCAAAGCCAGCAAAACTAGTATATGTTTATCTACCTTCGCCATTTCTACAAATGTTACAGAAGCATAAGTAGGATTAGCAATGTAAGAATTTTGATAAGTGTTCAAAAGTACTATTTTCTTACCCTTTTTACTCATATTATTGTTAGGCTTAGGCTCATATTAGTTGCATAATTAGCCATTCATGCATTAATCCATGTTTCCTTCCATCGTTGAGCTTGATTACATAACTTGATAGTTTTTGTGGGAAAAGATGCTGCTTTGGTGTGTTTTGTGTGTGTGTGCAGGATCACTTGCCAAAGCAAGGCTATAGCTAGTTGCCAGAGCAATGCATGAAGGAGATGCCGAGCTAGTTGCCAGGGCAATGTATGAAGGAGACGCCGAGCCAGTTGCCAGGGCAATTGTCGACAAAGAATAAGGTGATATGGTAGTCGAAATTGATGACTAGACAAGCCCAAGATGATGTAGAGCAAAGCTAAATCCCAAAGGAGTTTGATTTCCATAAAGAGATTAAAGGAGAATTAAATTCCAAGAAGATAGGAGAAGTTCTAGAAGGAATATAATTATAATAAAGAATTATATTCTTTAAAAATAATTTAGTTCCAACTTAACTTCCTCCTCAAAGAATGACTTTGACCTAGCCCTATAAATTAGAGGCCATGCCGTCAACTCCAAGAGGGAGAGAGAGGAGAGAATTTTCGACAAGCATCTAGGGCAATGAGGATTTCGACAAGCTCCATCCTTCATCTTTTTCTTTCTTGTTCAATTAGGTTCATGCTAGGGATTCTTTATCTTGTGTTTCTTTGGAACCTAGCCATGAACTAAATCTATTTGGCTAAGGTTATTGTGTCTTGTGGTTGTGAGAAACTATTGGATTTTGTTTAGGTAATAAGAGTTTGCACTTTTCTATTCAAGGTTTATTCATTCTTGGTTCTTATTATTGTTTGCGAGTGAATTGGGAGAGGATCTCGTAACTTTATCTATTTATCTAATATCGGGAGAGTTAGATTCAAGAAATGAATGAATATGATCTTTATTCAATCTATTGATGGTGAAGATTAATCAGGCTTAGGAATAAGTTAAGGATTTCAACGGCTAAGAGGAGTGCAAGATTGGTTGTTGTTCACCCTTGATTCACGCAGGGATGTATTATCAAGGCATGCACAATTAGCTAGAGTTTCGACTTAGGGATAAGAAGAAACTATTGAAGAACGCTCTACCGAACCTTGAAGGTTGCTGCCCAGACGCCCAAGTAGTTGCCCAACTAGTCACCCAGGCAACCATCGATTAGTTGCCAAGGCAACCCCGTTGTGCAAGTTGCCACGACAACTGAGTTGCCCATGCACTCTTTTACCAAGACAATCCAATCGACTATCACACCTCAACTCATGATAACCTGGCCTATCTCTCTCATTTAATTACATCGCCTTTTACTTATTTGCTTTCTAGATTAGTTATTAGTTAAAACTCATATAATCTTCTACTTGTGTTTTCTTTTACTTTTTACAGTGCAAGAGACTAGATTCTTGAAGTGGCACCAATCCATGTGGAGATGATATCTTTTATACTATAACTTGCAACGTGTATACTTGCACAATTGCGTAGCACTTATTACGCGCAACAAGTTTTTGGCGCCGCTGCCATGGATTGGCAATAGCGACTTTGTTTTTATTTTCTTGCACTTTCTTTTTACTTTTCTTGTTTAAGATTCAAAGGGCTAACAAACTTTGGTTTTGCATTGGTATATGACCAGGGCGAGACCGATTACACCAGAATATCCTTTTGATCCAGAAATAGAACGAACTTTACAAAGACTTAGACAAAGGATAAGAGTAGCAATGGCTAATCAAGACGGCAATATGAATCAAGATGTTCCAGCAGGAGAATGAGTGATTCTTGCACGAAACAGAACTATTCGAGACTATCTTGAAGAAGATCTTGATGGACTTAATCCAGGAGTTGTCGCACCTGAAATTGAAGCTGACCACTTTGAGTTGAAACCGGTAATGTTTAATATGATCAACACAATTGGTCAATTTGGCGGCTCAGCAACTGAAGATACACGACAACATCTTAAATCTTTCCTCGAGATTTGCAACTCGTTCAAAATACATGGAGTCACCCCCGAAGTTTTACGATTAAGATTATTCCTCTATTCACTGAGGAATAGGGCGAAAGCATGGTTAAATAGCATTTTTGCCGGATCAATAGGATCTTGGACCGATCTTTGTCGTGATTTCCTTGCTCGGTTTAATCCTACAAATTTGACTGATAAGCTTTGTAACAACATTACTTCTTTTCGGCAGACAGATGATGAATCCATGTACGAGGCTTGGGAGCGATATAGAGAAATTCTACACAAATGCCCCTACACGGATTCCCGGTGTGGACTCAAGTAACAATGTTTTACAACGCCGTGAATACACCAACAAGGATGATGCTAAATGCTCGGCAAACGGCATACTCCTAGATAAGTCGCCGGAGGAAGCAATGCAAATTCTAAACAGGCTGACCAAAAATAATTATCAATTCCCCTATACTAGAAGAGGAGTTAGACGCCAAGCCACAATACATGAACTAGGATCATCAGATTCAATTCCGGCACAATTGGCCACTTTAACCAAGATGGTCCAGAACATGCAAAAACAAAACAACACACATGAGGTCAAGGTAATGGATTCTTTTTGTGAGTTATGTGGTGATAACCATGATTCTTATGAATGTATGCAGAATCCGGAATCCAGCTTCTATGTGGGGAATTACAATCAAAACAATAATGTGATATCCAATACATACAATCCAGCTTGGAAGAAGCACCCAAATTTTTTATGGAGTAATCCCAACAATGCTCTAAACCAGAACAATCAGAATGTACAAGCATCGGGATTCCAGCAGAATATTCCACGGCAACAGTTGCCACAGCAACAACCGACAACATCTAGTTCTTTGGAAAATTCTCTAAATGCTTTTATGATGAAAACTGAATCTTATATGGCTGAGAATAGTAACTTCATAAAAAGAACTTATGCTTTTATTAACAGGACCGAGATGAGATTGCAAAACCAAGAGGCGACAATCAAATCATTGGAAAATCAAGTCGGACAGTTTGCTCAAAACCTAAATACTAGACCGTAAAGAGGTTTACCTAGCAATATTGAAGTCGCAAGAGGGATGCATGGCCATGTTGCACAATCGTATGCCACATAACCTGAAGGATCCTGAAAGTTTCACAATACCCTGTTCCATTAGAAACCACTATGTCGGGAAAGCATTATGCGACCTTGGGGCTAGCATAAATTTGATGCCTAAATCGGTTTTCCAAAAACTAGGAATCAGGATGGCAAGACCTACAACAATTATGCTACAGCTAGCCGATAGATCCTATGTGCATCCAGAGGGAAAAATCGAAGACATACTGGTAAAAGTTGATAAATTTATTTTTCCCGATGACTTTATTGTTTTGGATTGTGAAGCAGATGGGCATGCACCTATCATTCTCGGGAGACCATTCCTAGCAACATGGAGAACCTTGATCGATGTTGAAAAAGGAGAACTCACAATAAGGGTGAATGACCAGCAAGTTAAACTAAATGTGTTCCAAACACAAAGGCATGCCGATGATCCAGAAGAATGCCAACTTCTTCATGCCATGGCAGAGTTTAACTTCGACAAGGAATTTAGTTACCTCGGCAACTACATTGCCGGTTAAGAGGAACCTGAGGAGTATGAAGAACCGGTCGATGAGGAACAACAAGAAAAGGCAAATTGGCTAGTCAATCGACCAGGTACATACTTTGAACCACTGGTTTACTCAGGTAAGGAAGGTAAGCTCGAAAAGCCCTCTATTGAATAAACCACCGATTCTTGAGTTGAAACAGTTGCCAGAGCAACTAAAATATGCATACTTAGGAACCGATAATACATTGCCTGTAATTATTTCTTCTAAGTTACAGCCTGAGCAGGAAAAGAAGCTGATCAAAATGTTGAAGCTACACAAAAAGGCAATAGGATGGACAATTGCCGACTTGAAGGGAATTAGCCCGGCAGTGTGCATGCATAAGATTTTGTTGGAAGATTATCACAAACCTTCAATTGAGGCCCAAAGGAGACTGAATCATGACATGAAATGGGTTGTAATGAAAGAAATTATCAAGTGGCTTGACGCCGACATTATATACCCTATCTCTGATAGTACATGGGTAAGTCCGGTACAATGTGTACCGAGAAAGTGAGTTATAATGGTGGTAAGTAATGAAAACAATGAACTCATTCCAACCAGGACTGTGACCGGTTGGAGGGTTTGTATGGATTATCGAAAGCTAAACAAAGCCACTAGGAAAGATCACTTCCCATTACCCTTTATTGATCAAATGCTTGACCGTCTTATAAGTAAACCCTTTTTATTGTTTTCTTGATGGTTATTCAGGTTACAATCAAATTGCCATAGCACCAGAAGATCATGAAAAGACAACCTTCACATGCCCATACGGTACTTATGCTTTTTGAAGGATGCCGTTCGGATTGTGTAACGCCCTGACAACCTTCCAAAGATGCATGATGCATTCTTTTCAGACATGGTCGAAGTCTTCCTTGAGATCTTCATGGATGATTTTTCTATTTTTGGTAATGACTTCGACAGTTTTCTCGGCAATTTAGAGAAGGTGTTGGCAAGATGTGAAGAAACTGATTTAGGCCTCAATTGGGAGAAGTGCCATTTTATGGTAGATGAAGGAATAGTGCTCGGCCACAAGATTTCATCCAAGGGAATTGAAGTAGACAAAGCCAAGGTGGACGTGATCGAGATATTACCCCCACCAAGTTTGGTTAAAAGAATTCGAAGCTTTCTTGGACATGCAGGTTTTTATAGGAGGTTCATTCATAATTTTTCTAAAATCACTAAACCCTTGTGTAATTTTCTTGAACAGGATAAAGTCTTCGATTTTGATGATTCTTGCACCCAAGCATTCGAAACCCTAAGGGAAAAGCTTGCCCCGGCACCCATTATCGTTCCACCAGATTGGACGTTACCTTTTAAGCTCATGTGTGATGTAAGTGATTTTGCGGTAGGAGCAGTCCTAGGCCAACGCACAGGTAAGACCTTCCATGTGATATACTATGCTAGTAAAACTCTTAATAGTGCTCAAGTGAATTACACAACAACGGAGAAGGAGTTACAAGCTGTAGTTTTCGCATTTGACAAGTTCCAATCCTATTTGATTGGTACAAAGGTAATTGTTCATATGGACCTTTCGGCAATCAAATATCTATTTGCTAAAAAGGATGCCAAACCTCGTTTGATTCGTTGGATATTACTTTTACAAGAATTTGATATTGAAATTAAGGACAGGAAAGGAACAGAAAATCAAGTGGTCGATCACTTATCACGTTTAGAACGCAATAGGGAGGAGAACGCGGATCTAGAGATATGCGATGCAATCTCGGATGAACAACTTTTAGTTGCCTCGGCAACCATTGACGCGCATGCCTCGGTAACCCTCGAAGCCTAGGTAACACTCGATGCCGCAGCAGCCTTTAACGCGCAAGCCTCGGCAATTTTGGGAGCAGTCGCCACGGCAGCACATGCCTCGACAATACCCTGGTACGGGGATTTAGTTAATTTCCTTGTTTGTGGTATTTTACCTTATGGCCTTACTCACCATGGAAAGAAGCAGTTCCGCCATGATGCTAAGCATTACTTTTGGGACGAGCCTCTTTTGTTTAAACAATGTGCAGATCAGGTTATACGCCGATGTGTCCCTGAAGAAGAGCAACAGAATATACTTCGGCAATGCTATTCTTCACCCTATGGAGGACATTTTGAAGGAACTTGTACCACGGCCAAAGTTTTGCAATCCTGGTTGTATTGGCCAACATTGTACAAAGATGCCCAAAACTTTTACAAGCAATGTGATCGTTGCCAGAGGATGGGCAATATCTCTAGACGACATGAGATGCCGCTCTAGAACATCATCGAGGTGGAATTGTTCAATGTATGAGGGATCGATTTTATGGGACCTTTCCCATCTTCATTCGGCAACCTCTACATTCTACTTTGCCTTCAACTACGTGTCTAAATGGGTTGAGGCAGCTGCAGTTCCCAACAACGATTCCAAGATCGTGCAACGATTCTTGAAGAAAAACATATTTACACGGTTTGGGATGCCGAAAGCAATTATCAGTGACAAAGGCAAGCATTTTGACAACAGACTTATTGCCAAGATGTTGCAACGCTTCGGCATATCACACAAGATCGCCACGGCATATCACCCACAAACCAACGGGCAAGCAGAAATTTCCAACCGAGAATTAAAGGGTATACTCGAGAAAGTTGTAAATCCCTCTAGGAAGGATTGGTCATTAAGACTAGATGACGCACTTTGGGCATATCGCGCTGCATTCAAAACACCCTTAGGTATGTCCCCCTTCCGACTTGTCTATGGCAAAACATGCCATCTACCGGTGGAAATCAAACACAAGGCATATTGGGGAATCAAGACCGTGAATATGGATTGGGAAAGTGTCGGACAAAAGCGTTTGTTGGACCTCAATGAGATAGAAAAATTTTGTGCACTCGCCTATAACAATGCACGAATCTACAAGGAGAAAACAAAGCAATGGCATGACAAGAAACTATTACCGCGACAATTCATGCCAGGGCAACTAGTTCTTTTATTCAATTCTCGGCTAAAACTTTTCCCGAGAAAACTGAAATCAAGATGGTCGGGACCATTCGAAGTTGTCAAACCATTCTCCCATGGTGTCGTGATAATCAAGTCCATCACTGACAAACATGAATTCAAAGTTAATGGACAAAGATTAAAGCACTACAATGGTGCCCATGTGGAACGTAACAAAGAAGTGGTCACCTTAGGAGATGCATGAGCATGCTCTCCTTTCAATATTTTATTTTTATTTTTATTTTATTTTTCTTTTTATTTTATTTTTAATTTTGTCAAACTATTTATTTTTTTTATTTTTTTATTACTTTCTATTATTTGCTTTTTTTAGGATAGATTTATTTTCTTTTGTTTTATCTTTCTTTAAGTTTAAGAATACCTTTACACATTTTATTTATTTTCTTTTATTAGTTTATCTTTAATTTTAATCCTTATTTGATTTGTCTTTGAATTGTAGGAAAAGAGTTCAAGATAAAGAGGAATTTTGATCCAAGAAGGAAAACATCTTCAACAAGGAAATTAATGGGCTGAATCTAAGGCTTATATAAAGCCTCCAACTTACCCTAATTAAACCCCCCTTGCCGTCACCCTTCCCCTAAACTGAAACCCTCTTTTTCATCTTTCCAAAAATTAATCCCACCCACCATATTTACTACCTATCTTTTCTATAAAACCCATCACCCTTAACCTATTCCTACTTTTCATCTTGCAACTTTTTAGTTTCTTTTATTTGTTTTTACAAAACTCACAACCAAGATCATCTATGGCATCCAAAATTAAATTTTTAGTTCATCCAAGTTCCTCCAAAGAACCAAGATACAAGAAGTTTGCTACACCGGTGGTTCAAGAAAGATTTCACTCCAAGTTCGAAAGCCGGAAGATTTACGAAGAACAAGGATTTGAATACTCCAACTCTCATCAATATTTCGGCCTTGAACCATTCATCTTCGAGAGGATTGCACATCAAAAGTGGCAAATCTTTTGCCATCAATCGGAACCGGGTAACATCTCATGGGTAAGAGAATTCTATGCTCACTCACCTAACCCGGATAATCCTTATGTTTTTGTTCGTGACAAGGCCATACTCATAAGCCCCGAAAACGTCAACACTTTTTACGGGATCTACATTGAGAATGACGAGCATCAAGGCTTTGTTGATCAAATCACACCCAAGCAACTCGACAAGGAAATGCATGTTCCAAGTGAGTCAACCGATGAAAAGGCCCTACCAAAGTCCGGTTGGAATCAAGCACAAATCCGAAAGCTAATGGGAGAGGCACCGGAAAAATCCTCAAGCCCTTCAATTGCCGCAGCAACTCCTGCTGCCCCGGCAATCCCTAATGCCCAAGCACCTAACGCCCGGGCAACTTGGCCATCAACCCCGGGACACTTTGAAGCACTCTTGCAACCATTGGCGAGCCACCTAAGGAAAATTGAAGACCGAAAACTAATGTTCATGCGGTACATGAAGAAGCACAACAATGCCATCACCCAATTCATCCTACAAAAGTACCCGGACAATCGCGTGTCGTTCCCAATCTTTCCTGCCGAGATCCTTGCCCCGGCAACCAATGAAGCAGTCGCCACGGCAACCGCAACAGATGATGCCGCGGCAACCTACATCGTGCCTGCACAAGCAGATGCCACGGAAACCAACCCTAAAGATGCCACGGCAACCAAAGCTAAAGACATCCTGCAACCACTGCAAAAGCCAAATGTAAAACACCTATGCCCGAATCAACTCCTACGGAATCATTGTCCGATTTTTTAGATTCGGACGAGTCCTCCATTGCACCAACAAAGACCACACCAATTGAATCCTCCAAGCGAAAAGCCAATGACATTGATGAAGAGGACGATGAGGACAACCCCGTACGAGGATCGATTCCACCACCGGCAACAAGGAAACAACCATCGCATTCAAGCAAGAGAATCAAGACACCGACCAAAAGGAAACTAATCATCCGCGACGACGAACTCTATGAGTAAGTCCTCATTTGCATTTTATTTTTCATTATTTTTATTTAATACATGCATTGAGGATAATGCCTCACTCGAGTTTGGAGGGATTATTATTAGTAGTTACCATGTTTAGTTACATTCATCTTAAGTATTACATTTAGGATACATAAATTGCTTGCCATACCTTTAGTTGGAATAAGAATTGCCTACATTTGATGAATATCTGATGATGACTTTGCCAATGCACTTAATTGATAGAATTTTTATTCTAGGATAACCATGGAAAAACTTAGAATTTTACTATGATGCTAAATTTGATAAAACATTGTTGTGGTTTGATTGATTTAAGGAATTCTAGTGAACTTAGGTTGATAATTAAACAAATTGGGGATTAGAATAAAAATTGGATGAATGCTAGAGGTGCCCGAAATTGGCTCTAGCATGTGTTAAAAAAATTGATTGCTAGAGGTGCCCGAAACCAACACTAGTATGTGCTAAAAAAATTGATCGCTAGAGGTGCCCGAAACCAGCTGTAGTATGTGCTAAAACGCTAGAGGTGCCCAAAACTGGCTCTAGTTAAAACATGTTAAAAATAACCCAATGAAGTAATTTGAAAACCTCTTGTTTGCATAGAATCCGAAAAATCAACTTGCACACAACTCCGCACACACTCACAAGCATTATAGTTTGATTCCGAGTAACTCCTAAGTTTTCCAAAAAATGAAAAGCCAATCATACTTTGTGCCCCAGTTCGGAGAATTGAAATCAAGTTCAAAGCTAAGTTTGTGAAAATTGAAGTCTTGACGGATAATTATTAGTTTGCATTGCATGAGGACAAGCAATAGTTCGAGTTTAGGGTGTGATAAGTGTTTAAAAGTACTATTTTTCTTACCCTTTTTACTTATATTATTGTTAGACTTAGGCTCATATTAGTTGCATAATTAGCCATTCATGCATTAATCCATGTTTCCTTCCATCGTTGAGCTTGATTACATAACTTGGTAGTTTTTATGGGAAAAGATGCTGCTTTGGTGTGTTTTGTGTGTATGTGCAGGATCACTTGCCAAAGCAAGGCTCGAGCTAGTTGTCAGGGCAATGCATGAAGGAGATGCCGAGCTAGTTGCCAGGGTAATGTATGAAGGAGACGTCGGGCCAGTTGCCAGGGCAATTGTCGACAAAGAATAAGGTGATATGGTAGTTGAAATTGATGACTAGACAAGCCCAAGATGACGTGGAGCAAAGCTAAATACCAAAGGATTTTGATTTCCATGAAGAGATTAAAGAAGAATTAAATTCCAAGAAGATAGGAGAAGTTCTAGAAGGAATATAATTATAATAAAGAATTATATTCTTTAAAGATAATTTAATTCCAACTTAACTTCCTCCTCAAAGAAGGACTTTGACCTAGCCCTATAAATTAGAGGCCATGCCGTCAACTCCAAGAGGGAGAGAGAGGAGAGAATTTTCGACAAGCATCTAGGGCAATGAGGATTTCGACAAGCTCCATCCTTCATCTTTTTCTTTCTTGTTCAATTAGGTTCATTCTAGGGATTCTTTATCTTGTGTTTCTTTGGAACCTAGCCATGAACTAAATCTATTTGGCTAAAGTTATTGTGTCTTGTGGTTGTGAGAAACTATTGGATTTTGTTTAGGTAATAAGATTTTGCACTTTTCTATTCAAGGTTTATTCATTCTTGGTTCTTATTCTTGTTTGCGAGTGAATTAGGAGAGGATCTCGTAACTTCATCTATTTATCTAATATCGGGAAAGTTAGATTCAAGAAATGAATGAATATGATCTTTATCCAATCTATTGATGGTGAAGATTAATCCGGCTTAGGAATAAGTTAAGGATTTCAACGGCTAAGAGGAGCGCAAGATTGGTTGTTGTTCACCCTTGATTCACGCAGGGATGTATTATCAAGGCATGTACAAGTAGCTAGAGTTTCGACTTAGGGATAAGAAGAAACCATTGAAGAACGCTCTACCGAACCTTGAAGGTTGCTGCCCAGATGCCCAACTAGTCGCCCAGGCAACCATCCATTAGTTGCCAAGGCAACCCCATTGTGCAAGTTGCCACTGCAACTGATTTTCCCGTGCACTCTTTTACCAAGACGATCCAATCGGCTATCACACCTCAACTCACGATAACCTGGCCTATCTCTCTCATTTAATTACATCACCTTTTACTTATTTGCTTTCTAGATTAGTTATTAGTTAAAACTCCTATAATATTCTACT
The DNA here is from genome assembly GCA_019671005.1 of Hibiscus mutabilis. Lineage (NCBI taxonomy): Eukaryota > Viridiplantae > Streptophyta > Magnoliopsida > Malvales > Malvaceae > Hibiscus > Hibiscus mutabilis. Next base: position 5,787,699 of record CM033755.1, on the reverse strand, counting down.
TGTGTTTTCTTTTACTTTTTACAGTGCAAGAGACTAGATTCTTGAAGTGGCACCAATCCCTGTAGAGACGATATCTTTTATACTATAACTTGCAACGTGTATACTTGCACAATTGCGTAGCACTTATTACGAGCAACACATTTCTTGAAAGTGCTTCAATTGTCAATCAATCTCCCATTAGTGGAAGCACTCGAGCAAATGCCCAATTACGTTAAATTCATGAAGGACGTCCTGTCCAAGAATAGAAAATTGGGTGATTTTTAGACTGTAGCTCTCATCGAATGATGCAGTGCTAGGATACTCAATCGGTTGCCACTGAAATTGAAAGATCCAGAAAGTTTTACTTTTTGTGCACTATTGGCAACAGATTCATGGGCATGGTACTGTATGACTTAGGAGCTAGTCATTGAAATTGAAACATCCAAGAAGTTTTACAATAGTCTGATGCCAGAAAATCGTTGGCAAAGCCAGCAAAACCAGTATATGTTTATCCTCCTCTGCCATTTCCACAAAGGTTACAAAAGCATAAGCAGATTCAGCAATTTAAGCATTTCTTGGGAGTGCTTAAGCAATTGCAAATCAATCTCTCATTAGTGGAAGCACTCGAGCAGATGCCCAATTACGTTAAATTCATGAAGGACGTCATGTCCAAGAAAAAAATGGGTGATTTTAAGACTGTAGCTCTCACCGAAGGATGCAGTGCCAGGATACTCAATCTGTTGCCACTAAAATTGAAAGATCCAGGAAGTTTTACTATCTCGTGCACAATTTTTGACAGATTCATGGGTATGGCACTTTATGACTTAGGAGCTAGTACTAACTTTATGCCGATGTCGGTGTTCAAGAAGCTTGGTGTTGAATCAAGGCCCACTACCGTGACACTTCAGTTGGCAGACCTATTGTTAAGTGTTCAAAAGTACTATTTTTATTACCCTTTTTACTCATATTATTGTTAGACTTAGGCTCATATTAGTTGCATAATTAGTCATTCATGCATTAATTCATGTTTCTTTCCACCGTTGAGCTTTATTACATAACTTGGTGATTTTTGTGGAAAAATATATTGTTTTGGTGTGTTTTTGTGTGTGCAAAATCAGTTGCCAAAGCAAGGCTGGTTTCTAAGGCAGTACATGAAGGAGATGTCGACGCAGTTGCCAGGGCAATGCATGAAGGAGATGCTGAGCTAGTTGCCAGGGCAATTGTCGATCAGGGATAGGATGATATGGCTGTCAAAATTGATAACTAGATAAGCCCAAGATGACGTGGAGCAAAGTTAAATCCTAAAGGAGTTTGATTTCCATGAAGAGGTCAAAGAGAAATTAAATCCCAAAATGATATAAGAAGATCTAGAAGGAATTTAAATATAATAAAGAATTATATTCTTTTAAAGTATTTAATTTCAACTTAACTTCCTCCTCAATAAGGATTTTGACCTAGCCATCTTTTATTTAAAGGAGACCAAGCCGTCAAACTCAAAGGGAGAAAGCAAAGGGGGAGTTCGATTGAGAGAGTTTCCAAAGAGGGGTAATCGATTTCTTCTCCTTCTTCTTATTTGCTTCCATTAGATTCATGGTTTGGGGATTACTCTTTGTATATCTTTTGAACCCAACCATGAACTAAATTGATTGATTGGGATTATTGTGTTTTTGTGGTTGTGAAATCTTTTGGATTTTGTTTAGGTTTTTTAGTTGCAATTCAATTTTTAAAGTTTGTTCATTCTTGGTTCTTAACATTTTTTGCGAGCGAATTGGGAGAGGATCTCTGAATTCAATCATACATTTATCTAATATCGAGAGAGTTAGATTCAAGAAACAAATGAGCATGGTTTTCATATAAACGAAAGTTGGTGAAGACTAATTCGGCTTAGGGATAAGTTACGAATTTCAATGGCTAAGAGGAGAGCAAGATTGGTTGTTGTTCACCCTTGATTCACGCAGGGATGTATTATCAAGACGTGTGCAATTAACAGTAATTCGGCTGCTACTCAATCACCACGACGAACCATTCAATCATCACTCCACAACTCACGATAACCTGGCTTATTGCCTCTCATTTGATTACATCTTTATTTAATTACTCTTTTATTTTATTTGTTAGTTAGAACTCATACAATTATCAATTGTGTTTTTACTTTTATAGTGCGATAACTAAAGCAAAGTGGCCCAAACCAATCCCTGTGGAGACGATACTCGATACTCAGATCACTTTATTACTTGCGACGTGTATCTTGCACAATTGCGGAGCACTCAATACGCGCAACAAGTTTTTGGCGCCGTTGCCGGGGATTGGCAATTGGTGTTAGTTGTTTTTGTTATTGCATTTTTTTCTCTTAGTTTTACTAACTTTTCTTTTTGTTTGTTTTATCAAAAAATTAGGTGCGCTACAAGTTAAGGGACATTGACATGTCGGGAAATAAAAGTCGATCTATTCGAGAGTTGATGTTGGAAGATATGAATCAATCTAATCGAGAGTTTCTTACACCCTTCGATGATTACCTATACCAACCGAGAAAATCATATACCGTGGAAAAGTCATGCACTTGTTGTGGAGAACATCATGTGTTTGAAAATTGCCCTCACATTTTCGGTGCATATTACTACATGGAGGACCATAGAGGGAACCAGCAGCAAAATCCTTCATGGTATGATCAAAAAGCTCAAAAAAAATTTTACCATAATAATTTTGCTGCAGCAACAGACATGCCTCGGCAATGTAGTCCTTATCAGCAGCATAGTGTCACGGCAACAGATATGCCATGGCAATGTAGTCCTTTTCAAGAACTTTCCAATTCCTTGGAAGAAACGTTGCTAGCTTCCTTAGCTAGACTTGACAGATCAATTGAAGAGATTTGAGAGTTATCAAAGAAAATGTATGCGAGGATAGCACAATGGGATACAACCTTGGGGGATTCAGAAGATCAATTGAGGAGATCCACATATGCCTTGGATAACATGCACCAACAATCCATTCCTGGGGATACTGACGTCCCAAGGCAAGAAGATGAGGAGCAATGCGAAGAGAGGTCATTGATGTGTGGGGAACAACTAGAACCTCCAAGTCAAGACGATGCCAATAAGAGAGACTGCCCGACACTTGATGAGCCTGAGCAACAAATTGCCTCGGCAATGATTGAGGAGCCTGAACAGAGCAATGCCGCAACAACACTCAGTGAAGCTGAGAACAACAATACTACAACAAATTCTGAGGAACCTGATGCCTAGAAGGTTACAACGTTGATGTTGAAGCAGGAATTTGTAGATTGCTCTCATCTACAGTTGCCACGGCAATTGCATGACCACATGCAAGATCAACGAGATGATAATACTTTGCCAATGGAATATGAGCAGGTAATGGCTGAACCTTTTAAATTCTTTAAAAACTCACCCCGTCCATTGCAGGTATGTCTTGAGGAACCGATGTTGATAGATTTGAAGCCATCAAAATCTCTACTGATGGAGATGTTTGAGAGGCCAAAAGAAAATGGTGTTTGGACTCATAAAGCTTTTTAGAAAATTGGTTTTCCCTTAACTCATAGCAAATTTTGGCGATTGATTGCCACGGCAATTGGCTTGAGCAGAATTGCCACGACAACAAAGGCTACATCCAACCAAGATAGAAGTCGACAAGAATGAGGTAATTGAATGGTTGGATATGGATATAATTTTTCCTATTAATATATTGTGCCTTCAAGAATAGTAGCAAGGTGGAGGGCATGCATGGACTATAAGGGAACACGAAAGAAAGACACATTCGCCATGGTAACACAAAGGGGAGTAGCTGCGAGCACATTGGCCCAATTCTTTTTAGGCAATATTGTCACTCGACGGAGGGTGCGGATGGACTATAAGAAGTATAAAAACGAACCTCCTCAAGTTTTATCAGATATGCAATAACATTAGAAGATGCATGAAAAATGCTCTTCTAAGAATTTTTTATTTTTTATTTTTTATTTTTGGAACTTTATTTTATTTTCATTTTTTTCTTTATTTATTTTTAGAATTTTTAGGAAATATTTTATTTTATTTTTCTTAATTATCTTTATTTTCTAGGTTTTCTTTGTTTTCTTTTATTTTCCACAACAAGACTCACAACCACCATGCTAAGGAAATTCACTGTCGACTACTTGCCACGGCAACCGCAACAAAGGATGCCCCGGCAACTACCTCAGCAGTTGCCACAGCAACATAAACTGGTGATGCCCAGGCAACAACAATGGGTTCGGCAACTACTGATTCCCAGGCAAGTGAACCTTCCTCAGCAAACATAAATCAAATCAAAGCAATGCTATTCACGTGGTACCAGCCACAAGCATTCAACCACCGACCGAAAAATGAATCAAGCAAACGGCACGAAGGAAACTTATCATTCAAGGTGATGACCTCTCCGACTAACTCATTTCATTTAGTTTCTTTTAAATTTTGTTTCACTTTTACATGCATTGAGGACATCGCTTCTCTCGAGTTTGAGGGGAGTGTTGGTTTCTAGTTAGTTTCATGTTTAGTTGCATTCATCTTTAGCAATCTCATATAGGTTGCATATGTTACATGCCATGCCTTTGATTGGATTTAATTGCTTACTTTGCTAGAGGTGCCCGAAATTGGATCTAGTAAAAATAAAAATAAATGCCCCGGTAATTAAATTGATAAAAGCCTATTGTTCACATAGAATCTTGAAAATCAACTTGTACACAACTACGCACACACATTGTCACGAGCATTATAGTTTGATTTCCGGGTAATTTTTGTTCTATTCGAAAAATTAAAAGGTGATCATACTTTGTGCCACAGTTACAAGGTTTGAATTCAAGTTTGAAGCATGTCTTTGATGATTAAAGTCTTGACATGTAATTTTGAGTTTTGAATTGCTTGAGGACAAGCAGTAGTTCGAGTTTAGGGGTGTGTTAAATGTTCAAAAGTACTATTTTATTACCCTTTTTACTCATATTATTGTTAGACTTAGGCTCACATTAGTTGCATAATTAGTCATTCAAGCATTAATTCATGTTTCTTTCCACCGCTGAGCTTGATTACATAACTTGGTGATTTTTGTGGAAAAAGATATTGTTTTGGTGTGTTTTTGTGTTTGCAGAATCAGTTACCAAAGCAAGGCTGGTTGTCAGGGCAGTGCATGAAGGAGATGCCGACGCAGTTGCCAGGGCAATGCATGAAGGAGATGTCGAGCTAGTTGTCAGGGTAATTTTCGATAAGGGATAAGATGATATGGTAGTCGAAATTGATGACTAGATAAGCCCAAGATGACGTGGAGCAAAGTTAAATCCCAAAGGAGTTTAATTTCCAGGAAGGGGTCAAAGAGAAATTAAATTCCAAAAAGATAGAAGAAGATCTAGAAGGAATTTAAATATAATAAAGAATTATATTCTTTTAAAGTATTTAATTCCAACTTAACTTTCTCCTCAATAAGGACTTTGACCTAGCCATCTCCTATTTAAAGGAGACTAGGCCGTCAAACTCAAAGGGGGAGAATTCGATTGAGAGAGTTTCTAAAGAGGGTTGATCGATTTCTTCTTCTTCTTCTTTGCTTCCATTAGATTCACGGTTTGGGTATTATTCTTTGTATATCTTTTGAACCCAACCATGAACTAACTTGATTGGTTGGAGTTATTGTGTTTTTGTGGTTGTGAAATCTTTTGGAATTTGTTTAGGTTTTTGAGTTGCAATTCAATTTTCAAAGTTTATTCATTCTTGGTTCTTAACATTGTTTGCGAGCGAATTGGGAGAGGATCGCGAAATTCAATCATACATTTATCTAATATTGGGAGAGTTAGATTCAAGAAACGAATGAGCATGGTTTTCATACAAACAAAAGTTGGTGAAGACTAATTTGGTTTAGGGATAAGGTACGAATTTCAATGGCTAAGAGGAGCACAAGATTGGTTGTTGTTCACCTTTGATTCACGCAGGGATGTATTATCAAGACGTGTGCAATTAACAGTATTTTGCTTTAGGGATAGCAAGGAATCAATGAAGAACGCTTTGTCGAACTTTGGAAGTGAATGCTCAATTGCCCAAGCAATCGACCCATTCTTAATTGCCCAGGCATTTGCAGGAGCATTGCCCAGGCAATCTGATCAGACAACGCGGGGGAATTACCCTGGCAATCGACCAGGCAACACGGCAGAATTGCCCTGGAAATCAACCAGGCAATAGCAACCAAATTGCCTTGGAAATCGACTAGGCAATCGTAACAGAATTGCCCTGGCAATCCGGCTGCTACTCAATCACCACGACGAACCATTCGATCATCACTCCACAACTCACGATAACCTGGCCTATCCCCTCTCATTTTATTACATCTTTATTTAATTGTTCTTTTATTTTATTCGTTACTTAGAACTCATACAATTATAAATTGCGCTTTTACTTTTATAGTGCAATAACTAAAGCAAAGTGGCCCAAACCAATCCCTGTGGAGACAATACTCGATACTCATATCACTTTATTGGTTGCGACGTGTATACTTGCACAATTGCGGAGCACTCAATACGCGCAACACCTATCCTTTACACATCTTAAGGGTAAGATTGAGGATGTGTTGGTAAAGGTAGATAAATTCATATTCCCAGTCGACTTGATTATTTTAGATTATGAAGCTGATGTAAATGTCCCAATTATATTGGGGAGACCATTTCTTTCCACTGGTAGAACTTTAATTGATGTACATAAAGGAGAATTAACAATGCGCATGAATGATCAGCATGTTACATTTAATGTGTTTCAAGCTTTAAAATGTGCATATAAATCGGAGAAATGTCAAGCAAATGATAGGATAGAGTCCATTTTTAAGGTGGACCTGGCACAGCTGTGTCAAAAAGCTGATGATGATGCCAGTGAGACCGATAATGAAGGAGAAGCCAGCAAGGACATTGAATAAGTAAGCTGTGTCGGATAACTAGAGCCATTAGAGTTGGCTGGCAGAAAGATGGTGGCACCAAAACCATCCATTGAGGAGTCACCTAAATTCGAGCTCAAACCATTTCCAGACCACCTTAGATATGCATATTTAGGTAAACACTCGACCTTGCCAGTGATCATTTCTGTTGATCTAACAAATGATCATTTTAAGTAAGCACAAGAAAGCGTTGGGTTGGACCTTGGCAGACATTCGAGGTATTAGCCCAACCATATACATGCACAAGATAATCCTGAAAGAATATCATGGAAAAATGATTGAAGGCCAGAGAAGATTGAACCCGAGCATGAAAGAAGTTGTGAAAAAAGAAATTATCAAGTGGCTGGATGCCGGGATAATCTATCCCATATCTGATAGCTCATGGGTCAACCCGGTACAATACGTGCCAAAGAAAGATGGCATGACTGTGGTTCAAAACAACACGGATGAGTTAATCCCTTTGAGAACTATTACCGAATGGAGAGTATGCATTGACTACAGGAAGCTGAACAATGCCACCAAGAAAGACCACTTCTTGATGTCGTTCATTGATCAAATGTTGGACAGATTGGCATGTAAAGCTTTCTATTGTTTTTTAGATGGTTATTCGAGATATAACCAAATTGCCATAGCTCCGAAGAACGAGGAAAATACCTCATTCGCATGTCCATATAGGATGTTCGCCTTTAGGAGGATGCCATTTGGACTATGTAATGCACCAACAACTTTTCAACGTTGTATGATGTCCATCATTTTAGACATGATTGAGCATAACCTATAGGTCTTTATGGATGAATTCTCGGTCTTTGGCAAGACACTTGAAGAGTGTTTACAGAGTCTAGAGCTTTTTTTGAAGAGATGCATAGAGACTAACTTGGTCTTGAACTAGGAGAAGTAACACTTCATGGTGAAAGAAGGCATAGTTCTCGGTCATAAAGTAACCAATAAAGGCTTGGAAGTCGACAAGGCAAAAGTGAAGGTAATTAAACAGTTGCCACCTCCTTCAAGTGTAAAAGGTGCAAGAAGTTTTTTAGGTCATGTGGGTTTTTACCGTCATTTTATTAAAGACTTTTTTTAAAATTTCTAAACCTTTATGCTTGCTATTAGAACAGAATGCCACTTTTGCATTTGATGATGCTTGTTTAAGAACATTTTAGGAACTTAAGGAGAAACTGGTCAATGCCCCTATAGTTGTAGCACCAAACTGGAGTAAGCAATTTGAACTCATGTGCGATGCCATCGATTATGCCATCAGATCAATCATGGGACCATGGCATGGCAAGGCTTTTCATGCCATATACTATGCCAGTCGAACTTTGAGTGAAGAGCAACTCAATTACACCACAACAGAGAGAATTTCTAGCTGTTGTATTTGCTTTTGACAAATTTAGATCTTATTTAGTTGGTAATAAAGTTGTTGTGTATACAGATCACTCGGCATTAAAGTACCTCTTAGCAAAGAAGGATGCCAAGCCCATATTGATCTAGTGAACACTTCTACTATAGGAATTTGACCTTGAGATCCGAGACAAAAAGGGCAATGAGAATTTATTGGCTGATCACTTGTCACACCTAGAACCTCACTGTGAAAATGGTAAGACCACTACCATAAGAGATGAATTCCCAGACGAATCTTTGCTCGCAGTCCAAGCTGGGGCATGGTATGCTATCATAATCAACTACCTGGTCAGCTATATTCTGCCACCAAATTTGACATATAATGCCAGGAAACATTTTTTGTGAGAAGTCATGCATTACTATTGGGATGAGCCAATATTGTTCAAATAGTATGCCAACCAAGTAATAAGACGATGTGTGCTAGAGGATGAGCAGCACAACATTTTGCATGATGTCACGCCGCTCTCTATGGAGGTCACTTTGCCAGAATAAAGACCGCCGCCAAGGTGCTGCAGTCTGAATTCTTTTGGCCCAAACTATACAAGGACGCTCACAACTATACCAAGGCATGTGACTGGTGCCAACAGACAGGGAACATCTTTGGCAGACATCAACTATCGCTCCAAAACATTATGCATGTGGACTTATTTGATGTATGGGGGATAGACTTTATGGGTCTATTTCCTTTATCATTTGGTAATATGTATATCCTTGTAGCTGTGGATTACGTATCCAAATGGGTTGAGGCTGTGGCATTGCCAACAAACGATGCCAAGGTCGTTGCCAAGTTCTTGCACAAGCATATTTTTACTCGATTTTGAGCCCCTAGAATGATTATTCATGATGAGGGTACCCATTTTAAATGCAAAATAATTTCCAAAGCATTGTGCAGGTATGAATTCAGCAAATGATTGTTACGGCATACCATCCTCAAACAAATGGGAAAGCCGAGATTTCAAACAAGGAAATCAAGAGTATCCTTAAAAAGACCATGAATCCATCAAGGAATGACTGGTCCTTAAGACTAGATGAATCCTTGTGGGCTTACAGGACAGCATTTAAAACTTCTTTGGGCACTTCACCATTTAGACTCGTGTTTGGAAAAGCATGCCATCTCTCGGTGGAGATGGAGCACGGTGCATATTGTGCTATCAAAACGCTTGATATGGCATATAGAGCTGCTGGAGAAAAGATATTACTATACCTAAACGAGCTGAAAGAGATCAGATCATAAGCCCATGAGAATACGAGACTCTACAAGGAGAGGACAAAACGCTGGCATGACAGGAGAATCATGCCACGACACTTTGAAGTAGGCCAATGTGTTCTACTATTTAACTGAAGGCCTAAATTGTTTCTTGACAAGCTTAGGTCGAGATGGTCAGGCCCATTTGAAATTATAAAGCAATATGTTCATGGAGCTGTGGACATTAAAAACCTGAAGTTGGGAGAAATTTTTAAAGTAAATGGCTAGCGTTTAAAGCACTATTGGAAAGGTGATCAGAAGAATGCCAAGGAGGTTATCCTCTTGGCAGAGGTGCCATAACTTTATCATCAGGTTTTGAATTTTTGTAAATATTAGGTTAGATGTTTTTCTTTTTTAGTATTTTCTTTATTTGATTTTTCCTTTTTAGTTTTGATTTTCTTTTGTTGCGTTAAAAGGTTTTCTTTAAGTCTGTACAGATCTAGTGTGTCAGGTATAACACCAAGGCGGGACTTGGCATGGGACAATTGCAAGTGGGAGAATTTTGTGTGCCAGTCACAATGCCAGCACAAGCTTGGCATGCGGCGGATGTAATTTTGTGAAAAGAATATCTACCCTAGCTTAATTAAGTTCAACCCATGAAAAGTGAAATTTTGAAACCTAACCCTAACCTCCCAAATAATGGATAAGTTTTAATTTAAATTAAACTTAACCTCTTATCACTCCAAAACTTTAAACTTACCTTATCACTTACACCCTTTTTACATCATCCTTATCATTTACACCCTTATCAAGTCAAATCTTTTTCTTTTCCCCTTACACGCATAATACCATCATTACCCCCTTTTAATTCAGCCACTTTATTAAACACTCAACCTTTACTTTATCTACCCTAGCCGTTCAAAAACCTTTCATTTTTCCCCTTGATCTTTTATCAAGCAAGAAACAAAGATTCACGATCTTTCTCTTCTCTTTTTCAAAAATCATTCAAACTTTCGACCTTGCTCCCATGGCTTCTTCATCAAAACCCTTCAAAACCTTCTTCAATAGAAGAAATCTGCCAGAAGTATGAAGACAACTTCTCATCGAAAATGTTTTGCTATGAAAGGAACTTCGATTTCAAGAATGAGAGAAATTTGGGTTTTACCCCATATTTCATGGCAGTAGTCAATAAGCACAAATGAGAACTGTTTTGCCAGCAAAAGGGTGAAATCTTTCCTAACATTGTTCGAGAGTTCTACGCTCATCTTACAACCAAGGCCAATCTATTCTTGATGATTAGAGGAAAATGTGTGCGGTTCGATGAAGGGTACATCAACACTATGTTTGAGTTAGATAATGAAGACGAGCATGCAAAGTTTGTTGCCACCATGACCGTTGCCAAAAGAAAGAAGATGCTGGCAGATTTATGTGAGGCGGGCTCTGGGTGGATTGTGTCCTCAAAAAGGTAGCGAACGATCAAGCGGTTGGCACTAACATCGCAATTGAGGGGGAAAGAACCACTTTCTCAAGGCAAACTTAATGTCAACGACTCATAATGAGAATGTATCGGAGGAGAGGGTGGCACTACTACATTCCATTATCATGGGCAGGAAGATTAATGTTGGCTGGATCATCATAGACGAAATGTACAAATGCGCTAGTAAGACAACTAGTGATTTGTTCTTTCCCTTATTAATTTCTAACATTTGCATGAAGCACAGTGTGCCCAAGATTGATTTGGGAAAAATCCAAGAAGTAAAAGGAACCACAATCATACTGGTTGTATAGAAGAATCTCGCTGCCACTGATTTGAAGGATAAAGGTAAGGGAAAGGCTGCCACGCCAACACCAAAGCCAAAAGCACTTAAGGCTGAGTCTTAGGCTTCTATACCAGTAGCAATGCTCTGCCAAATCAACCAACGCTAGGAGATGATTCTCTAAAAGCTGGAAAAAGCTGAGGAACAGAACAGCAAGCTATGGCATTACATTCATGCCAGGGACATTACCATCAGGGAAATCTTTAAAAAAATTTCCTCAGACTCTATGCTAGCCTTCCTAGATTTTCTTGTGGAAATTTTTGTCAACGATGAAGCCATGCCAGCTAGTCCTCGATCCGTTCATACTCTAACACCCGCTGATGCCACAGTACCAGTCTCTATGTTCAAGTAGAATCTGCTAAGTTCGAAACACTACTAGAATCTTAAGAAGAAGTTCAGAAGAAATATGTTGGCCCTGCCTCCTCTACTACCACTCCTTCCACATCAGAGCTGGTGCAGATCGTTAAGGAAGCTGGTGCTTCCACTGTTGCCTCAAAGCCCATCTTCAAAGGAAAGAAGCACATGTCCCCTGCTCGTGGGACCTTTGTGAAGAGGAAGACCCACGTCACAAGACAAGAACCATCCTAAGGGGAATCCTCATCTTTCTAAAACTCTTTTTGCATATTTTTCATGCCATTGCATTTCCCATGCTTATGCATTTTATTTCTCTGTTTAATTGTTTATATGCTTTGTTTTCGTGCATTGAGGACAATGCACATTTTGGTTTAGGGGTGTGAATTGCCTCACATTTATGCCATGCCATGCATTCATGTTTACATTTTTGTGTTCATGCCATGTATGCCATATAGATTAGATTTTAGCCATGCATACTGAACCAATAAAAAAAGAAAAAGAAAATTTTGTCTCGACCAAATTTTGAAGAATGCTAACACTTTTTTAGGCAAGTTTTATTAGTTTTAAGAATAAGTTGTTCGATGAATAAATCTTAAGTCTTTAGTTGCCTGATGCTAGCAGAGTAGTAATTCCAAGGCTGCTTGGCAATTGAACTCTAGTTTAGGGAACTTTGGTTGCACTTTACACGAGGTATGCATCTAGTCTGCTTATTGAAATTAGGCTCTCTTGAAACTGGACTCAGTAAAAAAGACAAAAATGCCAAAGAAAAAAAGTAATAAGGCAACAATGTTTGCCAAATGCTAAAGAACTTTAATGCACTCATCTATCTTAGGGAAATTATTAACTTGGGTCTTCGTGGTTTACTCCCTCTTAGTTCTCAAGATAACATGAATTAGGGTATGAGTGTAATAGGATAGTCAGTGATGTAATTTGGACTAAAGTGGGTATTAGTGGTTTGCTCCCTCTTATGTCTCACGCCAAACAGTGCATGATGTTACCATAATCTAATGCCCGCAATAATAAAAAATACATTTGAAGAATAATAATAATGAAGAAATTTTCTGAGTTTGGATAGTAAAAATTGACTAAGTGAGTTAAGTAAATTTGATGCATATCACCTGCACTTTTTGCACACTTAATGACCTTAAACTAGATCTATATTGCTACACTTGAATTAGTTATTTGCTTGGCATTATTGCGCAAAGATAACTGAGGACAGAGCTAGAGCTAAATTCTGCTTGCCAACATTTGTTGGCATTCCAACCAAAACTTTGCCGAGGTACTATTTTCGCAATTTTTGTTTTTCTTAGCTTGCATACATTACTTGAGGACAAGCAATGAGTTAGGTTTGGGGGAGTGTTACCTCCTCAAAAGTATTGAGTTTCATGCCTATTTTACAGTATTTTTGCTTGTCTTTGAGCATATTTAGTTGCATTTAGTTTTTAATTACATGCATTAGCATAAGGAGTTTAGAATTGGACAATGCCAGTGTGAAGGGTTGCTTGTTGGCGGTATTGCAAGCACGACAGAGCAGATTAGTGCAGGAAGGGAACGATGCCAAGGAGGATGTGTTTTGAAAAATTGAATTTTCAAATGAATAAGGGGGAGCTTATAAGATTTTCATCATTAAATCTCTTATTCAAATATTATTTTTCTAAGCGGGAGAATCTCAAAAACAATTTTTCAAGTTGGTTTTATTATATCAAAAAGGAGAGATTGTTAGGATATTTGTTTTGATATAATAATTGAAAAATAGTTTGGGACTAAATTGAAAAGGTTTAAAAGTATTTCTAAGTTCAAAAAACCTGAAAATAAGTTTGAAAATTTTTTGAGAGGTTTTCAAAATGTTTTAAACGTTTTAAAGTAGCCAAACTCAAGTTTTCAGCACTACCGTATCGATACAGTTACACCCTGTATCGATACACTTCAAAGGTGTATAGGGTTTTAGCTACAGTAATTTTCCAAAATTGAAAAACCCATATCGATAGAGGCTTATGCTAATCGATACGGTGAGGTTCGTACCGATACACTTCAAAGGCGTATCGATACCCTATGTTTTCAAATCCCAACGGCTATTTTACCTATAGCGTATCGATACACTTCAAAGGTGTATCAATATACGCAGTGTATCAATACACTTCACAGGTGTATCAATACAAGAAATGTATCAATACACTCCATAGATGTATTATCGATACACTTCATAGGTGTATCGATACACCAAGCCTGAAGAACATAACGGCTAATTTCTGAAGAACGCGTATCGATACGACAACACCGTGTATCGATACGGTTGACTCCAGAACTATATTTTTGCTGGAAATAAAGTCTCCAAGGCTCCAAATCATCCCCAACGGTCTTCAACGGCTAGAAACTCAATTGGGAGTATAAAAGCCCTCAAGAAGCATCTGAAGAAGCTAATGATCAAATTGCCAACATCTATTATGATTGTAATCAAGTCTTAGTGCTTTAATTCTTATTCTTTGTATAGACAAAACTTGTGAGCTTTAATTATTATATTTGCTCAAGTGTTTAGTTTTGTGTGCGTGAGCTTAATTTTGCAAACAATCTACCTTTTGAGGGATTTCTTGTTTGCTTTGTTTTCTTTTCTCTTGTAAAGAGGGTTTACTCAAGATTTGGGGTAAAAGCTTTGAGTGTGTAAGGGTTGCCTCCTAAGCCTTGAAAAGGGGAAGAAATTTATAGTGAATTTGGGAAATCCTTAGTGTGGAAGCTAAGATAGTGGATGTAGGCTTTGGTTAGAAAGTCGAACCACTCTAAATCATTGTGTTAATTTTTCTATCTTGTTGCTTCCACCACCAACACCCAAAAATCGACTTCTCCACCACTTGGCAAGCAATTTTGGTTGAAGGAATTTGAGCCCAATAATTGGTATCAGAACAAGGCTTAATCGAGAAGGTTTAACCACCTATTGAGATAATTCAGAAGCTCGATCAATCAATTATCAACCAGTAAAATGGCTAGTGATTCCACATTTGTCTAATTTGAAGAAGGTCGCTCAATCACGTGTCCTCCACTCTTCCAAGGAGATTTCTACTTCCAATGGAGCCACCAAATGAAGTATTTCATCAAAGCTCTTGACTTTGATCTTTGGGAAATTATTGAAGATGAATTTGTGGAAGTTCTTAAGAAGAAGAAGAAGAAGAAAAGTTCAAATGACAAGGGAAAAGCCAATGCGATGCACACTCTCCTTTGTGTACTTAATGAAGATGTTTCCAAGAAGGTCTCCTCTTGCAAAAGTGCCAAAGAGATGTAGGAGAAACTTGAGAAACTTTACAAGAAGGAAGAGATGAAAAGTGCAAAGGTGGATGGCAAAATGGCTCATGAAGAGCCCGAGGTATCTTCTAATTCATCACATTTAATTCCATATTCATTTCATAAATTACAAGATGCTTACGATGAATTGGTTTTAGAGTTTAAAAATCATATTTTGGAAAATAATAAATTGGTTTCAAATTTGAAAATTCAAAATGGTTTGATTTCTAAAACCAAGGATGAACTTAAAGCAAAGCTCAATGAGTTTGAACAAAAGAATGTCGATTTACAAAACTTGCTTAAAAGTTTAGAAAAAGATCATCAAAGGAGGTGGATGATCTTAAGAAGGAAAATCATTTGATTTCCAAAGAGCTTGAAAAGAAAGTCAATTTTGGAAAATCAAATTTTTATCAAAGACAATCTAGTGCCCTTAGATTTTTAAATGGAAAAGTTTTTAGAAGTATTTGGGTCCCAAAAGGACTATCTACTTCAACTAAAAATGATGAAATTGAAAAATGAATTCCTAAGGGGACTAAATTATGTGACACTAATGCCTATGCATCCAAAGCAATTTGGATACCAAAATTTATGTGATTGTCTTATTGTAGGTGTGATGGAGCATTTGAGCAACAAGTTAATGAACCATGGAAGCTCTATGCACACAAGGAAGAACACTTGAAGAAGGAAGGCTTCACATCCTCCCTTTGGTTCAAGTGTGGTAAAATTAGTTGTATTTTATTTTAATTTGATTTATTTATTTTAATTCAACTAGTTTATTATAAATGTTGGACTAAGATTTGAATGTTGCTTGAGTAAGGGGAAGCCAATTTTAAAACAAAACTTATTTTTATCAATTTTTTTTCATTTGAAACTCTTCATTGTTATGAACTTTAAAGTTTTCAAACTTTGGTTTGAACCATTTTCAATATAAAAAAATGGGGAGAATGTTTTGAAAAATTAAATTTTCAAATGAATAAGGGGGAGCTTATAAGATTTTCATCATTAAATCTCTTATTCAAATCTTATTTTTACTAAGGGGGTGATAAGTGTTCAAAAGTACTATTTTTCTTACCCTTTTTACTCATATTATTGTTAGACTTAGGCTCATATTAGTTGCATAATTAGCCATTCATGCATTAATCCATGTTTCCTTCCATCGTTGAGCTTGATTACATAACTTGGTAGTTTTTGGGGGAAAAGATGTTGCTTTGGTGTGTTTTGTGTGTATGTGCAGAATCATTTGCCAAAGCAAGGTTAGAACTAGTTGCCAGGGCAATGCATGAAGGAGATGTCGAGCTAGTTGCCAGGGCAATGCATGAAGGATATGTTGAGCCAATTGCCAGGGTAATTGTCGACAAAGAATAAGGTGATATGGTAGTCGAAAATGATGACTAGACAAGCCCAAGATGACATGGAGCAAAGCTAAATCCCAAAGGAGTTTGATTTCCATGAAGAGGTTAAAGAAAAATTAAATCCCAAGAAGATATGAGAAGTTATAGAAGGAATATAAATATAATAAAGAATTGTATTCTTTAAAGATAATTTAATTCCAACTTAACTTCCTCCTCAAAGAAGGACTTTGACCTAGCCCTATAAATAGATCACCAAGCCGTCAACTCCAAGAGGAGAGAGTAGAGAGAATTTTCGACAAGCTTCAAGGGGGAGATCTCGACAAGAAGGCTTCATCCATCCTTCATCTTTTTCTTTCTTGTTCAATTAGGTTCGTGCTAGGAATTCTTTGTCTTGTGTTTCTTTGGACCTAGCCATGAACTAAATCTATTTGGCTAAGGCTATTGTGTCTTGTGGTCGTAAGGAACAATTGGATTTTGTTTAGGTAATAAGAGTTTGCACTTTTCTATTCAAGGTTTATTCATTCTTGGTTCTTATTCTTGTTTGCGAGTGAATTGGGAGAGGATCTCGTAACTTCATCTATTTATCTAATATCCAGAGAGTTAGATTCTAGAAACGAATGAATATGATCTTTATTCAATCTATTGATGGTGAAGATTAATCCGGCTTAGGAATGAATAAGTTAAGGATTTCAACGGCTATGAAGAGCGCAAGATTGGTTGTTGTTCACCCTTGATTCACGCAGGGATGTATTAACAAGGCATGCACAAGTAGCTAGAGTTTCGACTTAGGGATAAGAAGAAACCATTGAAGAACACTATGCTGAACCTTGAAGTTGCTACCCAGATGCCCAAGTAGTTGCCCAGCTAGTCTCCCAGGCAACCATCGATTAGTTGCCAAGGCAACCCCGTTGTGCAAGTTGCCACGACAACTGAGTTGCCCTTGCACTCTTTTACCAAGAAGATCCAATCAGCTGTCACACCTCAACTCACGATAACCTGGACTATTTTCTCTCATTTGATCTCATCTGTTCTTTTACTTTATTGCTTTCTAGTTTAGTTATTAGTTGAACTCCTATAATCTTCTATTTGTGTTTTTAATTTTTATAGTGCAAGAGATTAGATTCTTGAAGTGGCACCAATCTCTGTGGAGACGATATCTTTTATACTATAACTTGTGACGTGTATACTTGCACAATTGCGTAGCACTTATTAAGCGCAACAAGTTTTTGGCGTCGTTGCCGCAGATTGGCAATAGCGACTTTGTTTTTATTTTCTTGCATTTTTTATTTTTCTTGCTTAAGATTCAAATGGTTAACAAACTTTGGTTTTGCATTGGTATATGACCAGGGCGAGACCGATTACACCAGAATATCCCTTTGATCCAGAAATCGAACGAATCTTACAAAGACTTAGACGAAGGTTAAGAGTAGCAATGGCTAATCAAGACGGCAATATGAATCAAGATGTACCAGCAGGATGAGGAGTGATTCTTGCACGAAACAGAACTATTCGAGACTATCTTGAAGAAGATCTTGATGGACTTAATCCAGGAGTTGTCGCACCTGAAATTGAAGATGACCACTTTGAGTTGAAACCGGTGATGTTTAATATGATCAACACAATTGGTCAATTTGGCGGCTCAGCAACTGAAGATGCACGACTACATCTTAAATCTTTCCTCGAGATTTGCAACTCATTCAAAACACACGGAGTCACCCCTGATGTTTTACGATTAAGATTATTCCCCTATTCACTGAGGGATAGGGCGAAAGCATGGTTGAATAGTATTCCTATCGGATCAATAGGATCTTGGACAGATCTTTGTTGTGATTTCTGTGCTCGATTTAATCCTACAAATTTGACTGATAAGCTTCGTAACGAAATTACTTCTTTTCAGCAGGAAGATGGTGAATCCATGTACGAGGCTTGGAAGCGATATAGAGAACTTCTACACAAATGCCCCCTACACGGATTCCCAGTATGGACACAAGTAACAATGTTTTACAACGCCGTCAATACACCAACAAGGATGATGCTAGATGCCTCGGCAAACGGCATACTCCTAGATAAGTCGCCGGAGGAAGCAATGCAAATTCTAAATAGGCTTGCCAAGAATGATTACCAATTACCCTCTACAAGAATATGAGGAGTTAGACGTCAAGCCACAACACATGAACTAGGATCATCAGACTCAATTTTGGCACAATTGGCCACCTTAACCAAGATGGTCCAAAACATGCAGAAACCAAACAACACACGTGAGGTCAAGGTAATGGATTCCTTTTGTGAGTTATGTGGTGGTAACCATGATTCTTCTGAATGTATGCAGAATCCGGAATCCAGCTTCTATGTGGGGAATTATAACCGGAACAACAATGTGATGTCCAATACATACAATCCAGCTTGGAAGAAGCACCCGAATTTTTCATGGAGTAATCAAAACAATGCTCTAAACCATAACAATCAGAATGCACAAGCATCGAATTCCAACAGAATATGCCACGGCAACAGTTGCCACAGCAACAACCGATAACATCTAGTTCTTTGGAAAATTCTCTGAATGTTTTTATGTTGAAAACTGAATCTTATATGGCTGAGAATAGTAACTTCATAAAAAGAAATGATGCTTTTATTAACATGACCGATATGAGATTGCAAAACCAAGAGGCGGCAATCAAATCATTGGAAAATCAAGTCGGGCAATTTGCTCAAAACTTGAATACTAGACCACAAGGAGGTTTACCTAGCGATACTGAAGTCGCAAGAGGAACTGGTCATGAGCAATGTAAGGCAATCACCACTAGAAGTGGCCAACAACTTAAAGAGGCTCAAGCTCGCTCACCAAACAAAACTCCACAAAAAGACCAAGATGAACCCAGCGGCAAAACCTCAGAGGATAAACCAGGAATTGCCGCGGCAACCGGGAATAAGCATGCCTCGGCAACCAACGATAAGCATGCCTCAGCAATCGGTGATAAGCATGCCTCGGCAATCGGCGATAAGCATGCCTCGACATCCAACGATAGGCATGCCACGGTAACCCCAGTTGATAATGCCTTGACAACTTTAGTTGTTCCAGCAATGACATCAATCAGATTCCAGACCAATGAAATGATCAAAGATATCTGACTTCCACCACCATTCCCACAAAGGTTGAAGCGACAAAAGCAAGAATATCAATTCAAGAAGTTTCTTAATATCCTAAAGCAAGTCCACATCAACTCGCCATTGGTGGAAGCAATTGAACAAATGCCGAACTATGCCAAGTTCCTTAAAGACATTGTGTCCAAGAGAACAAGGCTAGGAGAGTTTGAAACAGTTGCTGCAACAGAGGGATGCATGGCCATGTTGCACAATCGTATGCCACCCAAGTTGAAGGATCCTGAAAGTTTCACAATACCTTGCTCCATTGGAAACAACTATGTCGGGAAAGCATTATGGGACCTTAGGGCTAGCATAAACTTGATGCCTAAATCGGTTTTCTAGAAACTAGGAATCGGGAAGGCAACACCTACAACAGTTATGCTACAGCTAGCTGACAGATCCTATGTGCATCCAAATGGAAAAATCAAAAACATATTGGTAAAAGTTGATAAATTTATTTTTCCCGTTGACTATATTATTTTGGATTGTGAAGCAGATGAGCATGCACCTATCATTCTCGGGAGACCATTCCTAGCAACAGGGAGAACCTTGATCGATGCTGAAAAGGGAGAACTCACAATGAGGGTGAATGACCAGCAAGTTAAAATAAATGTGTTCCAAACATTAAGGCTTGCTGATGATCCAGAAGAATGCCAACTTCTTCATGCCACGGCAGAGTTTAACTTTGACGAGAAATTTAGTTGCCTCGGCAACTACATTGCTAATCAAGAGGAACCTAAGGATTATGAAAAACCGATCGAGGACGAACAACAAGAAGAGGCAAATTGGCTAGTCAATCGACCAGGTACATACTTTAAACCACTGGATTACTCAGGTAAGGAAGGTAAGCTTGAAAAGCCCTCTATTGAACAACCATCGATTCTTGAACTGAAACAGTTGCCAGAGCAACTAAAATATGCATACTTAGGAACTGATAATATATGGCCTATAATTATTTCTTCTAAGTTACAGCCTGAGCAGGAAAAGAAGCTGATCAAAATGTTGATGCTACACAAGAAGGCAATAGGGTGGACAATTGTCGACTTAAAGGGAAATAGCCCGGCAGTATGCATGCACAAGATTTTTTTGGAAGATGATCACAAACCTTCAATTGAGGCCTAGAGGAGACTGAATCATGCCATGAAAGGGGTTGTAATGAAAGAAATCATCAAGTGGCTTGACGCCAACATTATATACCCTATCTCTAATAGTACATGGGTAAGTCCAGTACAATGTGTACCGAAAAAGGGAGGTATAACGGTGGTAAGTAATGAAAACAAAGAACTCATTCCAACCAGAACTGTGACCGGTTGGAGGGTTTGTATAGATTATCGAAAGCTAAACAAAGCCACTAGGAATGATCACTTCCCATTACCCTTTATTGATCAAATGCTTGACTGTCTTGCAGGTAAACCCTTTTATTGTTTTCTTGATGGTTATTCAGGTTACAATCAAATTGCCATAGCACCAGAAAATCAAGAAAAGACAACGTTCACATGTCCATATTGTACTTATGCTTTCCGAAAGATGCCACTCGAATTGTGTAACGCCCTGGCAACCTTCCAAAGATGCATGATGGCACTCTTTTCAGACATGGTCGAAGACTTCCTTGAGATCTTCATGGATGACTTTTTTGTTTTTGGTAATGACTTCGACAGCTACCTCGGCAATTTAGAGAAGGTGTTGACAAGATGTGAAGAAATTGATTTAGTCCTCAATTGGGAGAAGTGTCATTTTATGGTAGATGAAAGAATAGTGCTCGGCCACAAGATTTCATCCAAGGGAATTGAAGTAGACAAAGCCAAGGTGGACGTGATCGAGAGATTACCCCCACCAAGTTCAGTTAAAGGAATTCGAAGCTTTCTTGGACATGCAGGTTTTTACAGGAGGTTCATTCATAATTTTTCTAAAATCACTAAACCCTTGTGCTATTTGCTTGAACAGGATAAAGTCTTCGATTTTGATGATTCTTGCGCCCCAAGCATTCAAAACCCTAAAGGAAAAGCTTGCCTCGGCACCCATTGTCGTTCCACCAGATTGGACGCTGCCTTTTGAGCTCATGTGTGATGCAAGTGATTTGGCTGTAGGAGCAGTCCTAGGCCAACGCACAGGTAAGACCTTCCATGTGATATACTACACTAGTAAAACTCTTAATAATGCTCAAGTGAATTACACAAGAAAGAATTACTAGCTGTAGTTTTCGCATTTGAAAAGTTCCTATCCTATTTTATTGGTACAAAGGTAATTGTTCATACGGACCACTCGACAATTAAATATCTATTTGCTAAAAAGGATTCCAAACCTCGTTTGATTCGTTGGATATTACTTTTACAAGAATTTGATATTGAAATTAATGACAAAAAATGAACAGAAAATCAAGTGGCCGATCACTTATCATGTTTAGAATGCAATAGGGAGGAGGACGCGGATTTAGAGATATGCGATGCATTCTCGAATGAGTAACTTTTAGTTGCCTCGGCAACCATGGGTGCGCATG
This sequence comes from Hibiscus mutabilis, assembly GCA_019671005.1. Taxonomy (NCBI): domain Eukaryota; kingdom Viridiplantae; phylum Streptophyta; class Magnoliopsida; order Malvales; family Malvaceae; genus Hibiscus; species Hibiscus mutabilis. The sequence goes on along the minus strand of CM033755.1, from coordinate 5,765,769 downwards.
CCTCGGTAACCCTCGACGCCTCGACAGCCCTTGACGCGCACGCCTCGGCAACCACGAGTGCGCATGCCTTGACAACCCTCGAAGCCGCAGCAGCTCTTGACACGTACGCCTCGGCAACCACAGATGCGCATGCCTCGGCAACCCTCGATGCCGCAGCAGCTCTTAACGCGTACTCCTCGGCAACCCTCGACGTCGTAGCAGCTCTTGACGCCTACGCCTCGGCAACCATGGATGTGCATGCCTCGATAGCCCTCGACGCCTCGGTAACCATGGATGCACATTCCTCGACAACCCTAGACGTACACGCCTCGGTAATTTTGGGAGCAGTTTTTATGGCAACACATGCCTCGGCAATACCCTAGTACGCAGATTTAGTTAATTTCCTTGTTTGTGGTATTTTACCTTATGGCCTTACTCACCAAGGGAAGAAGCGGTTCCGCCATGATGCTAAGCATTACTTTTGGGATGAGCCTCTTTAGTTTAAACAATGTGCAGATCAGGTTATACGCCGATGTGTCCCTGAAGAATAGCAGTAGAATGTACTCCGACAATGCCATTCTTCACCCTATGGAGGATATTTTGGAGGAACTCGTACCGCGCCAAAGTTTTGCAATCCGATTTGTATTGGCCAACACTGTACAAAGATGCCCAAGACTTCTACAAGCAATGTGATCGTTGCCAGAGGACGGGCAATATCTCTAGGCGACATGAGATGCCGCTCCAAAACATCATCGAGGTGGAATTGTTCGATGTATGGGGGATCAATTTTATAGGACCTTTTCCATCTTCATTCGGCAACCTCTACATTCTACTTGTCGTTGACTACATGTCTAAATAGGTTGAGGCAGCTGCAATTCCCAACAACGATTCCAAGACCGTGTAACAATTCTTGCAGAAAAACATATTTACACGGTTTGGGATGCCGAGAGCAATTATCAGTGATGAAGGCAAGCATTTTGACAACAGACTTATTTCCAAGATGTTGCAACATTGCGGCGTATCACACAAGATTGCCACGGCATATCACCCGCAAACGAATGGGCAAGCAGAAATTTCCAACCGGGAATTAAAGGGTATACTCGAGAAAGTTGTAAATCCCTCTAGGAAGGATTGGTCATTAAGACTAGATGACGCACATTGGGCATATCGCACTGCATTCAAAACACCCTTAGGTATGTCCCCATTCCGACTTGTCTATGGAAAAACATGCCATCTACCGGTGGAAATCGAACACAAGGCATATTGGGCAATCAAGACCCTGAATATGGATTGGGAAAGTGCCGGACAAAAGAGTTTGTTGGACCTCAACGAGATAGAAGAATTTCGTACACTCGCCTGTAATAATGCACGAATCTACGAGGAGAAAACAAAGCGATGGCATGACAAGAAACTATTGTCGCGGCAATTCATGTCAGGGCAACTAGTTCTCTTATTCAATTCTCGGCTAAAACTTTTCCCAGGAAAACTGAAATCAAGATGGTCGGGACCATTCGAAGTTGTCAAACCATTCTCCCATGGTGCCGTGATAAACAAGTCCATCACTGACAAACATGAATTCAAAGTTAATGGACAAAGATTAAAGCACTACAATGGTGCCCATGTGGAATGTAACAAAGAAGTGGTCACCTTTTATTTTTTTTCTTTTTATTTTTATTTCTATTTTTAAGTTTTTCAAACTATTTAATTTTTATTTTTTATTATTTTCGATTATTTGTTCTTTTAGGATAGATTTATTTTCTTTAAGATTAAAACTACACTTTTCATATTTATATTTTTAAGTTTAAGAATCCCTTTACACATCTTTATTTATTTTCTTTTATTAGTTTATCTTTAATTTTAATCCTTATTTGATTTGTCTTTGAATTGTAGGAAAAGAGTTCAAGATAAAGAGGAATTTTGATTCAAGAAAGAAAACATCTTCAACAAGGAAATTAATGGGCTGAATCTAAGGCTTATATAAAGCCTCCAACTTACCCTAAAAAAACCCTAGACATCACATTTCCCCTAAACTAAAACCCTTTTTTCTCTCATTTCCAAAATTAATCTCACCCACCAAATTTACTACCTATCTTTTCTATATAACCCATCACCATTAACTTCCAAGAAACCTATTCCTACTTTTCATCTTGCAACTCTTTAGTTTCTTTTATTTTCTTTTCTTTTTTTTACAAAACTCACAACCAAGATCATCCATGGCATCCAAAATTAAATTTTTGGTTCATCCAAGTTCCTCCAAAGAACCAATATACAAGAAGTTTGCTACACCGGTGGTTCAAGAAAGATTTCACTCCAAGTTTGAAAGCCGGAAGATTTGCGAAGAACAAAGCTTTGAATACCCCAACTCTCATCAAGATTTTAGCCTTGAACCATTCATCTTCGAGAGGATTGCACATCAAAAGTGGCAAATCTTTTGCCATCAATCAGAACCGGGTAACATCTCATGGGTAAGAGAATTCTATGCACACTCACCTAACCCGGATAATCCTTATGTTTTTTTTCGTGACAAGGCCATACTCATAAGCCCCGAAAACATCAACACCTTTTACAGGCTCTACATTAAGAAGGATGGGCATCAAGCCTTTGTTGATCAAATCATGCCCAAGCAACTCGACAAGGTACTTCAAGAACTCACTCTACCGAGAACTCATTGGAACGACGGTAAATACAAGGGCACGGTTAATCGCCTTCGGCTTAAACCCGAGGCAAAACTATGGAATAAGTTTGTTAAAACTTCTTTAATGCCCACCACACACAATACTACCGTTGATATACCATGCCTTTTGCTCATACATTCTATCTTGCATAATCGCTTCATTAACATTGGAAAATTTATTTGTGATGAGATTTTTATATGTAGCTCAAAGGACAAGGGTTCTCTTTTCTTCCCTTGATTAATTTCCAATCTTTGCAAGGAGATGCATGTCCCAAGTGAGTCCACCGATGAAAAGGCCCTACCAAAGTCTGGTTGGAAGCAAGCACAAATCTGAAAGCTAATGGGAGAGGCACCGGTAAAATCCTCAAGGCCTCCAATTACCCCGGCAACCCTTAATTCCCAAGCACCTAATGCCCAGGTAACTCGGCCATCAACCCCGGGACACTTTGAAGCACTCTTACAACCATTGGTGAGCCACCTTAGGCAAATTGAAGACTGGAAACTAATGTTCATGCAGTACATGGAGGAGCACAACAATGCCATCACCCAAGTCATCCTAGAAAAGTACCCGGACAGCCGCGTGTAGTTCCCAATCTTTCCTGCCGAGATCATGGCCACGGTAAACAATAAAGCAATCGCCACGGAAACCGCAACAGATGATGCCGCGGTAACCTACACCTCTCCTGCCCAAGCAAATGCCACTCCAACCAGAGCTAAAGACATCCCGGCAATCACTGCAAAAGCCAAAGGTAAAGCACCTATGACCGAATCAACTCCTACGGAATCATTGTCTGATTTTTCAGATTCGGACGAGTCCTCCATTGCACTAACAAAGACCGCACCAATCGAATCCTCCAAACGAAAAGCCAATGACATTGATGAAGAGGACGATGAGGACAACCTCGTATGAGGATCGATTCCACCATCGGCAACAAGGAAACAACCATTGCGTTCAAGCAAGAGAATCAATACACCGACCAAAAGGAAACTAATCATCCACGACGACGAACTCTTTGAGTAAGTCCTCGTTTGCATTTTACTTTTCTTTATTTTTATTTTTCTTTAATACATGCATTGAGGACAGTGCCTCACTCGAGTTTGGGGGATTGTTATTAGTTAGTTACCATGTTTAGTGCATTCATTTTAAGTATTGCATTTATGATACATAAAATGCTTGCCATGCCTTTAGTTGGAACAAGAATGGCCTAGATTTGATGAATATCCTATGATGACTTTGCCAATGCACTTAATTGATAGAATTTTATTCTAGGATAACCATGGAAACACTTAGAATTTTACTATGATGCTAAATTTTGATGAAACACTGTTGTGGTTTGATTGATTTAAGGAATTCTAGTGAACTTAGGTTGATAGTTAAAAAATTGGGGATTAGAATAAAATTGGATAAATGCTAGAGGTGCCCGAAATTGGCTCTAGCATGTGCTAAAAATTTGATTGCCAGAGGTTCCCAAAATTGGCTCTAGTATGTGCTAAAAAATTAATCGCTACAGGTGGCCGAAACCGGCTCTAGTCGAATAAACTAATTAACTTAAGAAAACTAAAAACAAAACACTAGAGGTGCCCGAAACCGGCTCTAGTTAAAACATGTTAAAAGAACCCAATGAAGTAATTTGAAAACCTCTTGTTTGCATAGAATCCGAAAAATCAACTTCCACACAACTCCGCACACACTCACAAGCATTATAGTTTGATTCCGAGTAACTCCTAAGTTTTCCAAAAAAATGAAAAGCCAATCAAACTTTGTGCCCCGGTTCTGAGAATTGAAATCAAGTTCAAAGCTAAGTTTGTGAAAATTGAAGTCTTGGCGGGTAATTATTAGTTTGCATTGCTTGAGGACAAGCAATAGTTTGAGTTTGGGGGTGTGATAAGTGTTCAAAAGTACTATTTTTCTTACCCTTTTTACTCATATTATTGTTAGACTTAGGCTCATATTAGTTGCATAATTAGCCATTCATGCATTAATCCATGTTTCCTTCCATCGTTGAGCTTGATTACATAACTTGGTAGTTTTTGTGGGAAAAGATGCTGCTTTGGTGTGTTTTGTGTGTATGTGCAGAATCACTTGCCAAAGCAAGGCTAGAACTAGTTGCCAGGCAATGCATGAAGGAGATGTCGAGCTAGTTGCCAGGGCAATGCATGAAGGAGATGCCGAGCTAGTTATCAGGGCAATGCATAAAGGAGATGTCGAGCCAGTTGCCAGGGCAATTGTCGACAAAGAATAAGGTGATATGGTAGTCGAAATTGATAACTAGACAAGCCCAAGATGACGTGGAGCAAAGCTAAATCCCAAAGAAGTTTGATTTCCATGAAGAGGTTAAAGAAGAATTAAATTCCAAGAAGATAAGAGAAGTTCTAGAAGGAATATAAATATAATAAAGAATTATATTCTTTAAAGATAATTTAATTCCAACTTAACTTCCTCCTCAAAGAAGGACTTTGACCTAGCCCTATAAATAGATCACCAAGCCGTCAACTCCAAGGGGAGAGAGTAGAGATAATTTTTGACAAGCTTCAAAGGGGAGATCTCGACAAGAAGGCTTCATCCATCCTTCATCTTTTTCTTTCTTGTTCAATTAGGTTCATGCTAGGAATTCTTTGTCTTATGTTTCTTTGGAACCTAGCCATGAACTAAATCTATTTGGCTAAGGTTATTGTGTCTTGTGGTTGTAACGAACAATTAGACTTTGTTTAGGTAATAAGAGTTTGCATTTTTCTATTCAAGGTTTATTCATTCTTGGTTCTTATTCTTGTTTGCGAGTGAATTGGGAGAGGATCTCGTAACTTCATCTATTTATCTAATATTGGGAGAGTTGGATTCAAGAAACAAATGAATATGATCTTTATTCAATCTATTGATGGTGAAGATTAATCCGGCTTAGGAATAAGTTAAGCATTTCAACGGCTCAGAAGAGCACAAGATTGGTTGTTGTTCACCCTTGATTAACGCAAGGATGTGTTATCAAGGCATGCATAAGTAGCTAGAGTTTCGACTTAGGGATAAGAAGAAACCATTGAAGAACGCTCTACCGAACCTTGAAGTTGCTGCCCAGACGCCCAAGTAGTTGCCCAGTTAGTCGCCCATGCAACCATTGATTAGTTGCCAAGGCAACCCCGTTCTGCAAGTTGCCCTTTCACTCTTTTACCAAGACGTTTCAATCGGCAATCACACCTCAACTCACGATAACCTGGCATATTTTCTCTCATTTGATCTCATCTATTCTTTTACTTTATTGCTTTCTAGTTTAGTTATTAGTTAAACTCCTATAATCTTGTATTTGTGTTTTTACTTTTTATAGTGCAAGAGATTAGATTCTTGAAGTGGCAACAGGGGGAATCTCAAAATTAATTTTTCAAGTTGGTTTTATTATATCAAAAAGGGGGAGATTGTTAGGATATTTGTTTTGATACAATAATTAAAAAATAGTTTTGGACTAAATTGAAAAGGTTTCAAAAGTGTTTCTAAGTTTAAACAACTTGAAAATTAAGTTTGAGAAGTTTTTTAGAGGTTTTGGAAATGTTTTAACCGTTTTAAAGTAGCCAAACTCAAGTTTTCAGCACTACCGTATCGATAAAGTTACACCCCGTATCGATACACATTAGGGTTTCAGCTATAGTAATTTTCCAGAACGGAAAACCCGTATCGATATAGGCTTATGCGTATCAACACGGTGAGGGTTGTATCGATACACTTTAAAGGCGTATTGATACTCTATGTTTTCAAATCCCAACGGCTGGTTTTTTAAATCCCCAACGGCTATTTTACCTATAGCGTATCGATACACTTCAAAGGTGTATCAATACACGTAGTGTATCAATACACTTCACAGGTGTATCAATACACGTAGTGTATCAATACACGTAGTGTATCAATACACTCCAGAGGTGTATCAATACACCCGTATCGGTACACTTCATAGGTGTATCAAGACACCAAGCCTGAAGAGCATAACGGCTAGTTTCTAAAGAATGCGTATCGATACGCAACACCGTGTATCGATACAGTTGACTCTAGAACTGTATTTTGCGGGAAATAAAGTCTCTAACGGCTCCAAATCATCCCCAATGATCTTCAACGGCTAGAAACTCAATTGGGAGTATAAAAGCCCTCAAGAAGCATCTAAAGAAGCTAATGATCAAATTGCCAACATCTATTATGATTGTAATCAAGTCTTAGTGCTTTAATTCTTATTCTTTGTATAGCAACACTTGTGAGCTTTAATTGTTATATTTGCTCAAGTGTTTAGGTTTGAATGAGTGAGCTTAATTGTGCAAACAATCTACCTTGTGAGGGATTTCTTGTATGCTTTGTTTTCTTTTCTCTTATAAAGAGGGTTTACTCAAGCTTTGGGGTAGAAGCTTTAAGTGTGTAAGGGTTGCCTCCTAAAAATTCATAGTGAATTTGGGAAATCCTTAGTGGGGAAGCTAAGGTAGTGGATATAGGCTTTGGTTAGAAAGCCGAACCACTCTAAATCATTGTGTTAATTTTCCTATTTTTTGCTTCCACCACCAACACCCAAAAATCGACTTATCCACCACTTGGCAAGCAATTTCGGTTGAAGGAATTTGAGCCCAACAGGATGTCGAGTAGCTGTTGGCAGCAAAAGACTAAAAATTGTTAAAGCACCGGTTGGCAGAGAAGAAGTGTTTGATGCCTGGTCGAGTGGACGGTGAACCATTGATGATGCTAGCCTAAGATTCAAATGATAGATAAGATGATCATATTCCTTATCCTTGAGCATTCAAATTCAAATTCAAGGCTTATCCTAGGTCATCCTTGCACGCCTATTTAATGATCTCAAGCAAGCACTTGAGGGGACGATGAGAGAGAGCTTCATTGATCACAGTCGGCTGCACCAAGGAGACGTGGTTTGACCAAGCTTAACCAAGAGCCTGGACCAAGAAGGACTGCATCGATAGATCCTCTTCTAGCGTATTCTCTTTGTCGGTTTTATTTTTATTTCTTTTAAATGATGATGTTTGTTAAAAATGATGAAGGTTTTTGGTTTGATATCATCACCATGAACTAATTTAATAGTTGGTGAAGGATGTTTGCATTGAACGTTGTTTTTATGTTTTGACTTTAATAATTAAAATGCCTCGGCATTGTTTTCCCTATCTGGCATAATCTTTGATTTTATAATCTTTGTGCCAAGCGACTACTGGCATTGATAGCCCATTGCACCTTAATATCTTAACAGACTTAGGGGGTAACGATCATTACCAGATACTAAGGCGGGATGTTTTGACAGAAGATGTTCAAGTAGAAGAACTTACTTCGAGAGTGAGTCTACCCCTTAAGAGTATAGATTGCAACTTACTCAAATTGAATTATGAAAAACTGCACTATATATTTATAGGAGTTTTTACATGGTTAATTTAGGGCTTTGCCATCGAGAGAGGCAATGCCAACTTGAATCTGCTCGACAAACAATGCCAAGACAGACTTTATTAAAGGTTGGCATGGCATGAATAGCATGAAAACCAGGCATCCCTTGCCAATGTTCATCACTCATTTGAAGACTCTCCTTGCCAATGTTGTTTTCTTTTTATTTCTTTTCTTTGAAACTATTTTCAAAACCAACTTCAAATCAAACAAACTTTTCCTTGACATGTAAACAAGCAAAGCAATTAAACTCTTGGTCAATCCTTGCGGGATCGTTAACTCATCTTACTGTTGTGTTACTTGTAGACTGTGTATACTTGCACGCAAAAGACTTAGTCTTGGCACTGTTTTCAGACATTTCCAACACATTTTCCACCCTTTTTCCAAGCACTCACACAGCCATAACACAATTTACCCAAATGTTTCTAAGAGTACATACCTCCTCAAAACGAGAAGGTGGATCACTTGCTAGCCTTCTGAGAATTCTCAACTCAGTAGGCAACATTTCCCCCATATTAGGCAACGTAACTCTATCCTTTGTCAGTCGACACCATACAATAGGGAAAGGGAAACCTCCGACATTGCATTCCATCTTGATAAACTTCGTCCTATCCAGGTGAAGATTTTCAGTACGATTACTCATTACTGACCCTCTCCCTTTAAAATGACCAATGGTCTCAAAACCTTTTGCGTTCTTCTCATGGCCAGCCTTTACGTTATAAAAATAGTGGAACATGTTGATAGAAGATTCATCCCCATGAATTTTATAATTCAAGAAATAAGTCAACAAAGTCCAGCAACTAGTTCCACTCAGTTGACCTGGCAATACATCAAACCAATTTAACCAATCCACAAAAAAATAATACAGCGGTAAATGGAACTCAGCCTCAAAAGCAAAAGGAGGGACCAAAAACCATGACTTCCCCTTATCAGAGCATGCACTCAAACGAAACGTCCCCTCTGGCACGCTAAACCGGTAATGGAAGTGATTAGCAGTGCAAATACCTCAGTATTCCAACGTCTTCAGTAACTCATCCAGCTCAGTAGTACAACAAAACTCATCACTAATCACAATAGACGAATCGGCCATCAGCGCAGAAGTAACTGTATCTTTCTCTCTAAAGTTTTTTTTCTTTTAAAAAACTCAAAAATAACCAAGGAAATAAGCAAAATAAAGCCTAAAAATACCAACAAAACTTATTTATAGTCATGAACCGTGTTTTCCTCAACATGTCTCATCAATAAAGAAATTTATTATACAACGTTTCACATACACCGGTCTGACATTAAAGAAAATTGGCCTGATTATAACCAAAATTCATTACGTAATGTTTCATATAACCTTTACAACTTCTATGTGATGAACCGCCTTCAAAATTTTAAAACTATCGCCGCATGAGCTCTCACCCAGCAAGCCCTCTCTATATTCCTCAGGATTTGCAAAGGTCACTTTATAACCTTTCCTTACCTGGGGGAAATTGTTAGTACCTACAAATACCCATTGCCACATGTCAAAACCCTGCGGTGTTACACAAAGAGTGTCCAAGTGATGATGTACGTAATCGCTACAGAAAATAACGTGATCTTCTCAGTAAATGACCCGACGGTATAAGTAATCGCTCGCGATCTATCTGAGTACCCTCCGCAATCTACGATGAACAAGCAAGATCTCAAGCTGTATCGCGTCCAATGATCACGTGTCGATGCACGTGATCGATGTGGATGATGACACTAACCTAGGATATCACAGCCAGTCCAATCAACGCTCCATGATAACCCAGTCATGACACCTATCTGAGTAGTATAAAAAGGACATGAAATAGAGAGAGAGGCAAGATCTTTCATTCCATACATCATTGCCTGCTAAAATGAGAGTAATATACGAACATCGACTGAGAACGATCATCTCGGCCACCGTTGGGCCACCATCTCTGGTCCTTATCCATTTTGACAATCAAAAAAATTATTAAATATATAGTCATAAATAAATTGGGTCGGGTCAGGGAATTTCCACCCTAAACATAAACCCAAATCAAACTTTTTTGAAACCCAACCAAACCCAATTTTTTTATTAAAAAGGCTCCGACCCAAATCAAACTTCGTCAGTTGTCTTGCCATGTCGATGATGACAAGATAGTTCGAACAGAGGGTTATTGAATTAATTGTTTATTTTAAAATTACAAATTTATGTCATCAAAACTGACATGTCATAATCTTATTAGAGAACATTCATTGATTAAAGAAAATGGCAAAATCAAATGTTTTTAATTATTTAATGAGAAGTGTATGATATGACAAAGGGCAAGTGTTGATAACGGCAGGGGCGGTTCAAAAATTTTGGGGGCCCTGTGTAATTTTTAAAATGCGACCTTTAATTTATAATCGGTAAGAGATATAAGTTTTTTTCTTCTAAAATTTACCTTAATAGAAAAATATTATTATATTATCTTCTTGAGCAAATAAAAAAATTGACTTATAAACATCTAAAAATCAAATATTTTCACTTAGAAAGTATCATTTTTTGCATGTTTAAAGTTTTAGATAATTGTTATATATATATATATACATAATTATATATACAAGTTTATAATTTTTTTACAACTATTTAACTTAAGTTCTCTATTTTTGGGGCCCTGTGCGGTCGCTCCTATCTCGTCTGTCCAAAACCCCCCACTGGATAATGGCTTTGTTAATCAACGACAGTCAGAGGGTGAGATGGATGCAATTCGGAGATTTTCATGGCTAAATTGATGAATTAAAAATGAGAAAAAACATGGTTGATTTTGAATGAAAAAAAGAACTACAAAATTAAATTACCACTTAAGCGGATATAAATAAATTTATTTAATATAAATGTTTCCGGAATCCACAAGATTTTAAACTAGCAGATTTACAAAAGTATCATAGGAATCATTGCTTAGGGATATTACATCTGTCGCTCACCAAGCACCGAACCAATCTCCTTGGGCTTCAACTCGTGGATCTCCTCCTTTCAATAGCAAATTGCCCTTCATTTACAATTTCATCCATTTAGCCTTCATAGTCTTCAAAAACCAGCAATATTGCCCCTCATTTATAGTTTCATCAATTTAGTCCTAGAACTCTTGAATTGCATCAATACTGACCTTTGATCGTCGTTGATTAACGAAGTCGTTAAATTTTAGCATGTGAATTCTATATGTTTGATACCAGCCGTTATCATCAGTTGTCTTGCTATGTCGACGATGACAAGGTAGTTCGGACAGAGGGGTATTAAATTAATTGTTTATTTTAAAATTACAAATTCACGTTATCAAAACTGACATGTCATAATCTTATTAGAGAACATTCATTTATTAAAGAAAATGACAAACTCGAACATTTTTAATTATTTAATGACAAAATATATGACATGGCAAAGGACAAGTGTTAATAATGGCTCTGTTAGTCAACGACAGTCAGAGGGTGAGATGGATGCAATTCACCGAACCAATCTCCTTGGGATTCAACTTGTGGACAAAAACTTTTCGAATAGGGTTCGTGAAGCAGGGATGTTACAATGATTTTATTAGTTTTATACTAATCGGATGTGTAGTCTTGAGCTCCTCTAATTAAACACAAGTATTCTACATTCGATATAATTCTTCTACTTAATAAAATAAATTGTATTTAAAGTGGTTGAAATTTATTTAAACTACTCCAACTAAAAATCCTTGTCTATATATAACTTTGAAATCAATCGTTGGAGCCCTCATCCCTCACAATTTCTGCTGTGTTTTCTTCTCTCCTTACTTGCTCTGCTTCAGCTTTCAACATGGGACTTGCTCACACTATCGTCGGGATTGTCGGTAATTAGTTATTGGTTACCAGGTTTAAGTTTTACGTCAACATTGTAGTTATATATCTATTCGTTTTGCAGGGAATGTCATCTCTTTCGGTCTCTTCCTCTCACCAATGTAATCGCAATCTCTCTATTGAATTTTAGATTGTAACTAATTACTGCATTAATGAAGGATCATAAACGAGATGGATCATAGCATGTTTTGCTGGTTAGTTATTGAATTTGAAATTCTGGCTAACAATTGGTTTTTGTGAATAAATGAACTAGGCCAACGTTTTTTCGAATCTATAAAAAGAAGGCAGTGGAGGAGTTTCAAGCATATCCGTACCTGTGCACAGTTATCAACTGTATTATCTGGATGTTCTATGGTCTCCCTGTTATTAAAAAGGACAATATTTTAGTGTTGACCATCAATAGCGTCGGTCTTGGCATTGAGCTGTTCTACTTGGCCGTATATGCCGTTTACGCTAATGATCGGAAGAAAAGGGTACGTATGAATCATTAATCTCTACCAAGCTCCCTTGTTTATATGAATCTGAGACTTGAATGATATGTTTCAGGCTCGTGTTGTGTATATCCTACTTTTTGAAGCAGCATTGACAGTAGGCATCGTTCTGTTGGCTTTGTTGGTTTTGTACAGCCATAGAACTCTTATGGTTGGAATAATAGCTGATGTTTTCAACATCATCATGTATGCGGCACCTCTGGCCATATGGAGAAAAGTGATCGAAACAAGGAGTGTGGAGTACATGCCTTTCTGGCTCTCACTTGCTGGCTTTTCTAATGGGATATGTTGGACAATTTATGGCCTCCTCCAATTTGATATATTCATTCTGGTAAGTAAAATGATTAATTAAAATGCATAATACATATAGGGAGAGAGATGGAGTAATATTGTTGATTTGCAGGTTTCCAATGGACTAGGAGCCTTCTTTGGGTTTGTTCAGTTGTGTTTATATGCCTACTTTTACTTCAAGGGAAACCACACAACTAAAGACCAAGTCAAGAAGCCCTCAGCACAGCTTCAGCTCTCCAATCTTCCTATTGGAGCTGCCTGACTTCTTTCTTTTCACTTCCAGCCACACTTTTCTTCTTAGATTTAGGGTTTATTATGGATTGGGTTAAATTCCCTTTTTTCTAGACATTTTTCTAATTCTGTAAACTTAGGCTATTTCAATTTTATTTTTGCCCATTCTCGCATTTTATTTATTTTACAAACAAAATTTAATTCAATGATTTCTCTTTGATATATTAATATGTGCAATACGTCCCACTTAAATCAATTTTACAAACTACCAATCGACTTCGAAACCCAACACAAACTAGAGTAGAAATCGTCCGCCTCTTTTTGTGCCCCTTCATTAAAAATTAGGTTTAGAGTTTAGGATTAGAGTTTAAGGTCATGACTTAGGGTTAGGATTTAGAGTATTGGGTATAAGGAAGCGTTGTTTCTTATAAAAATTATAAAAATATGTTTGAATGTAAATTAAAATGCATTCTTAAAAATATTGATAAACCTAAACTCAAATCTACTGAAATCTACCGAAGATTGATAAACCTAAACCCAAATGAAGTGCTACAGGGAATAAAATCTAACTCAATCGCTGATTGATAAACCTAAACCCAAATCTACTGAAGATTGATAAATCTAAACCTAAATCTACTGAAGATTGTTGAGATATTTATTTTGATATAACAAAGTGAAAAATATTTTTGGACTTAGAACAAATATTGCAAAAACAACCCAAAGTCCATTTAATTTGAAAAATATGTTTGAAAGCTTTTAAAAGTGTTTTTGACTCTAACAAATATTTTCAACTAATTTAAAAGTCTCAAACGGCTAGTTTTTAACGTCTAGTTTTCCAACGACAAGTTTTCCAACGGCTAGTTTTTATTCCACACTATAAATACAAGCCAAAGACACTTGAAGAAGAAGAGGATGGGCATCCAAGCTTAAAGATCAAGAAAGTTATGTTTTTCATTGTTTATTTTGTAATCTCTTGTAAATTCTTTAGTTCAATCCTAGTGAGCCAAAATGTGTAAACAACCTAGAGAGGTAATTAGTTCGCAATGTCAAGACCTCATTGTTGAGGGATAGGTTCTAGTTGATCGTTATAAAAACTAGGGAGGGTTCTATCTTAGCCCCTGAAAAGATAGGGATGTAAGGTTACCCCTTGAACCCGTAAAAAGGAAAGAATTCCTAGTTAGCGAATTGGGAAATCCTTAGTGTGGATACTAAGATAGTGGATGTAGACCTTGGTTAGAAGGTCGAACCCCTCTAAAATGAATGTGTCAAATTGTCATTTCTTTTTCGGTTTTTATTTTTCCAATTTTAAAAGAAACTTCTACACCCTTCATCGGAGCTAATTTCAGTTGAAGACATCGAGCCTTTCAATTGGTATCAGAGCGGGACTCAAGTCGACGGTCTAACAACCTTTGAGGAGATCCTAGGAGTGCTCGAACCATTTCTTCGTTCAACCGACCTTGAAGTGCTAATTTGTTTGACATCATGCTCAAGGAATCAAGATGAACCAATTTTCTTCCTCTCAAATGCAATGGTAGCATGCTCACACATTAAAGATGGGTAACATCTAAGCTTAATCTTTTAGATTATTTCTTTGGTTGCTTATTTTTAATGATAAAATGTTCATGCATATTTAATTATTAAATAACTACATGACATTGAAAGAGTTTTTATGCATAAGTGTGTTTAACACACTCATTCTTATTTTTGCATAAACTCTAAAAAGACTTGGATAAATTGAATTTATTTTTTAAACTTGATCATTTTGATTGAAATCCAATAATTTTCTTAAGTGTCAAACTATTTTGAGTTAAAATTTAAAATGAAATGCATTTTTAAGGGGTAGCTTTTGCTTTCAAAGGAATTTAATTACTCTTCATTGTTATTTTAAAACTTAAATGATTTTAAAATATTTTAATATAACAAAAAGGGGAGAGATAAATTTGAAAATTTTAATTTCAAAAAAGAAAAAGAGAAACTTTAAATATTTTTTCTAAAATATTCTCATTTTCTAAAATTATTTTTCTAAGGGGGGCATTAAAAAATAATTTTTCAAGTGGCTTCGTTATATCAAAAATGGGTGAGATTGTTGAGATATTTATTTTGTATAACAAACTGAAAAATGTTTTTGGACTTGAACAAATATTGCAAAAACAACTCAAAGTCCATTTAATTTGAAAAATATGTTTGAAAGCTTTTAAAAATGTTTTTGACTCTAATAAATATTTTCAAGTAATTTAAAAGTCTTCAACGGCTAGTTTTCCAACGGCTAGTGTTTCATTCCACACTATAAATACAAGCCAAAGACACTTGAAGAAGAAGAGGATGGACATCCAAGCTTAAAGATCAAGAAAGTTGTGTTTTTCATTGTTTATTTTGTAATCTATTGTAAATTCTTTAGTCCAATTCTAGTGAGCCAAAATGCGTAAACACCCACCTAGAGAGTAATTAGTTTACAATGTCAAGACCTCATTGTTGAGGGATATATTCTAGTTGATCCTTATAAAAACTAGGGAGAGGGTTTTATCTTAGCCCGTGAAAAGATAGGGATGTAAGGTTACCCCTTGAACCCGTAAAAAGGGAAGAATTCCCTTTTAGTGAATTGGGAAATCCTTAGTGTGGATGCTAAGGTAGTGGATGTAGACCTTGGTTAGAAGGTCGAACCACTCTAAAATCGAATGTGTCAAATTGTCATTTCTTTTTCGGTTTTTGTTTTCCCAATTTCTAAAGAAACCTTTACACCCTTCATAGGAGCTAATTTCGGTTGAAAACATCGAGCCTTTCAAAGTTTGATAAACATAAATCCAAATTTATCGTTGATTGATAAACTTAAACCCAACAATTGTGAGGATAGAAGAGAAGAAATAGGGAAGAAGAAATAGGGAAGAAGAAAAGAAATACTTGCAGAGATGGAGTCTGAACTTTGAAGAAAAAATATTACAAAATAATCAAACTCTAAATTTTTTTAAACCTACCTATACCAACGGCGGAAAATATTCGTCGGTATGTAGTTTACCTATACCGACAAACATATTCAACCGTCGGTACACACTATAACTTAAACTTCCAGATATAATTTTTCGTCGATAAAAATTATATCTATACCAACACACAGAATCAACCATTGCGATATAGTTCACCTATACCGACGGTTACTATAGTTCGTCGGTATAGATGACATCTATACCAACGATTTCTTGTCTTCCGTCGGTATAAATTTCATCTATAGCAACGATTAATATATCCATCGGTAAAAATCAGAACTTTCATCGATAGTTTTAGTTTCTATTGGTATATATTGTCTATACCGACGACTATTGTTCGCTGGTATAACTAAGCGCCGGTATATGTACAATTTTTGTAGAGAACCTTAAACCTAAACACTAAACATACTTTTTTATTGTGGGGCATAAATAGAGGCACCAAAAAGGGGGTTGAGGATTTCTATTCATAACTTCTGTGAAGTTAGGCTACAATTTTTGGACAAAATAGTTTACCCTTTTCGGTGCCCTTTTCTATGCTCCAACACTAAAAAAACACTAAAAATTAAATTTTAAACCCTAACCCTAAATTCTAAATCCTAAAAATACACCTACCCCCAATTCTATATACCCTAACTTTAAACCCTAAAACCTAAACCTATTTTTTAGTGTGGAGCATAAATAGGGGCATCAAAAGGGATAGCTGATTTCTATTCATAGTTTTTTCCTTAGGTTTAGGCTTTATTATGAAATGGGTTAAATTCCTTCTTCTTTTGTTCTATCATGCTTTGTTCGGTTATTATGAAATGGGTTAAATTCTTTCAACATGGGACTTGCTCACACTATCGTCGGGATTGTCGGTAATTAGTTATTGGTTACCAGGTTTAAGTTTTTACGTCAACATTGTAGTTATATATCTATTCGTTTTGCAGGGAATGTCATCTCTTTCGGTCTCTTCCTCTCACCAATGTAATCGCAATCTCTCTATTGAATTTTAGATTGTAACTAATTACTGCATTAATGAAGGATCATAAACGAGATGGATCATAGCATGTTTTGCTGGTTAGTTATTGAATTTGAAATTCTGGCTAACAATTGGTTTTTGTGAATAAATGAACTAGGCCAACGTTTTCGAATCTATAAAAAGAAGGCAGTGGAGGAGTTTCAAGCATATCCGTACCTGTGCACAGTTATCAACTGTATTATCTGGATGTTCTATGGTCTCCTGTTATTAAAAAGGACAATATTTTAGTGTTGACCATCAATAGCGTCGGTCTTGGCATTGAGCTGTTCTACTTGGCCGTATATGCCGTTTACGCTAATGATCGGAAGAAAAGGGTACGTATGAATCATTAATCTCTACCAAGCTCCCTTGTTTATATGAATCTGAGACTTGAATGATATGTTTCAGGCTCGTGTTGTGTATATCCTACTTTTTGAAGCAGCATTGACAGTAGGCATCGTTCTGTTGGCTTTGTTGGTTTTGTACAGCCATAGAACTCTTATGGTTGGAATAATAGCTGATGTTTTCAACATCATCATGTATGCGGCACCTCTGGCCATATGGAGAAAAGTGATCGAAACAAGGAGTGTGGAGTACATGCCTTTCTGGCTCTCACTTGCTGGCTTTTCTAATGGGATATGTTGGACAATTTATGGCCTCCTCCAATTTGATATATTCATTCTGGTAAGTAAAATGATTAATTAAAATGCATAATACATATAGGGAGAGAGATGGAGTAATATTGTTGATTTGCAGGTTTCCAATGGACTAGGAGCCTTCTTTGGGTTTGTTCAGTTGTGTTTATATGCCTACTTTTACTTCAAGGGAAACCACACAACTAAAGACCAAGTCAAGAAGCCCTCAGCACAGCTTCAGCTCTCCAATCTTCCTATTGGAGCTGCCTGACTTCTTTCTTTTCACTTCCAGCCACACTTTTCTTCTTAGATTTAGGGTTTATTATGGATTGGGTTAAATTCCCTTTTTTCTAGACATTTTTCTAATTCTGTAAACTTAGGCTATTTCAATTTTATTTTTGCCCATTCTCGCATTTTATTTATTTTACAAACAAAATTTAATTCAATGATTTCTCTTTGATATATTAATATGTGCAATACGTCCCACTTAAATCAATTTTACAAACTACCAATCGACTTCGAAACCTAACACTAACTAGAGTAGAAATTGTCCGCCTCTTTTTGTGCCCCTTCATTAAAAATTAGGTTTAGAGTTTAAGGTCATGACTTAGGGTTAGGATTTAGAGTATTGGGTATAAGGAAGCGTTGTTTCTTATAAAAATTATAAAAATATGTTTGAATGTAAATGATGGTCCTAATAAAAAAAGGAAGCGTTGTTTCTTATAAGTAATTCGGATTCGAGCGATTATGTCCGTAAGATGTACGTGATTTTAATAGTAAAGCATTGAACCATACCTTGATAATAAATTGCAACCAAATGTTATTTAATTTAAAATATGCCTCAATAGATCATTAGACTTTTACGTTCATATATCAAATCCATATAAGTGATGTTATATTTCCGTTCATATAAATTATCATACTAATAAATATCATAATATTCAAAATTAAAGATAAAAACGACACTCTTCTCGAAGGAAAATGACACTTTCAACTCTTTGTCAGTGTAGATCTCTAAAAATTACGAAAATTCAAAAAATGTACTTAAATCAGACACACAAGCACAAAATTATGGTCCTTCAAAGTTTTTACCTCACCTTATACAAGAATTGATATTATTTTGTTAAACTAAGCTAAACACACATTTTCACTTAAACTTTCTGAATTTTTTTTCATTTTGATCTCTATAATTTTATTTTTTTAATTTAGTCTTAAATTGCGAAAAAAAAATCAAAGTCGACGACTTTGACCCACCAAAATTTTTTAAACACAACACAGGAAGACTTTAATAATTACTATAGAATTCACCTTAAATACTTAAATAATTTCCCACCATCGGTATTTCCCTATTTTTTTTCAAAACCAATATTCTCCTAATTTTGACAATTATTTTATATTATTATAATTTAAAGGCAAAAGTTAAAACTATCAAAAAAATTTATTTTTTACTCAGTAATTTGCACTTAAAAGTTGGGATGTCATGTTTTATCAAAAAAAAAAATTACTATAGAATTCATCTCAAATCCTTTACTACTGCTCCCAATTCCCACGTAGTTTCGTAATTGAACATTCGATTTTGAGTTATTCAAGTCAAATTTTTAAGTTATTTGATTCAAATTGAAACAATTTTGAGTTCGAGTCGAGTTGCAATTTGCCAAACTCAAAAAATTAAAAAACCGAAAAACCAGATTTTACAGTTTTGCGATTTAGTCTCTGATTTTATTTTTCTTCAATTTCTCCTTCATTTTAAGTCCATTTTTTAACCATGTTTGATCCACATATTCCTAAACCAATGTAGAATATATTTAGCTTCAATTCATATTTTTGGAAATTAATTTCATCCTTTTGCAATTTAGCCCCTCAACTTTGTATGATTTTCTTATTTCTTCAATCTGTAACCCCCTAAACCCGGCCCAGAAGAAATAGGTCGAATCTAGGAAGTCGCGTTTGAAAACTTAACCCTCAAGAAAACCAAATTTAAAATTATACTTTAATTTTAAAAGAATATATATAACTATAATTTAATAAATATCTCACAATAATAAAATACAAATATCATAATTAATATTTGAATATTTAAATAAAATCTCTGAAATAAAACCACAATAAATGAATGCCAAAAATAATCTCAAAACATAATTAGTCTCAAAGTTTAAAATTACATCAATGTATCAAAATAATAAATAATGATTTGAATAACTAAAAGTAGTTTCATACTCAATAATAAAATAACCGGATAAAATGTGAGATCCTCTAAGTACCACGTCACCTAAAGTCCCAAGATATCTGTAAGAGGAAACTATGGGGGAATAAGCTAAACAGCTTAGTATGTCTCTAAAGTGCAAGGAAAACCATAATCATAAAACATAGTAATATTTTCTTAAAATTCTTTAAAACATAAAACAAATGGTACAATATCACAAGCGAAATGCAATGCACACAACTACGTCCGCCAAAGATGAGGAAGGTTCCCATAACCTCCTCGCTACGTCTGCCATCCAAAGTGGAATTCAGCCGAAGGGTGAAACCACTAAACTTCCTTCGTACAAATTCCAACCCATGCTCATACATGTATGATGTTTAAAACTCAAATTTCATAAACACAATTTCATAAATCCGATATTCCATAAACATACGTCATAAATCCATAAATCCTGGTTTTCGTAAATTTTGATGTTTCATAAATCAAATATTTCATAAATCATAATTAAAAACACATTTTAAAATCGTATGCATATGTTGTCAATCATACAAGCCATAATGCATATCATAATCAAGCAAGGTATAAAACCATATAAAAATCATTTATTTATAGCACCGTAAGAAAACACATCTTAGCCTAAGCAACTCAACTACTAAATAATGTGTCTCCCACGATCAAAAGCACTGGTTTAGCTATATCAAAACCTATACGAATAATTTCTATATTAGTACTATTATCACTATGACTAAGGAGCTATTCTTATATACTTATCTAAAGAAATTTAATGATACAAGAATGCTTATCTTATTTGAATAGTTGATCTTCAAATCAACCGAAGACATAGTTGAATTGAGCGATGCCAGAGACTCAGCAGGGTTTGATCGAATTAAATAAATAAAGAATAAAAGAAAATGAAGATGTGTTTCGAATGCAAATTGAGAGAGGGAGAGGGGAAGACCGGCGCAGGCTTGGATAAAAAGAAAGGGAGGATAAACCAAACTTATATATATAATTTTGGATAAATTATAACGTAAGTCCTTGTTATTTTCTAGGGTTCACAAAATATGTACCTAATGTTAATTCTTTATAAAAATAACACTACATTTATTTAAAATTCAATTAATTCCCAAATTTCTTAATTAGGGGTTCATCTTTAAATTCCTAATTTTAGGGTTTTGAATTTAGGGATTTCAAAATTAAGGTTTTAAATTTGGGGGAAAATCGGGGTGTTACAACTCTCCCACCCTTAAAAGAAATTGCGTCCTCGAAATTTTCAGACTTAGTGATAGATCTCAAAAATTAACTGACACAACATAAAATTCTTCCTTCTGAATTCCTCATTCTTCAACATAAAAGGTGCCATAGTAATCTATCTACAAAGGAAATAATCCTAGAATTAGAGTTGGTACATGGAGTTTCTATTCAAAATATATCAATTCTTTAAAATAAAATATTTATTAGAAAATCCCATTTGCCCAAAAATATTTTATATGCATGTAAAAATCATTTTTGGTTTAAAATTTTTTGTAAGCCTCAAAGTCCGAGGGTTGAACTTAACTCTGATACCACTAAATGTAACCGCCTAAACCCGGCCCAGAAGAAATAGGTCGAATCTAGGAAGTCACGTTTGAAAACTTAACCCTCAAGAAAACCAAATTTAAAATTATACTTTAATTTAAAAAGAATACATATTACTATAATTTAATAAATATCTCATAATAATAAAATACAAATATCATAATTAATATTCGAATATTTAAATAAAATCTCTGAAATAAACCAAAATAAAAGAATGCCAAAAATAATCCCAAAACATAATTAGTCTCAAAGTTTACAATTACACCAATGTATTAAAATAATAAATAATGATCTGAATAACTAAAATTAGTTTCGTACTCAATAATAAAATAACCGGATAAAAGTTGAGATCCTCCAAGTACCACGTTGCCTAAAGTCCAAAGATTTCTGTAAGAGGAAACTATGAGGGAATAAGCTAAAGAGCTTAGTGTGTCTCTAAAGTGCAAGGAAAACCATAATCATAAAACATAATAATATTTTCTTAAAATTCTTTAAAACATAAAACAAATGGTACAATATCACAAGTGAAATGCAATGCACCAAACTACGTCCGCCAAAGATGAGAAAGGTTCCCATAACCTCCTCGCTACGTCTGCCCTCCGAAATGGAATTCAGCCCGAAGGGTGAAATCACTGAACTTCCTCTGTACAAATCCCAACCCATGCTCATACATGTATGATGTTTAAAACTCAAATTTCATAAACACAATTCTATAAATCCGATATTCCATAAACATACATCATAAATCTATAAAATCATAATCCATAAATCCTTAAATCATGGTTTCCGTAAATTCTTATGTTTCATAAATCAAATATTTCATAAATCATAATTAAAAACACATTCTAAAATCGTATGCATATGATATCAACCATACAAGCCATAATGCAGATGATAATCAAGCAAGGTACAAAACCATATAAAAAATCATTTATTTATAGCACCGTAAGAAAACACACCTTAGCCTAAGCAACTCAACCTACTAAATAATGTGTTGATCAACTTAGCCCTAGAGCTCTTGAATTGCAGCAATATTGTCCTTTGATCGTCGTTGATTAATGAAGTCGTTAAATTCTAGGCATGTGATTTCTATATGCTTTGACATCAGCCATTATCATCAGTTGTCTTGTCATGTCAATGATGACAATGTAATTCGAACAGAGGGTTATTGAATTAATTGTTTATTTTAAAATTACAAATTCACGTCATCAAAACTGGCATGTCATAATCTTATTAGAGAACTTTCATTTATTTAAGAAAATGACAAACTCGAACATTTTTAATTATTTAATGACAAAGTGTTGATAACGGTTCTGTTAGTCAACGATAGTCAGAGGGTGAGATGGATGCAATTCAACGAACCGATCTCCTTGGGATTCAACTTGTGGACAAAAACTTTTCGAATAGGGTTCGTGAAGTAGGGATGTTACAATGATTTTATTAGTTTCATACTAATGGGATATATAGTCTTGAGCTCCTCTAATTAAACACAAGTATTGGTTTGAAACAAGTATTCTACATTCGATATAAGTCCTCTACTTAATAAAATAAATTGTATTTAAAGTGGTTGAAATTTATTTAAGCTACTCCAACTAAAAGTCCTTGTCTATATATAACTTTGAAATCAATCGTTGGAGCCTTCAACTCGTGGATCTCCTCCTTTCAATAGCAAATTGCCCTTCATTTACAATTTCATCCATTTAGCCTTCATAGTCTTCAAAAACCAGCAATATTGCCCCTCATTTATAGTTTCATCAATTTAGTCCTAGAACTCTTGAATTGCATCAATACTGACCTTTGATCGTCGTTGATTAACGAAGTCGTTAAATTTTAGCATGTGAATTCTATATGTTTGATACCAGCCGTTATCGTCAGTTGTCTTGCTATGTCGACGATGACAAGGTAGTTCGGACAAAAGGTTATTGAATTAATTGTTTATTTTAAAATTACAAATTCACGATATCAAAACTGACATGTCATAATCTTATTAGAGAACATTCATTTATTAAAGAAAATGACAAACTCGAACATTTTTAATTATTTAATGACAAAATATATGACATGAGAAAGGGCAAGTGTTGATAATGGCTCTGTTAGTCAACGACAGTCAGAGGGTGAGATGGATGCAATTCACCGAACCAATCTCCTTGGGATTCAACTTGTGGACAAAAACTTTTCGAATAGGGTTCGTGAAGCAGGGATGTCACAATGATTTCTACCCAAGCATGCATAATGTTTCCCAACTCCTCAAAACTAAACATTAATAATCATACAAGTCCGTAACAATCAATACAACTTGTACAAACAGGGAGTATCCAAAATAAACCACCCCTCGACCGCTACGGTTCTCATGGTGGAGCATGACATACTCTTCACCCCTCGACACACATGAGGCGACTTATTGTAGTGCCACTTTAAACCCTATGGCTAGCCAACTATATCTTATAACAATTTATCTCAGCGACTTGCCAATATACTTATCATTTTCCAATACATTAAACCATGTATTCTAGCATTCTCAAATACTTTCATAAATCATTTACTATGATCAAATATCATCATGTATAATCATTTGCAACATCTTTCATTTCTAAAACATGGATATAACAGTAAGTAATCAAATCTATAAACATGTACATGAGATTGTATTTTGCAAAACCGAAAATGAGAGAGAGCTCAACCTATACTTACTTCTGAGCTTAGATAAGTGTTTCAAACTTATTCTAAACTCCCAATAACCAGCTTCAAACCTTTTAAAAGCAGTAAAACGTATTTCCACTCACCGACAACCCAAAGCTCTCTTGATGTTGCGAGAATCAAGCTTTCGAAGCTTCCGCAACCTCTCCAAAAGCTAAAGGATTCAACTCCCCTACTTTACCCAATCAAAAACAGAGGATTAAAATACATCCCTACATCTCTAATTTCCAGCAACCAACAAACATGACCGCACCTCATTAGAAACCATCAAAAGCCTATCTAAAACAACCGAAATCATCACCAAACTTCATCTAAACAAAACTCAGCCAAAACCTATTGATTTCAACATCTTAACAACATTAATTAACATCCAAAAACATCTTTAACACGACATTTTACCTCCAGCAGCTCTACAACATCAAGATCACTTCAAAAACAAACTATTAACAACCTAGAAAATTAGCAATTCACATAGTTTCGGGATTCCTTTAATTAATCACTTCCAACAACATTAAAATACATCTTATAATGGATCTAAATCAATTAGATTTAATACAAAATAGATCCAAAATAGTGTTTATCAAATTTCCACAGTAAACTCAATTTAATTACCAAATCCATGTTTAAATCATAATTCCATAACATAAATCAGTTGTAAAGGATCAAGAACTTGGGAATTTCATTAAAGAACCTTTAATTAGAGGAGAGAAACAAAAATCACCTCTAATTGTTGATTTCTCCCTTAATTGGCAAAAATTGGTTGAAATCAAAGTAGAGTTTGTTGTAGAAATCAAAGGAATCAAGTAGAAAATCAAAAGAGATTGATTCCTGGAAACTTTGGAAAGATTTTGATAGTTTGGCTGCTGAGAAAGTTGAGAGAAAAGTGATAGCAAAGTTATTTACGTAAGAAAGTAATTTGTAAAATCAAAAATCCTTTTTATTAAATCTCTTTTCTTTTAATATTAAAACCAATTAAAAACCCTTTAAAATGCCCTAAATTAAGGGGGAAATCTGATGGAAAATTTTGGTTAATTAGCTCCTTAAAGATTCTAAGTTTTGACTCTTTTACGATTTAGTCACCAAAAACAGTTTTGAAAACTTTTCATTTTAGTCACCAGACCAAAATGTTCCAAAATTAGATTTAATTCCTTCAAATTGAATTTATCAAAATACTTAAAATATTAATTAAGTATTTTCTAGCATATTTCCATATTTTATTTTAGCCAGAAACTATTTTATAAGATTTAATTTTCGAAACTAACTCGAATTTGCTTAACCCAGTTCTCTTGAACCGTCTAATCGATCCGTCTAACATCTAGGCCCAAATTGACGGCATTACAAATATAAATGTTTCCGGAATCCACAAGATTTTAAACTAGCAGATTTACAAAGTAAAAGTATCATAGGAATCATTGCTTAGGGATATTACATCTGTCGCTCACCAAGCACCGAACCAATCTCCTTGGGCTTCAACTCGTGGATCTCCTCCTTTCAATAGCAAATTGCCCTTCATTTACAATTTCATCCATTTAGCCTTCATAGTCTTCAAAAACCAGCAATATTGCCCCTCATTTATAGTTTCATCAATTTAGTCCTAGAACTCTTGAATTGCATCAATACTGACCTTTGATCATCGTTGATTAACGAAGTCGTTAAATTTTAGCATGTGAATTCTATATGTTTGATACCAGCCGTTATCGTCAGTTGTCTTTCTATGTCGACGATGACAAGGTAGTTCGGACATAGGGGTATTGAATTAATTGTTTATTTTAAAATTACAAATTCACGTTATCAAAACTGACATGTCATAATCTTATTAGAGAACATTCATTTATTAAAGAAAATGACAAACTCGAACATTTTTAATTATTTAATGACAAAATATATGACATGAGAAAGGGCAAGTGTTGATAATGGCTCTGTTAGTCAACGACAGTCAGAGGGTGAGATGGATGCAATTCATCGAACCAATCTCCTTGGGATTCAACTTGCGGACAAAAACTTTTCGAATAGGGTTCGTGAAGCAGGGATGTTACAATGATTTTATTAGTTTTATACTAATCGGATGTGTAGTCTTGAGCTCCTCTAATTAAACACAAGTATTCTACATTCGATATAATTCTTCTACTTAATAAAATAAATTGTATTTAAAGTGGTTGAAATTTATTTAAACTACTCCAACTAAAAATCCTTGTCTATATATAACTTTGAAATCAATCGTTGGAGCCTTCATCCCTCACAATTTCTGCTGTGTTTTCTTCTCTCCTTACTTGCTCTGCTTCAGCTTTCAACATGGGACTTGCTCACACTATCGTCGGGATTGTCGGTAATTAGTTATTCGTTACCAGGTTTAAGTTTTTACGTCAACATTGTAGTTATATATCTATTCGTTTTGCAGGGAATGTCATCTCTTTCGGTCTCTTCCTCTCACCAATGTAATCGCAATCTCTCTATTGAATTTTAGATTGTAACTAATTACTGCATTAATGAAGGATCATAAACGAGATGGATCATAGCATGTTTTGCTGGTTAGTTATTGAATTTGAAATTCTGGCTAACAATTGGTTTTTGTGAATAAATGAACTAGGCCAACGTTTTTTCGAATCTATAAAAAGAAGGCAGTGGAGGAGTTTCAAGCATATCCGTACCTGTGCACAGTTATCAACTGTATTATCTGGATGTTCTATGGTCTCCTGTTATTAAAAAGGACAATATTTTAGTGTTGACCATCAATAGCGTCGGTCTTGGCATTGAGCTGTTCTACTTGGCCGTATATGCCGTTTACGCTAATGATCGGAAGAAAAGGGTACGTATGAATCATTAATCTCTACCAAGCTCCCTTGTTTATATGAATCTGAGACTTGAATGATATGTTTCAGGCTCGTGTTGTGTATATCCTACTTTTTGAAGCAGCATTGACAGTAGGCATCGTTCTGTTGGCTTTGTTGGTTTTGTACAGCCATAGAACTCTTATGGTTGGAATAATAGCTGATGTTTTCAACATCATCATGTATGCGGCACCTCTGGCCATATGGAGAAAAGTGATCGAAACAAGGAGTGTGGAGTACATGCCTTTCTGGCTCTCACTTGCTGGCTTTTCTAATGGGATATGTTGGACAATTTATGGCCTCCTCCAATTTGATATATTCATTCTGGTAAGTAAAATGATTAATTAAAATGCATAATACATATAGGGAGAGAGATGGAGTAATATTGTTGATTTGCAGGTTTCCAATGGACTAGGAGCCTTCTTTGGGTTTGTTCAGTTGTGTTTATATGCCTACTTTTACTTCAAGGGAAACCACACAACTAAAGACCAAGTCAAGAAGCCCTCAGCACAGCTTCAGCTCTCCAATCTTCCTATTGGAGTTTAAGGTTTAGGGTTTAGGATTAGAGTTTAAGGTTATGACTTAGGATTAGGGTTTAGAGTATTAGGTGTATGGTTTAATACTTAAAGTTTAAAATTTAAAATTTAGAGTTATGACTTAAGATTTAATTTTTTAGTGTTGGGAGCAAAAAGCAACACCGAAAAGGGCAATTCTCCTGATAGCTATAACAAATCTCAATATTAAAATTTATTCCATTTCTTCCTAAGAAATAAAATTCCAACTAAAACTTAATTTATGTTGATTTTTATCATGCATTGAATCAAATGTTTGATTGTTCAAAGGAGAATTGAAGAGATATATATTTTTTAGATTTTGTTTTAAGAAATTGTTATAAAGATAGGTTACTTGTGAATAGATGTGCACAAAACTCGACTCCATTTTATTTTTAAATCAGAATTCCATAAACTTATCTTGACACAAAAAAGAAATTCTAACAAAATTTGAGTTATAAAAAGAAACTCAAATTAGTTGTAAATTTAAGGTTCAATGCAATCGAATAATTCTCCATTCTAGCGAGACTAGATAATGACGTACATAGAATGAAATATTTAGCAACTGATAAATAATATTATTATAAAAATATTGTGTATTGCATTTTAGAGCATAACAATATTATTAATTATTAAAATAGGATATTCAAGAAAAATCATTCTAGTTAATATGATACTGATCAGTTATATAGGTTTTAAACAGATACCGAGTATTTCTAGTTTCGTTCTGATTTAAAATTTCATTATCATTACATTTAAAAATAAAATATAATCATTTTTTGACAAAAATATGGGCCTCGTTAGAAACCCCTCATAATGAAAAAAAATCAATCCCGCTTAGCAGAAGGGGAAAAGAGTACCCTTTCTTTATTCAAACTCACCAAGAATTCATTACAAACAAATTCAACTTGATTGAGACCTTACATTGCCCGAAGAATTTTGAGGGCAAGCACTGCTAACCAAAAAGACATTCTATCAATGTATATATATGGCGCTAGTCGGTATTTGATGCAACCCAAATAAAAGGAGTGGCTCTATCTATTCCCTCCTTGGCTAACAAATCTGCCGCTCCATTCGCTTCTCGCACAATTACCTGGAAGCTAAAGGGTGGAGCCGATCAGATTTGTCTTAGAACACTAATGTCGTTCTTGAATATGGTCGGTATTGGGACACTGCTATTAATCCAGTCTACCACCAATTTGCAGTCTGATTCGAAGATGAAAATGTGCGAAGATATCCAAGGGGAGGATTTTGCAATGGAACAGGCTTCAACGATGGCTTTGATTTCGGCTCCAGTAGGATCAAAATGACTGATGCATCTAGAAAATTGAATCAACTTTTTACTAGAGGAGTCACGAAGGATTCCTCCTATGCCCGCACTTCCAAAACTACCTCTAACAGCTGCGTCAGTATTGAACTTAAGGGTCCCGATGCTAGGGGGCTCACCACCAGTCCAAACCGCAAGACTTATGTTGAGAACTATCTCTAGGTGATTTTGTCACCCCCACAGTGGGATTAAGGAGAAAGTATGCAGCCGAAGGAAATATTTGAGGCCATTTTCCGTAACACCACTAGCCGATTCTCAACATGAACATATCAAACAATTGGTTTTCATCCAAACTCAAGCCTTTAAAAACGATTTCGTTTCTGTATAACCATAAGGTCCAAATAATTTCAAATAAAGCTAATTTCCATACCTCGAGGGAAGAGCGGGGAATAGGGACGTCGAACCATACTTGCAACCAACATATTGGACTGCATGTGATAGGCAAGATTATCTTCCATAGAGAGCACCAACGATTTCAAAGTTTCCATGAGATAGGGCAGCGGAGAAAAAGATGACGGACTGTTTCAGCACTTACGTTACAGAATGAACATGAGTCCGTATTCAAAGCGCTTATACCGCTTTTGAGAAGCTCTACTTTGGTTGGAATTCTCTCCCACATGAGTTTCCAAGTGAACATCTCTACATTTGGTGGGGCCAAACCTGCTCAGACCGATTTCCAGTAACTTTGATTTTCTTTAAGAGAGTATGACACTTTTTCGCTGTAGATTTTGGGACTGTACCATCCATTAGAGTTAAGTGACCATCGAATACTATCTGATTCATCGAGACTTGGCTGGAAATTTGAGATTAATTGCCAAAAACAGTTGAAAGTGTGATTTTCCCAATAGAACAAAGTTCTGCGTAATTGAATTTTCCAACACCAGTAGCCATTCCTCCAAACCCCAAAGTCAGAGATCTTCCCTTCTTTTTTACAAGCAATGTTATAAATTCTGGGAAAAAGAGATTTGAGGGAACCACGCTCACACCAGTTATCCTCCCAAAACTCGATCATCCCGCCATTTCCCAGTGTGAATCTAATGTTATTGTTGTACAATCCATTATTAGCACCAGTGGATGATACAATATTTTTCCAAATTCAGGAGAACTTTTTAGAGTTTTCGGAGTGAGGGAGTAGTGAGTTCTTTCCCATGTCATATTTAGCTGCTATTGTTTTTCTCCACAGGCTGTCCACCTCAGTACCGTACCTCCATGCCCATTTATTGAGAAGAGCCTCATTCTTTAATCTTGTATCCACAAGTCCGAGACCCCCCAGTTCTTTTGGGACACAAACATCAGCCCATTTAATCCAATGAATTCCTTTAGCTTCCGAGACACCCCAAAAAAATCTTGCAATTAAACTGTTAATTTTTGCACTAACTGCACTGGGGATCTTAAACATGGATAAGAAATAGACTGGAATATTTGAAACTGCCGCTCTAATCAAAATAATTCTTCCCGCTTGAGACAGTAGATTCGATCTCCAAGATGCGAGAATGCGGGATATTTTTTCTACAACTGGATTCCATAAAGAAATTGAGTTACGAGCAGCCCCCAAAGGTAGTCCCAAATAGATGGTGGGGAACATAGCTTTCGAGCATTTGATCTCATTGGCCCAGATTGAAATGCATTGATCCTCTATGTTTATGCCAAACAGATTAGTTTTCTTCAGGTTTAGGAACAGACCCGAGCATATTTCGAACACCCTGAGAATTCTTTTGATGTTTTTTAACTGCCAATCACTTGCTTCAGAGAAAATGATTAGATCATTTGCGAATTGTAGATGAGAGATGATGAGGCCTTCAGATTCAATGGCAATTCCTTCGAGTAGTCCTAAGCTCGCAGCTTTATACAGTAGCAAACTGAGAACTTCTCCTATTAGATTAAAGAGAAGGGGAGAGAGGGGGCAACCCTGTCTGAGACCTCTTTTGATTTTGAAAAAATCTGATGGAGACCCGTTATCAAGGACCGATAACTTAATTATAATTTTAAAATTTGTATTTTTCATATAAATATATTTATATTTATGCAATTGAGATATATTTGTATTATATATAATATATATGAAAAATATATAACTTTTAATGACAAACATGAAACAATACAGTAGAACACATCAATATCAATATAAAAATTATAAAAAATATGTTTGAATATAAGTGATGGTCCTAATAAAAAAATGAAGAGTTGTTTCTTATAAGTAATTCAGATTCGAGCGATTATACTCGTAAGATGTACGTGATTTTAATAGTAAAGTATTGAACCATACCTCGATAATAAATTGCAACCAAATGTTATTTAATTTAAAATATGCCTCAATAAATCATCAGACTTTTACGTTCATATATCAAATCCATATAAGTGATGTTATATTTCCGTTCATATAAATTATCAGACTTATAAATATCATAATATTCAAAATTAAAGATAAAAAACGAGATTTTTCTTGAAAGAAAATGACACTTTCGACTTTTTGTCAGCGTAGATCTCTAAAAATTACAAAAATTTAAAAAATATACTTAAATCAGACACAAAAGCACGAAATTATGGTCATTCAAAGTTTTTAACTCACCTTATACAACAATTGACATTATTTTGTTAAACTAAGCTAAACATTTCACTTAAACTTTCTGAATATTTTTTTTCATTTTGATCTCTATAATTTTATTTTTTTTAAATTTAGTCTTAAATTGCAAAAAAAAAAAATCAAAGTCGACGATTTTTACCCACCAAAAAAATTTAAACAGAACACAGGACGACTTTAGTAATTACTATAGAATTCACCTCGAATACTTAAATAATTTCCCACCATCGGTATTTCCCTATTTTTTTTAAACCCAATATTCTCCTAATTTTGACCATTATTTTATAGTATTATAATTTAAAGGCAAAAGTTAAAACTATCAAAAAAAATACTTTTTACTCAGTAATTAGCACTTAAAAGTTGGGATGTCATGTTTTATCAAAATATATATATTTTTTACTATAGAATTCACCTCAAATCCTTTACTGCTGCTCCCAATTCCCACATAGTTTCGTAATTGAACATTCGAGTTCTCTCTTCATAAAAAAATTAATTTATAGTTATCGACTTGCTTTCTCCCAATGCAAGATTGAATGGCGGAGTAAGGTTCAGTAAAATTCGATTCAACTTGAAAAATTAATTTTTTTGATTTTGAGTTATTCAAGTCGAGTTTTCGAGTTATTTTATTCAAATCAAAAAAATTTAAATTCGAGTCAAGTTGGAATTTTCGAAACTCGAAAAATTAAAAAATCAAAAAATTGAATTTTACAGTTTTACGATTTAGTCCCTAATTTTATTTTTCTTCAATTTTTCCTTCATTTTAAGTCCATTTTTGACCAAGTTTGAACCGCATAGTCCTAAACCAATGTAGAATATATATTTAGCTTCCATTCATATTTTTGAAAATTAATTTTATCCTTTTGCAATTTAGCCCCTAAACTTTGTATGATTTCCTTATTTCTTCACTCTCTTTCGTTTTAAGTCCATTTTTGAACAAATTTGAACCACATGCTCCTAAACCACTGCAGAATACATATTTAGCTTCAATTCATTTATTTTTTTAAAAATATTATTTTTGTAATTTAGCTCGTCAACTTTGTATGATTTCTTATTTCTTCAATTCCTCTTTCGTTTTAAGTCTATTTTTAACCAAATTAAACCATATGATTCACCAACACTATATAATATCTATGTAACTTCAATTCATATTTTTAACAAAATATATTCTTTTTGAAATTTAGTCCTTTAACTTTGCATTTATTCAATTTGTCAATTCATCTGAATTTTTTTGTAAAATTTTTCTTCACATCAATTCATTGACTCTTTTATACCCCCATCAATACTTTATCTTCAAAAGTTTCTTATTTAAAAATAGCGTTATAAATATATTTTTAGAAGTTTAGGTGATATTTTTTTATTAAATAACATTACAATCTTATCTATAAATGTGAAAACTAATAAGAAGAAATATATATATATATATATATATATATATATATATATATATATGCATATCATATATGATTAGAGAAAGTCGTTTAAATTAGAATCAAACTGTACTATAACATGATAAATAATTACAATTAATTTGTATAGGAACTTGAAAACTCGACTCGACTTGAATTTCATAAACTCGATTAAAATCGAAAAAATTTCAAATAAATTTTAAGTTGTAAAATATGGCGCGTCAACTCGAATAACTCGATTTTTTTTACTCGACTCGATTAAACGCTCACCCCTAGAATGGAGTATTGTAGCGATGTCTGTTTCGCTAAAAAAATGTGTTTTCGAAGTGTTTGTGGTTTTCGGGTATTAAAATATTTATTCCGTGGGGTTTTAAAAATACCGTATTTTATTTAAAGAAAGGGAGTCGCCACCGGCCACTGAGGTAGGTCGGACACCATAAAACCAGAGATTCAAAAACTTTGAGTTCGGGAGTCGGTTACGGATGGGGAAGGATTAGCACCCCCACACCGCCCAAAATTGGTACTTTAATAATTACCACTTTATTAATGTTAGATTTTCCGAATTAAAGTGACGATTAGTTTAAAATTCGGTTATAATTGCGAATAAATTTTAAAGGCCCCGTTATCCGAGAGTAAACACCCAACCACTATCACTACGCCTGATACTGGCCCCGTTTACGCTCGGATAAAAGGGCACCGCATTGACAATTTATATATCTGTTATGCAACCTAAAACATGGCGAATATAAATACAATGCGATAAAATATAAATAAATACTAACATAATAAAATACTAATCTAACATAAATAAAATACTAATCTAAAACATACATACATAAATATTAATCTAACTCATAAATAAAAACATATCTAGCATAAATAAAATACTAACATTCATAAATATTAATCTAACACATAAATAAAAAACAAATCTAACATAAATAAAATATTAATATAAAACACAAATTTAAAACATATTAAATACTAATCTAAAACATAAACATACAAACTGAAAAAATAAGACTACAATTTTAAAATAACTAATACTTCATTAAATTATTAAAATTACAACACTAACAAAAAGGGAAGAAAATATACCTAACTAGAAGCTCGAATGACGAACCCCGACTGAACCCCACCGAGATCTACCGCGACCCCTCCAAAAATATTAACTAGATCGGATCCAAAATAGGACCCCGATCGAACCGGTTAAGACCGAGAGCACTGCCCCCGGTCCTTGGCTACCGAGAGCATAGCTCTCTTTTGGCAGCCACTGACGATTGCTTCCCTTCTAATTGCCCCCCATGCCTCCTATTTATAGGCAATTGGGGGGTGACGTGGTCATCCCAAAGCCACACAAATTTCTTTTTTTTTAATTTCATTTTTTATATATTATATTTTTATTATTTTTTTCATTAATTTTATATTAATAATATTATTATTAAAATAATACTAGTAACACTAAAACCCGGTCAAAAATGAGTGATTACAGTTGCCCCTCTTTGCTTGTTCTTGTGAAACGAAGACAAAGCAAAGATCAAAAGCACTCATTTTTGACCTACTTTCTTGTCTTTGGCTTCGGAATCATGTGTTCTTCTGGAACTTCCCGCTCTTCCTTAGCTAAATCTTCAAGCTGGTAAGTTCTTCCTATATAGAACTTCTTCACCTTCTGATCTTGGAACTATAGGTCCTCCCTATATAGAACCTTTCATTCTGAAGCCTCGAGTTATGAGTCCCTCCTATATAGAACTTTTCATTCTGAGATGGTAAAGCTTGGAGTTCTTCCTATATAGAACTCTTCACCTTCAACGCTGGCTTCTCCTATATAAAACCTTTTGCGTCACTGATGGATTCTTCCGACTGGGAGTTCCTCCTGTATAGAACTGCTAGTCTTCAAACCCTGGAGCCGTCAATCCTTCCTATATAGAACTTTTAGCTTCTGAAATCTCGGAGCTACAGGTTCTTCCTATATAGAACCTTTCACTCTAAGACAGTAAAGCTCGGAGCCCTTCCTATATAGGACTCTTCGCCTTCAACACAACGGGTTTTCCCTATATAAAACCTTATGTGTCATGGGTGAATTCCTCCGGCTGTGAGTTCTTCCTATATAGAACTGCTAGTCTTCACCCTGGAGCTGCAAGCCCTTCATATACAAAACTTTCAACTCCTAAAGCCTCGGAGCGGTGGATTCTTCCTACATAGAACCTCTTGCTACGGGAGCTTGAAAATATAGGCTCTTCCTATATAGAACATTTATCATCAAATTTATTTTTTCTTTTTTCTCTTTTTCTTTTTTCTTTTTCCTTTTCTTTTTCCTCTTTTTCTTTTTCTTTTTCTCTCTTTTTCATTTTTCTCTTTTCTTTTTTCTATCTCATTTTCATTCTCTCTCTCCTTTTTTTACAAGGCTGTTGATATCTTTGGACTTACGCTACTAAGGCTGCCTCATCATGCCCAAAGGACTTACTAATGGCCCAAAAGACTTATCACCATGCTCGAAACACTTACTGATGGCTCGAATGACTTAACATCGTGCCCGAATGACTTACTGATAACCCGAAAGATCTAACATCCGGGCCTCACGCTGCTTTGGCTTTCGATTTTTTGGGACTCATGCTGCTAAGGCCGTCGAAATCTTTCTTAAAATTTTGGGATTCACGCCAAAAATGGCTACCGACCTTTTTTCAGATTTGGGGATTTAAGCCGAAAATGGCTACCGATCTTCTAGGACTCACGCTACTATAGCTGCCGAAATCTTTCTTCAATTTTGGGGACTCATGCCGAAGGTGGCTGCCAAAATCTTCTTTAAATTTGGGGACTCAGGCCGAAAATGGATGCCGATCTTCTAGGACTCACGCTGCTATAGCTGCCGAAATCTTTCTTCAAATTTGGGGACTCACGCCGAAAATGGATGTCAATCTTTCTTTCTTTAATGAAATCTACTTCTTAATACTCTTTGACAATTCTTCAAGTACCTGTCCAAAAACAAGCAAAAATTGTCATGTCTTTATCTATATGATGCGTGCAATGTCATGCTTTCTTTTTCTTCTTTTTCTTCTTTTTCTCTTCTCATTTTCTTTTTCTTTTTCTTTTCTTCTTTTTTCTATTTCCTTCAATTTCTTCTTATTTTTTCTTTTTCTTTTCTTTTCTTTTTTTCTTTTCACTCTCTTTCTTTCTATTTTTTCTTTTTTCTTTCAGCCCCTTTTTCGTTCTAAAGTCTTACACCCTGAAAGGTCGCTCCTCAGATTTCTTCATCTCTTTACTTCTTCACTGTATGCTCTTAAATCCTCATTTGAACATGCTTTTAAACCTTTTGTGCGGAAGGATTTTCTTGTTTTCGGGGTTGTCACTCGTCTTCATAAATGATCTTCTAGTTCTTATATTATTCTTATAAGAACC
This sequence comes from Hibiscus mutabilis, assembly GCA_019671005.1. NCBI lineage: Eukaryota > Viridiplantae > Streptophyta > Magnoliopsida > Malvales > Malvaceae > Hibiscus > Hibiscus mutabilis. The sequence continues at coordinate 5,729,682 of CM033755.1, read as the reverse complement.
CTTGTCATCTTCTTTGCTTGGCGTTGCCCCATTCAACCACGGGCTCTACTGCTTTGAATTTTCTGACCCATCATACAGAGCCTTGGTCTATTTCTAGTCACCAGGGTAAGCCAAAATGCTTTCATCCCCTGAGCTCATCCTTGATCTTCTCGTAGCATTTCGAAGGGAACTAACTCTCGGCCCCTATGCTTTAAATCTCATCATCATTTATTTTTAAAGTAATGCAAAATGCAATTTACTTGCGTATATTTCAAAAAATAATGATTGTTTGAAAAGATAACAGTCATTTTGAAAATCACAACTTGGAGGGGATACCAAACATTTTGAAAACATTGTTTGGGACAAATGGTAAACATCATTTTTCTTCTTCTTTTTTTAAGGACCAAACATTTTTTTAAAAAAATAATGTTTGGAGAATGGTAAACAAAATTCGAAGTATATTGCCAAATATTTTAAAAACTAATGTTTGGGGGAAATGGTAAACATAAAAACTTTGGGAGAAAATGTCAAACCTTTTAAAACATGTTTGCCCCCGAAATATCAAACACCATAGCGCATCTGCTTCAAGTTGCCAGAGATCAACTCTAATGAAGCGCATATTTAGAATATCTTAACCATTGTGGAGATATATGCCAATGTATAGTTTCTTCTGGTCTAATAGGCTTTTGAGAGGAACAACCCTACCTAGTTTCTACCCCGTTTAAGGTGGCTCTCTTAATCTCACTATCTCACCATGCCCCATCCTTCCCTCATTTGGGGTGTCGATCAAGCACTTCGAAGTTTGACGTTCCTTGAAGCAAAGTTAATCTTTATAGGCGGAATGAAATCTGAAGACATTCTCATTCAACTTGGATATCTATGGATGACCAGAATAGTCTTTGAGGGCTTGTAATGTAGGCCTTTAGTTTATGGTTAAGTGAAACAGTATTTCTGTACTTGTATAACTTGGATATGCCCATTATTCCTTCCCTTTTTGGATCACTCTAGACTGCCCGTTTTCAGGTTTTCACCCTAGAGTTCATTTCTTTTCTTTTTACTGTAGGCTGCCTTGCATTCTGGCTATATACTGATGTTCGTTTTCTGTTCAATAATGTTTGATCCTCCAATACTCCTCGAAACTGAGATTTCTTGAATGAAGGACTACGAATACATTTCTGGGAATTCTTGTGATTGGTACGCCCAGATGAAATGTTATTCTTTTTTCTTTTTTTCTTTTCTTTTTCTTTTCTTCTTTTTCACTTTTTCTCTTGGATCGCTCTAGACTGCCCATTTTTAGGTTTTCACCCTATAGGTCACTTCCTTCAGTGTATTTTGGTTGGATATTGATGTCAGCAGGCTCAGGTAGACTACTCTTTTTCTTCATTTTCAGGATCACTCTAGACTGCCCATTTTTGGGTTTTCACCCTAGAGGTTATTTCCTTTTTCGAAATTGACAATCTTCGGGCCGACTTGTCTTGACTTGGTTTCAATTCGAGCTTCTATACTAATTTTCAAAACTGATATTTACTTGAAATGTGGATTCCTTGTGTCTCTTGCTCATAGTTGAAGTATCGTTCTTGTATTGTTTGATCTGTGTGTGAAGCATATACAATATTCTTTCTTTCTTTTTTCCTTTTTCTTTTCTTCTTTTTTTCTTTTTTTATCTCTCTCTCTTTTTTATTTTTTATTTTATTTTTTCTTTTCTTTTTTTCTCATTTTTGTTTTGTTTTGTTTTCTTTTTTGATTTAGACTGCCTATTTTGGGTTTTTAGCCTTGAATCTCTTTTTTCTTATTCGAGTCTATAAATGTATCCTCGAATCAACACGTATCTATACTGGGTATTGATGATATCTTCTGCTCGAAGTTACTTGCCTCTCTGCAGCTCTTCTGATTTTTACTCGATCTGGATTGCTTCGGCCTTTTGATTACCATTTCGCTTCTTTTCTTTGGTTTATCGTTTGGACATATCCTTGTTTTCAACCACTTTCTTTTGATGATTTTCTGATCTTCGTATCCAATCTGCCTGGACTCATCTCTGTCTTCTGGTAGAGTAAAAGAATATCATTCGTTGTCAAATTCACAGATGTCCTGAGAATGCCTTCAGGGGGTAGAGGTTTAGGGTCAACTTTCGTTTCAAGGATCTTAAACGACAAGTGCCTGAGAAGATAAATTCTTAAAATGGGAACTGTCCATTGTCTAAACACTCGCTTTGTTCCTTTGTTGGCCTAAGTAAACTAGCAGATACTCACATTTACAGTATCCCCACAACATTCAATGTCTTCTAAATATATGCAACTTAGAGTTGATCTTTGGATCTGAAGCAAATGTACTGTTGCATTCAAAATTCGAGGACCTGGTATAGAAATGATATATACATATGTCCATTCAAAAATGTGTGTATATACATATGGTAGAACAAAACTACCCTATAAAAATAAAATGTTTAAAGAATCAAGAATGTAAAAATGCTTTTCTAAATGGAAATGTGATTTTTAATTCTAAAATATATATGTTGGAGAGTTTTTTCTTCTTTTTTCTTTTTTCAAAGCATAGAGCATTTCTTTGTGAACTGATGGGAAAACCATAGGGACCTCCGGACTACCTCCCGAGTACTAACTCATTCTGGTCATTTGTAGTGTAGGCTTGTGCCACTTCTCTTGTTTTTCCTTGCTGGATCAATTCTTGTCATGACTCCCTCGTCAACCAGCTTTTTAATTTTTCTATTAACAACCTCAAATTTCTTGGTGTCATGCCCTAGTGCCTTAATGTAGAACTCACATGCACTGAATGGATTAAAACTGTGGGCAGATGAGTTGGGCGTAATCTTTATCGGCCTGGAGGTAAGGTACTAACCCTTGACCAGATGAGGCCATATGGAATACTCTGAATATCTCTAAATATGTACTTGTTCGAGGAATTTTTCTCGGTGATTCGGAGGAATCTGCTTGTCTTCTTCTCTTACGATTACGAGAACCTTGAAAGTGGTACCCATTTATCTCTTTCTTTCCTTCTGCTCCTAGACAGGCCTGGTCTTTAAACTTAGGTCTCAGAGTGCATGTTCGTTTCTCCCTCTGACTGTCATTAAGTCCTCAAAGTTGGCCTTCATTTTCTCGAGCACCTTATCAAAGAAGAAATAAGAAAGGTGGCATGGAAGTCGCTCTCCTCTTCATCTACGGGAGGCTGCACCTGGGTCGCTAAACACAGACACCTCAAAGCACATTCCTTGAAGCTTTCATCAGGTACCTTAGAGATACTGACGACTTGGTGCTGGGTCCAAAGCATATCATATCACGGTAGGTCCTGCTAGACTGTTGGGGAAGTAGTGGATCGACAATTTTTCAATGCAGCCCTCCATCTTTTTGCAGAATATGGTCGAGTGAATCTTGGGGCATCTTGTTCCGTTATCATGCAAATCTGGGAATCTTTGGAATCTGGAGGAACGACCAAACCAGGGTTCAAACAGAGTTTTCTTGCATCGAAGGCATCAAACTTCTTTTTTTTCTTTTTTTCCTCTCGAACCCATCTTTTAACTGCTCGAATCTTGGTTTTTGAGTGTCTTCAATTCTTTTATCCATGATAAAACCCTAATTGGTCTTTGAATTACTCCTCATAAAGTTTATGCCAGGTAATAATAATGCAAGGTAGTGATAATGTCATGTAAAACATGCCAGGATCGTGCTAAGAAATGCAATACAATCCTAAAATATAAACATGAATGCAATAAGGTATTGATTCCAAAAGTGATCCCATAGAACGACGTTCATTGAGGCCAAAAGGTTTCATTATATCATATATTAGATATTTACAGTTACTGATAAGCTTTAGTGCCCACTTTCTTAACTTCATCCAGTAGTCCGGTCAGCTTACCTCTGTAGTCCAACACTTGGTCCATGTTCTAACAAAGCCTGCCACCTTGTTGAGCCGTCTTACCTGCTCGAGTAATATCGATCTTCGGGTCTTCATCTATCCCCTACTTAGTCTTTCGTAGCTTGGGAGTTGCCTTTTTCCAACTGAAGAGTGTTGGATTGTCATTGCTCTGTCGTAAACTTGTTTCCATCTAAGTTATTCTGTAGCTCATCTCTGGAGACTGTCGTACCTATTCCTAATTCCCTCAAACTTACCTGATAACAGCCTGACTTGATTCTAGCTTGACTAGTTTCTCTTCTTCCAATATTCTGAGTCGTCTTTCAACTGGACAATACCGTTCATCTATTCTTTAAAGGTGACCAATCTAATATTCTTAAACACTCAGGAAATCTTTTGGTGATCATTCTGCAAATTCAATTTTATCCAATTTATCTCTCTCTTATCTGAGCTGGCTGAACTCGAAAGAATATCCCTCTCCCGGGATGCCCCTATCTCCAATCTTCAAATTTAACTCGCTTGAGTGACCCACTTCGGTATTACTCAAACTTTGTCCTGGATATCGATTCCTCCTCAACTTTGCCCCTCGGATGATTGTTAGCTCACTATAGAATTGGGGAACTCCGTCTTCGAAACCTAAAATCCTCATCGCGATAAGATCTTGAACTCATTCCTCAGGGCCTCGCAATCCTCAATACCGTGACCCAAATTTCCTAAACGGTAACTGCCTCTAGCACGTGTGTCATAATCTCTCGGATAAGACGGTCTCTTCGCTAGAGACTTCACCAAGGTAATAAGGCTCTTGTCGATGAACATTAGGAGTAGTTCAGTGTATCTCACAGGAATCGAGATATACTTCTTTTCATTACTTGCTTCTCAAGTTTCTTCTGGACCGAGCTCTATTTTTTGAAAGCCCGACTCAAGCATACCTTCCGTCTGTTTATTGATGCAGATCACAAAAAGGGTTCAATTTGTCGTATTTGGCTGACTTGGAGGTAGAATTCTAACTATCTCGCTCTCTATTTTGATCCTTAATCGGTTCTTCTTTCGGTTTGATGGATCGCTTACCTTTCGTCAAAGTATTCATCTGATTCATCACATCTTCCCTCTGCTTCTTTCAATTCTTGCACTTTACTTTGCTCATTACCAGTACCATGTCTCATTACCGTGTCTGACCTGAAGTCTTCAGATGGTTCCTCTTCTATTGTCTCCAATCTTGTTCTGGGACAAAACCCTGGATCCGTGCCCTCTAATATCCGACTGGGCGACGACTTTTTGCCAATTATGAACGATTTACGAGATTTGAGGAACCACTTCAGGAATCAATACCCTATAAATGCGAGAATCCATGCAAATGCAATGTTGATTCTCGAACAGTCTTTGAAAAACTTTCAATAGAGAAAATGTATGTTTGCAAGAAATTAATAATGAATTACAGCAATGATTGAATTTATTCTCGAGACCTTGACTTGGGAAGCAAAACTGTGCTCCACGTCTCGACGTCGTCTTTAGGATGATGGATGACTCCGTCTTCTCCTCTTATTCTATTCTATGGACTCGTGACGTCGTGATCTTTATTTTTGTGGCTTCGAAAAGGACATCGAGACAATATATTTTCTTCGTAGATCCGGGGTGCGTCTAAACAGGGATGGATTCTATGATCCTAGGGAGTACTTTAAAACTTTTTGGGGTTTAAATTAAAATTTTCAATGATCATTTGGTTTAAAAATTTCCCCTTTTTATTATCAAAAGTTTTAACTTACTTAAAAATGAAACTTTTAGGTTCCTTTTTTTGTTATTATTATTATTATTCTGAAAGTTTTATGAGGAAGAAGTTTCAAAGCAAAATAATAATATTTTCAAATTTTTTTTTTTTTTTAAATGAGTTAAATTAAAATCAGAGATTTTTTAAAAAATGGTCAAATGTGAAGATTTAAAATTGGGGTTCGCGCCCCGATTGAATCTTCTACGTCGACGTGCCTTTACTATCGCACCGTCTTCTTTCTCGATTGGTCTTTGCTTGGCCTAACTTGTTCTTTGTAATATTATCGTTTTCGCAAAGCATACTTTTTCTATTTTGAAAGCCTTTTAATGAACTGTTCTTGAATCAACACCATGATATGCAACATGAATGCAAATAAAGGCATTGATTCCGCTGGTAATCACCCTTTCGAACGACTTTCAAGGGAATTAAAGGGTCCAGATTACAAAAAAGGTCCATATTACAAAAGGAGTCTCTATTACAAAAAGAGTTCCTATTACCAAAAGTCTTAATTACAAAACAAAGTTCTACACATAAGCCCTAGCTCCTCGACAGCTCTGAGCAACTTGATAAACCTTGGTGCTTATTCCATGTCCGGGGTTACGAAAGGTCGGAGAGCCGCGGCTTCGGTAGCTAAGTCATTCACACACCTTGCAACTCGTCGTATGTCCACCATCAGGGTCTCGTGTGTATACTTTGGCATTACACGCTTGCTCGACAAATTGTTACTTCGGATCTGTTGATTAATCTCTGACCGATGCGCGACTGGATCGATGTTGTCCTTCCTAAGACACCTTTTTTCCATGATGAAAGATTTTCTAATCGGGCAAACCACTTGAATCAACGCCTCTATGTAATATGGATGCAATGATAATGCAACAAAAGTATGTGTAAAATAAAAATAAAAATAAAACACAAAAAATGAGTTAGTGCCGGATAAAAATAATAAATACATAAATAAAATAAAATAAGGTAAACAAACAAAAAACCCTATTTATCCCGTCTAAAACACTTGAGGTTATCTGCATGGCACTAAAGGGGTGGGTTTCTATATGTTCTCTACATGCAGTGTTGGTGCTAGGAGGTACCTGAATTGTCCTTGTTGTCCTCTACTAAGAGTAGCAAGGCCCCCGATCATCACCCATTATAGGCTCCTTTCAACCGGGTTCAATTCAGGGGGACCCATTCGCTTATGCTCGTATGAAGGAACGATATCCTTACGAAAGCATAAGGTACTCGAGCCCCGAAGGTACTTGCTAGGCCCATACGGGAGAACGATATCTCCACGAAAGCATTAGCATTTTCCCCCACTTAAAAACGGGTTTATATGTCATATTTTAAATGCGTTAAAATGAACGCGCAATTATAACCGAATGTTAATTTAATAGTCACTTTAACCCGGAATTTCTAATATTAATAAAGCGATAATTATTTTAAAAAGCTTGACTCTCTTCTTGTTTTCGAAAAACAAAAAATTGTCCCCAGCGGAGTCGCCATCTGTAGCGATGTCTGTTTCGCTAAAAAAACGTGTTTTCGAAGTGTTTGTGGTTTTTCGGGGTATTAAAATATTTATTCTGTGGGGTTTTAAAAATACCGTATTTTATTTAAAGAAAGGGAGTCGCCACCGGCCACTGAGGTAGGCCGGACACCATAAAACCAGAGATTCAAAAACTTTGAGTTCGGGAGTCGGTTACGGATGGGGAAGGATTAGCACCCCCACACCGCCCAAAATTGGTACTTTAATAATTACCGCTTTATTAATGTTAGATTTTCCGAATTAAAGTGACGATTAGTTTAAAATTCGGTTATAATTGCGAATAAATTTTAAAGGCCCCGTTATCCAAGAGTAAACGCCCAACCACTATCACTACGCCTGATACTGGCCCCGTTTACGCTCGGATAAAATGGCACCGCATTGACAATTTATATATCTGTTATGCAACCTAAAACATGGCGAATATAAATACAATGCGATAAAATATAAATAAATACTAACATAATAAAATACTAATCTAACATAAATAAAATACTAATCTAAAACATACATACATAAATATTAATCTAACTCATAAATAAAAACATATCTAGCATAAATAAAATACTAACATTCATAAATATTAATCTAACACATAAATAAAAAACAAATCTAACATAAATAAAATATTAATATAAAACACAAATTTAAAACATATTAAATACTAATCTAAAACATAAACATACAAACTAAAAAAAATAAGACTACAATTTTAAAATAACTAATACTTCATTAAATTATTAAAATTACAACACTAATAAAAAGGGAAGAAAATATACCTAACTAGGAGCTCGAATGACGAACCCCGACTGAACCCCACCGAGATCTACCGCGACCCCTCCAAAAATATTAACTAGATCGGATCCAAAATAGGACCCCGATCGAACCGGTTAAGACCGAGAGCACTGCCCTCGGTCCTTGGCTACCGAGAGCATAGCTCTCTTTTGGCAGCCACTGCCGATTGCTTCCCTTCTAATTGCCCCCCCCCCCAATGCCTCCTATTTATAGGCAATTGGGGGGTGACGTGGTCATCCCAAAGCCACACAAATTTCTTTTGTTTTTAATTTCACTTTTTTCTATTATTTTTTTATTTTTTTTATTAATTTTATATTAATAATAATATTATTAAAATAATACTAATAACACTAAAACTCGGTCAAAAATGAGTGATTACAAGTATCAATATCCATTGAAAGATTAAAAGGAAGGAATCAATTTTGGAGAAAGGTTTATGTAAAAGTGAATGGGAAGAACATTGGTGGCCCTATTGAAGACCAGAAGAGCACAGCTCGAGAAGAGAAAGATTAATAATATGAAGAGTATCATGGAAGAAAGAGAATCTTGGGTTAAAGTGTAACCTCCTTAGCCCAGCTTAATCGTAAATCGGACCAGATATGTTATATATGAAGATCGTAGAAAACTCATAACATCGGAATTCAAACAAGCAAAATAAATATTCAAAGTTTGACGTACAACATATTGCATGGAATAAAATATCAAAATTTCAACTATAAGAGGGGTTTTGCGAACATTTTCAAGTTTTTAAATCAAAACGACTTTGAAACTTCTTTAAAAACCTTCTAAAGACAACCCTAATCCTCCTAAACATCAACCAAAGCACCAAAACATCAAAATCATCCATCAAACATATGAGAACATCAAGCTTCATATCTTAAACATCTCAACCAAGAACTATCTTATCTAGCAAAAATACATGCAAAGCTTTTGCCCAACATGCAATTCACAAGAAGCATGCACTTATGAACAAAAATCATATGCCCTTTTTTGTGTCCCTTTTTATGCTTCAATACTAAAAATTTAAATTCTGAGCCCCAACTCTAAATTCTAAATCATAAACACTAAAAATACACCATCACTCTACACCTTAACCCTAAACTCTAACCCATAAACCTATTTTTTAGTATTGAAACATAAATAGGGGCACCGAAAAGGGTTGACGATTTCTATTCTGCACTTATAACCAACATACAAGGCAACACATTAGCACATTAAATTATGCAAATTCAAACTTATAAGAATGTACACACATATATATAACAACATTAGAACCAAACTGAAGACTTTATACACCATAATAACACATAAGCAAATGACACAAGTTACATTTCATCCTTCTAGGAATATCGATACAAAAGACATTTACTTAGTTAGAAGATCGAATGCGACTTGTAACCTCTTAATTGCAATTCCGGTCATCTTTAAAACTTCGAAATCCTACAAAATTAACAGCGGTAAAAGAATAAGGTTAAAAAAATTTAGTAAGGTAGTCTAGACATAAACAAAGTAAAACATATCAATCAAAGCATGAGTTTGAAATAAATGAATAACTAAATATTCATGTTTTTCCACAAGGCATAGCATGATCATTTTGCAAAGCATATCACGAATGTATTAGCATGGCTAAACATATAGTTTATTCTTAAACACATGGCGAAGCATATTAAGACATTCCCATTAATTTAATCTAATGGTCTATTAGTAGTCTACGGATACTCAAACATCATCTCTCCGTCAAGTATTGCTATGATATCAAAGATAAAGATTAGATTATCCAATCTAATCTTATCTTATTCAATCTAATTTTATCTTGAATAAACATTTGACTTTCCCTATTTATTTTTACCTTGTGTAAAAATTTGACTTTCCTTGTCTTAGTCTCTTTGTAATCCTATATATAGTTCAATCGTAAAGATTATAATTATCGAATACAAAAACATTCTTCCTCGTCGGACCGAAGTTCAAATGACAACATCCTCGTCAAAACTGAAGTCATAACCCATACACAAGCTTCAACTATTTGTTCCCCAACACACCGCGTCCAAACAAACTAAAAATCACTGAACTTTCCTTCAATGGCCCAATTGCTACCATAGTCCTTCAACTAACTCATGTTATTCAAAAACACCTATTTTTGCCATCTTTTGGGCCAAAACCCAGCAATTGAAGCCTAACACTTGATCCCTTAAACCGAAAGCTCTCCTAAACGGGTCAATAAGTGCCCTAGTCGACACACGAGTGTTGACTCAAAATTCAGGTAGTTACAAATTCAAATTAAAAATTATTCAAAATATTTTTTAATAATTCTCAAAATATAAATTATTAAATGGTAAACTACACGGATGACTACTTAACTATTAGACTGGTGTCAATTTGACCATTATACTTTCAATTTTGGCATAACTATTTAAATGGTTCCAATCAAGCCACCAACCTTTAAAACATAACGGAGAGGCTGGCGTGACTATTAAATAAAATTTGTATAATTACACATTTGGTCCATGTTATTTACACAATCTATCAATTTGATCCTAATTTTAATTTAATAAAATAAATTAATTATTCAATTAGGTGGTGAATTTTGAGAGTGTCAGTTTATACCGAATTGTCACCGCGTGCTTGGGAGACAGTATGAATTTGTGTGTTTGAGATAGTGATAAGTAGCCGACTTGCTATCACTTGGGAGTTAAATAGTGAGTTCCTCGGAGTTGTTAGGATGCTTGGTATTCATCGGTGGGAATTAAATTAATGACTGTGGGTCTTGTGAAGGATTCGTGAGTGCACAGTTTCATTGAGTAATGATATAGTCCCTGGGTATGCACTGTTTGATAAGTTTTCAGCAAAGGTATGAGCTACAAAAAGTCTGCTTAGTTTGGTTGCAAGTTGGGTTGTACGGAACAGTGGTGTGTTCATGCCACCTTTTAGCATGAGATTCGAGGTTGATAGAACCTTAGTCTTTGGTGGGCTTTTATTGCAATCAAAGATTTGAGTGGTAGTTCAGAGGATATGTTCTCCAAACACGTTATGGTTCGAATCGTAATATCCTTGCGGGGACCAAATTGGTGAGAGCTATATTAGCTGCCTATATGGGGTTTATGCCGAGTTTAATGTGAAGGCTTGAACCGAGTTGAGGTGTTATTTGTTTTAAGAGGTTTACGCCCGGCAAGCGATGTTTTAGGAAGGGAATGTTGTTAGAGTTAGAGTTTCCATCAAGGAGTTACCACGAAAAGCGTTGTCTCGTTTGGATGCAGCGAATGTGTAACATCATGTTCTTTCGATCGTGTGTTGTTGTAGAAAAATTAGTGTGCAACAATCTCTTGGGTTCTACAATGTAAATTAAGTTTCTTTAATGAAGTATTTGTAGGACGTTTTGTCAAGGCACCGTTGAGTTTTGGCCTGTTGTCTGTAATGTGCCGAGCAAGGATAGAATCCTCCTATGAAAAAGACTCAGTTGAGATATTGTTTGTACCATTAGAAGGCAAGGGTCGTGTTGATAAGTGTTGTGAGAGATCAGAGTAGCACGACAGGAAATCTTAAGGACGTCGAAGAGTTATAATGAGTTTGGTATATTCGCGGTTATGTATGTAAATTTTGAGGACGGATTTTCTTTTAAGGATGGAAGAATTGTATCAACCCAAATTTTGGGTTAGCAAATCGGGTCTTGGATCGATTTTGGGCTTTGGGTTGAGGGCCCAATTAAAATTTTGGCTTTGGGCCTTGTGGGAGAACATGGTTAGGGTTTATTAATTATTTGGTAGAAATAAAAAAAAAGAAATAAAAGAAAAATAAGAAAATAAGAAAAAGAAAATAAAAAGGAAAAATATGAAAAGTTTGAATTTTAAATAGGGGTGGGTGGTTGAAAAGGAATGAAAGAGAGGATGGAAGAGAGAGAGAAGAGAAAAAGATGAGAATGGTAGGAGAGAGAAAATAAAGAGAAAAGTTTAGAGTGAAAATTTTAAACTTCGACCTACGGAGATCTTGCCGTCCGATCACGACACCACCGCCGCCATTACGTTCATCTCTTCAGGACGAGTTCGTTGGTACCAACAGCACCATCATCGGAGCCGTCGAAAGAGGAGGTAAGAGAGAAGAAGTTTCGGGTTACTAAGTTGAAAGGCTTAGAGGGCTCGAATCGAAAAACGGTGGTCACCATCAAGTTCACCAGCTCGAGAACTGTCGACGGGTGAAATTTGGTCGCCAGAAGTCGCCGGAGCCGCCGCCACGCGCCATCGTCGCGCTTGGGCGTGTTCTTGTTCCAGGGGACCGAGTCACCCGAGTGGACTGGGCCCAACTCGGCTGAGTCAGGCTGAGCTGACTCAGCTCGAGCCGCAGCCAACCGTTGACCGTCACCGCCGTCAGTCGCTGTGAACCTTTGATCGCCGTCGTTGACCTTTAACTAGCGTTGACTTTTTTCGAGGAACCTTACATTGGGTTTTCTCGATGTTCTGGATCTAATGGCGTAGTCCGTTTTGTCAAATTTAAACCCGGTAAGATGTTTTTACGTGTTTGACCTTTCGCTTGGTATGTGAGATGTATGGAATTTAAGTGTTTTCGTAATTGTTGATATACGAAGATTATTCGGGTTGGTTATTGGATCAAGTGGTTTGTTTGGGATGCTTGGATGAGGATTTTAGCGATATCAACTTAAGGTTAGTACACCTCGAACTCTGAAATGCTTCATGAGCATCATAAGTGTAATTGCCTTGCATGTTAGTGGTTGCAAAATAGGAGATTTGTAATAAGCATGTGTCGACACTGGTTTTGCGAGGCTTAATATTTATTGAGATACTTGATGAGTTTGAGAATGTTCGAATATGTTACGAGCTTTAGAGACCATATAGGATTGTTTGAATATCAATATGATTATCTAATTGTATGATTGGTTGACTGATTGATATATGATGATGCCTCGTGTATTAGCTGAATGTATAAATATGTTCGATCTAATATTGGTAAGAGATAATACTGATAAATATTCGATTAAATGATTAAAAATCGGTAATTAATATTAAATTATTTAAATGCTCTAGCAACAAACTATAATGACTTTCATAAACTTTAGGGGTAGAATGGGGCTCCATAATTAATATTGATGTCGTCAGGCTTAATGGCCTATAATATTAGTTAAGGATGGAGTTGTAATAATGGACTAATATCGGCAAATACTCGATAAATTACTTATAAAACTAGTAATCAGCACTAATTGGTTTAAAGGTCGGTTTGAGATGGAAATTGACGAATATGATTAACAAAGCGGTTATTACCATAATCAATGAGATTATGTGGATTGTTGGAAATAATTGATGGGAATAATTTGTAACAACTCTGTAATGCTTAATTGGTTGTAATAGTAACAATAGGGACCTATGGTGGGTCGCATGATGATTGTGTTCCAGATAGTGCACTTGTGTGGATCCTTGGTGGATCATATGTGAGATTTCGAGCAGCTAGATGTGAGATTCCGAGCATGAGTGGTTTTCCCAGTGTCGGGTGACATTGGGCCTCGCTCTTGGTTTGTTTATTGATGTGCTTATGTTGTTGAGATGTTATTTGTGCATAGCATGTGTTTAGGCAATTATAGTAGTGCCACATGTTTATTTATCTCTTCTTATTGCTCGTACTAGCTTGCATGCGTATATTTATGATTAGCATGTAGTATAGTAGAGTAGATGTGTACCATTGAGCTTTGTAAGCTCAGCGCTCAGAATCGTTATTTTCGTGCGTAGGTTAACCGTTGGATCGTGGGATCGTGGAGCACTATCAGATCTGGTTTCTGGCACATGGTGATCTTCGGAGTACGGTATTTGAGTCAAGTGGGCTATGTGTTCATAGGACCTTACATGTGGGAGTCTATATTTATTATTCGAAGTTGTATTATTTAAATTGTACCTTCAAATGTTTTAAATTTAAATTTGAGCTCCTTGGTAACATTTTATTTATATATATATATATATATATATATATATATATATATATATATTAATCGTTGGTTTTAAATGTTTTTGCGACTTACTTGTTGGGTTAATCCTATTTGAAAGAAATTTTATGATTTTGAGTTTGGGCTTGAGGCTCAAAAGTGACATCCGGGTTGAGGGTGTTACATTTTGATTTTTTTTAAATTATGATGTTGGATCTCTTAAAAATTTAGATTTTTTACTTGTAAATTTTCTTCCTTTTACGTTTGCTTTTTAATAATTTAAACTTGTTTTGTTTTCTTTATTTAAATTTTTAGAAACAGTACCTTTAGATTGTTCTTTTTCTTTATGCAATTCTTAAGTTGCAGATTTTGATTTTTCTATGAAATTTTTTTAGCAATTTACTCTGCGGGGCAGGAGCGAGTTTGCATCTCAAAACCCGGGACAACGAGTATAATATTTTTATTTGTCAGGACTGGTTGGGGTCTGGTAGAGTATAGTATATATCGGGTCAGAGTCGAAACGGTCAAAAACTCGACCTGTCTTACCACGTTGCCATCCCTAAATTCACTGCTTGTATTACACAAATATGAGATGAGAAGTGAGGTGGGGTGAGTCTCTATTTATAGTTACCCCAATACAACCAACGGTCCTAGATGAATTACATCGAGCTATCTAAGGAAACTATCAACAATCAAATAAATACATTCCTTATGTGTGAGAACATGTCCCTTAGATCATGGGATCTCTTCCATGGATGGTGGGATTGGGTAGAATATTTCATGGCATCAAGGATGGAGTATTCTTCCCATAAGTAGCTTGATTGAGTCCTTTAGCATTTTTCAAGGATAGGGCCAGCTCGAATGGGTTTTTACAGCCTAAGATCTTGCAAAGGATATCTTGGTCAGCTTGAATGGTGCTAACTTCGGTCATGGACTTGCAATCCGTGACACATGCATTCGCCCCTGATGTCAATAGAATTATATTTGATATATTCACTAACTTTGTATAAATTTATAAAAAAAATACATACTAATTAATTTTTAAAAAAAATTAAAATATATGATGAAATTCATTAACAATGTATAGATATATACAAAATCAGTGCATCGAATACCAACTTTAAATTAAGCAAGCACATTTGGTCGGTTGACCAAACTGTTATTTTTTTCCCTCATATTCCCTTAAGTTATAGATTCTAGACTATTAGGAGCACCCTAAAGTCTCCCTTACTCTCCCCTCTAAACTGGATTAGGATTATAAATAAAATTTGTCAAAAAAACAACTTTAAATTGGAAGGCAAATGAACCCACAAAAAGTTTTGCAAAAAAAAGGCAAAGCTCAAAAGGAATGCTGAAAAAGGTATGGGGATGAAGGCCAAATTTCCTTTAGTGACCAAAGCACATTGTGGGCATTGAACGGTTGAGAAGAAAGAATGATAGTTAAAATTTTGGGTGATGGGATATATATGGGAGAGAGTGGGTGACAGACCCACGTGAATGACCCACCACCACCGGCCACCACCATCACCATCGTCCTTTTCTTCTCTTTCTCTAATAGGCATTGGCTTCATTTCAACGTAAACATCCAAAATAACACAACCACAGCAATAAAACACACCTGCCCACAAATAAGATAACACCACCCTCATCTTATTTAACTAGTGATTACAATATGGTGGTATAATTAGATTAATTTATATTGATCGGTCTAAGATTTGAATCAATTTTATAAAATTGGATCAATGATTGAATCGATCAGACCATTAGTTCTTAGTTGGATCCGACCATAGTTTTATCAACCGCACTACCGTTTTAATTCAACGGATCGATCTAATTTGGTTCTGACAACTATGGTTTGAATAATCTAATCCTTCAACAAGTCTTATTATAGTTGTTATCTTAAAATATTAATCATAACTGATCGTGATAACATCTATTACATTAAGAATCACCATGAACGTAATTAGATCTGCCATTCGAATATGATTTAAATAGTGTACATCCATATTTCTCTAGAATAAAATGAGAGAAAGTTAAGAGGTTACTATCATTAACTCCATTTGACAAAGCTACACCCACCAACCCTATAAGCCTTTTCCCTTTCATTTACTTTTGGGTTTTTTGCCCTATTTTCTTTCTTCCCTTGTCTCTAATGCTAGTGACTCTCATTCATGGCGTTTAATTCACGTTAACTGCTTAAGAAATTTGTGTAAAAGTTTTTGTTTTTGGTTTGGCATGGGGGAGAGATGGACAAAGAAACTAATGACCAAGAAAACCCATCTCTCCTTTCAAATAACCACACCAACAAAGAAGACTCTCCCCCTAAGAAACACCCCGGAAGAGCCGCTGTGACTGGCGGCGGTAGCGGAGGAGAGAGTAATGATAGGTTGAAACGTGATGAATGGAGTGAAGGAGCTGTTTCAAGCTTACTAGAGGCCTATGAAAGCAAATGGGTTCTCAGAAATAGGGCCAAGCTCAAAGGCCATGATTGGGAAGACGTTGCGCGCTACGTTTCGGCTCGGGCGACTTGTACCAAGTCACCCAAGACCCAAACGCAGTGCAAGAACAAGATCGAGTCGATGAAGAAACGGTATCGGTCGGAGTCGGCGACGACAGAGGGATCGTCCTGGCCTTTATATCAACGGCTTGATCTTTTGTTACGGGGTAATGCTGCTTTGCCCATCCTGCCGCCTCCACCACCACTGCCGCCGCAGCTGCAGACATCAGCGGTGCCTAAACTGCAGCCTCTTGGCCCTATTTTCACTAACCTTCCCTTGACGTTACCAGAAGCTTCCACGGTGGTGGTGCTACAACAACAACAACCGCCGCAAACTTTGGCTCCCCAGGGTCTGGGAACTGCACAAAATTCACATGGTTCCAACGGTTTTGAGAAGATACCAAAGGTTAGTAAGAATTATAGCAATATATATATATATATATATATATATATATATATATATATATATATATATTGTGGAAATTACTTCCAAAGCTCTTCAATTATTGTATCTACGTGTCAGTACTAATTTTTTTAACAAATTCATCAAACTAATCATAATGATTTAAAGGAATTTAAGAAGTGTACTTAGCATGTCTATACTCTTGTAAATTTTCTTACTAGAAATTACATAAAATATAAAATTATTTTTTAATTTTTTTTTGACATTTAGTATTTGTTATTTTCTACTTATGCATGCTATATTCTAAATGGGTTAATCTACATATAAGAGTATCTATTTTTATAAAATTCATTTCTAATTAATTTAATTTTACCGAATCAATTGATACAAATTCAATTAAAAATATTTTTTAAAATATTTAGTTAATATCATAGGGGTAGTCGTGTCTTTTAATTTCTCTCAAAATATCTAAAAAAACTTAAATACTTTTATACAAAAAACAGGTTTTCTTTTTTTTCAAACTTCTATCTTTTTTAAAAAGTTACTCATTTAAATTGCGTATAATTTTATTCCCTTTCACCTCATATAGTGGGACGATACTAGTTTAACATTGTTTTCGAACGAAAAATATGATAGAAAGTAATTTTAAAAATTATTTTTGGATTATTTTATTTAAAATTTAAGTTACTATCATTGTTGTTAAAAGTGTTTTTAAAACAATAGATGGGTATTTTATTTTTTAAATTATAAGAAAATTGTGATATATTGAGGACAATGGATATTTTTTTGCTTAAAAGAATCTCAAATTAAAAGTTTTAACTTTTTAAAAACACTTTTTAATAAATTAAAATTCAATTTTAACATAAAGACTATTATTTTTATAGATAATTATTTGATACACTGACAATGGAAACTAAAAATTTCTACAAGCGTCTTAATTTTAGGGTTTAGGGAATCAATTTAGGGTGTAGGGCTTAGAGGTTTAGGTTTAGTAGTTTAGAATTTAAGGATTGTCAATAGAATTTAGGGTTAGAATTTAGGGTTTATAGGTTAACCTAAATCCTCAACATATTACACTACAATCTAAACCATAACCTCTAAACCCTAAATCATAACCCTAACCTCTAAATTCTAACCATTACTCCTACATTCTAAACCTCTACCCCTACACCCTAAACTAAGTCCTTAAACCTTAAAACTAAGGCGCTTGTAGAAGCTAAAAAATTTCACAATCAATGTATTGAATATAAATCTTATTTTTATTCTTAAAAAAATAATCCAAAAACATTTTAAAAAATAAAAGAGAATAATGTCATAATCTTGTGTAAATATAACGGTGTCATATGTCACATCCAAATAAATTATAAGAAATAATATAAAAGACAGATTTTTACTAAAGATAGGTATTTAGTTTTAAGGTATTTAATATTATTCAAAAAAAACATTAATTTTTTTATAATTTTTAATTTTAATCTTAATCCTACTTAGAGGGAGAGAAATAAGGGATTCTAGAGGAAATAAAAAGTGCTCCTAATGGACTTAAAACCTATGACTGCCTTTATTTTGACTAATCAACCAAATATGATAAGTTTAATCAACTGACCAAATATAATTATTTTTTTTATTAAAAGTACTTCAATAATTTCTATTTTATTTATTTTTATTGTAAAGTTATACCACAAAGAAAGGAGGTTGATTTTATATTCCTTTTTACTTCATAACTAATCATATTTTTAGGAAAGTAACTGTTAAGTGCCCATCTTTCATAATAAAACAAAAACCATCCCAACATTTAGTGCTTACTAGAAGTAGGTTCAAATTTCATTTTCTTGGCAGGGTCTTACTTGGTGTACCCTTAACGTTTATTGTAACAATTTAGTTCATAATTTTATTTTATTTTTCAGAATATTAATTACATAATATCTTTGAACAGTACTGGTGTGATCTGATAATTTATGTAGTCGTATTTTGTTTGTATATTTTTTCATATAATTAAATTTAAGATGTATTATATTATATATATATATATTGAGTGATTTGTGTTGGTTCGTATTAATAGGATGATGGAACCGGAACAAAAGTATCCGACCATATATCAGATAGGGTAGCCATGGAGACGGATAGTAGCACGCCAGATCTTTACAACGACGAAGAAAAGCTTAGGTCGAAGAAATTGAAGACGAAAATATCGGAGAAAAAGAAGAAGGCGAGAATAAGAAAGGACGAGTACTGGGAAATAGGCGAGAGTATTCGGATACTAGCGGAAGCAGTTTTGAAATCGGAAGAGAGGATGATGAAAACACTAAGAGAAATAGAGAAGATGAGAGTCGAAGCCGAGACGAGAAGAGAAGAAATGGAGCTCAAAAGGACTGAGATTATTGCCAACACTCAACTGGAAATTGCTAAGCTCTTTGCTGGATCGAGTTAAGGGATGGATCCTGGATTAAGGATTAAATATAATAAAGAACTAATTATATATGTTTATGTATGTGTAGGTTTTGTGTATTGACAATGAAACAATGGGGGATAGGACAAAATGGGTACATTTGGAATTGCATAGTATTGGAATATATGTCGTGTTGATTGTTACACAATGTAAAATTATTATAAAGTAGATAAAAATTGTGTCACAAGGTAAAAAAATGATACAGTAAGATATGCGAAAATGATGAATATGAGATAAAAAATTATTAGAAATTAAAAATAAAAAAATTACTAACGGTTGACAATCAATACAATACTGCTCTTTTTTATTAAATAAAAAAATATTTACATTCTTAAAATAAATGTTATGATTTAAATTCATACAAAATAAAACAAATGCCTCTTAAATAATTAAAGAAACTCATTTTAAGCAGTTTAAAAAAAAAACTCATTTAAGCATGCTATTGTTTTTAATGAAATAACATGTACAGTAATAATTACAATTATATTTAAATAATTTTTAATTTACATTGAAACTGATTTCAACAAAAAATATAGTGTTATTAAACGGACAAAAATTTCAACATTAAAAAACTAAATTTTATGGCTTAACTATAATAAGTGGCGGAAGTTTTAAGGGGCTGATGGGGGCCACGCCCCCCAAAAATTTTGAAAAATTCGAATTTTGTCCTTAAGATTTTTAAAAAAAATTTACTTGGCTCCTTCAAAATTTTTACAAATTCATATTAAGTTTCAAAATTTTGAATATTTTTAATTAAATTCTCTTTCAATTTTTTGAAATTTTTTTGTTCAATCTCTTAAAATTATTAAAATTTTAGTTAAACTCTTAATTTTTTTGAAATTTTTCTTTCAATTTTGCAAAAATTTTAAAAAAATGTAAGTTGTCCCCCTCAAACTTTCACTCTAAATTTCGCCATTGACTATAATTTCTAAATCTTAAACTCTACACCCAAAAATACACACTACACTTAATACTCTAAACCCTAACCTTAAACCTTAACCTTAAACCATAATTTTAAATCTTAAATATATTTTTTAATGATATAGCATAAATGAGGGCACCGAAAAAGAGTAGACGATTTCTACCCTTATTGAACCATCAAATAGTCTCAATGTGAAGGAAAATATTGTTTATCCTAAATTATTCAAGCTTCATCAGTTCATTTGTACAATAAATATATAATTATTAGAGGGTTAAAATTAATTAACAAATACTATCTGTCACATCAGATAATTTTAAAAAATATATATTAATATTTTAAAAAATTTAAATTGGGACCGTTTATATGTACAATTTGTTTGTACTTTATCAAAAAAATTAAAATAAAATATTATCTTATTCAAGCAGCCAAACATATCCTCTAAAATATCTATTGTTTGTTCGCTTAAACCCCAACTGCGAATCCTTGAAGCTCAAGGCTTAAAACTCTCTGTTCTTCTCAAAAATGGCTCTCCTCCAAATCCACAACCTTACACGTCCGATTCCTTCGCTGTCACCCGTTTCCTCTTCATCAAAACCCCACTCCCAGAACTCACTCTTCTTCCTTACAACAAAGGCCAGACCTTTCTCACTTTCAACACACCCCAGAAAGCTGCTTTGCAAACCCCCACTTGGCAAATATGTGAGGGAAGATTATCTTGTGGTAATTCTCCTTTCTTTGTTGTTTTAAATTTCTGGGTTTGTTTTTTTTTTTTTTCCATTTGCACTATTGGGTTGCTGTAAAAATTAGAAGAAAAACAATGTGCTTTTATGAATTTTGTTTCATCTTTTTAGGTTATTCATTGCTGGAAAGATTAAGTGAAGTTGATTATTGTTGACTTGGAATTATATAGTCACATAATTGCCTTTGCTACTGAGAAATAGAATTAATTTATTATTGTTGTTCATGCGGTAATGGTGTTTTTATGAAGTATTGAAATTTGATGACTTGATATTGGCATTTTGGGTGAGCAGAAAAAGATGTCAGCTCAAGAAATTGAGGGACTAGTAAGAGGGGAGAGAACAGTGCCCATAATTATTGATTTCTATGCAACATGGTGTGGTCCTTGTATTTTAATGGCTCAAGAACTTGAAATGGTAAGCTTTTTTACTCAATTTATGCTTTGCTGTTGTATTGATAAATTTAATGTTTTGTCTAAGTTGTTTGAGTTGAGATTCTTTCAGTTTCACACGATTGAGTTTACATTTATTCTCTTCTGTACAAGGTTAGGATTCATATAGAAGGTAAGCTATTCCTATGTTTCTTTGACTCTTTGGTGTTCGGCACATATTCGGATATGGGTTTAGAGATATAACTCTCCAAAGAACCTCCAAATACATGGAAAAAAAACTTGCTTGTGTTTGATACTACCTGTATCCAATATTCACTTTCGAGTCCGATTAACATAAGCCTATCATGAACTATAATGAATATAAAATTAATTCCTACGAATTTAAAATCATTCTAAAAGAATCTTCTGACTGTTGCTATGAACTTGCTCTGGTTTTTTACCTTACTAGCTTAGGTGATATTTCGTTTGTATTGGTCTGCTTGTACTTTGGGGATTGTCTTGAATGTTGCACGACTTTCGTTTAGTCTATATTAATAAATTCCTTTGGACATTCTTTTCCTCCCGCTTTCCGACATTGAGCCTCAGTTTAATGTTGGTTATGAAGGGGTTTTTAATGAGGCCCTCTTTCTTTTTTAAAAAAAAAAGGTTCACGTGTAGTCCAAACTGATTGCATCAGTCGATATCTGAAGAATAAAGTACTGGTGTGGTTGTATCTTACCTTATCTTCTATTTCACCAACGTTTACAGTTACAAAGTCCGAAATTATTGATCCTTGTTATACAATTTTCAATAAAAATTTACCGAAATAAACCAACTGCAATCATACTAATGCAATAAAGTAGAAGATGAAACCAGGATTTCAAGATTTTGTTAATGTAGATTAGATTCATTGTACAAGTTATCTGTGGGGAATTATATTTTCAGATCACATAATAGATTTTCTTTTGATCGATCTTAGGTGGACTAAAAACAATCCCTTGTACTAGACCATAGCTGAAACTGAAAAGGGGCAGCAAAGCAATTCCATAACCGAAAAATTTTAGATTTATAGTTGCACTCTATGTTGTTGAAATGGTTCTGTAAAATAGGATGAGTATGGTAATGGACTTCCGTTTTTCTTCAAGATCTTCAGGAAGGTTTGTGACACTCAATTCTCTCCTGGAGAGTAGCCTTTATGGTAGAACTAAACGAGAACGACTTTCTTGACATTTTGAATCACAGATTTTTCTTCTAAGTGATGTTATCAGGAGTTTCCGCAAATATTTCCTGGTATATCATCCATTAACATAGCATCAAGTAATGTTGTTAGTTGGTCCTTTGAAATGGCGTTGGAAAATTCTGAAGTTTTTCTCTTAATGCTCAAGTAAGGCGGTTTCATGCAATTCACATTTTGAACACAGTTTTGAAGGATAGGTTCTATATTTTCTAAATATTTCAGGATGCCGATTTCTAGTTAAGTGATGTAAACACTGCCCTTAACTATGTAATGTGCTAGAACAAAGTCTATGAATCGCCATGCAGAACTTAAGTAACACTTCCCCGAATTCTTCTCAAATTAAATTCAGGCATTTGGTTGCATTAAAATGGGGTTTGCATTACATATTTGGTTGCTTAGCCATAAAATGTTTAGGGAATCAACCAGATTTCATTATTTTTGTTAACTCACTGAATTTTCTGCCCATTAACATTTAGGACCGTCTTGATTTGTTTGATCCAGTTTGGAGATTAACTCGACTATTATCTTATTTGTTATTTTATTTTTCTTCTTAATCACAGCTAGCTGTGGAGTATGAGAAAAATGCTATTATTGTCAAAGTTGATACTGATGACGAGTATGAATTTGCACACGATATGCAGGTAATTTGCAAGTAATATTTATTCCTCGAGTTCTGTCCTTTTCACTGTTTCTCTACTCTCCAACACTTGGTGTTTCTTGAAGTACCCATGTCTTAACACATATTAGAACATGAGTTTTAGGACATTACCTTCCAAGAACCCTCCAAATACATGAAAAAACTTAAAAAGAAAAAAAATGAGCATATATACCGGAATTGATACCCATATCCGATACTCACGCCTAAATCTGAGCAACCATCAAACCCATTTAAAGTAGCTACTTTGCATTTTATGTCAATTTCTCTAATAATCATCCAGTCGGTTTAGTATAGTAGAAACTGAATGGAACCGGAAATTCTGCTGTACCAGGTTAGAGGGTTGCCTACTTTGTTCTTCATCAGCCCTGATCCAAAAAAAGAGGCAATTCGGACCGAAGGCCTCATTCCAATACAAATGATGCGTGATATACTAGACAACGAGATGTGAGAAGAAGAAGAAGAAGACTGATTATTTACTGTGGAACGGAATTAAGGTACCAGATTTTGCTTCAAAGTGTTAATACGTATTTTTCGGTGCCGATTTGATGCACAACATAGTTCTGAAGCCGTATGATCTTGTAGCAAACTTTGGATGAAGTTAAACAAATTTATGTTCTTGTCATTGTCTAGATGGCATGGCAAGGACCTTTTCTTTGTCAAAGGATTCTAGAAACTAAACTAGTTTAATTGAGGGAAATGCATTGAAATTTCATTATCTTTTTGACCATCACTGCTAATGGAATTGACCATATTATATTAGTAGTAGGAGTAGTTATAACTTTAATTGTGGGAAATGCATTGTAATTTCATTCTCATTTTGACCATCACTAATGGAATGATTATTATATTATATTATATTATATTATATTATATTATATTATATTATATTATATTATATTATATCTGGCAATCCATATATTTTTGTTGTATTCGTGTTGAGATTAGGTTAGGCTGCTACAACAATCATCGAGACGACAAAGCATATGCTGAGACAAACGACCACACATGGTTTAGTTTTGGTTCAATCTTTAGGACCATTCAGTTTGATAAATGTTTTATGTTTAAGAACTAAAATTTCTATTAATGTACGGATAATAATTAACAAACATGTTTTATCATAACTCTTCTAGTGTTCTTTTTTTTCATTTCTTCTTTCTCCTTTGCATATTTGAATTATTGTGTTATTTTATTTAATAAGTCTTTCTCATTTCTAATGAAAATAGTGAAAATATTTCTGTTCTTGTAAGACATTTTTCTCTTTTTTTTAATGTTAGGTTTGACTTCATCTCTACAGTTGACGTTTGTTCAGTTATTTTGATGATTTACTCGGGTTGGACTATTGGGTTGTTTTTCTCGTATTGATAGTTGTTTGCAATAAGCTCATATAAGTTGCACTTGAGTTGTGATAGTTATTGTCGATGTGTCGTCATCGTTACATTCTTTTTTATGTCAGTGTTATGGTGTTTATCATTCATTCTCAACAATAATATTTATTCATTTCTTCTATTTTTTCAGAGTTGTTTAGTTGAGTTTTTTTTAACTCTTCTATGTATATATTATTTTCATTATTTAATAGCCAGTTTGTGCTATTTGATGGTTTTAGGAAGAAAAAAATAGGTGATGTGATTAGTCAACTTTAATTTTTTATAGGTTCTATGTCAAGATTATGATTTTAAAAAATTATTGAAGTAACCTCAAAAATCATTGTTACTCTATGCGAAGTTGATTCTACTAAAAATAAGTCCAAAGAAATAGTAGTAGACTCAGTCTCACGAGTTCATCAAAGACTTTTCCGATGAAAGTTTTTAAATTTTGTAATATTTTATAAATATCTTTTATTATTTTATAGCTTTTTGTTTATTTTTTGAAACTTTTAATAACTTTTTATTTTTAATATTTGTTTGTTATATTTTATATTTTAAATAAGTTCTTAATTTTTAATTTTTTTCTTAAAGGTAAGATAAGCTCACAAACTTAAAAAAAAAAACTCAATTAGATGCATCTGCTACGACATCATTCACAATAAATCATTATTTTAACACTGTAACGATTAACGACGTGTTTTGTCGGTCAAATGATTCCATTAGTTAATTTTCTAAGCTTAAATGCCGCTCTTTGTTTAGTATTACAAAAAATGAGGTATTAATGTTTTCAAAATTACGACAAAAATTTACTCCTTTATCAAACAATTTATATCTATGTTAGTGTAAAACTCGTTTAATGAATTATTTAAGATATATGCATTATTTGATTCTAATAAAATTAGTTATTATTTAGTTCATTTTAATATAATTATTAAACTGCATTTGGTTGAGATAATCAAAAATTATTTTGTTAATATCAGATTTTAGAATAATATTATCTTTGTTTCGTTTGACAAAACTATCTGGTGACGGTGATGTTGAGATTCTCAATAATTGACAATATTTAAGAGTATAGAGAGTGAATATTATTGTAACATACATGAAGACATAAGTCCGAATGTACTTAAAACACATATTATTATCGAACTTATGGGTATAAGTTTAGATAGTTTAATAAGGGTATAAAAAAGAATATAGGAAGTATCGCACTCCATCCTATTTCTCAGCTCATGTTATATTCATATAGAATTTTTTTTAATATGCTGGTGTGATTATATGATATTATATGTTAATATTTTTATATACGTTTCTTCCGCGTACAGATGCTTGAATCCGAATATTCAATATTAAACATCATCCTCTTTTTCAGTGAAACCATCGTTGGGTTCAAATTTTAATTAAAAGAATAATTTGTTTTTACCATATCTTTATCAATTTACTCATTTAATTCTTCAATTTTTATTGTGTTTCTTTTATTTCTTAAAACTTTTTTATCATAATGACCAAATAAATAAAACAAGCTAATATAATATATTTGCTAAACATATTTCTAAAAATAATCTTAGAATATGTAAATCAAACTTTAGTTAAAATTTAGAAAACAAACAAAATACTATTCAAAAAAGAAAACAAACAAAAAATAAAAGCACTAAAATGGAGGGAATATTAACAATTAATTTCTATCTTCTATGCATTTTTCCATTCATTCCTCAATAAATTAGTGTATAATTCGTATGTAACAAAATAATGTAAATGTTAATGCAATACAAAAGAGTACTAAAATAATCAGCTACCCCTTTATACTCCGCAAGCCGCCAGCTGCCGGCCACTTTCCAATGAAAGCCACGTTTGAACACCGGAAGTCATACAGTATGAGAAACCGCGTTGCCGACAACCTCCGCCGGAGAAAACGCCAAGAACATTAGAGCCGCCATGATCCCAACCGGAAAGAACAAAAGCACCAATGGAGGAGGCGGTAAAGGCGGCAACATCAACGGAAGAACCACCATCGATGCCGCCAACGCCGCCAGCAACAGTAGCCCCCCGATTCCAAATCCGAAAGAAGCCCCAAAATACTTGGCCATCGTACAATCGCTATTTTCTTCGGATCTTGTTATCGTCGTCAATACTCAGATCATATCTCGCCAAAAAAGGCGACGAAATGAATACTTTTAGCGACGAAACTTGCCTGAAAAGTTATTCCAAAATTCTCGAAAGAAGAATCAAATTTCAAAGGATTCTGGGTTTGGGGTTTTGGGGAGAATGATGAAATTAATAACGACGGGATGATTCTTGAGAAATTTTGAAGTGAGAATGGATTAGAGATGCATTTTGTGTGTATATATATAATGTGAAGTTGTATGATGGCTGCGACGAATCTCAGCCGTTGATAGAGAATTTGCTGTTGTCGGTTCTTTTGGACTAGAAAATCTGGACGGTCATGTATTTCATGCAATTCTTTTTTATATATAAAACTCGTATTTAATTTATTAATTATTAGTTTATATTAAAAGTTTTAAAAATTTATTATAAAAAAAATTAATGGGTTATATATTAATATATAATATGTATAAAAAATTTATACAACTATTCTTATTTCAACTGTACAATCTAAATCTTAAATTTTAAACTCTAAACTAAACTATTAAATTTTAAACTAAACTTAGTGCCATCACAAAATCTATACTCGATATATCATAATTCTCAAAATTTCAACTTCGTGATTATGTTAAAATTTCATTAATCCAACTTTACCCATTTTTATATATAATGGAACTATCATATCAACCTTATTGGTTGTCTAGTGAGATAACACGTTAAACTCACTAAACAATGTAAATGTTCGAATTCTGAAATTATGAATAGATCAAATTGGGTTAAAAGGTTGTTCACATGACTAGATTTTATAGTGCTCGATCTAAAATAATTGACCAATAATATGTTGTTATACCCAAAATGTACAATGAATAATATATGAAAATGTATCATAGGTCAAAATTTAAATATATTAGATTTTGTCTCACTTACTATGTATATAAAAATATTTTTAAAAAAATATTCAATTGAGTTGAAAAATATTAAATACAAAACTAAAAATCATTACTTTAATATCAAACACAAAGTAGGTGAATCAATTATCACTCCTACCTAAAATATTTTTTTTTCGTTTATACCGTTATGTGACAAAATCTAGTTTTAATAATCAAGTTAATTTAAGATTAACTTTAAATAGATGAACTCAATAAGTAGATACGATAAAAAAGAGGATAATGTTTATTTTAGAAGACTCGGGTTCAAACATCTTATGTGCAAAGGGTTAAGAAAAATATAAACAGATAATACGATGTAATCATATCAGTGTATTCAAAAAAACTTTACACACTAAATTTAGTCAACTCTTTTTTTAGTCATATTCAATTACAAGATAAAATATTTGTCTAATTTCAAGTTTGAATAAACACACATTTACATACTAAACTGCTCGAACACAGATTACCTAACTGAAACATACCACCATTTACGGTTGAAACCACTCTTTAAATTCTTTAGTTAACTTTTTTACGTCAATAAAAGTGGTTCACAAATCTAAAAACGACCAAATTTAATAGAAATCGGCAATTGCCAAGAAGGAGATAAGACCTAAAACACAACAAAAATGTGGAAACTCTCAATATTTTGAGTTTTTCTTTTTCCTTATTACACATGAAAGATATTGAAAAGATTTGATCAACCAAACTCGATTGAATTCTTATGAAAATGGAAAATCAATATTAATGATTACTAATTAACCTACGGAATAAGTTATTAGGTCTCTTAACAGTGGCGGAATTTGGAGTAAGAGCTTGAGGGTGTCAACTTAAATTTTTAAATAGACTTAATAGCCAAATAGGTGCCCAAACTATACATGTGACTCACTTTTTGTGCCTAAATTATTTTTTACTCTAAATATGTGCCTAAAATTTTATTTCGATCATTTTAGGTGCATGATTGTTAAAAAAATTGTTAGCCAATTAAAATGTTACAGTGGCATGTTTTAATTTTTATTTTTTTAAAATAAATTTCAATTTTTTTAAAAAAATAACAATTTTAAATTTTTACAAAATAGTCTCAAATCCTTGACCCAAAAATCCACAAATTGACATTGTTATCGCCGTTTACTGCCTTGCTGGAGACCACCACTACCGCCGTCGGACCACAACAACTATTTCCCCCAACCACCCATCACCAATAACCAATGGTAGGTGTGCCGACTCACTTCTTTTTCGCAACTTTGGCTCCATTCAACGTTAGGAAGCCGATTGACACACTTACTGTCAGTTACCAGCGATGGGTGGTTGGGGGAATAGTTGTGGTGGTCTGAAGGCAGATATGGTGGGTGGCGACGCGACCATCGGTGGCGGAATCGGCTGGAAAAGTTAGGGGTTTCGAATTTGAGGGCCATTTTGTGAGTTTTTAGAAATTTATGATAATTAAAAAAGAAATAAAAAATAATTTTTTTAAAAAAATAACGATAGTTAACGGTTAGGCACCTAAAATGGCCAAAATAAAATATTAGACACCTTTTCAGAGCTAAAATAGTTTAGGCACTTTATAATGCTTTTAAATAATTTGGAGGCTTAAACGATTTTTTTTAAAAAAAAAATTGAGGGTTTAACTAAAAGTTTTAATAATTTTGAGATGTTTAGTAAAATCTTTTAAAAAAATGAGAGGAAATTTAATAAAAATATTCAAAAAATTGATGTTTAATATTATTTTTTAAAATTTTTGAGGGGAAAATTGAATATTTCAAAATTTTTAGGGGTAAAATTCAAATTTCTCAAAATTTTTGAGGGCATGGCCCATAGTCCTTTAGAGGATATGTCTTTGTCTCTTAGGCAAGATAAAATGTTTAAATTTTGATATTGTGAATAAAATAAATTGCATTAAAAAATCGTCCCATAATAAATTTTTATAATGCTTGATATGCAATGTATTTATTCCAACAATTTGACAGTGTTGGGCTGTTTTGGAAAAATTATAGCTGCCATGCCTTGGTCAATTTAACATTCCAAAACGACTCTTACCACATCATTTAGCCACCATAATCAAGTGTGGAAATTCTTTGAAATATTTTATTATTTTCTATGTTCTGTCCCTTTAGTTCTCCCTACCTTTACTAATATTTACATTCCAAAAACTCATTTGTCACATGGGGCATGGGAGCCACGAACGTTCGTCCTAGACAATATTGTAAGAACAAATTTGTAAACGTGTTCGATTTAATAAAAATATTTATTTTTTGGAATTTGAAATTTCATATTCGAATCATATTCTATAAATTATGTATAAGTTTTTTTAAATTTATTTTGATTTAATAAGATTTATTATGCATGAATTCTAAATATATTTCAATTACGAATTTAACGGTGCATTCTAATGACGATTATAATTATAATTATTCATATATTATATTATTTATATAATTGTACTTTTAACTTTGGCTTAAGGGTTCAATAAGCCCTTAAATTTTTACAAAAAATAAATTAAGCCCTTAAACTTTCTTTGCACTCAATTAAGCCCTCAAACTCAAGAAAAAAATCAATTTGACCCTTTGACCAACGTTGACCGTTAACTTTAACATTTTTTTAATATTTTTGACATATGTCGCAATATGATAATGCAACTTGTAAGTTTGTTCAAATTACCCTTGATATTTTTGGGTCAAATTTATCTCTAAATTCGTTAAGTTTAATTAAATTGACACCTGAAATTTTATATCAAAATAGCCAATTAACCCCTAAACTTTTTTACAACAGCTTATAAATCATGGGCCAATTTACCTTCCCAAATAAAATGATCAATTTTATCAAATTTGTCAAGTGTACGAGTCAATTTAACCTAAAAAGCTTTTGCTCAATTTAACCAAACTCGTCAAGTTTAGGGGCCAATATGACCAAAAATTTAGTGACTATTTTGATCAAACTTGTCAAACTCAGATACATTTTGTGTTATAAACCAAAAAATAAAACGTAGATTTATTTACCAGCAGGCCAAATTCGGATTCAACTTGTTTCATGCCCGACTTATATGTTGACTTTACATAATGACACATCAGTCAAAAAAATTTTATATTTTAAACATTTTTATAAATTTGTATAAAATATAAAAAAATTTCTTCTGATACGTCATTGTGTCAAGTCATTTCAAATTGTTTATCATCAGTTGACTAATAGTTTTCATTATTGGAGGGGCCATTTTGACCTAAAATGTAACATTGAGGGTTAAATTAGTTCAAAAAAGAATAAAAGTCAAAATGACTATTCAATCAAACGTTAACTGTTTTTTTTAACTTTATTCCTATTATATTTGCAATCAAAATCAAGTTGGGATGTTGCCTGTTGGATTGTTCAAATTCAAACAAAATCAAGTTGGGATGTTGCCTGTTGGATTGTTCAAATTCAAACAAAATGAGTCAACTTTGCTGGTTATGATCTGACTAATAAAATGACAATCCATATGTATATACATATGAGATATATCAAATCACTCGTCTAAAATTAATTAATTTTATACTTTTTTTATTTTTTTACACAAACAATAGTTAAAAATACATAATTTATTTTAACAATGTAATTGCATCCCTGATGTACATAAATTTTGATACATTATCATAGATTCATAGTTGTTGATTTTTTTATTTGAAAGTAATTAAATAGTTTAACTTAAGGAAAATAATTTGATACACAAGTTTGTGTAAAATTTATCAATTTTAAAGGTTAAGTGGTTTAGTTTAGGGCTCAAAGTTTAGGGGCTTAGGTTGTAGTAGTCATACTTTAGAGTTTATAATGGCGTAACTTAGAGTAATAGTTAAGGGGCAGAGTAATTTTTTAAAAAATTTAGAGGCTTAAACTAAAATTTTCAAGAATTTTGAGATCTAATTAGAATTTTTAAAAAAAAAATTAAGAGAGATTTAATTAAAAATATACAAACTTTTGAAGCTTAATATGATTTTTATAAAATCTTGAAGGGGCCAAATTAAATTTTTTAAAAATTTAGGGGTAAAATTTGAATTTCCCAAAGTGATCCCCCTTTAGCCCCATAAAAGTTTTGTCCAGACAGTTTAAGATTTAGAGTTAGTGACTTAAATTTTAAATTTTATAATTTAAATATAAAGGGTTGTGTAATTTTTTTATACAATTTGCCAAGTTTAGAGATAAAATAAATAATAAAACTACATTAAGTTTGATTATCTTTCACATTGAACAAATAGGTAATTCTTATTAGATTAGCCATACATACATGATACAGATGAAATAAAATATTTTTTGTAAAAATATATTTATAGAAATTAATTAATGAATAAATAAAACTATTATAGAAAAGAAAGCCTAAAAATTGCAATAATTTAATCTATTCGAGTTCGACCAGGACAATGGTTGATTGAAATCACGGAATCCTTGGGGATGGTGGAGTTGAGACGACATCGGAGTCGTGAGAAAACGAGGCGTCCGAGTTCAATGAATAGATTGTGGAGAGACCGAAGACAATGGCAGAAGGCGCGGCTTTCGTACACGCAGACAACGATGGGTGAAATTCAATTTCCTTTTCTCATTCATACACGTCGGTCCACTCCCTACTCTACTTTGTATCCTTCAACAATCGAAGATGCATCCCAACCATGAATTCTTTTAATATTCAAATCCTAAATAATGAAAATATCATAGAGAAAAAGAACCGACCACGAAATAATGAAAATAAGATCATACGGAAAAAGTGTTTAAAACACAATCAAACAATTCAAAAAAAAATAAAATATGCAAACAAATGTGACTATCAAGATGAATGATAAGCACTGTCACCACTAATATACTAATAGAACATGACAGCACGTTGACAACTGATTTTATCATAACTTAATCATGATATATTTAGATTGATTGCGAGCACCTGTTAGTATGTGAGAACTAAATGACCAAATAATTGACGTCTAGAGAGAAGACTCCAACCCTGCAAAAAACATGCTCTAAAAATTAATAGAAAACAAAGTGATCATTCAGCAAATGTTAGAGATATATTTTTTACATTATGTCTAAATATAATAGAGTGATTGATGTAACAAATATGATGACTGGTTTAAGTTTGGGGTTGAGGTTACTTTTGAAATTGAAATTTGGATGTGCCTGTTTTGAATTTTTTGAGGGGCGGATTAAAGAATGACCCGCCTCGAAACTTTTTTAAAATACAACTATATTTACGCCTCCTATTCAGGGGCGGATCCAGAAATTTAAACTTGGTAGTTCATTGATCAGTGTAAAATGTAGAATCAATTTACATTGTTGTAATAGTATATTGATA
Source organism: Hibiscus mutabilis (assembly GCA_019671005.1). Taxonomy (NCBI): domain Eukaryota; kingdom Viridiplantae; phylum Streptophyta; class Magnoliopsida; order Malvales; family Malvaceae; genus Hibiscus; species Hibiscus mutabilis. Next base: position 5,696,859 of record CM033755.1, on the reverse strand, counting down.
AGAGTAATTATTGTGCAAGTAAATATGATTTATAGTCGGAGACATATTGACATAGAAGAACTAATCAAAATTATTTTAAAATTTTAAATCAAAATTTTAGTTAAATTATTTGACAGTATCAGTGTATTTAACCACAATTTTTTTAATAAGATTAACAAATATACTTAAGATGGTTATAGATTCATAGTTTAGGTACTTGTTTTGACCAAAAATTGTTCAGACCTCAAAGCAAAAAAAATAATAATTTAAGAGCTAATTTTTCATTTAAACAATAACATATTTAATATTGTTTAGGATAAACTACACTGGTAGTCACTAAACTTTTATGACGCTTTCACTTTGGTCATTGAAATCGAAATTTTTTATAAACTTTTAATTCAATTTCGTTACGACCACTGCCATTAAAAACTGTTTACGTGAGAAGGATTCGTTTGGTCAAAATGTTAATATAGTTTGGTTTCAAGTTTATCTGACGGTTAACTATGACAGATCGAAAAGTTATCATTTTTAGTTTCAGTTAAGATTTTCATATCTGTTTCACCAATATTATATGTTTCATTAAAAAATCTTGCTCATGCTTCTATTTCTCCAGTATTTTATCTTTATCACTGTTTTGCAACGTGTTTTGCTAGTTTGATGTTTTGGTTTTTAATTGTTTTCAATTTAGATTTATTGTGTGTTTGTTTTTCCTGCTACAATTTTATTTCTTTTTGGTTATTTTTCTATTTTAATTTTTAATAAAATTCAGCCAACATATTATTATATTATTTAAAAAAATAAATATTAAAATATTAAAATTACCAAAAATTTAATCCGTCCCCACTCGTATCCGTCCCTAACGGTGACTGTGCCCAAGACCACCGCAAAAGCGGTTGATATAGTTAAATAGAATTGGGCCATATCCCATAGGCATGTTCATAGTTTCTAAAAAAAAAGCCCATACCAACGACTAGCAACGCCCAAATATTTATTATTTTTGTTTTTTAAGAAAAAAAATAAGGTTCAATACGAGTATTTGTCATTCATTCTAGTACTATTCTCGTTAAAATATGTTTAATTTCAAAGTTTTGATGCAATTCAGTACATTAATATTAGTATGATCGCAATTTTTTTTTTTTACTTTTGAAATAGTTAAATAGAATATAAATAATTCATTCAAGAAAAATAAATAAAAAAATAAATCATCACATATTTGATTAATAAAAAATGTGCCAGCCAAATGTGCAATTTCGGATGGCATTAATCTTTATTCTTTCAAATCTATATGATATTTGAAATCTATTTATTTATTTATTACCCATTTCTTTTTTAATAGTCTAAATGTAATTACAAGGTAGTATCTGTTCATACATATTTTTAACCATTTGATAATGTGCATACACCTTATAAACAAAGAGATTTGAACCCATGTCTCTTAGGATGAACATCATCCGTTTTTCCACTGGTGTAACACCCCAAATTTTTGCCCCAAATTTAAAATCCCTAAATTCAAAACCCTAGGAATTAGGAATTTAAATATGAAACCCTAATTAAGAATTTGAGAATTAAATGATTTTAAATGAAATTAATGACCTTTTTATAAAAGAATTGATATTTGGTGCATACTTTGTGAACCCTAGAAAAGAACATGGTTTTACCTTGTTATTTATCCAAAACTCCATTTTTTTAAGTTTAGAAATTCGGGACTGATTTATGAGAAATATGGATTTTAAGGTTAAAATCATAAATTTTGAAAGTTTGGGACCAATCAAGCAATTAGTCCAATTTAAGAATTTGAATTCTAAATTCCTACTTCAATCGCACCCCCAATTCTTAATTGTGGTTATTATTAATTTATTTTTTTAAAACCAACATATATATATATATATATATATTTATACTGAGGTGTAAAAAAAATCTCACTGAGACCCTAAAAAAAATCCTTTTATCGTTTGATCGAAATCCCTAGTACTGGCGTTAAATTCTCATTCGTCCCCTCCAAGCCCACGCTGTCTTCAAAGCTGATCGTGCCAAAGAACACTGATTTTCAAAGTCGGTGCACTCTATCGCTGGGGCAAAACAAAGCAAACTGTGTGAGACCCCTCCTTAGACAAGCCATTGAAGCCTAATATGTGAGTTCATCACCGTTTCCCAAGAAACTTTTTAATTCAATTTTCTGTTAAAATCATTATACATGTGCTAATAAACAATGGGTAAATTCTTATTTTAATTGTTTTTGACAAAATCAGTCCGTGGTTAATATTTCGACAAATCAAAGCTATGGCTTTTATTTTTAATGTATTGCTTTACTATCACATTATCATACGTTTATTTCAAAGAATAATATTCAGTCTCGGTCTTCTGAATCATCCTTTGAATTGAATCTAAATCAATTCGGCTTGTGTTTAATCCATCTCCCTAGCTTGGCCCCAACCGTTCGACTTGAACCATTGACCAAAGGTTAAATTGTAGATTTTGATCAGACTTTTGTCCTTGATGTTTATTTAAATTCGGAGATTGTATTGTTCGATCCAACTATTCCTCTAAACGCCCTGGTGATCAGCCTTTTAAACTAGATAAGTCTTTAAATATTCATATTAGTATTTATGTTTATATTTAGGTGGCATAGTAATAGTGTTAATGTAGGATTATTATCGTAGGTTTTGATACAGCTGGACCTAGTTCTTCTGATCATGGGAAACACATTATTCAATAGGTTGGGTTTGCTTTGGCTAAGGTGTGTTTTCTTTCCGTGCTATATATTCTGTGAAATGTTTTACAACTTGCATGACTATTTTTCTTGTGTCGTGATTACAATGTGTTTTGAGATATTATGCATACTGTGTCAGACTGTGTTTTAATGAATTTATCAGAATTTCAGAACTGTGATCCTCATATTCAGTACGATAAACTGTGATGTGATTTTGTATTAATCATCATTATCATATATCATATGTATGGGATGGGTTGTACGGTGGAAGAAGTGGTTTGACCACACTGTGATTGGAGAAATAATGGGTGAGGGGTTCTGGGGAACTACCTCCACTGTGACCGGTTGGCTTTGCCACCACTGTGATTGGAGTATGTAGCTGGGAAATGAGTTTTGTCTGTGTCATCATTACATGCATTGTGTTGTACCGTGCTTTTATTAAATATCTTGAGAAAATTATTTCGGAACTGAGTTTGTGATTGCTTACATTTTAGAGACACACTGGGCTCAATAGCTCACTCCCCCATAGTTTCTTTTACAGATAACTCGGTCTTTAGGCGACTTGTACTCGAAAAGCTTTACTATATTTCAGTATGGACTTGAGTTTATTTATTTATTTAATTTAATTACTAGTTTTGGGATTTTATGTAATTTTAGATTTGGGGTTTATTATTATTTTTTTAGCATGCATTTTCAGACTATATATTCAGATTATATTATGAAATTTTTGATTATTATTTCAACGCATTATTTTCACAAATTACTAAGTATTTAATTATTTTGCAATTATTTTACAATTTTATAAATGAAATTGATTTCTTGAGGGTAAAGTTTTCAATGGTGATTTCTTAAATTCGGCCTTTTTTTCTTGGCCGGGTTTAGGGGTTACAATTGGAACACTTGTTGGGTTCTATTACCCATTTCTTTTATAACTACATGTAATTTAATTTATTGATCGATTAATTCAAGTAGAATATTATAGTGATCATTTATGTAGATAATTCTTCCAATCTAATTTGCTCCATTCACAATATTGTAATTTATGTTTCTGACCTTACTTAAAATAACCTAACACATAGAACCGGACGAGTGGTCCCAGTGAAAAAGAGGAAGATGTTCATCTTAGGAGACATGAATTCGAACAACCTTGTTTACAAGGTGTACGTGCCTTGTTAAAGGTTTAGAAAAAATATGAACAAATATTATCTTATAATAACCTTAACACTATTTAAAAAAATCTAACACATCATCCCGCTAAACCAACTAAAAATATTTGTATTTTATCCCAATATTATTATTGTTGGAATCCTTGGCCCATTTAGAGTTCACAAAATAATATTGAGTTAACCATCATAGTGGAAAATATTTTATTAAAAGGAAAATGTTTTTGGGTAAATTACACTTAATGTCTAATTGAGTTCGATAATAAGAAAATCACTTTTTTAAAAGTTACAAATAGGTTACTAAAATAAAATATCATTACAAATAAGTTATTTTATCGTTAAAATTGAAACGAACGTCTAATGTGGCGTGATATAGTAATATTTTTAGTATCTAAAACTTAAACATTCTATTAATTTTGCCCTAATTCAAAATAATCCAAAAAAATTAACCCTTCATATTTAAACATTCTATTAGTTTTTCCCTAATTCAAAATAATCCAAAAAATTTAACCCTTCATATTTAAAAATTTCATCAATTTAGTCTTTTTACGATACCGTCAAAACAAACGAGTTCATCTCATTGAAAACAATAGTTGGATGACGATATTTTACCATAAAACAACAAGTCAATATTAAATTATTATTATACTAAAAAATAATATAATATTTATGGGAATATGGATGACAAAATTACTTGAACTCAATGCGCGCCCGAGTTTTTCCTTCTTAAATTTTAGGTTCGGGGTGGGTCGTGTGAGTTTTGGAAAGAATTGAGTCGGGGCATGTTTGTTTGGGTTTAGGATAGACATTCCCCGCCCCAACTCGATATATTTATATATATTTATTATATTTATATTTAATATTTTATTATTTTTTTTAGGGCATGTTGAGTTTAGTCAGTTTTTAATTAAAATTTTAGGGTTACATCGAGGCTGAGTTATACTTTTATTATGTTAGATCGGGTCATATATAAAATATATTAAATTCGAGGTGGGGCACGATCAGACTAGAACTTTCAAATTTCAGGCTGGGGTTGGTCGCCACAAAACCCACCCTTTGCCATTAAGAAGAACAAACAACAAATTTGACAAGTAAAGAGACTAAATTTCAAAATTTTAAAGAGTACATGGACTGATACCACAATTAACCAAAGAAAACAAACTCACTTGCAAGTAATTATTTGTTGTGAAGGCACTGGAAATAAATAATTTTGATATAACACATAGAAATTGTAATTTTATGAAGCCACATATTAACCAGCTCAGCTCAGCTCACATGGCTTTTTGACCACTCCACCGCTCGATCCGTTCTTAGCGCTTCCCTTTTTCTCTCTTTGTTTCTTTTTCTTTCTTTCTTCTCAAAAACTGAAAATTTCTTGGCATTCATTACGATTTATAATTAAAAAAAACCCAAAAAAGCCAAGAAAATCACAACCATTGAATGATGCTTTGTAGAATTCGTCACCACCGTCAAAATCCAATTCCAGCAGCAATGGATGAACCGTAATCCGGTACAAGCCTGAGCATTTTCTGTAAACCCGCCCAAAAAAGGAGAAAAAAATACCAACCATGATCGCCTTTGTTCGAATTAAAAGAATTTGAGATTTAAAAAAGAAAAAAACTGGGTTTTCTTCTTCTTCTTCTTCATATTATTATTATGTCGGGTTTGGTGGCCCGTACAGGTCGGCTTCAGCAAAGGTACGAGGCTGGTTTTCGCCTTGTCGCTGGGTATGTTCTTTGTTTTATGATTACTTCGCTTAATCCGTGTAATGTAGATGTGGAAAATATGTTTGCATGTGGCTTTTGAGAATTTTGATTGATCGATTCTTTGGAAAATATGATTACATTATTGGGTTCGAGATATTTATTTGTTTATTTTGATTGATCAGTTAGAAAAGTAAAAAAAAGGATTCAGGAGAATGGGTTTGTTTTATTTTTTGTGTTTATGAATGCCAACGCTTTGAATGGTTTATGCCAGCTCTGGGATATTGGCAAATTTGTGTATATCTTGTTATCCATGTATTGATTGCATTGGCATATGGAATCATGAATGGGGACATTTGAAGGTTGGGAATGGTGTTCATTAAGAACATTTTTTTTATACGATTAGCATTTGGGTTCCCTTTTTCTTTTAGATTTTTGGCTTGTCTATCATTTTCTGGTTACGTTCGAATGTTAGTTTTTAGATGGTTCGTTTAAGGTTTGAGGGGTTTATTACATTTTTCAGATGAAGATGGGAAATGGGATTTTCTTTTTATGTTTATAGGAATTGTTCATTTGAGGTTTTGATGATTTTTTTTTCATTCTTGGCATGAAAATAGAAAATGGATATATTTTAGTTTTGCCGTGCATATATTGATTATGTTTTTTTTAATGGTCTAAAAGGGCACATTTTTCATTTTGAAATGGTTTATTGCATTCTCAACATGAAATTTGCAAGGGGATGTTCCCAGTTTTTGTTTTTCTCTATTTTCTTGTTTCTAAGAGAAATGTCAATAATGTCTGCTTAATGGATAATGATTATTGCATTGGAAGTAGGGTCGGTCCATGTTAATTACGAAGTGAGAGATATTCCAAGAGAGAAATGATATTGAAATTTCATGTATGATTCATGAGGTGGAACGGTTAGCGTATCATCTTAACCTTGGGTGTGATTTTTGGCATATATGACATGACAAAAACAGATAGTGAGATCTTCTAGGAAATTTCTTGTGTTGCATAGTAGTGGCTATTGGTTTGATCATTTAGTATTGATGATGATGGCTAGGTTTCTCAGTAGTCAAACAGTTATACAATCCTTTAAAGAGTTTTTATGGTTTCTTAAAAATGAAAAGGGAATACAAAAATTAAGAAAAGAAAAACTAGGGAAGATTATGAACGATCTTAGAGAGAAAATTTCCCAACATATCCTTTGTTAGCGGTTGATCAAGTAGCATAATATATAACTATGATTGACAGTTGAAGTTATGCCGACTTTAATGTTGGAACCAAATCAAAAGAATTTGCCTTGGGGGCATGACATACTTTAATTTGTTGCTTGGTTTCGAATGAGTGTCAAATATGAGTACATCCAAAGGGGGCATGTTAAGTTTTTTTAAAAGTTTTTTCGTACATACCATGTCCGTAATATTTGTACATGGGTGACGGAAATGGTTACTTCGAGAAAAATGAACAGTCAAAGTAACATAGTCCTTCAATATTAATGAGACATGCTATTCAAGATGCCATTGAATCAGACTCCTGTTCACTGTTATTTTTTTTTCCGCTTTGACAGTAACTTTGTGACTGGATTTTTATATATGCCATTTTGGAAGAATGTTAGGCCTTGAATCTTTTCTCTGGTCTTTTCCCTCTTTGCTTGCTATTTTTGATTGAGATTGAATTGTTTCATTCTGAACATAAAGAGATAGGCATTGACTTGTATGAACACTTCAATTTTGAAGTTTTGTGAAAAATTCTATTCATGATTGAGCTTTATGTGCTAAATTTGCTTCTCTTTTGACAGATGTATTCCATTTAGGTATAGATGCTCAACCGAGGCAGATGACGTAAATTTTGATAAGGAGGTTGAGGTACTAATGATTAACTCAACTAGTGGACCAGGTCTTTTGTTTCCAAAGGTAAAAACTCGTGTTTTGTTCGGGCATACATTGTAATTCGTACTTTCTTTCCTCGTGCTTCCCTACCATTCCAAACCTGCTTAAGTCCATTCTGCGGTAGAATACGGTTTCATTTATTCCCCCCTGTATATGCATTACTGTTGATAGGAATAAGCATAAAAAACTTCTGTAAAAACACATGCATCCAACCTTAGTTATGTTGCGGTATCCAGTAATATTGGATTGCATTCTGGATTACCCATTATTAGCCTTTAACTTTTATTTCTTGTTTCTTGCAGATTTTTATCTAATTAGTCCAGTGTACAACATTCAAATTTCTTATTAGCATTTACAACAATATAGCCTTTTTACTTGATGTTTTGATAATACCTATGTTATTCAAACTCTGGTGCAAGTGTCGGGAATAGATGTGTCCGTGTTTTCTTATTAGCTACATTCTGAAGAAAAGGGTATTTTCAGAGTAACATTTTGTTATGGATATCTTGCTCTCTGATTTTAGGGAGGCTGGGAGAATGATGAAACGGTCGAGGAGGCTGCAGTGAGGGAAGCTATTGAAGAAGCTGGAGTTCGAGGGGATTTAATGGTGAATTTTCTACCTCACTTTTATTTATGTGTTTTTTATTGTTCTCTTTTGAGTTTGTGAAAAACTATTAACATATTTTCTAACATTAGTTTAGTTCATCTCCTCATGTTTTCAGCATAGATCTCTAATACCGATCGTTATTTTGTCAACAAATATGCTGGTCTAACTCTTCATATTTCTTGAAATACCTCAATCTGACATCCATGCCCAATACATATTAGGACAAAGGGTATCTGGATATGACCCTTACACACACGTACATACGCTAAGAAAATAGTTAAATATACATATGTCGTATATATACACATATCTGATACTCTCACCTGAGTTCAAGTATCATAGGTTGACATTGTCATCATCAACTTTTGTGTAAGATTAGCAGCATTCAGGCATACACACACACACAAAGAAATTAGTTAAGTACACCTATGCCGTAGATATACACGTACCCAAATTCAAGTAGAATGTTTTAAGTGGCATAGATCTGGTATATTTTTGCCATGTCATTTTTCTTGTCATTGAACGGATTGCATTGCTTTATCCTCTTGAATCTAGCTAGTTCTAAGCTTCTCACCTTGTTGCTCTCACTTTTTATTTTCCTTCAAATACTCATGTACGATTTATATATAGTTTTGGGTACTCTGTAATCTCCTCCCTACAAGAAATTAGCCACTTCTTTATCCCAACTATTTCCTTTAATTCCAAAATCTCTTAACACGGTCGTCGGAAGATTTCGATTATTCATCTGGTTGCCTTTACACCATGAGAATTGCACAAATTATTTATTATTTATAAGATTGTTGCATTTAGCTCTTTATTCTAGGTTAAAAGCTATGAAGCAGGGGTACTTCAGTCTAAAGTCGTACCACGTATCCTATACGTCCCCTTACCGGATACATATTGGGTACGACTTGGGTACCTGCAAGTATTTCGTCTCTCATATTTTTTTTCTTCTATTTCCCCTTTTGATGTGTTTTTTTTATTTCTTTTCGGCTTTCTTTTGCTTACATGATTTAACTATAAGCATAGAAGTATGTGTGGTGCCATGCTCACGTGATTTTTTTATGACTTTATTTTTATATTTTTTTGGAATTTAAAATTTATTTTATAATTGTCGTATCTTTGCCGTACTCGTATCCTATAATTTTAAAAATTATCTTTTCTATCTATACCCGTATCAGTGCAACATAGATTAAAAGTGCTCTAATTTTTCTTATGGGATTTAGGATTTCATAGGATTCTATCAATTCAAGAGCAAAACTCATCAAGATGAATTCAGTCCAGAAGGCTTGTGTAAAGCGGCAATGTTCGCGTTGTTCGTGAAGGAGGAACTGAGTTTGTGGCCTGAGCAGAGCACTCGAACACGGAATTGGCTTACGATTCCGAAAGCGCTGCAAAGTTGCAGGCATGAATGGATGAAAGACGCGTTGGAGAATGGCTTTTGTAAGTGGCTTGAACAATAGAAGTGAAAAGCCCTCGAAGTTTCAATCGGAATCTTAACTTAAATGAAGCATCTGCATAAAACAAAAATTAGAGATGTACACTCACTAGTGTTTAACTTCTTCTCTCTTATGAATTAGAAGACAATGGCATTTGTGGATTACATTTGTAATGTGTTTTGATTTATGTTACTCGGATTCGAATGCAAGTGTTGGTTCAGATTCGGGTTTGAATACGAGTGTTGGATTCAGTTGTTTGAAACATTCTTTTCCTCCAAATATATTGGAGGGTCATATATTTTCGTCTGGATAAATGTCAGATATAGGTAAGTTTATTACCAAAGGTCCTACTTTTCAGATTGAAATTCTTAAATTATTGGGGGTAATTGTGCATTTGGCACACTGTCGATATTTAAAATTACATGTAATAAAATTATTTGCTCAGTAACTACCGAGCCTTTCAAATAGGTAAAATTATTAAATTGTACTTATTTTAAAAGGTCATACCACTAGACCATCTGATTGTTAATAAAAAAATGTTAAATTGTTCGGTAATAATAATTTTTAAAGGGTAAACTACACCAGTAGTCACTGAATTATAGTTTCCTTCTTGTAAATTGTTCGATACACCAGTAGTCACCGAACTATGATTTCTTTCTTATTTTGGTCACTGAACTAATTTTTTTGACAAAAACATCACTAATGTTATGTTTTCTTCTTATTTTGGTCACCGGCCGTTAAAAACTTAACGATTCTTTTCTCTCTTCGCAAGTAATATATGTTATTTTATAATATTTTGTAATTGTGCATTTGGCACACTGTCGATATTTAAAATTACATGTAATAAACTTATTTGCTCGGTAATAATTTTACCGAGCCTTTCAAATAGGTAAAATTATTAAATTGTACTTATTTTAAAAGGCTCATCCCACTAGACCATATGATTGTTAATAAAAAATTGTTAAATTGTTCGGTAATAATAATTTTTTAAAGGGTAAACTACACCAGTAGTCACCGAATTATAGTTTCCTTCTTGTTAAATTGTTCGATAATAATAATTTTTTAAAGGGTAAACTACACCAGTAGTCACCGAACTATGGTTTCTTTCTTATTTTGGTCACCGACCGTTAAAAACTTAACGATTCTTTTCTCTCCTCGTAAGCAATATATGTTATTTTATGTTATTTTATAATATTTTTATTCAAACTAATAGAATGATGACACGTATCACTGCCTATTAGTGAAATAAAAGGAATAGAAATTTAAACCCCTTATATAGCCACAAAGATTTGATCTAAGGACCCCTTTAATAAGGGTATAACACTTAACCACCAAGCTAGGTTGGAAGTTTGTTTAATTTTAACCAATTTAATAATTTTAAAACTTTGTATTTGTTCTTTCAGGCATCGGTTCCTGTGCCTTTATCTGCGGAACTCTGTCTACTCGTTTTCTCTCTACTGCTTCCACCTTCCAGGTTTCTATCCTTTGATCTCTAATGTAAATTCCTTTCACATGAACCACATTTGATTATCTCCATTTCACCAGGTTGCGACCGCAATGGCGATGCTTACAACAGTTTATATGAGGGTTTTCCTCCCGGATTCGATCGTAAACGACAGCCTTTCCACACCAATTATGTCGGAAGGAAAACTCAAAGGCACTGTTAATCAGGATGAGGAGTCCAACAAGAAAGTGCAGATGTTTAAAACCATGCCTTCAATCGAGGATATGCTTGCAGTACTATTTAAAGGCCAGGTTTCACTTCAACAAAAACCAGTTTGCTGATTTAATGGTCATTACTGGAGTTGTAGGGACGGTTTCCCAGTGGCAATTTTTTTCCGGTCATTCGATTCATTTTTATTTGCAATCTGTTGATCTAACAAAGTAATCATTTCAATTCTTCTCATGCCCATACTGATTCTTATTCTTGGTGAAGAGAAATTACTGGCCATAGGGCTTTTCTTTAACTGTGCACATGTAAACTATAAACGAGTAGACTCACCTAGCTTGCTGGCCATAGGGCTTTTCTTTTTATGCACATGTAAGCTTACATGAGATAAATATAATTTTGGTTAGAATTTAACAAACTTCAAACCTAGCTCGGTGGTTAAGCGTTATACCTCTATTAAAGGGGTCCTTAGTTTAAATCTTTTTGTTGCATTAGGAGTTTGATTTTTCATTCATTTTATTCCACTAATATGTAGTGACACGTGTCACCATCCCATTAGTTTGAATAAAAATATATATAAAATAACATATGTTGCTTACGAAGAGAGAAGAAATATAAAATTAAAAAATAAAATAAAATTTCAAGTCAGCAAAACCGTTAAGTTTTTAACGGCTGGTGACCAAAATAGGAAGGAAACATAACGTTAGTGATGTTTTTGCCAAAAAAAGTAATTCGGTGACCAAAATAGGAAAGAAACCATAATTCGATGACTACTGATGTAGTTTACCCTTTTTAAATTATCTGCTTGGTACAAAGTATGAAAATATAAAAGAATAAAAACTTGTTGTTAAATTGTTCGGTAATAATTAAATTTTAAATTATCTGCTTGGTGCGAAAGATGAAAATATAAAGAATAAAAAATTTATTAATTAAATGGTTAAAATTCTAAATAAAAAAGTTGTTATAAATCTTCACCATATAACTAACAAGTTTTATCCTTTTTCATTGTCATCTTTTATACCAATGAGAGCTTTAACATTCGTATACAATTATATTTATATTCTTATTTGACTTTTTTTAAGGTTTTTGACGGTAACTTTTGTGTCGTCCGATGTTTTTTATAAAAAAAATTACAATTTATAATTACTGTTATTCTTTCATTTTTTTTCGTAAATTTTCGACAGTAATTTTAGCTTTATTTTTTTATTTTTCAAAAAAGGGTCAGGAAGTTGACAATGATATGCTTTTATTTTATTTTTTATTTAATTTTGGCCATTAGTCAATGTACTATGCATAAGTTATAATTTTAATTTTTGTACTATAATTTGATTAATTGTAATTATGTGTGCTTTTGAATTTTTAAATTTTATTCTAAATATTGAAATTAAAATTGTACAAAGGACAAAAATGAAATTACAAAGACTTAAAATGATCAAATTGAAACCAATATGAGTTGGGTGCAAATGATAATGCACATTGCTCTCCTAAAGAGAGAATCCGAGTTTGAACTTTGGAGACAATATTATTAGGAGAGAGAGAGCCACAAATCTCGAATATAAACCATAAAATGAACACGCACTTTACCAAAAAAAATCAAAAACACTAATTAAACCTAAACAGGCACAGAACAAAAGTACAAAATTTTCAATTTTTGTTGTGCTTACATAGAGTAAAAACTCTATCAACACAGTAAATGAGAGATCATATATATATATAATATAATACAATATAAATATTTTGGTGTAATTATACGGTAGAATATGTTCTTTACTCTTAACTTTTTAAAAACGTACACACATTGTGAGGGCTACTCTCGAATTCATGTCGCCTAAGAGGAACAACGTCATCCTTTACTATTGTGATCACTCAATATGTTCATAATTGGAAATTAATCAGACCGAACCAAAGCTTGTGATAGCGTCAAACTGAGATGGATCATGAAAATAATTTGATGTAAACATTTCCAAGAAGCTCACTTCCGACATAAGTCCATCAAATGGACCAAACACTGATTCATAAACGTTAGAATCAAACAAAGGCAGCTGACCGATAACACCACCATCATCCGCAGCAATAGCTCTCGTTGTGTCGCAATTGGTCGGAGTCGGAGAGTTCTCGAGAGTGGCATTGTCGTTGTTAGAGTTGTCCATGCATCGGTCAGCGACGTTGGAGTCCTTGCCGGTGAGTTCTTGGACCAAAGCTCGAAACCGGGAGGCACATGTCTTGATCTTCATGGGACTCAAAATATAAACGACTTTCAAATCTTTCTTGGAATTGCTTCTCTTCGTATTCTTCGTAGTTTTTTTCGATTGACGAACACCGAGTGCATCCATGGAAGAAAATTAGAAAAAAGAAACAGGAAAAAAAAGATTTGGGGTGTCCTTTTTGGCAAGAAATGGAAGTGGGAAATTATAGGTGAAGAAGATAAGATTTGATGACGAAAATGTGAAATAACTTTAACTAGAGTTTTAAGGTTTATATAGGAGAATGAAATTAGCTTTTTTTTTAGTAAGCAAAGGTGGTTTCTTGGAAAGAGAGGAAATATGGAGAAAAAAATATATTTGATAAAGCAAGAGGAAGGTTACAAGAAAGAAAGGAATGGGAAATTTTTAAAAATGAAAGGAAGATTTCAAAAAAAATTATTGGATTGAAGCCCGTAAAACTCAACTTGGAAAATTTGAAATTTTCAACTCGATTAAATGTGAAAAATTTAACTCTACTTAATTTGAATCGTAATTTTATAAACTTGTTTTTTTTAAAAAAAAAATAAAGTTTGAGTTATAAAATGAGACTCGAATAATACAAAATTTTTAATAATTAGTGGATCAGTTTTCAAGTTTGAATCGTGTCTCTCAAGTATGTCTTATATATGTATATCACATATGAAAAAAATGAAGAAATATATATGTGTATATCGTATATGGTTATAGAAAATAATTTAAATTGGAATCAACTGGTACCATAACATTATAAATAATTATAATTAAATTTGAACAGAAACTCGAACAACTCGACTCGAAAAATTCCAAATAAAGTTTGGGTTATAAAATATGACTCGTCAACTCAACAACCTCAAAATTTTTTTACTCAACTCGATCAATACTCTCCCAAAATATTAGATACAAAATCTCTTTTGATGTCAAATTGTCTTGACTCGAATTTTATTTTTATTTAAATTTAAAAATTAACGCTCGAATTATATTTTGAGACAAACTAGGTTTATTAATATGAGTTTGAAATGAATATATAAATGTATTAAAATGAATCTATAGCAATCACACGGGAATGGTTAGGGTAAAGATGAATGAACAAAAGAAATTTAGGGTATAGATTAAATTAAAGATTGAAAGGGACGTTGTTTTGAATTTTTTGGGTACTAACTAAATAAAGTGAAAAAAGTGGATAAAAACACGTGCGCAGACTCTCGTGACTATGTATTAAAAAAAACCCTGAAAAACTTAGCATAGAATTTCACTAAATTATTTTAAAATTAATATCAACCAAAATAATTAATAAATGAGTACTAGAAAGGAAAAATGTAATCGAATTCGAAACTAATATTAACTGAAAATTTAATAACAACACTATTTATTTCAGATTGACTTTTTTTTTTTAATTTTAGAAAATATGATTATCCTTGTCGAATAAAATTTCATTTTATTTTTAGTGACTAAACACAGGACAAATAACACGTGGCATCACACAATCGTTCGATCTTGGAAATAGTAGTCAGAAAATTTCATGCTGACATACGCAACGACGTCGTTGGGATCATTTTCACGTTGAAATCAAACGTTCTCGACCTTCCAGGCCAAGGTGTAGAGCGACAACTGTGGGACCCCTTCTTGTTTTTAAACTGGGTTTTATTTTAATAATTAGACAAAAAAGAAGAAGAAGGAAGTCTGCTTAATCTTCCAAAGTAAAAAATTAATCTATTATTGCTTCATTCATTCTGGAAATTAAACTCCACCCCTGAAACTTAGACTGAACACCGTGGTATCATGTCAACCGTTCGATCTGGGAATAGTCTTCAGAATATGTCATGCTGACATACTCAAAGATGTCATTGAAGGTCATTTTCAATTTTTCACGTTGAAATCGTTAGCGACAACTGTGGGACCCCTTTATTGTTTCTAAACTTTTGGTTTTATTATTGGCATAAAACCACAAAATGTCCGCAACGTTTTTTGAATAGTCAGTTTAAACTTTTTAATTAATTTAACTTCAAATATTTTATTTTAGGTCAAATTAATTTATTTACAATTAAAAATTATTAATTAATTAATTGTAAAAAACTTGAAATAACTTAACAAGCTTACATAGTAATTCATGCAGACATGTCGGTGCCATAAAAACAAATGTGTTGATTTGGAATAATATCACTTCAGTCAAAAAAATAATTTTATAAAATTTTATAAAGTATATAAAAAATTTTGGTAACATTTTATTCTGTCAAATCATTTTAAGTTATTTTTCGTTGGTTGACTAAAATTTTTCATATGCATAGAGGTCATTTTGACCTAAAATAAAATATTGTGGTTAAATTAGTTCAAAAAAATATAAGTCAAAATAACTATTCATCAATAGTTATGAGTATTTTTTTACATTATGTCTTTATTTTAATAATCAGACAAAAAATCATGTCAGTAAAGTCACTAACACTTTGATTTATGGTCAATCAAGCCACTAACATTTTGATTTGTGATCAATCAAGTCACTGAACGTTAAATGTTAATAGAATTATTAACATGAAAATTTATTAAATTTGTATAATAATATTTTTGGTCCTCGTTATTTATATATTTTTTCAATTCAATATAATTCAATTTTTTACATTCAAATCTTAAGGGGTCTGTAATCACCCAAATCCGTCCGGCGCTCTTTTTCCTTCGAGTTCTAAAATTTATTTTGATATATTTAATTTAGTTTTGAAAACGCCCACCCGATTTTTGAATTAAAAATGTGAAGTCGCCACCGATCATTTTAAAAATGGTAAACCAGACACCAAAATAAAACTAGAGATAAAAAATTCGGGTTCGGGAGTCGGTTACGGATGGGGAAGGATTATCACCCCCACACCGCCCAAAATTGGTACCTAGCCGATTATTTAATGTCTTAGTGTTGAAAATTTCGAATTCGAATAAAATTTAAAATACGATTCTTGAATGCATAAAATATCAAGAAAACTGCATCCCTATGTGCCCAGGACACGGTTTCTCGTTTTCTTGGAAAGATTCGAAGAAATCACATCCCTATACGCCCTGAATATGATTTCTCGAGGTTTTAAAATTATTAATTTAAAATTCAAAATTAATTTCTTTTTAATTTTTTGATGTCGTAAAAACGCTAAATATATGATGCGAATAAATTAAAATGAATGATCAAAATATAAAGCATAAAATGACTAATAAAATAAGTATGATATATATTCATTTAATAAATAAGATAAATATATATAATAACATATATTATAGTAGTATAATGTATTTTATAATGATAACATATTATACTAAGTAAAAAAATGTATACATGTTAATGTTTTAAAAAACTTTAATATATACATAAATATATACATTCATAAAAATATGCTCATAATATTAATTAATATAATAATGCAAGGTAATGTACAAATAATACATATATAATGCTACAACATTTTTTTTAAATATGACATATAATAATATAGTGTAACATAAAACATATTTTACATAATAAAAATACATACATAATAAATATAATATATACATATTATAACACTATATATGTATATTAAACAACTTAGAATATACTAAATATTGAATACTAATATATATGCAAATAAAAAATATGTACAATATGTATTATACATATATATAATAAGTAATATATATGACATAAAAATACATATGTAAAATATATAGACACATATAATACGTAGTTAATAACCATAATAAAAAGGACTGAAATGAACAACATATGAAATAACAAAGCTAAAATGCTAATAAAATAAATTAGATCACTAAAATTAAATAAAAGAAAAGCAGTGACTAAATTAAGTAAAAAGTAAAATAAGAGTGCAAAATTAAAATAAAAAAGAAAAAAAAGAATGCGGGACCAAAGTAAAGGGAGTGAAATCAAAATTTGACCCTGAACAAAATTAGAAACGGTATACTTAAAGGAGGACTGGATGTGTAATTAGACCATGTACAAAAATAAAGGCGGAGGAAAGTGGAGGGACCTAACCTGCAATAACCCATTACAAAACACGCGGATCCTCCCCGGATCCCGGTGACCATGCGGGTCTGGGCTGGCGAAACGAAACCGTTTCATTTTGGCCGGTTTAAAATCGAATATAGATTATTTGTTTATTTTTTTGAATCAAACAACCAAACCCTAAAATGTTTTTCATCTTCTCCCCTCAATACAAACCCTAAAAGGCGGCCACTCACCACCCTCGTTCGCGCTGTTCACAAGCGACAATAGCCTCCCGACGGATGGTGTTTTCGGCGACACTGGTAAGATTCCGACCTTCCCTCTTATTTCCTTCTTTCGGTTTAAAAAAACCCTTTGATTTTAAATAAAAAAGATTTTGAAACAAGAATCCGATGTGATTCTGATTTTTTTTGTTTGTTTTTGATTCGAACCAAAACAAAAGTGCAAAAAAATAAGAGACTACCTTAAAATTTCTTTGGATTGATTTCGAAATAACCTTTTATTTTACAATTTTTTCGTATCTCATAATTTTTCAGATCTTTCACCCTTACAAAATTTTTTAATCTCCCGGAATCTCCCTATTTTTTGATCTAAAAACTTTTTAATCCGATGTCATATTTGTGTATTGGGTCGGGTTAGTTTGAGGCCTAGTTTTGGATAATGGGCCCGGACAGGAATTGGCTATTACAGTTGCCCCTCTTTGCTCATTGTTGTGCAACGGCAATGGAGTAAAAACTAAAATACCAATTTCATTCGGCCAGGTTGAGCTTCTCCACTTGTTACATGTCTTTATTCTTCGGTAGATCTTCTTTCTCTTCGACGCATATCTTCTTTCTTGACTTGATTGATCTACTTTCTCTTCGATGCGTGTCTCTTTTCTTGACTTGATTGGTCTACCTTGTCGTTCTTGGGGAAGCAAAATATTTAAAATGTGGGTTGGGGAAACAAAATAATTTTGACTTGCTGTTTTTCTTCTTCGGTCTTTAGTCTTTGGTAGGTCTTCGATCTTCGCTTTTTGAGGATGTTGAGTTCTTTGATCAATCTGTTCCTCTGCTTCCTAGGTTGAAACTTACCAAAGTACAATGATGTTTGTTCGAAAACAAATGCCTTTTGCTCGCCATTTTTTAGCTTCATCTTCTGTTGAACTGGTGACCACTCCATTGGAAGTTCAAGGAGATAGGGTCAGATGTTGCTGTTCATCTTCTATTAGATGTCATGCTACATTGGAAGTTCAAGGAGATAGGGTCAGATGTTGTAGTTCATCTTCTATTGGGTGTCCCGCTCTATTGGAAGTTCAAGGAGATAGGTCAGATGTTGTAGTTCATCTTCTATTGGGTGTCCCGCTCCTTTGCAAGTTCAAGGAGATAGGTTCAGATGTTGTAGTTCATCTTCTATTAGATGTCCCGCTCCATTGGAAGTTCAAGGAGATAGGGTCATATGTTGTAGTTCATCTTCTATTGGGTGTCCCGCTCTATTGGAAGTTCAAGGAGATAGGGTTAGATGTTGTAGTTCATCTTTTATTGGGTGTACCGCTCTATTGAAAGTTCAAGGAGATAGGGTCAGATGTTGTAGTTCATCTTCTATTGGGTGTCCCACTCCATTAGAATTTCAAGGAGATATGGTCAGATGTTGTAGTTCATCTTCTATTGGGTGTCCCGCTCCGTTAGAAGTTCTAAGAGATAGGGTCAGATGTTTTAGTTCATCTTCTATTCCACAGACTTGTGTTGGTACTTATCCTGCTGCCACTCCAGGGAGATGAGACTAACGTATCTTCATTTCATTCATTTTGAATGTCTAAGGCCTCCTTATGGGTTCGTGCCTTGGAGATGTTTGAAAAAGATCCCTTCAAGGTGCCCATTTGGGTTTTCACCTTGATTTTCATTTTCTCCTCTTTTTTGTTTTGAAAATTTTCTTTTCTTTTTTCTTTTTTAATTGATTTTTCTTCTTTTTTTCTTGTTCTTTTTCTCTTTTTATTTTCTTTTTATTTTTTTCTTTTTTCTTTGACTTTTGTTTCTTTTTTAGCTACAAAATTGATAAAAATGTAAACTTAAAAATTAGTAAATTTTGACCAAGCTACCATACCGCTAAGGAGCCAAAGTCTAAAGTTTGTAAGGATGATCCAACTATGATACCGACGAAGAGGCAGGATCGAAGTTTGTATTTGACCAAGCTGCCATACCGCCGAGGAGACAAGGTCTGAAAGTTGAAAGTTTTGATTTGATTTGATTACTCTTTCGTGTCAAGGATACTAGACTCTGTCAAAGATTATCTGTTTCTTCTTGAGGATGCCAAACAATCTTCTTCTTTCTCTTGGGTTCCACTCCTTCATGTCAAGGGCACTAAAACTTGATGGAAGTGATCTTCTTCATTTTTTTATTTCCAAGGCCTCAGTTTGGATTCGTGCCTCGAGCATTTTCAAAAGTTTTTTAAGGTGCCCTTTCGGGTTTTCACCTTGTTTTTGAATATTTTTTAATTCTTTTTCTCTTTTTTTTAATTTTGGAATTTTTTTGTAAGGATGTCAGAACCTTTCATAAGTGATCTGCTCCTTCGTGTCAAGGATGCCATAGCATTTTTTCCACATTTCTTTCTGTCAAGGATGCTGGAACTTGCTGACAGTGATCCGCTCCTTCATGTCAAGGATGCCATACCACTTTTGCCACATTCTTCTCCTATCAAGGATAATAGAATTTGCTGACAGTGATTTGCTCCTTTGTGTCAAGGATGCCATACCACTTTTGCCTCATTCTTTTCTGTCAAGGACGCCAGAACTTGTTGGAACTTTTTTTTGAATACCAAAGACATCCCTCTTGGGTTCGTGCCCTAGATATTTTAAAAAATATATTCTTCAAAGAGCTCTTTTAGGTATTTGCCTTGATTTTTTCTTCGATTTCACATTGATGGGTCAATCTCCTTGTGGTTTGACTTCATTTCTTGATTGAGGATTCACCATATTTGATTCATTCCTTTTTTATATATGGAAGAGTATATGCACTTGTTGATGAATACACCCTATTTTATGGTGTACGTATGCAATTTAACCTAAATGCTTGATGCATAGATGAATGACATGCAATGCAGTTGACTATAGCTTGACTAAAAAATGGATGCCCCATGACTCTAGCTGGTCATATCAAGCCTCTTAGCATTTATGCCCTAAGTTCTGTTCTATTGACGGATAAGGTCAATCTTGTCGAACGATGCCCCAACCCCTCTCAGGTTTGATTATCTTTTTTGGAAATCACCTCTTCAGATGAGTATTAACTTTTGAGTATTTTTCCTGATTCATGAGTTCTATTAAGCTCACTATTCTAATTTTGAGATGTATATGGACAATAATGCCCCATTAATGTTCATGTTCTTCGACCCAACATACCGAGCTTGCCTTATCTTGGACATTCAGGGTGCGAAAGTTTTAAATGCAAGAAACTTGTGAAGATTCATTTATACAAAAACCTTGTGCAGAATTTAGAAGAAATAATTAAATTTTTCAAAAATGTGAAATTTTAAAATCAAAATTAAGCACTCAAATATCAAGTGCAAAAAGTAATTTTTCTTCAAATTGACCATGGGCAATTCGAATCAAGCATATGTTTAAAGGATAACAAGGGTTGCAGTGACATAAGCACACGCGAAGTCCTTTTTGGGCTATTAGGTATATGAAAAGTACATTTCCCATACCTAATTTCTACCCTATTTAAGTGGCTCTCTTGATCTTACTAACTCACCATGCCCTATCCTTCCCTCATTTGGTGTTGATCAGGCACTTGAAGTTTGACGTTCCCTGAAGAAAGGTTAACCCTTATAGGCAGAATACAATCTGAAGACAAAGTTCAAACATCCATGTATGATCAGAATGGTCTTTATAGGCTTGTAATGTAGGCTATGGCTCATTGGTATGAAAAAGGGATATACATGCTCTAATAAGTGTTCAAGGGTAATGAAACCAAGAATCATTTCTTCTTGGCGAACTCTCACTTCCGCACTTGCAATTTGGATGTACTTCGATAAAATGCTCTTTTTTCTTCTTCTTTTTTTATTTGGATCGCTCTAGACTGCCTATTTTTGGGTTTTCACCCTATAGTTCATTTCCTTCTTTTGTAGCTCTAGGATATGTAGCCTTTTTGTGTATTGGCTCAGCATCAATCTGCCAAAGTTGGTATAAGCATCCAATTTAAACCTCATTCTTGTATTGCTTGATTTGGGTATGCTCATATGGAGTAACTTTTTCTTTCATTTATTGGATCGCTCTAGACTGCCCATTTTTGGGTTTTTACCCTAAAGTTCATTTCCTTTCATGTTTAGGAAAATGTAACTGTAGAATATTCTGCAATCCAACTTGACATAGATTATTGCCTTTGCTTGAGAGTAACCAATCCTCCAAGGCTCTTGTTTTTTCTTTATTGCACTTGTTGACTTAATGTTTTCTCCCTTGATTGTTTCAACCTTCTTGTTGGAAATTTTCAACTTGATTTGGTCATATTCTTTGAGCATAAACTTTTCTTTTATTGGCCTCATTGAATGTATCTGATCTCGCTTCTTGCCTTAATTGAAGTGTTATATGTGTAGCATGATCAAGATTGGGCGGCTTTTATTTGCAATTTTTTTTTGCCTTTTTTCTCCTAGTGTAGGAGTGATCCTTGGTTTGGGTTTTTAAAAAGAAACGGTTAGGCTCAAAGGGGGACAAAAATGGATATTTTCTTATTTGTGAAAGGAATTGAAGGAATGTCATTCGTCTTCTCACATACGGACATCTAAGTAGTCTTCAAGGGTTGATGTTTAGGATCAATACTCGATTCAAGGACCTTAAACAACAAATTCCTGAGAGGGGGAACTCACTCAATGGGATCTGCCCATTTTCTAAACACTTGTTTTGTTCATTCTGTCTACCTAAGTAGAATAGAAGATGTTCACATTTGCAATATCCTTGCAACATTTGCTTTCTTTTGGACATAGGTTGTTCGAATTAGATCATTGGATTTGAAAAAGTTACTCTTGCACTTGAAATTCAAGGACCTGATAAAAATGATATGTACATATGTTTGGGAAAACAAAAACCAACTCATAGTATTGATGAGATGTTTAAAGAATCAAAAATATGAATTGTGTGTCAAATGAGACGTAAAATAAAGTTTATTTTATTAAAGCAGGTAAACAATAGTTTTGACAAAAGCTCATCATCTTGTGTTTGTTTTTTTGAGTAAAATAAACTCACACAGTGCGTGAAATAGACAGACTTCTCTCGTTCTGAAGTTACATCCAGTCTAAAAGCTTGCCGCATTTTTCTCCTAACTTCTTTCTAGGGTTGACATTTTCTTTTACTCTCAGCTTAGTAGGATCTAATCCTAAAATGATGGGTTTAATTGGACCTAAGCCGGATGTCCCAGGGTAAATTACCAAAATTGGTTTATGAATGCAAATGCAATATATGTAATGAACATGTTATGTTGCTGCAAGTGCAAAATGCAATGATGATGCAAAGCTGGATGTAAATATGAATGAAGAAAAGAGGTTGATTGTGGAGTGAACATCTTAGAACAACTTTTATAAAAGATCATGTTACATCAGACATTAGAGTTACAGATAATGTCGGGCCATAGCGCCTAGCTTCTGTAACTTCTCTAAGAGCCTAGCCAACTTCTCGTTTTGTTCTGGGAGCTCATCATTTTGACTTAGTTCGGTCACCGCATCAGCCGAGTTTGTCACCTGTCGGGCAACTCTTCGTGCTTCAATAATAATATCCTTCATATAGTTGTTTTTTCCCTTTATTTTCTCTGAAGACTTTTGAAGCTGAAGATACCACTTCTCATTATTTTCTTTCCATGCTTTCCCGAGACCATCTAAAAGATCTTTGTACATTATTAGAATGTCGTTACGTTTATCCACTTACTTCTTTGCCTTTGAACTTCAGCTTGACTATCATTTAATTCAGCAACAATGTCTCCGCGCAAACGTATACACATGTTCAAGGTATCAATCTTGGCTTGATACTCCTCAGGTCTTTCTTGAGGGCAAGGTATTGATTTTTTATTGCTTGCAGATTACAAGACAAGGTACTAGCTCGTTCCTCATTAGTCTTAGAACTATTTTTTTCCAAAATTTGACATCTCCTTTCAGGTTTTCAATTCCTTCTTTCCATTGATCGAGAGTGTCACCCAAACCAACATTTTAAAAGTCAAACGAAGCTCCTCATAGTTGTCTTGCAAGCTTTTCAGTTTATTTTTATGATAATCTATTTCTTTCTTTGATCTGCTAGCATGAGTGTCACGCCTTAAATGGCTCTTTTCATCTTCTTCAATTTTGGACTCATTTGGCTCCATAACTGCTAGGTGAATGATAGTTGAACCGTATTGATTTTCTTTCTCGAATTTCCATATGTTGCACTCTAGGAGTTTATAAACTCGACGCTTGAAGGCGATACAAATTTCAATTGAATGCCCCCTAATTCCAGCATGACACTCACAACGAGCTTCGACGTTATACTATTTAGGGTACAGAGGTTGTAGAGGTGTTATATGACATGTGACCACCAATCGTGCCTCTAACAATTGCAGATAGTGCTCTCCAAATAAGATAGGAATAGAATCAAAGGGACCATTGGTTCTTGGCTTTAGGACGCCGGCCGATGATGACTCAGAAAGCTGGACACTGGAATCTAAACTCTGTCCGGGGTACTAGATTATGAGTGTTAGAAATTGGCTCCTCTTCGTATACTCAGGTGCACTAGCATTGGTCAGGCTTTTGGAAGCTTTGGGAATTCCTTCTTCAAAACTCAGTAGCCCTTCTTCGACAAGGCCCGTGACTTTGTTCCTTAGAGCGCCACAATTTTCTATAGTATGACCCGTACCTCTTAAATGATAGTTACTTCTAGCTTTGCTGTCATACCCTTTAGGAAAAGGAGGCTCTTTTGGCTTGGATTAGACTGAAGTCACAAGACCTTTCTTAACCAGTATCGAGAGCAAATTTGTGTATACCATCAAAATTCAAAATGCCTTCTTTTTATCCTTCTCTTCTTTGGCTTTTTTCTGGCTCATCTCTATTTTCTTTAAAATTGAAGCCTTGGCATCTTCGGGTGTCTTATTGATGTTGATCGTGACGGTGCACCGACCTTTGGCTTTACTAGAATCATCTTGTTCGAGTATAAGGTCCTGATCGGCTGCCATCATAGTTTGGCTTTCAATCAGTTCATCTTTCTCTCCTTATCTATCAGACTTTTTCTTTTTTACCATAGTGGTCAGCATACTCATCATTTCGGCCATCTGTCTTTTCAACTCTCACACCTCGCTAATCTCGGTATTGGTGTAGGCCTGTTTTGGTACGTTTGACATGTGAATCTCAGAAGAATGACTTCCTATCTCTTCTAGCGTCTCTTCAAGGCACTGCCCTATATTTGTGGTCTTGTTTATCTGATCACTTGACTTTTTCAATATGAAAGCCTCCTTAATCGTAGATCAATCGCGAATCAACGCTCTTTTTATGTAATGCATATGTAAAACAAAAAAGTAAAAACATAGAAACATAAAATTGGTTAGTACATGTGTAATAAAAGAACAATAATAAGCATATAAGTACTAAAAAGTAAATTCGTACAACCTACCCGAGCATGAATTTCTACCCAACATAAACAAAGTCCTACCCGACATGGTGTCTACCCGGTACAGAATAAAAAGATCCTACCCAACATGATTTTTACCCGACATACTTTATTTGGCAAAAGAAAGATCCTACCCGGCATGATATCTACCTGGTACAAAATGAAAAGATCCTACCCGGCATGATTTTTACCCGGCATACTTTATTCATGAAATAAATCTATAGAGTAGACAAAAGATTAGAAGCGTTTCTCCTTTGAACTTTTAACGGGTTCCGTTTCTAAAGCAAGGCTCCTATGATCCTCTACATGTGGTTCGGTTCTAAGGAAGGGTACCCGCATTGTCCTCGCTGTCCCTTACTAAAGGTAGCAAGGACCCTAATCCTCACCCATTATAGGCTTCAAACGGACCAATTTCAATTCAGGGGGATACACCCCTTATGCCTATACGGAGGTAACCCACACGAAAGCATAGGAAATATATCCTGAAAGCGATTCACCAACCTATACGGTGGTAACCCACACGAAGACAGTATCACACTTTCATTTAAAAAGGACGAAGCTTGGGTAAAAAGCTCGTGGAATGCAATGCAAGTGCACTGTGTGTGAGGAGAAACTCTCAAACCTTTTAACACCCTATGTCTATATTCACTTATGCTAAGCAGTAAAAGTAAAACAGTTATATTTACAGAAAATAAAATGCATGTCATATTAACTAAAAGACAAAATCATATTTTAAATTAGAATCGAATTCATCAATTTCCAACGACCAAGAGTAAAGATAATCGACTCGTGGCTTGATTCTCTTTTTATTTAAAAAACGTCCTCAGCGGAGTCGCCAACTGTAATCACCCAAATCCGTCCGACGCTCTATTTTCCTTCGAATTTTAAAATTTATTTTGATGTATTTAATTTAGTTTTGAAAACGCCCGCCCGATTTTGGAATTAAAAATGTGGAGTCGCCACCGATCATTTTAAAAATGGTAGACCGGACACCAAAATAAAAACCAGAGATAAAAAATTTGGGTTCGGGAGTCGATTATAGATGGGGAAGGATTAGCACCCTCACATCGCCCAAAATTGGTACCTAGCAGATTATTTAATGTCTTAGTGTTGGAAATTTCGAATTCGAATATAATTTAAAATACGATTCTTGAATGCATAAAATATTAAGAAAACCGCATCCCTATGCGCCCGAAAAACGGTTTCCCCTTTTCTTGGAAAGATTCGAAGAAATCACATCCCTATACGCCCGGGATATGATTTCTCGAGGTTTTAAAATCATTAATTTAAAATTCAAAATTAATTTCTTTTAAAAAAATTGATGTCGTAAAAACGTTAAATATATGATACGAATAAATTAAAATGAATGATCAAAATATAAAGCATAAAATGACTAATAAAATAAGTATGATACTTATATAAAATATGCATATTAAATATAAAAAACTATAATATAAAAAACTATACATTATAATAAATATGTGCACTTAAAATTATAATATTATACAAACTATAAAAGATGAATAAAATACGTATTATATATATTCATTTAATAAATAAGATAAATATATATAATAACATATATTATAGTAGTATAATGTATTTTATAATGATATCATATTATACTAAGTAAAAAAAATGTATACATGTTAATGTTTTAAAAAAACTTTAATATATACATAAATATATACATTCATAAAAATATGCTCACAATATTAATGAATATAATAATGTAAGGTAATGTACAAATAATACATATATAATGCTACAACATTTTTTTTAAATATGACATATAATAATATAGTGTAACATAAAACATATTTTACATAATAAAAATACATACATAATAAATATAATATATACATATTATAACACTTTATATGTATATTAAACAACTTATAATATACTAAATATTGAATACTAATATATATGCAAATAAAAAATATGTACAATATGTATTATACATATATATAATAAGTAATATATATAACATAACAAATACATATGTAAAATATATATACACATATAATACATAGTCAATAACCATAACAAAAAGGACTGAAATGAACAACATATGAAATAACAAAGCTAAAATGCTGATAAAATAAATTAGAGCACTAAAATTAAATAAAAGAAAAGCAGTGACTAAATTAAGTAAAAAGTAAAATATGAGTGCAAAATTAAAATAAAAAAGAAAAAAAGAATGCAGGACTAAGACAAAGGGACTGAAATCAATATTTGACCCTGAACAAAACTTGAAACGGTATACTTAAAGGATGATTGAATGTGTAATTAGATCGTGTACAAATATAAAGGCGGAGGAAAGTGGAGGGACCTAGCCTGCAATAACCCATTACAAAACACGCTGATCTTCCCCGGATCCGGGTCACCGCGCAGGTCTGGGCTGGCAAAAGGACGTCGTTTCATTTTGGCCGGTTTAAAATCGAATATAGGTTATTTGTTTTTTGTGTAAACTATACAAATGACCACCGATCTTTAGTGTTGGTGTCGAAATGACTATCGATCTTTTAATTTTGTCAAAATGACCATTCAACTATTGATATGGTTCCAATATAGCCACCAGCCATTAAAACCTAATGGAGAGGCTGACGTGGCAGTTAAAAGAAAATTGTATAATTACACATTTAGTCCATGTTATTTATACATTTAATCAATTTGGTCCTAATTTTAATTTAATAAAATAAATTGATTATTTAATTAGGTGGTGACACGTGTCACCGTCTTATTAGAGGGATTTATTTATTTTTAATTAAATTATTTTTATTTAATTTAATTAACTTATTTCCCCCAATCAAATGGTGACACGTGTCACCAGATTGGAGGGAAAATGGAATTGGAGGCTAAGGGAATTAAACCAAGGACCTCCAAGCAATAGGAGCAGTATGCTTGCCACTAGGCCAAGCCATTTTCATGATATAAAACACAACTTTTTATATATGTTTTATACTGTTTAAACTATAATTTTTAAACTATAATTTAAAATATATACAAAATATTGTTAACTTTAATTTAATTATTAGATTTATTTTAATTGGGTTAGATGTTTTTGTGTATCATAAGTATGTCATGTTCGAGTTTCCTAAAACCATATTTCCTTCTTTTTCCAGGCATCAACAACTGGTACCATATATATTAAATATTATATTTTATATTATAAAAATATGTTTGTTCTAGTGGCAAGTATACACTACCTTATAATACAAGGTTCTGTGTTCAAGTCACCTTGATGCCATTTTCCCCTTCATTTTTCTGGGCATCAAAACGGTATAAAACATATATAAAAAGTTGTGTTTCTTGTCACTAAAATGGCTTGGCCTAGTGGTAAGCATACTGCTCTCATTGCTTGGAGGTCTTTGGTTTGATTCCCCCAACCTCTAATTTCATTTTTCCCCTCCAATTAGGTGGTGACAATTAAATAATCAATTTATTTTATTAAATTAAAATTAGGACCAAATTGATTAAATGTATAAATAACACGGACTAAATGATAATTATACAATTTTCTTTTAACTGCCACGATAGCCTCTCCGTTAGGTTTTAACGGCTGGTGGCTATATTGGAACCATATCAATAGTTGAGTGGTCATTTTGACAAAATTAAAAGATTGGTGGTCATTTCGACACCAACCCTAAAGATCTGTGGTCATTTGTATAGTTTACCCTTGTTTTTTTTTCGAATCAAACGACCAAACCCTAAAATATTTTTCATCTTCTCCCCTCAATACAAATCCTAAACGGCGGCCGCTCGCCACCCTCGTTCATGCCGTTCACAGGCCATAATAGTCTCCCGGCGGATGGTGTTTCCGGCGACACGGGTAAGATTCTAACCTTCCCTCTTATTTCCTTCTTTCGGTTTAAAAAAATCCTTTGATTTTAAATAAAAAATGATTTTGAAACAAGAATCCGATGTGATTCTGATTGTTTTTGTTTTTGATTCGAACCAAAACAAAAATGAGAAAAATATGAGAGACTACCTTAAAATTTCTTTGGATTGATTTCGAAATAACCTTTTGTTTTACAATTTTTTTCGGATCTCCTGATTTTTTAGATCTTTCACCCTTACAAAAAAAATTTAATCTCCCGAAATCTCCCTATTTTTATCTAAAAACTTTTTTTTTACAGGCTCTGATTTAGGTTTTTTATAAAACCATTTTTACAATAAAAAAGTTAACAGCCCCCTACTCTATTGTTGCAGATCTGAATCCAGATTTTGAGGGATTGTTGCAGGGGTAGTTCGGCTAGGGGTATGTACAGAGGGTAGTTTTAGGGATATGGGTAGTGTTAGGTTATTTAATTTTTATTATTATTTTTTGTTTGATTCGAATGGAATTTAGAGTTCGACAGTTTAAGGTTTTGGGATTCAGATGAGTTATTTGGGGAATTGACGGTGGCCGGCGGCAGTTGTCCACGGCGGCGGCGGCTGAATGGAAGAGGTGACGGCGGAAGGCTGACGACTGAATATTTAGAGTTAGAGTTTTTATTTTGGGTCATATTTATGTATTGGGTCAGGTTAGTTTGAAGCCTAGTTTTATATAATGGGCACGGACAGGAATCTGCTATTACAGGGTCATTTACACATTTTTTCAAATCTCTTATTTCAAAATATTTCATGGGGCAATTTCAAAACAGCTCTAAAAGCACACCTTCATTAAAAATTCTCTAACCTTTGAACCAAGTCACCGTCACTGAACATTACATCTCCCTATTAAGGTAAGTATTCGATCGAATCGAGTTAAAAGATTCGAGTTAGTTGAATTGACGAGTCTTATTTTATAGCTTAAACTTTATTTGGAACTTTTCTTCGTCGAGTTGAGTTATTCAGGTTTCTGTTTAAATTTAATTATAAATACTTATAATATTATAATACTAGTTAGTTTCGATTTAAACGATTTTCTATAACTATGTACGGTATGAATATATATTGCTTCATATTTTTCATATACGATATACATAAGGTTGAGTTATTCAAACTTAAAAATTAATTAACTAATTACTAAAAATTCTGGGTTATTCGATTCTCATTCTATAACTTAAAATTTATTTAAAATTTTTCCGAGTCGATTTTTTAAAATTAAAATTCGAATCAAAAGTCATTTTTTTTACATCGAACAAAGTCAAATTATATAGTGACTTTATTTTCTGGGTAAGATCTCATAGACGTAGGCATTATCAAACTGTGTAACCAAATCTTATGGCGTTCACTTTTATTTTCGTTTTGTTGCTTAGAATCTGTTTTAGCCATAAAGCTTGTTGTTTGTTCCAATTAACGTTCCAGCGAATATTGGTAACGGAGTTTAAGGGCCTATTTAATTTGTTTTAAAATATGTAGACCCTTAAATTAAAATTTTTGAAGATTTTAATGGATTTAATTTAAAACTAAAAAAAAACAAATTGGGGTACAACTAATTTTTCAAAAATATAATACTTTACGAGAACTTTTTGAAATTTTAAGAAGGGTACTTACTTAAAAATATTCCAAAAAAATTAAACATAATAAAAAAAGTTTAAATTTTTGATATGGGCAAATTGAATTTTTTTTCTTTCAAAATTTGAAGGACTAAATACAATTTGATTTGTTTTCTAAATGGACATTCGACTTTCTCAAGATCAATTTCAAGTTAGAGTTATTTTCGATTTGTGTTGTTTTAAGTTTATGCTATTTTAGGGTTGTGTCGGTTTGAGATTCATCATTTTGGGTTTGATTCGCTTAAGATTTAAATTATTTTAGATTGAGGGTCATTATGTGTTGGTTCAAACGAACAACCGAAATATGCTAAAAGCTGAGAATTTGACCCTTTTTTTTTATATAAAAGCAAGGAAGAATTTGACCCGGCAATAATCTCTTAAGATTTCTATCCAAATAAAAGAAACAAACTAAAAATAATCTTCAAATATAATATGTTTGCAAATTTAAGTACATACCCAATAATAAGAACATTTATGAAAGAAAAATATAATGAGAGTTCACATGTCTTCAACGAAAACACATGGAAAATTAACTCTTGATTGTTGATAATTGCCTTTTTTTATGTGCTTGGAGTGTCTTGAAGATCTATTTATACTTACTCTAACAAATATATTTGTTTGAAATTGTTGGGGGCAGTAAATAGCCGGCCTTAAATTAGTGCAATTAAAACAACTTACAACAAAGTTATCATACTTTTTTTAATGTGTATCGACACATTGAACATTTAATGTCTATATTTTGTGATAGTTAATTATAAGGTATCAATCAAGTATCGATAGTTGAGATAAAATATCGATACTTGAGTACTGTAGCGAATATTTTTTGGGGCATCGAAGGCCGCTACGAAAATAATGAATTATAAAATTATATACGAAAATAACTAATTATTAAATTATATTAAAAAGGGGCGCACTTTTAAAATCGTATTTAAAAAGGGATTTGGGAAAACTCGTATTTTGCCACCGGTCACTTGAATAAGGTAGACCGGACATCGAAAATAAAAACCAGAGATTCCTTTAAAAACTTGGGTTCGGGAGTTGATTACGGATGAGGAAGGATTAACACCCCACACCGCCCAAAAATTGTTATAAAATTATTACCGCTTTATTAATATCAAATTTTACGAGTTAAGATAACAATTAAATTAATATTTAGTTATATTTAAGGGCTCCGGTGTTCGAGGGATAAACGAAAACTACCATTTACGTCTTAGACTGATAGCCAAGTTTACCTTCGAAAAATGGAGCACCGCATTAGCAATTAAATATGTCAAATATGCATTTTAAAAAGACAAGATGAAAAGCAAAATAAATACATAAAATTAAATATATTACTATGATCAAATAATAACATAATTAAAATAAAACAAAATTAAAATAATACACATAATAACTCATTAGTAACATATAACATAAAATTACATAATACACTAATAATCACTCTAATATAAATATCTAAAAAACACTAATATATATAATATACATATTAGTTGCATATAAAAACTAATATATACGTTATGCTATAATATACATATATATAAAATTCTATAATCTATTATGATGCAAAAATATAATATATAAGTGCTTATAAATAAAATATTGTAACACATATGTTTTTAATATAATACTAGGGATAATATAAAACATAAATGTAATACAAAATATATAACACACAAAAATATATAATATGATACATATATATTTATAATAACATATAATATATAAGAGCAAGGGATAAAATAAATAAATAAAATAAGGCTATTTGATGCATAAATTAAAGAGAACATATATCGAACAATAATTACATAAGCAAGAATAACAACATAGAGAATACAAATAGAAGATAGATACAAAACACAAATATATACGAATACATAAACACTTGCATGTAAATAAAATGCTGAAATTAGATAAAATAACCAGGGACCAAAAATGAAATTTTACCATAAAAACAATTAAAAATCAAAAAGAAAGGGGCCTAATTGGAAAACTGTAGAAAGAAATGGGGACTAAACTGCAATTTTCCCTTTAAAATAATTAAATAGGATTTAGGGGTATGATTGAAAACCTGCTAATACTTGGAGGGATTAATTACGTAGTTTACCCATGCGGCAGACCATTTTTAAAAATATAAATGAGACGGGGGACTACTGGGGTAATTTACCCTTTTAAAATCTGAATTAATCGGATTTAGGGATGAATTTGAAAAAAACAATTGAAAGTTATAGGGACTTCAAAAATAATTATACCATGCGGAAGGGTACCACTGCAAACCATTTGGGGCGGAGGAATTGTTTTGTTATTTACCCATTTTTAAAACAAAAAGCCTATAAATAGGCTTTATCATATACATTTGAAACCTTTTCCCATTTTTTACCTTTAAAGATAAACCCCCTTTATTTTTCTCTCGACCAAAGACATAAATCCTTTTGGTATTCATCCCCATCTGGGATTAAACCCAGAAACCGATGAGCCCTTGTCGTCCTCTCCACCGTTGGCCGCCACTTATCGGCACCGACGAGTACAAAAAAAAACCCAAAACACCCATTTTCCTTTCCTTAAACCAAATATGACTTTTGATTAAAAAAAACTCCCATTTTGTCTAGATCTGAGAAACCAAGACTCAAAATTATTTAAACCTCCATTTTTTAAGAAATCGAAACATATCTTTCCCCTTAAAACACTGATATCCTACTCCGATTCACCCATGCCAGGACTTATTATCGGAGAAGAAGCCGAACGGTTAAGGTAAAACCACTCCCTTTTTTATTATGCCTTTATTTCTAATGCATGCAAGAAAAACATATACCTTGAAATCTCTTTTTTATTCAATTTGGAATCTGCAATTTATTACAGTGGATTCATTCCATATATACCTGATATTTTCTGATTTTCTTTATTTACAATCTTAAGCAACATTTAATGCATTCACTGTGCTTGGATCTAGATCTGATTTTTCCTATATTTATTTTGTTTTTGGCCATACTGGTGGTTGAGCCAATGATGGGAGGTTGTACGGTGGTGCGGGAAATCCAGCGAGATGGCCACGTGGCAGAAAGATGAACATGTTATCTTGGCCAAATTCATTCATGTCGTTGGATTAGATCTGATCCAACGGCTAGGATTACTTGAAGATCAAACGGCTTAGATCGCTTATGGAGAGCTGATGTGAT
Organism: Hibiscus mutabilis; assembly: GCA_019671005.1. Classification (NCBI taxonomy): domain Eukaryota; kingdom Viridiplantae; phylum Streptophyta; class Magnoliopsida; order Malvales; family Malvaceae; genus Hibiscus; species Hibiscus mutabilis. The sequence continues at coordinate 5,663,255 of CM033755.1, read as the reverse complement.
TGCACGAGATGATTACATATGGCACGGTGATCTAAAGAGTCTCGAGCGTGCGCGCCATGCACGCGTGAGGGTCTAACAGTCTGCGCATGGTCTTCATGCGGCCAGCTGGAGGGGCGTTCTCTTTTCATATGGTCCGTTGGATCAAAACATGATCTAACGACTCCGAGTTGGCTGCACAAGGAAGATAATTAGGGTTAGCCGGTTATTAGGGTTAAATTTTAGGGCTTTTTGAGTTAGATTGGGTCTGGACGGATGAGCCATTTGTAAATATTTATGGATTTGTATTTATACATAAACTGGAAAATTATTATACATATGGGTTTCTAATATTCTAATATGTTTTAATTTATATATTTTATATATAGCCCATTAATAGTAATATCAAATAAATACATAATGAAATACACATACACACTTACATACACATACATGCAATAGTAATAAAATACATACACACACATAAATACACACTTAATAATAATATCATAATAATACATACAATTCATGCACATACGTATACTTTCAATAATAACAAGGACATTAATAATATATACATGCAAACATATATATACATACTCATAGATACACATATACCAACATATATTATATGACACATATAACATAAATACAGCCATATTACATACATATTACCACGCGTTTATTCATGTTACACGCATTATTTCAAACAAGCATTAATATATGTATACTACCATACGCATATTACTCTAATTAATAAATAATATTATAATATTTACAACCTGGAAAAAATGAGTGATTACAGCTGCCCCTCTTTGCTTGTTCTTGTGAAACGAGAACAAAGCAAAGACCAAAAAACACTTATTTTTGTCATACTTTTCTGTCATCGGCTCTGGAATCACGAGCTCTATTGGAACTTTTCGCTCTTCCTCGGCCATATCTTCAAGCTTCAATCTCTTCAATACCCCAATTTGTACTCGTCTCGACATTTAAAAGGAAAGCTTGACATCATGCCCGAAGGTCTTACTGATGATCTGAAGGTCTTATCACCATGCCCGATGGACTTAACGGTGGCCCGAAGGACTTATCATCATGCCCGAATGACTTATTGATGGCCCAAAGGACTTAAGATCCAGATTCATGCCGAAAATGACTACCAATCTCCCTTAAAATCTGGATTTACGCCGAAAATGGCTACCAGAATCCCTTAAAATGATGACCCAGTTTCAACTAGTCTTGACAACAAAATAAGGTTAGCACCATGCTTGGAGGACTTACAGATGGCCCGGAGGACTTACTAAATGGATTTACGCCGAAAATGGCTACCAAAATCCCTTAAAATGATACCCCGATTTCATCCCTCTGGACATCAAAATAAGGTTAACATCATGCCCGAAAAACTTACAGATGGCCCGGAGGACTTAAGATTCATGCCAAAAATGGCTACCAATCCCTTATAATGATGCCCCGATTTTATCCGTCTTGACATCAAAATAAGGTTAACATCATGTCTGGAGGACTTACAGATAACTCGGAAGTCTTATAATGGATTCACGCCAAAAATGGCTACCAAAATCCCTTAAAATAATTCCCCGATTTCATTCGTCTGGACATCAAAATAAGGTTAACATCATGCCCGGAGGACTTACAAATGGCCCGAAGGATTTATGATCTGGGTTCACGCCAAAAATGGCTACCAATCCCTTATAATGATGCCCTGGTTTTATCTGTCTTGACATCAAAATAAGGTTAACATCATGCCTGAAGGACTTACAGATGACTCAGAGGACTTATGATCAGGATTCACGCTGAAAATGGCTACCAATTTCCCTAAAAATCTGGATTCACGCCGAAAACGGCTACCAATATAAATCTTCAATAAAATATATTTCTTCATCATCAAATTCTTTAGTAATCTTCAAATATCTGTTTAAACAAATAAAATGCTTTTAAATTAGCATGCCCCTATCTATATGATGCATGCAATGTAACACCATTTATTTTCTTTTCTTTCTCTATTTTCTTTTTTTTCTTCTTCTTTTTCTTTTTCTTTTTCTTTTTCTTCTTTCTTCTTTTTCTTTTTTTCTCTCTTTTTTTCAATATGTTTTAAAATCATATTCCCTGAAAGGTCATTCTTCGCATTCCTTCATTTCTGCATTACACTATTTACTCTTCATTTTATCAATTTTCCACTGAATACCCACATTCTTATCTTTTTTTTTGTGTAAGTAACTCTTCTCTTTTCCTTGGGGTCTCTACCCATTTCGCAAATATTTCTCCTAGTCCCTATTCTACCCTTAGGTAGGGACTTTTATCATCTTATCACTCAACATTGCCCAAATCATTCTCTGGGCTCAATTGCTTCTTGTCTTTGACTCAACACTCAGAGTCTTCATCTGTTTTAACATTAGGAATGGCAGAATACCCTCATCTCTGAAATCCATTCTTCCCGTAGCATCTGAGCGGGAACCAACTCTCGGTCCATATGCTTTAATTCTCATTTAAATTTTTTTAAAGGCAGTCGTTTAATAAAATGAGCCTAGATAAAATGTCAAACGTCTTTGAAAACTAATAATTGAGAGAAAAACTATATATATCTAAAAAAATCAATGTTTTTTAAATGCCAAACATCTTTGAAAATTAATGTTTAAACCAAATGATAAGAATCAAAATTTGGAGAAAAACGTCAAACATTAATGTTTGAAGAAAAATGGTAAATAACAAAATTTGAAAAAAGCCAAACATTGTGAAAATTAATGTCTGAAAAAAGATAAGTATTAAAAGAATCAAAATTTGGCGAAAATACCAAACATTTTTGAAAACCGATGTTTGGAAGAAAACTATCCTAAAAATCAAGGTTTAGAAAAGAATGCTAAACAATTTCAAAAAATTGATGTTTGAAAGAATCAAAATTCGAAGAGAAATACCAAACTTTTTGAAAAATTAATGCTTGGATGAATTGTAACACGAAAAATGTCAAACATTTTTGGAAATTGATATTTGGAAGAAGTAATAAAAAATAATAGACTCGTCGAAAATGCCAAATATTTTTTAAAATCAATCTTTGGAAGAAATGGTAAAGAATCAAAATTTAAGGAAAAATACCGAACATTTTTAGAAATTAACGTTTTGAGGAAATGATAAAAAGTCAAACATTTTTTAAAATTAAAGTTTGAAAAAAAGTCAAAATATTAAACGAATCAAAATTTGAAAGAAGTCAAACTTTGTTGAAGATTAATGGTTGGAGTGAATAAAGAATTGAAAATTCGAAGTAAAATGCCAAACATTTTGAAAATTGATGTTTTGAGGAAATGGTAAAGAATCAAAATTCAGAAAAATGCCAAATATTTTCTAAAAACTAATGTTTGGAAGAAATGTTAAAAGAATCAAAATTCGAAAATAGGTCAGAAATTTTTTAAAATTAATGTTTGAGAGAAATGGTAAAATTTAAAAGAATCAAAATTTGAAGGAAAAAGGCCAAACATTAATACTTTGGGATAAATGATCGAAATTCGAAAAAAGCCAAACATTTTTGAAAATTAATGTTTGGAAAAAATGATAAGTATTAAATTTTTGAAAAATGTCAAACATTTTGAAAAATTAATGTTAGACCCCTAAACTTTTCCTCGTATTATGTGACCTTATTTCGAACTAGGTTCATTCTTTATTTCTCTGGGCCACCCAACGTATCCTGGCTGAAACCGACTTTAAGCCCTGAGTTGTCTGTAATATGAACTCTTTCCCTCATCTTCATCACGGGCATTAATGGGCCATCAGTCTGCATTAGGTCGATCAATTGCATCCATTTTTTTGTATTCCGAATATCATCCTTGAAGTAATACATGGAACTCTCTTTTTTAACTGTTAATTTGCTGATCATCATTCCTATGAAGTGTGTCCTTTATATTAGTATACAGGACCTTGAAACCAAAATTATAATAAAGAAAACAGAATATGAGCTATGGATATCAAGTGCAAGATCGCCTCAAATTCAACCTTTTGGTGATCATTCCAACCATAGCTGGTGTCTATAAAGACTTTGGATGTTGTGGCAATTTAAAGTCGTAAAATCCCCTTATATGACTCGGTCCATCCTTATGATTATCGCATTGTTGCAAAGACTACTCCTTCTCAATTCTCATTATTTGCTCCGCCCAGTAAAAAAATGAACTTGTTTAACCATTAAAGCGCAAAAATATCATTCTAAAAATAGGGTTTTAGGTGCAAGTGTGTGTTGCTGATTATATTTATGCTAGTATTCATTTTTCTTCTTATTCTTTCTCCTCATTTATTCATTATTTTTATTTTTTAGGGAAATCAACTCATCACAGTCCTTTGTCTCGAGGATAGTGATGGAGCAAACAACACTACCCCGAGTTACTCGGCATAGTCATTATTTGAAAATATTACCATCACTCATGAAGCTAAGGTTTATTGATTTGGATGGTGCATTGCAACCTTATTTATCTTATTACTTCAGCATAATGCCCTAAAGTTTCTACACTCTTATCCGAACATACCCATTACAAGGCTTCGAACATTGGAGTGTTTTTTCTCTATTCATTCATTCATCATTATTATTATTCTCAATCATTAATCACACTTAATTATTATTTTATGCACAGTTACTTATATTTCCATTCTACGCTTAGAATTTCAATTTCAAGCAACTCTATATAGTTAAATTTTAAAGCTTTGTCATCACCGAATGTCATAAAAAAAGTAGTAATCCAGCTTTGCTGACCAAAGTCTATTAGGGGAAGATTAGGCCTCATCGTTATCACAACACCCAATTGATCTCAGAATTGATATCACATCTAGCAATTAATATCCAGTGACCTACAAATGTAAGAAGCGATATACATATACATGCTTTTAAGGTCATTGTATGTTAAGCAAAATGCAATTTTTCATTGGAATAGAAATCACCAACATGACACATGCTCTTTACAAAAAGATCTCTACTACATTCGGGCCTAAGATAACATAGTTGGTTTCATGCATTACATTAAAAGAAAACCTACATGCAGAGATGTCCTAACAAGCTAACATCTAATCCAAACAAAAGATGGGCTACTTTGGGCCAAAGATTCATCGGTCTTAACTTTTCACCTTTGCAGCTGCTGAAATGCTTCACTCTTTTCGCTCTTGCGTCCACTGTTTCACCATCTCCTGTGTTAGCCTTCCATCATGCATCAACTTCTTAATCTCTCCTATTAACGCCCTAGACTTCTTGGTGGCATGCCCCGAAGCCCTCATGTGAAAATTGCAAGTACTACCCTGGTTGCAACTGTGAGCAGACGAATCAGGTGTAATCTTCATCGGTTTAAGAGTGAGATAGCGACCCTCCGCCAGATGGGAAATATGCTTGCAATAGGGACCCTAAATATTTCTAAATCTGTGTATGTTTGAGGAACTTTTCGTGGCAACTCAGGAAAATTTACGGGTCTTATTCTTTTAGAATTACAAATGTTCTGGAGACAACACTCACTTACCTCATTTTCTTCTTGTGCTTTCTCTTTGGTTTGGTCCTTAGATTTAGACCCAAAATTTCCTTCATGGATTGCATACTCTATCCTTTCTCCAATCGCCATGAAATCCTCGAATCTGCTATATGACTTTTCAAGCATTATGTCGAAGAAAGGAAGGGAAAGCATCGTGTGAAACAGTGGAGTCATTTCCTCTCCAGTTATGAGAGGCTAGACCTGGGCTTCCAAACACCGCCATTTCAAGGCATAATCCTTGAAACTATCATTTGATCTCATCTTCATGCTCTGAAGGAATTGCCGACTCGGAGCTAAGTCTAAGGTATATTTGTATTGGCTCAGAAAGACGCTGGTTAGGTCTCCCTAAGGCCGAATTTGATTTTTGCTTAGCTGATTGTACCATATCACAGCGGGTCCCGTCAAACTATCATGGAAGTAGTGGATCAACAACTTTTCATTCTCCAGGTAGCCCTCCATCTTCCTACAGAACATGGTCAAGTGAACCCTCGAACAACTTGTATCGTCATACTGCGCAAATCTGAAAACCTTAAAATCTGGAGGAATGACCAAATCAAGGACTAGGAAAAACTCTATTGTATTGAACACATCTATTTTTTATTTCTTCTTGAACCCCTTCTTGACTCTACCCTCTAATTGGTCAAGTCTCAATTTCTTGACTCGTTCCATTCTTTTTAACTGGTTCTGTCATCGAACCCCAAAAATTTTAGATTCCCAAAAGAAGAATATAATGATAAAATGCAATGCGATGCTAAAATGTAAATATGAATAGGGTATTGATTCCAAAAGTGAACCTCATAGAACATCTTTCATTAAGACCAAATGTTTCATTACATCAGATAGTGAATATTTACAAATACTGATGAACCCTAACCCTTAACTTTTTAACTTCGTCCAGCAAGCGAGTCAACTTTTCTTCACGATCCAATGCCGGATCTAAATTTTGACTCAATGGCATAGCTGCGTTGGCTAAATCTGCTACATGTTAGGCTACCTTACGTACCTGGGTCCTAACTATCTTCATTCTTTGTCCATTTCCTGTATATCTCGCTCGGTCTTTTGCAACTTGAGAGTTATCTTTTCGACACTTTCATAACCAACCTGCTTGTAAGCTTCGACACGAATCTCACTTATACGTAAAGAAGTTTTAAGCTCATCAATTTGTCATCTGAGCGTTGTATTCTCTGTTTGAAAGGTGCAGAATTTATTTTCACTCTGCTGCAGACTTGATTTTAGAATCTCGTTCATATATAGACTACTTTCTAAATCATTCTTGAGGATGTCACGTTGGCTCTCGGATTCTTTCAACTTTTGTGACAATAATCGAGCTCTATTTTCACTAGTCTGACTTTTCACTTCCAATACCCCAAATAGTTTTTCAGCTGAATCATGCCATTCTTCCATTCTTCGAAAGTGTCACCCAAACCAGCATTCTGAAACATGCAGTAAAGCTCATGACGCTCATCTTGTAGTTCTTTCAGTTTCTTACCTAAATTATATTTTCCTTGCTTGAAATGGTCATACTCAAATGGACGCCCCTCTTTCGGGATGCCCCTATCTTCAGTCTCTAAATTTGACTTATCCTTATTCGACTCCTACCCTGGGTCTTGGCTCTTCTTTAGTTTTCCCCCTCGAGAGATAGCTGGCCCACCGTGGAATCGTGCTTGTCCATCTTCGAAACTCAACACTCCCATATTGACAAGATCTTTAACTCGATTCTTCAAAGTCCCATAACTTTCTGTAGTGTGCCCCGAACTTCTTAAGTGGTAACCACACCTGACCCGGCTATTATAACCTTTCGGGTAAAGTAGCTCCTTATAAGTAGACTGAATTGAGGTGATAAGGTTCATCTCAATGAGCATCAAAAGTAGCTCGGTGTACCTCACAGGCATCGAGACGTGCTTCTTCATATTGATGGTTTCTTCTAAACCTACATCTACTTTCTGAGAGCTTGACTCAGATATACCTCCCACTGGTTTGTTGATGCGAATTACAAAAGGGTTTGACTTATCGTATTTATCGATGTTATTTGGCTTGGGAGCAGGATTCTGACCATCGGTACCTTCATTCTGGTTCTTGATCGACTCTTCTTCTAGCCCTACGGACCCTTTACTTTTAGTCATATTGCTCATCGGATTCATCATCTCGGCCGTCTGTTTCTTCAGTTCTTGCACTTTATATCGCTCGTTATTAGCACTGGTATTGTCTACCATGTTTGTCCAATAGTCTTCATATGATTCCTCTTTAATCTCCTCAGATTTAGCTTTATGACCTAACCCCAGTTTTGTATCCCTTGCTATCTGATCAGACAACCCTTTGTCCATTGTGAACGATTTCTAATTTTTGGGCGATCACTTGTGAATCAATACCCTATAATTGTATGAGGATGCAAAAATGCAAAAAGAAAACAAGACACAAAAAGAAACGAGTTAGTGCCGAATAAAAATATGTAGACAAAGGAATAATATAGAAAATTTAAATAAAACATCGAATAAAACAACCCTATTTAAAATCTAAACCTAGGGTATCTCAACGGCTCTAATGGGGTGGGCTTTCTATATTCTCTATATGCAGTTTTGGTACTAAAAGGTACCCAAATTGTCATGTTGTCCCCTACTAAGGGTAGCAAGGCCCCCGGTCATCACCCATTATAGGCTCATTTCAACTGGGTTCAATTCAGGGGGACCCATTCGCTATGTCCGTACGGGGAAATAATACTCCCACGAAAACATAGGGTAGTAGAGCCCCGAAGGTACTTGCTCATACGAAGGAACAATATCCCCTCGAAAGCAATAACATTTTCCCCTCGCTTAGACAGACGGGTTTATATGTCCAATTTTAAACGCGTTAAAATAGACTCGCATCTATAATCAAACATTAGTTTAATCATCACTTTAACCCGTAACTTCATATATTAGTAAAGCGGCAAATTTTTTAGCTAAACTCCTTTTTGTTTTAAAAACCAAAACCAACCCCCAGCGGAGTTGCCATGCTATAGCGACTATTTTTGGGGGCATCGAAGGCCGCTACGAAAATAATGAATTATAAAATTATATACGAAAATAACTAATTATTAAATTGTATTAAAAAAGGGTCCCACTTTTAAAATCGTATTGAAAAAATGATTTGGGAAAACTAGTATTTTAGAAAATATAGAGTCGCCATCGGTCACTTGGATAAGGTAGACCGGACACAGAAAATAAAAACCAGAGATTCCTTTAAAAACTTGGGTTCGGGGGTTGATTACGGATGGGGAAGGATTAGCACCCCTACACCGCCCAAAAATTGGTACTAAATTATTATCGCTTTATTAATATCAAATTTTACGGGTTAAGATAACAATTAAATTAATATTTAGTTATATGTGCGAGTAAATTTCAAGGGCTCCGGTGTTCGAGGGATAAACGAAAACTACCATCTACGTCTTGGACTGGTAGCCAAGTTTACTGTAGAAAAAGGGAGCACCGCATTAGCAATTAAATATGTCGAATATGCAGTTTAAAAAGACAAAATGAAAAGCAAAATAAATACATGAAATTAAATATATTACTATGAACAAATAATAACATAATTAAAATAAAACAAAACAAAATTAAAATTAAAATAAAACAAAACAAAATTAAAATTAAAATAATACACTTAATAACTCATTAGTAACATATAACATAAAATTACATAATACACTAATAATCACTCTAATATAAATATCTAAAAAACACTAATATATATAATATACATATTAGGTGCATATAAAAACTAATATATACGTTATGCTATAATATACATATATATATATAAATTCTATAATCTATTATGATGCAAAAATATAATATATAAGTGCTTATAAATAAAATATTGTAACACATATGTTTTTAATATAATACTAGGTATAATATAAAACATAAATGTAATACAAAATATATAATACACAAAAATATATAATATGATACATATATATTTATAATATAACGTATAATTTATACTAATAAACATATAATATATAAGTGCAAGGGATAAAAAAATAAATAAAATAAGACTATTTGTTGCATAAATTAAAGAGAACATATATCGAACAATAATTACATAAGCAAGAATAACAACACAGCGAATACAAATAGAAGATAGATACAAAACACAAATATATACGAATACACAAACACTTGCATGTAAATAAAATGCTGAATTTAGATAAAATAATCAGGGACCAAAAATGAAATTTTACCATAAAACAATTAAAAATCAAAAGGAAAGGGGCCTAATTGGAAAACTGTAGAAAGAAATTGGGACTAAACTGCAATTTTCCCTTTAAAATAATTAAATAGGATTTAGGGGTATGATTGAAAACCTGCTAATACTTGGAGGGATTGATTACGTAGTTTACCCATGCGGCAGACCATTTTTAAAAATATAAATAAGACATAAGGACTACTAGGGTAATTTACCCCTTTAAAATCTGATTTAATCGGATTTAGGGACAAATTTGAAAAAACAATTGAAAATTATAGGGACTTCAAAAATAATTATACCATGCGAAGGGTACAACTGCAAACCATTTGGGGCGGAGGGATTGTTTTATTATTTACCCATTTTTAAAACAAAAAACGCCTATAAATAGGCTTTATCAAATACATTTGAAATCTTTTCCCATTTTTTCACCTTTAAAGATAAACCCCCTTTATTTTTTCTCTCGACCAAAGACATATATCCCTTTGGTGTTCATCCCCATCTGGGATTAAACCCAAAAACCGATGAGCCCTTGTCATCCCCTACACCGTTGGCCGCCACTTACCGGCACCGGCGAGTACAAAAAAAACCCAAAACACCCCTTTTTCCTTTCCTTAAACCAAATCTGACTTTTGAATTAAAAAAAACTCCCATTTTGTCTAGATTTGGGAAACCAAGACTCAAAATTATTTAAACCCCCATTTTTAAGAAATCGAAACATATCTTTCCCCTTAAAACACCAGTATCCTACTCCGATTTACCCATGCCAGGACTTATTACCGGAGAAAGAGACGAACGGTTAAGGTAAATCCACTCCATTTTTTATTATGCCTTTATTTCTAATGCATGCAAGAAAAAAGATACCTTGAAATCTCTTTTTTTGTATTCAATCTGGAATCTGCAATTTATTACAGTGGATTCATTCCATATATACCCGATCTTTTTTGATTTTCTTTGTTTACAATATTAAGCAACATTTAATGAGTTCACTGTGCTTGGATCTGGATATGATTTTTCCCATATTTATTTTGTTTTTAGCCATACTGGTGGTTGAGCCGGTGATAGGAGGTTGTACGAGGGTGCGGGAAATCCGACGAGACGACCACGTGGAAGAAAGATGAACGAGTTATCTTGGCCAGATTCATTCCTAGCCGTTGGATCAAAACTGATCCAACGGCTATGATTACTTGAAGATCGAACGACTTAGATTGCTTGTAGAGAGCTAACGTGGTTGCACGGGATGATTACACGTGGCACGGTGATCTGAAGAGCCTCGAGCGTGCGCGCCACACGCGCATGGAAGTCTAATAGTCCGCTGTGGTCTTCACGCGACCAGCTGGAGGGGCGTTTTCTTTGATCTGGATCGTTGGATCAAAACGTGATCCAACAGCTCCGATTTGGCTACACAAGAAAGATAATTAGGGTTAGCCGGTTATTAGGGTTAAATTTTATGGCTTTTTAAGTCAGATTAGGTCTGGCCAGATTGGCCCTTTGTAAATATTTATGGATTTGTATTTATTCATGGACTGGACACTTAATATACATATGGGTTTCTAATATTCAAATATGTTTTAATTTATATGTTTTGTATATAGCCCATTAATGATAATAACAAATAAATACATAATGACATACACATACACACTTACGTACACATACATGCAATAGTAATAAATACATACACACATATAAATACACACTTAATAATAATATCATAATAATACATACAATTCATGCAATATACATATGTATACATTCAATAATAACAAGGACATTAATAATATATACATGCAAACATATATATACATACTCATAGATACACATATACCAACATATATTATATGACACATATAACATAAATATAACCATATCACATACATATTACCACGCGTATATTCATGTTACACACATATTTCAAACAAGCATTAATATATGTAAACTACCATACGCATATTACTTTAATTAATAAATATTATTATAATATTTATAACCTTGACAAAAATGAGTGATTATAAGTACCTTTGTGATAATATCAATACTTAAAAATCAAACATCGAACTTAAAATTAGTAACAATACAAAAAAATGGTATTGATACATTATGAACAAGTATTGATATGCTATATAGGGTATCGATGTCTTCCTCCCATAAATTTAAAATGTTGTTTTGAAAAAGGATTTGAATGATGTTTGTAGTTTGTAATAATACATATTTTGGGTCTAGGTCATTTTGAGTTATTTGTTCGAATTTAGGTGATTTAAGGGTTGGGTTATACATAGTTTGAGTAATTATGAGTGCAAGTTATTTTGAGTTTGGGTCATTTATTTTCAAGTGCTTTTGGCTTTTGGTCATTTATAAGGGTGAGCAAAGAAACGTAGTAAATCAGGGACGAAGCCAGGATTTGAGGTTGAGGGCAAAACATAAATGTTTGAAAAGCAGGGGCAAATTCATAAATAAAACAAAATTTTTAAAATATATATATAGTAGGACCAAAGTGAAAAAAATTCTTGCTCCCCACTCCACATAGCTCTGTCCCTTTAGTAAAGCGAAAACTAACTCGACCGTAGTGTTTATACAATTTATAAAACACAATTTTAAAAAGGCATAATGTCAAAAGTAGCCCCCAACGTTTCATTTTTGTTCAAATTTCACCCTCATTGGATGGAAACCGTTAGTCAACTAACAGTCAACGCCTGAGGCTGACGTGGCATGTCTGCATGGCATGGGGAGATGACATGGCACTTTGTTGACGTGGTACTTTATGTGTAATGGCATATTTATTCATTAAAGATTCAAAAACCTTGTTGCAAAAATGTGTTCCACCATCACTTATAATAGATCGAGGAATTCCAAATCGACTTAAAATATTTTCTTTTAAAAATTTGATCACTGTTCTGTGATCATTATTGCGACATGTAATTGCCTCTATCCATTTTGAAACATAATCAATTGCGACCAAAATATACAAGAACCCAAAAGAAGGTGGAAACGGACCCATAAAATCAATTCCCCAACAGTCAAAAATTTCAATCACTAAAATTGGGTTTAATGGCATCATGTTTCTTTTAGAAATAGTTCCCAATTTTTTGACAACTTTCACAAGACTTGCAAAAATTATGAGCATCTTTGAATAAGGTTGGCCAATAAAATCCACATTGTAAAATTTTTGCTGCAGTTTTCTTTGATGAAAAATGTCCACCACATGCCCCGGGATGACAAAAATTAAGGACACTACTTACCTCATTTTCCGATATGCATCTTCTAAATATTTGGTCAGGACAATACTTGAACAAGTAAGGATCATCCCAATAAAATTTCTTTACTTCATTTAAAAACTTTCTCTTATCTTGAAGATCCCATTGAAGGGGAATTTTACATGTGGTAAGATAATTAGCAATGTCAGCAAACCAAGGTGTTACAGAAATACTTAAAAGTTGTTCATCGGGAAAAGTATCATTAATTAGAGTGGATTCAAAAGATGTATCACAAACTAGTCTTGATAAATGATCTGCCACTACATTTTCAACTCCTTTCTTATCATGAATGGTGATATTGAACTCTTGAAGTAAAAGAATCCATCTGATTAATCTTGGTTTGGCATCCTATTTGGAAAGAAGATATTTTAAAGCTGTATGATCACTAAAAATAACAATTGATGATCCAACAAGATAAGATCTAAATTTATCCAATGCAAATACTACTGCAAGTAATTCTTTTTCAGTAGTGGAATAATTCATTTGAGCACTATTTAAAGTTCTACTCGCATAATATATGACATATGGTTTCTTATCCTTCCTTTGTCCTAAAACAGCACCAACAACATAATCACTAGCATCACACATGATTTCAAATGGTAAAGTCCAATCAAGAGGTCTCATTATAGGAGCAGAAATTAACATGTTTTTGAGTTGTTTAAAAGCATGCTCACAATCTTCATTTCATTCAAACGCACTATTTTTAATAAGAGATTACATAATGGTTTAGATATTGCACTAAAATTCTTTATGAATCTCCTATAAAATCATGCATGTCCTAAAAATGACCTTACATCCTTTACAGTCTTGGGTGCTAGCAAGTTGGAAATTAAATCAATTTTTGACTTGTCTACTTCAATTCCCTTTCTAGAAACAACATGACCCAAGACAATACCGTTAGTAACCATAAAATGACATTTTCCCAATTAAGAACAAGATTTTTTTCTTCACATCTAACTAACACCTTTTCTAAATTTGACAAGCAATTATCAAAGGAATCACCAAAAACAGAAAAGTCATCCATAAATACCTCAAGAATATGTTCAACCATATCACTGAAAATGCTTAACATGCATCTTTGAAATGTGGCTGGAGCATTACATAATCCAAAAGGCATCCTTCTATATGAAAATGTGCCAAAGGGACATGTGAATGTAGTTTTCTCTTGATCCTCAGGTGCAATTGCAATTTGATTATACCAGAGTATCCATCTAAAAAATAATAATATTCATGCCCTACAACTCTTTCTAAGATTTGATCCATGAAAGGTAAAGAAAAATGATCTTTCCTAGTTACTGCGTTAAGTTTTCTACAATCAATGCATACACGCCAACCAAAAACAGTCCTAGTTGGAATTAATTCATTATTTTCATTTTTAACCACAGTAGCTCCAGATTTCTTAGGTACTACTTGAGTATGACTTACCCACTTACTATCAGAAATAGGATAAATGATTCCATTATCCAATAGTTTAATGACTTCACTTCTCACTACTTCTTTCATACTAGGATTTAGCCTTCGTTGCATTTGTCTACAAGATTTAGAATTTTCTTCTAAATAAATATTATGAATACAAATCAATGGGCTCATTCCTTTTATGTCAGCTATGGTCCATCCTAATGCATTCTTATGTAGTTTCAAAATTTCTAACAACTTACCTTCTTGGAATGCATCAATTTTTGCAGAGATTATGACTGGAAATGTTTCATTCTTACCCAAAAATGAATATTTTAGGTGAGATGGCAATGGCTTTAGATCCAATTTTGGTGGTTCTTCATTTGATGATACCAAAGTAGTTGGTAGTGATAGAAGTTTCTCAAATTTTTGTATCCAACAATTATTATCATTTTCCTGCAAAAGAATTTTTTGAGGGTCATCATCAATTTCAGAATCAGCAAAATAATTTTCTAAAGGGTCATATAGTTTAGACATCTTGATTTGTTCATGAACAAGTTCGTCAATAAAATCCACTTCATGTACTTCAGAATTCTCTCCAGATTGCTTACAAACATTGAACACATTTAATTCTAAAGTAATGTTCCCCAAAAAAGGTTTAAAACACTATTCCTACAATTAATCAAGGCATTAGAAGTAGTAAGAAATGGGCGACCTAAAATAACAGGAATTTATGCATTTGCATTTGAAACATGGCTTGCGTCCAAAACAATAAAATCAACTGAAAAGTAAAATTTATCAATTTGAGCCAACACATCTTCTACCACTCATCGAGGAATTTTAATAGAACGATCAGCAAGTTAGAGTGTAATAGGTGTTCCTTTAAGTTCATCCAAACCTAACTGTTGATATACCGAAAAAGGTAAAAGTTTAACACTAGCACCAAGATCAAGCAAAGCACGCTCTATTCTAATAATGCATGAAATTGTCAGGCATCCAGGGTCTTTGTATTTAGGTGGGGTAAGATGCTGAATGATCGAGCTTACAGTTTCTGTTAAAAATGCTTTCTTTTGCACATTATGTTTTCTATTGACGGTACACATATCTTTCAAAAACGTTGCATATGATGGAACTTGTTTGATTGCATCCAACAAAGGAATATTGATCTTAACTTGTTTGAAAATTTCTAAGAATTCAGCATTTTTGTTTAAATTCTTTGTTGATTGCAATCCTGGGGAAAAGGAGTAGGAATTACATATTTCTCTTTTTCTATATCAATATTTTTAGACTTACCATCATTCTCACCTTTACATTTTGAAGGAGATGAAAATTCTTGAATTTTTGATGGAATAGTTTTATCAACATTCTTACCACTTCGGAGGGTTGTGATAGATTTAACATCTTCTTGTTGAGTTCCACTAGAACAAGAAGCGAGAGATTGATTCGAAGGATTTGGAAGAGGTTGAGCAGGAAACTTACCTTTTTCTTGAGTGCGCAACGAAGTTGTCAATGTTGAAAGTGTTGTCTTGATTTCATTGATAGCTTATGATGCTTGAATATTAAATTTTTTCTGTTCCTGCATGAAAACTTGCAATGCCTCATCAAGAATTTTTACTTGCGAATATAAATTAGATGAACCGTATGAAGGCTTTTGATTTTGGGGTACATGAGGATGGTTATTATTTTGCCAACCAAAGTTTGGATGATTTTTCCATTGAGGGTTATAAGTTTCAGAATACGGAGAAGTAAAAGGCTTTGAGGATGTATTTATGACATTTGCATTCTCATGCAGCATTTCTTTAAAAATTGGAATATTCGGACAATCAAGAGTAGAGTGTCCCATAATATCACAAATATCACAACTCTCTTGATTTTTCACTGAATTGACTTCTTTTATTTTCCTGGTTTCTATGGCATCGAGTCTTCTAGACAAACTAGCAAACTTAGCACTTAAATCATCATCTTGGTTAAGGTGATATTTTCCTTTATTATGCAGAAGATTATGCTTTAACAGATCATTCTATAGAATTATCTGTGTAATCAAAAGCTTCTTCAGGTAGTTTACTCATGAAATCACCATTGCACATTATTTCAACAAATTGTTTAGTTTCAGGAGACAAACCATCATAGAAAAAACTTATGATACGCCATTCTTCAAAACTATGACGTGGGCAAGAATTTAATAAATCTTTAAAATGTTCCCAACACTGAAAAAACGTTTCATTTGGCTTCTGATTGAAATTTTGAATTTGTTTCTTTAAAGCATTAGTTTTATGTGTTGGAAAAAACTTTTTTAAAATTTGAGTTTGCATTTCTTGCCAAGCATCAATGGACCTAGGTTTCAACGTATTAAGCCAAATTTTTACCTTATCTTTTAGAGAAAAAGGAAATAATTTTAACTTAATAATTTCATTTGAACATTGTTGGTCATTAAAAGTAACACATACATCTTCAAAATCTTTAATGAAAGCATAAGCACTTTCACATTCCATGCCATGACAAGTAGGAAGTAAAGATATCATACCTGGTTTAAACCGAAAGTTGTTTGCATTTGGAGGAAATATAAAGCATGAAGGTAGTGAAGTTCGAGGGGGTTGCAAGTAATCACGGATCGAGCGCACTTGCATATTCGCATTTCCATTGAGAACAATTTGATCTTCAGCCATGGTAAGTGAATTTAGAGGTGTATGAAACAGATTTCCAAAAAGAGTTTCAAAATTATTTCTAACCAAACGACGAGAATTAAAATCACGCTGCCAAACCGACATAAAAAAACTAATATGCACATAAATAAGAGGTAGAACCGTCCATTAAATATATATATATATATATATATATATATATAAACTTGAATTCTAAATCTTACCTTCCCCGGTAACGGCGCCAAAAAACTTGACCGGCTCTTTTCAGTCGTATACCCAAGTACAGGTTGTTGTCAAGTAATAATTTTCGGGAGTCCAAGGTCAAACCACAAAGAAGTTTTGTTTAGAAATTACAATATTATAAATAAAATAAAATAAAAATCTGCAAAGAGAACAACTGATTAGAAAATAAACAACAATATAAATAAAAGAAGTTGAGGTTTTGAGAATCCACTCTTGGTATTATACTAAGATTAATTTTTATTCATCTTATTACTCAATTGAAGTCCATATGATGAAATGAAATCTAATCGGAAGGTCCTGCAATGAAAGTCCAAAGTCCATTGTCCAATGTCCATAATCAAAGTCCAAAGTGCAATAAACAATATCCAAAAAATGCAAAGGTATATCATATGGTGTTATATGGATTGGTGGAATCAAAATTAATAAACAAGTCAAAGTGTTCATTATGCCAATTTGTTTTGTCTACAATAAATCAAGTTAATTATAACAAGCATTTATTGTGCCAAATTACTTGTCTATAATGAAGCAAGGTTCTTAATTTACTAACATGAATATTAACCAACTGAATTTAAAATCATATACTAATTTAACATGTTTTAGTATGTGTTGAGAATTTTAAACTAACCTTTAGTATATACCAAGAGCTTCGTCCTTTCACCTCAACAACTTGACTTAGAAAGACAACATAACTTTAAAGAAAATAAAATTTGGTTTACAAAAACCAAACATAAAGAAGAAAAATATAGAGATGAAAGAAAAATATAAGGATGAAAGAAAGAAAAGTAAGAAAGAAAAAATAAAGAAAGAAAGAAAGAAAGAAAGAAAATGGATCTTGAATATTTAACACCAATGTTACAACCAAGCTTTCAAGATGATTTACAAGGCAAAACTAAAGCCTATTTATAGGAAATTTTGGATGCTAGATGACAAATGATGGTGGCTGGAAATTTATCCACTTGAAAGAAAAAATCTTTCAATTATTTTGATAATATCTTTAAATATTCACAAGTGGTTGTCATATTATCCCACTTGCATGACTCCAGTTTTCAGTATTTTTTCATCATTTCCAGACATGATTTGGATTTCCAACCACTTTAAAAATATAGTAGACTCAATTATCTTCAAAACGGTATCTTACGGGCCAATCTGGAGCTCAAGTTATGGCCAAAACCGTACAACATATTGAATGCAGAATTTTTGTACGAGTTTATTGAGTTTATTTTCTCAATTTCAGCATTTGCCCAATTCCTTTCACCTCGGATCAACTTTGGATTCAAATTCATTTGTTTCATAATTGCAATCACCAAATTTAACAAATCTAAGCCTGCAATTAACACAAAATACAATTTACTAAAAATAACTGAAAACATAACAAAACTACTAAAACTGCAACATATTTAAAATACAAACTACAAAATATGAAATAACTAAAAACCTACAAAATTCAATAAAACACTTAATAAACTATGCAAATGTTCGTACTATAGATACTAAAATGAGATTATATTAAGGACTCATCACAACCCGATATAAAAAAATATTTTTTTTCATTGTTATTTGGTAAAATAGGGAGTTAATTGAAAATAGAGAGAGAGAGGGACATTACAATAGTTATTCCATTTTTATTTGAAAAATACGGAGATAATTGGAAAAAAAATATAAAGAGAGGGAAATTATAGAAATTATTCATAAATATTTAGAATAAAATTATATTATTATTTCGGGTCAAATGTTTTTCTTCACAAACCTGAGCTCGACCCGAATTCATCCTAAAAAATCTTACTCGAACCCAAGATTAAAAAAAACTCAAATCCTATAGGGTTGTATTGAAATCCATTGGATTCGAGTCAAAATATCATCCCTAGAAAGGTATCTATGGTATTTTTTATTTCAATTATTGAAACGTAAAATTTTAAAAACAATAACTAGAAAAATAAACAGAGTGGTGTAGGAACAAGGGATTGTCATTTGACCCAGACTTGATCCAACCCTATACGGCAAAGTTTTTAAGAAAATTTTGGGTTTGGATTGAGTTTTTTTGGACACTATCGGTTCGGGTCGGGTTTGAATTTAAAGTGAAAAATATTCGATATGACCCGTCTCGAAATAATAGTTTGATTTTATTCTAAATAATTTATGTATAATTGCTATAATACCTCTCTCTTTATATATATGTTCAATTATCTCCTCATTTTGTCTAATAAAAATAGAATAATTATTATAATGCCTCCACTATATTTGTATTTTTTTCAATTAACCCTCTTAAAAATGAAAAAAAAATATTTGTCGGGTCGCGTCAGGTCAGGTCGGATTTGAGTTTTTTTCTCTGTAGAACATCATAAAATGTCAGATCGGGTCAAATAGACGTGCTACATTTTTCGGGTCGGGTACAGATCGACTAAAAACTCGACCCAGCCCAACCCATGGCCATCCCTAGTAAGAACTATTAATGTTCATTTTCGGATTTTGATCGTATCTGATCCTAAAAAAATCAAATATATGATTTTTTGAATCGACAAAATCATAACCCGTAATTGATTCAAGATTTTTTGGATATAGAATTTTCGAATCCAATATTTGATTTTTAAATTATCAACAATAAACGTATTTTATAAAATTAATAATATTAAATAAGCAATAAAATAATAGTAATAGTAAAAAATAATAATATATATGATAACAAAAAATAAAAATTATAATATTGAAAAAGGTTTAAATGAAAAATAGGTGCCCAAAGTATGCCTTTTTTGAACTTTAGGTTCCTAAAATATTTTTTTTGTAAAAATAGGTGCCCAAAGTTCCAAAAGTTATAATTTTAGGTGTCTGACCGTTAATGGGTGTTAATTTTTTAACCAATCAATTTTCCAAAATTAAAAATTAAAAAAAACTTTCAGTTTTCCAAAAAATCCTAAAATTTTACAATTTTTACAAAACAATCCCCCAATCCCTAAAATTACCCAAACCCAAACCCCCAAATCATTGTCGATCGTCGTCCTTGAGCACACCGGTTTGGTCACGGACCAAGACGGTCATTTCCCTCAATATGGCGACGCCAAAAACGGCGTGCAGCCGAACATCGAACGAGAATTCAACGTTCAACTGGCACGCCGTTCGCCGTTTCCAACGATGTCGTGTTGGGGAAAATGACCGCCTTAGTCCGATGACCAAACCGGTGTGCTTAGGGGCGGTGATTGGCTGTAGAAGTGGCGGCGATTTGGGGGTTTGGGTAATTTTAGGGATTTGGGGGCTGTTTTGTAAAATTTTCAAAATTTAGGGATTTTTGAAAAATAGAAAAATTTAGGTATTTTTATTTAAAAATTAAAAAATAAATTAAATATGCCACATGTCAAGCATTGATTGGTTATTTTTAACACCTATTAACGGTCAGGCACCTAAAATTTTTGTTAAGAATTTGTTATACGGCAAAATAACCAAAGCGATAACGACATAGACCAAGACATGCACATGAGACAAGATTTAACGTGGTTCAGCATAGCCTACCTCTACGGACGAGAGAATGAACAATCCACTAATAACGTAGAGAACCCGAAGAGTACAAATACATGATAACCCATGTAATCCCAAAACCCGGTGTACAAATCCCATTACCCGGTGGAACCAAAACACTCTTCCCAACATCCCTACAATACCCATTTCTACAACGTAGGCACAATAGTTGTAGAGAACCTAAAAGTGGTTACATCTCTCCAGAGAATAATTCTCTCTAACTCTCATTCTCTTGTTCTCTCATAATTCAAATGGTTACACCTAGTCTACATTTATAGACCCAAATACTTGGTCACCAAGAAACCTTATTCAATAAGATCTCCTACCTAAAATAGATATTTACTTATTAAAGTAAATCCTAATTACCAAGTAATCTTCAACCACTAGAATTACAATAAAACCCAACTTAATTACCAATTAAAATTTGAGTCAAAATATAACAAATTTTCCCTTGACACAAATTCTATTCGAGCATTGGTATTCAAGTCTTCAACAACTTCGATTTTTACGTAAGCTAAATATCCGTTGAAGCACCGCCGCCAAGTCTTCAACAACTCCAATTCTTATGTAGTATCTGTTGAAGCACCGTTGAATTTTGAGAATTACTCTCCCTGCAACTGAAAGCTCGTTGCAGCAATACTCCTCTGGCATGTCTCCAACATCGCACCGCAAAATCCGCAGCAAAATCTTTCACAATCGCACAGCTCGAACCATGGCTCATGATACCATTTGTTAGGAATTTGGTATGCGACAAAATAACCAAAGCGATAACGACATAGACCAAAACATGCACATGAGACAAGATTTAACGTAGTTCAACATAGCCTACCTCCACGGACGAGAGAAACGAACAATCCACTAATATCGTAGAGAACCCGAAGAGTACAAATACATGATAACCCGTGTAATCCCAAAACCCGGTGTACAAATCCCATGACCCGGTGGAACCAAAACACTCTTCCCAACATCCCTACAATACCCATCTCTACAAACGTAGGCACAATAGTTGTAGAGAACCTAAAAGTGGTTACATCTCTCCAGAGTAATTCCCTCTCTCTCATAACTCAAAAGGTTAAACCTAGTCTATGTTTATAGACTCAAATACTTGGTCACCAAGAAACCTTAATCAATAAGATCTCTGCCTAAAATAGATATTTACTCATTAAAGTAAATCCTAATTACCAAGTAATTTTTAACCACTATAATTACAATAAAACCCAACTTAATTACCAATTAGAATTTGAGGCAAAATATAACAATTTTAACTTTTGAAACTTTGGGCATCTATTTTTACAAAAAAATACTTTAGGCACCTAAAGTTCAAAGAAGACATATTTTAGGCACCTATTTTTCATTTAAGCCTATTAAAAATAATCATGATAAATATAATAAAATAAAAAAATATATTATACGACAATGACAATTATAATAATAAAAATATAATAATTATCGAGAAAATAAGTGTTTTATAATAAAAATATAATAAATATACAATGTAATAAATAGATAAGAGAAATAAGAAAAAAAAAACATGTTAAGGGATCAAATTAAATAAAATAAAAGCTTAAATAATAAAAATAATAAATAATTATGTGAAATTATATTAAAATTAAACTAAAAAAACTAAAATAATAATTAATCTCAATATAATAATTTTATTTTTGAATAATCTAAAACTCAAAATATTTTATTTTATATCTTATCTGATAATCTATTTTTCTTCATATATCTGATTTAAATTATTTAAAAACAGATCAAACCAAATTTTTATATTAAATCACCGGATAAATAAATCGGATCGGTTGAATGAGATTATTTTAAACAGCCTAGTAGGAACAATAGGAGGGTTCAAAACAAAAGCTGGTTTCTTACATAACACAGTTCATCAAAGATTGGCTGTCCTCATTGATACTGTGTCTGCATTATCTGACACAGTTTTTGCAGCAAAAAGTAGAAAAAAAGAAGGTTTTAAAAAATTCATGTCAAACCTCATTAAAGTTACCCTAAAAAAAAGCAATAAAAATATCATTACTTCTTTGGAAAGTGGAGAGATTTCTCGCAGAAAAAGGTCAAGAGGGCGTCTTGAGATTGGAATTTCATTATCCAACCTAGTAAATATCAGCATTAACAATTCCTTCAAACACATATTTTTTTCATCTTTATCAAAAAATCCGGGTGAGTTTTTCTGGTTCTGATCTTTCAAATTCTGCTACGTTTTAAAATGATCACTTCCAATTATTGTTATGGGATGTTTATTGTTTTGAGTTTGAAAAATATAAAAAAAAGGGTAGGTAATGAGATGATTTTTGATCTCTTTTTTGAGCATGGGAGTACGAAAAAATTCTATGGGTTTTTTGCTTATGGGGTTAGGTGTTTTTAAGCCGAGTTTGTGTGAGCTTAGTGTTTGATCTTTAGAAGTTCATCTTTTGTCTAAAATTTTGCTTGCTAAAATCCTGGGTTGGTAAAATGCTATTTTTGGCAAGTTTGTGTGTATTTTTTTCTTCAAAGCTCTATATTTTAGGGTTTTTGTGATTCCCCCCCCCTATGATTTAGGTTCTATGACATTAATTTCGGTCCAAATTTATATGATGGGTATTGGGGCGTTTTTGGATTGCTTTTTGGTTTATAAAATGGTTGAGTTTTCAGAAAAAGTTGAATTTACTATTGAATGTCCTTCAAGTTTTATATTCTTTGCTTGTGCTATCTAGATCTACTTTCTCTAGGATTTTTGCTTGTTCTATTGCATTGCTGGGGACAAGTTTTGAAAATTGTTAATATTGAAGCTTCTGAACTTTGGTTTTGTATCCTTTGCTTGCACATTCACTTTTGGGAAGTTTTGCTTTGCCATCTTGAGCTATTCTTTGCTTAGAATTTTTAGTGTGAGTTGAAAATGTGATGATCTTCGATTTTATGTTTGTGTTATTGTTTTTATTTCTGGTGCTTATGACGGTTGAATTCATGTACTATTCAAATAGTCTAGAAGTCTGGTACTAAAGTGTGCATGTTTTTTGTTGACTTGATAAGGCAACTTGTTCATAACTTTTCCTACTTTCTTTGTTTACTTGTGTGGTTCTCTTTATTTTGTCAAGTTCTGGTTTGAGAATTGTCGGATCAATGTTGACACAAGGAAGAAAAAGCCGAAAAATAGATTAGTTTTCTTGTTAACAAGTAGTACTATCCTTTTTCGAGGAATGCTAGATAATCTTATCCATGATCGTCTTGAGACCGTCTTCTTTTATTGTTGCTTGGTTGTGTAGCTGAACCTAAATAAGATGGACATAATCTAAAAGGCTTATCTAGACATGGGAAACTGTTTCGCTTTCTCGGATGCCTGAAATTTCTGAGAGCTCTATAGCATGATTGACATATTTTTTTATAGCTTCATCTGTGGATAGTTTTGGCTCTATGTGTTCTTTTGTTAGTTTCATCCGGTTGGTATTTTTTTCCGGCTTGGGGATTGGTTGATTTATTTTTTGATAACATTATTTTTAGCTTCCAGTGATTAGGTAATTTCTTTTGTAGTGTTCTTGGCATTCTTTGGTTACCAGAGAGCTTTTCGCTGTTATTTTGGGTAGGAAACTGTTGACATGGATTTTCTCTCCCGGTCGCACTGGATTAATTTTAGTTGTGTCTGCCCTGTTTATTTTTTCCTTCATATTGTTCTGTTACTATCTTTACCAAAGGAAGGTGGTTATACTTATTTCAGTTCATTTCACGCTGAGTGTTGGCCGTTTTAATTTGTTTTACAGGTATTAAAGAAGTACGATTATGATGTATGGAGTGTAGAACAGTGGTAACTGGTGCAAAAGATGAGATCAAAGCAGCAAAAGGGATGCCAGGTTTTGACTCACCATTATCAATTACCAACATACTGTAAATTCCCTAGCTACTCCCTCTAACTATGGTTTTGATCATCTATCTACTTCTGGTTCACTTCCCGTATTCGAGTTCCTTTATCTTCTCAGTGTTTCATATTATGTATTCAAATGTTTCTACCTCTAAGTTTCACTGGAGTTCTTAGAATAAATCTACCATTCATTTGATATAGTATTCTATGAACACCAAATCTTAACATTATAGATTCGAACATTCAGTAGGTAGGGTTTTCTTTTGATGTGTCGCAAGGGAGTGTAGATAGTTAGTGCTTTGGTAGCAAGTGATGTTCGACTTTGGTGATTTCCATTAAAAAAGAGTTTCTAGGATAAGAACCATATTCTAATACTATTATGTGTTTTAATGAAGTTATTTTGGAACTACGGATCTTTTAACCCAGATTTTATGAGAATTAGCTCTTCTCTCTCTACAACTGTGAAATGAATGTTCGATGGCATTGCATTCTATTGGTTTAATGTTCTGATGTGCCTTTAGGGGAGAGCAATTCTCTTTTCTAACAAAAAAAGTCTCAACAAAACCAAGCCAATCGGTTTAGTCGGTTGGAGGCTTGGTTAAGTTGGGTTTGTTGGTTAGTTTTTGGTTATGAAATTTCATAACCAAACTTACTGAAATAAACGACTTATATATACTATTTTTAAATTATTTTAAATATATAATTGTGAGAAAGGGGCCATGGTGGCCGGAGAAGATGAACGCCGGTGAACAATGAACAATAAAATATAAAAGCTAGAATTTAACGATAGAACAAAAATAGTATTTTTAACAGAGAACAATGTGTTTCTCTGTATTTTCTCTTATTCTTCTTAATCAAATGTGTATAAGGTGAACCTTTAAATAGGCAATTACAGAGTTTTAATATAACTAAAATTATACTTTTATCTATAATTTAAATAATATTTATCCATAATTTAAATAAGACTTTTAATAAATCTAAACTACTGACTTAGAAATAAACTCTAATTACATACTAAATTAAACTTTAACACTTCTAGTCAACTTATATTCCCCCTCAAGCTCTAACACTTCTTGGATAACTTACATTCCCCCTCAAGCTGGTGAGCAAACGTAGTAGAGCACCAGCTTGGATCTTGGATGTGACGCCCTACTCATATTTCTTCTGCTCTTTCTTAGAGAAAGAATCTCCCCTTTTTTGGGAGCCATTGTGTTGAACAACTAGGACATAATCATGTTGTTCTTTGAACAACCATTGTTGAAAATTTGCAAACGATGTTACTGGTTTCTGCATCATTCTTGAGATGTCTACTAACTTTACTGTTGTTATTGGTTTCTGCACCCTCCTTAGATGTCTTCCAGCTTTTTCTCATCGTGATTGATATTTTTCAAATTTTTGCATCTTTTGAGATGTCTTCCAGTTTTTTTTTCATCATTCACGGACTAAGTAGCTGCTTCCATTCAACAATGATCACAGAATCTACACTCTCTTCAAGTGGTAGTTGCACAAACTAGAATTCCAACTTGGATCTTTGATGTAGAATTCCTTAAAAAATATTATCTAGTTTTTAAGGTTAAACTAGAATATCTTCTCCTATCTTTTATAATTGATGGCTGAGATAGAACCAGATAGTTTTTAAGGCTAAACTATAACCTTTCCCTATCTTTTACAATGGATGGCTAAGATAGAACCAAATAGTTTTTAAGGCTAAACTATAACCTTTTCATATACCTTTTTGATTGGCTAAGATAGAACCATTAAATAGAGAACAAAATAACAAAATTAAAAGAGTAGAAATTTCACCATATATGTAAGATTCCAACGAGAGAGAAGCCAAGGAACGAGTGTGGCCTAATGATAGCAGCAGAAAAGAAAAACGACGTGCATCTGAAAAATTAGATCGTCGATCTGTTTCAGATTAGAGATGACATCAGTGGTGACGATATCAAGATCGTTGTTTGCTCTGATACCATGTGAGAAAGGGGCCATGGTGGCCGGAGAAGATGAATGCCGGTGAACAATGAACAATAAAATATAAAAGCTAGAATTTAACGATAGAACACAAATAGTATTTTTAACAGAGAATAATGTGTTTCTCTGTATTTTCTTTTATTCTTCTTAATCAAATGTGTATAAGGTGAGCCTTTAAATAGGCAATTACAGAGTTTTGATATAACTAAAATTATACTTTTATCTATAATTTAAATAATATTTATCCATAATTTAAATAAGACTTTTAATAAATCTAAACTACTGACTTAGAAATAAACTCTAATTACATACTAAATTAAACTCTAACACTTCTCGTCAACTTACATTCCCCCTCAAGCTCTAACCCTTCTTGGATAACTTACAATAATACATATATATTATATAATTAAAATATGTTTATTTAAAAAAATTAAGTCCCAACCTAACCAACTGACTTTAAGTCGGTTTGGTTGGGTCGGTTTAGGCTATGTAATTCAGTTGGATCGATTAATTTGGACTATGGACTGTGTTGAGTCGGTTCAATAAAAAAACCCGATCAAACCAACAGAAAAAACCCGAAGGTTCTCCCCTGCGTGCCTTAAGTAACTTTTTTTGTGCAATGCAAGTCTAATAACTGCTTATAAAATAAAGAAAGCTCAAATTAGGTGTTTGGACAATTTTCTTGCTTGTCATTGCTTTTCTGATTACTTGCATCTTGTGAATCTGATTTTCAGCTGCACAGAGGGAAGCGCGATCCATCCGTTCCCTGTTTCAAATTTCTGGACATTTGACGAATCCGTTGGATTTCGCCCAGAGGTGTTAACCTGAGTGCAAGTATGCATTCAGTAATCTAATCCCTAAAAATCAGTTGGAGCAATCGTTTTTTTTTAAATATTTTTGTTTTTTAGGAAAAATAAGTTAGATTTCATATACCCTCGAATAGTCTTATAATGGCACATGAAATACAAAAATGTGACATGTCACATAAACAGTAGTATTTAACAGCATAAGTATGATTTCTTGGTCGCAGCACTGGTATCTTTCACGAGTTTTAAATCCATTTATCACCTTGTAACAATATGCAAAACATATCATTCTTCTTTTCCTTAATGATCTCCTAAGTAGCAGTAACGTTGATCTAGTTTTCCGATAAAATTTTCAAAGACAACAGTAATGAGTGGAAAGACTTTTTTGCTTTATATCTCGATAAAAGGATTTGACATGAAATGTGGCAATGCAGACACTGCGTTTAATTCAGCAAAAGTAAGTAGCCAAGAAATTCCATCTGATTGTAACCTTATTGGCAGTTCGGATAAGGTGGATTCTGTTTGTCTTAATCATGTAATTAGCTTTTTGTAGTGTTCAGTAATATAATTTTCTTCTCCTTATTGCCTGAAACAGACTCCAACTTCATGTAATATATATCCATCCACCAACCAAGTTGAATCTCCAAGGTTGCAGTTAGAAAAAGATCAACAAAGAAATCTGGTCTCGATACCTAGTGGTAACACGGAGAACTGGGGAGAATCCAACATGGCTGATGGTAGTCCAAAGACTGATATCTCAACAGATGCAGATACCGATGAAAAAAGTCAGAGGGTATGCTTTATTTTGTATCCCTACACTTTTAATTTAATAAATCCTTTTTGGATAATTTAAATGGTATTGTTTGCCCTAGCTCATGTAGTGGGACTTGTTTTTCTTTCTGTTGTTGTTAATTGACTTGTTTCGAGTCTGACATTTTACTGCTTGCAGTTCGATAGAGGAAATTCTAGTGCTCTGGTGGTGGCTTCTGATTCTAGTGACAGATCCAAGGGTAATTTGGATCAAAAGGTCAGATAAGTTCTCTTATTTGCATGGATAATAGCTGGTAATGATTTGGTCATATTGGTGGCCTTTTGTTGATAATATTGTATTCTACAGACTCTTCGTAGACTTGCTCAAAATCGTGAGGCTGCTAGAAAAAGTCGATTGAGAAAGAAAGTATGTCTTTTCCCTTTAATATATATTCAACCTTTTTTAAAATGTTGTTAATCGTTTGTTTTATGATTTTCTCTCAAATTCTCCTGCTTCTTGTTCGTCTTTGAGATCATCTGATATGCTATATTTTACACGGATATCAAATTGAATCTCCTATATTGAGGCACAAAATCAATTTTCTCCTGCAGGCGTATGTGCAACAGCTGGAGAGTAGTCGTTTGAAGTTAACACAACTAGAGCAGGAGCTTCAGCGGGCGAGGCAGCAGGTTTGGCTTGGTCCATCACTGCACTGACAGTGTATGCAGTTGTTTATTAATTTTCTTGTTCAAGCACTTGCTACTGTAACATACAGGGTATCTTCATATCAAGCTCTGGAGATCAAAGCCATTCAATGGGCGGAAATGGTAATGGTTCGGTGTTTTGAATCTAGTTCTTGGTTAGCTTTTCTTTTAGTGATTGTAGTATGAGTCTTGTTTCTTGGAGTGGTTCATTGAAGCAACGGAATGCTAGCTATGTTAATTCTTGCATGAAAAGAAAAGATTTGTGTACGATGAGTCCTTTAAATGGCTACCCTATCCAAAATTCTAGAGGTAGGAGTCATGGAACCATGCTAGTTTTCTAAGAACTGGCCATGTTGCTCCGGCTCTTCATTTTTCGTGAAATACCCATGCCGGACATCCATGTTCAGAACATATTTGGACGTCAGCATAGGGATATGTCACTCCCAAACTCCTCCAAATACAATGAAAAACTTTGAAACAATTAAACATTCCTATGTCGGACACCTACATGTATCAAGATATACATCCGAGTCTGAGTAGCATAGTTGATAAGTGGTATGCAGTCAATTAAATAGTACAGGTCAGATTTCTATAAACATCAAAGCTGAAGCTGATAGATTGGCAAAGCCGCAAAAGAAGGAATTGGATAGATTTGTGTCGGTCTTACTGCTGTATTGTCTGCCTTTTTGGATGTATTAGATGGTTTCGGTTTGTTGGTTTCTCTCGAGGCTGTGTATTGATTCGGGTTGTACTGTTGGATCAAGTTCTGTCATGTTTAATTTCTGGGTGTTTATAAACTCTGGTGATGTAATGGCGCTCTTCGAATTTTAATAATACATTCCTGGGAATATATAATCACAAACTCGGCTTAGAAATTAGCCATGAGGGGGGGGGGGGGTAATGAGGCCCCTATTCTTATAAAAAAATAGTACAGGTCAGGGTACAAGGCTTTACCTGGGAATATATCATCACAAACTAATGACCGCCACAAAAATGCACATTTTGAATTTGTGGAGTGCGGTTGTATTGGGTATTGTACATATATTTTTTGTTTGCATGCTAACTAGCATGTGAGACCAAGATTTCCAATATAATCAATGTATTTATCAGTTTTTCTATGTGTTTTGTCCGCTTATTTTCTTTGTAGGTGCCATGGCATTTGATGTAGAATATGCACGGTGGTTGGAAGAGAAAAACCGACAAATTAATGAGCTGAGAACGGCTGTAAATTCTCATGCAAGCGATGCAGAACTTCGTATTATTGTTGATGGTGTAATGGCTCACTATGATGAAATTTTCAGGTTGAAGAGCAATGCAGCTAAGGCTGATGTTTTCCATTTGTTGTCAGGCATGTGGAAAACACCGGCCGAGCGGTGTTTCTTATGGCTCGGTGGTTTCCGGTCATCTGAGCTTCTAAAGGTAGTTCATCCGAGTTTGCTGCTAAACTTCTTAACAATG
The DNA here is from genome assembly GCA_019671005.1 of Hibiscus mutabilis. NCBI lineage: Eukaryota > Viridiplantae > Streptophyta > Magnoliopsida > Malvales > Malvaceae > Hibiscus > Hibiscus mutabilis. Next base: position 5,632,973 of record CM033755.1, on the reverse strand, counting down.
GCAGTGACAAACTCCATATTTTTCTTTCTGTTCTTTCACTTCAGATTGTTTGTTGGTTTGGATACTGTTACATTGATTTGTACATTGTCTGAGTTTCTGTCTGGAACTTGCCAATCAGTAAGGTATAAAGTAAGAATATTCAAAAGAATCCCAGACCAGGTTTAGCCGTTTAGGTTTAGAAAATAATTTTGCAATAACTTACAGATATCTCGAAATCAAGATTACGATAAACTATGATTTTTGAAATATATGAAGAAAATAACTTATTGATCATGTGTTATGTTTATACACAGTATCTTGTTGCTTTTCATATTTCAATATGCATTGATTATGAAACAATTATATCCCATCATCTCTATTACATAATAATTAAAATGAGTTCCTGTTGATGGAATTGAAGGACCGTATTGAAGACAACGTTACAACTTTTGTAGGACCATTATATCCTTATCTCGAGTATTGCTCAATGAAGATAAAGTAAGATCGGGCGCAATAAATGATAGATTTATTGTTTGTTCTGATTTTATGCAAGTTTTGTCTGAAAATTTCCTGCTTTTCAAATTCGAGACGTGTATACATGAATCCTATCGATGCATATTCTGTTTGTAATTGGTTTCTTCATATCTCATAATCATAATTGAATTCAATATCTATTCTCGCAGCTTCTCGTAAGCCAATTGGAGCCTTTGACAGAGCAACAGTTGGCTGGAATTGGCAACTTGCAGCAGTCCTCCCAACAGGCTGAAGATGCATTATCTCAAGGGATGGAGGCGTTGCAGCAGTCTCTAGCCGAGACATTGTCGACCGGATCTTTAGGTTCGTCGGGGTCAAATGGGAATGTGGCAAACTACATGGGTCAGATGGCCATGGCCATGGGGAAGCTTGGGACCCTCGAGGGGTTTATCCGTCAGGTAACTATTTTTTTCATTTTCTCTTCCGTTTCTTTTACCTCATTTACAGAACTTAATGGTATTGGCTGATACGGATAGATCGAACCCAAAGGATTCTTTTGAGTTGGTTACAATTTCGGATACGAACTTTGAAGGCTAATATTAATTTTTGCTAGACGCTATGGACTGTTTTCTATTCTTGATTGGATCTACGGAGAATTTTGGTATATATTGCAAATTCAAAAACTGGTCTTTCGTGTTCCAAAAGTCTGATATGGAAGTTTTCTGAGCCATTCATCAATCTCGTAAATTAAAATCCATCTACAGTGCCCTTTATTGTTTCTAATAAGTTGCAACATCACCAGGCTGACAATCTACGGCAGCAAACGCTACAGCAAATGCACCGGATATTGACAACCCGCCAGTCAGCCCGAGCACTGCTTGCGATACATGATTATTTCTCAAGGTTACGGGCTCTCAGTTCCCTCTGGCTCACCCGACCACGAGAGTGAAAATGTCTAGTCACGTTTTAACTGATATAGGTCTTGCCGGAAACTCAGCAACGGTATAATAATTTTTTTTCGATCCGGCACCGCACGGCAGGAACATTAGGCCTAATTAACTCATCTGTCAGTCGTAATCCTTGTGATATGTTGTATTGCCCGTTGTGAAATGGTTATAAATTATATGTTCATTTTCATCAAAATGTACTCGGAAGTTGAATTTGTCATTATCAAGGCATCTTAATATTACCCGAAAACCACCTTGTCCAATAGAATTTGTGATCCGAATTTTGTATTATTATAATCCAAAAAGTTCACGGTATGATTTACTTGATAAAGAAAAATGAAAGGAAAAATGAGTTTACGTGGAGGTATATTCGATTTATTAAATTAAATTAATATTATGATTAAATTGATATAATATATAACATGGATTAAATGTGTAATTATACAAATTTTTATTAATCGTCTCGTTATCCTTTTCTGTTATGTTTTAGTGGCAAGTGATTTGATTGATACAACTTAAATAATTAAGTGGTCTTATTGACACAATTAAAAGTATGGTAGTCAAATGGAAAACACCCTATAGTTAGGTTGTCATTTAAGTAACGGTACCTAATTTTGTCAAATTTCTCAATTTAGTGACCGAGTTTTTTAAAGATCAAATTAGAACTTAAATTTGAAGAAAAAAAATCTCAAATTGGTATATAGTATTAACATTGACGTGGCATTTTATAAATTAATTAAATTGTGACATATGATATTTAATAATTTCTGTATTTAATCGGTTAATACTTAATATTACGTTAATAATTTGATTAGTTGTTGGTCAACAAATGTACAATTTGAGAACTTTTCCTCCAAATTTAGGTATCGATTCGATACAAACAAAAAAATTAGATACCAAATTTAAAAATATCAAATTTGTGTATCGATTTATATATAAGCCATAGTTAAGTATCTCACAGTACGTTCGAAAAATGAAACTAAAAAGAATTGACGGAACCGTATAAGTGGTGGGGCATGTGGTTTAATTCGATGCAAAGTGAATAATATTATTAAGCTTGACATGTCGTGAATCCTATTGCTTTTGAAAACGCAAATAGAAATGATACATGATTGTCGCTAGTCGTGTCGTAAGATGTCTCACAATAAATATAATCCATTAGTTTTATTGTCACCATTGAATTTGAAACTTTGAGCTACTCAAACAATTCAATTTGACTCGAAAAGTTTCAAATACAATTAAATTTAAACAACTCAGGTTGAATTCGTTTAAATTGAAACTGATGTGTACTATAATATTATAAACAATTACGATTAAATTTGAAGAGCACCTCAAACAATTCAATTTTACTCGAAAAATTTCAAATAAAGTTTGAATCATAAAATATGACTTATCAACTCAACTAACTTAATTTTTTTACTCGATTCAATCGAATACTTACCCTTAAAGCCCATGCTTAAAATGTCAATTTGAATGAGTTATCATTTGAAAAGTTATAATCAACCCTTGAAATTATATTAAACGTTAAACATGTACCACATTCATATATATTTAATGTAATTTCATAGCTTATTTGATCACGATTTTTTTAAATAAAAATTCATTTGAATAACATTTCAAACAAAAACTTAATTTTCAAATTCAATTACAAAATCTTATATGATATAAGGGTTTAAATTTGATAATAGGGCTGTGTAAAATAAATTTTATACAAATCTACTTATTTATATTATAAATTAAAATTAAACCTAAACCCTAAAATATTAATCTCAAACTCTAAAACCTAAACCCTAAATGCTAAACACTAATTTTAAATTATAAACTCTTCAACTCAAACCTTTAAACTTTAAACCTTAAACTAAATTCTAATTACTAAAACTAAAAGACTTGTGTAAATTAAAGTTTACGCAGTGTATTAAACAGTTGAATATAAATTTTTTAAAACCCCAAAGCAATAACAATAAAAATCGGCCCGAACCAATGAAAAGCCCTTCAAAAATCCCCGCCTTACCATTATACAGTCGATTCGGTCCGGTCCGGTCCGGTTCGATCTAATCTCTCTCTCCAACTCAACGCTGTCGAAATGCACAAAAATACCAGAAAGAACAGAAAGTTTCAATCTTGCAGCCCAGGCGGGAACGGAAATCTCAAAAGCGGTGTCGTTTGTAAGTGTTTCTTTATCTTTGCATTTCACAGTTTAAATCCTAGTTGGGGTGTTTTTGTTTTCTAAATTCATTTTCAATTGATTTTTAGGGTTCTCGGCGTTTGTGTTAATGGTCAATCTCGGAGGCGGTGCCGAGGCACACGCCCGTTTCAAGCAGTACGAATATAGGGCGAACTCTAGTTTAGTTCTTACAACTGATTCTCGGCCTCGTGATACTCATGAGCCGACCGGAGAGCCTGAATCTCTCTGGGGAAAGATTGACCCTAGGTCATTTGGTGACCGTGTTTATAAAGGTAGGCCGCCGGAGTTAGATGAGAAGCTTAAGAAGTCTAAGAAGAAGAGCGTGATCCGCTTGCGGAGCCAGTTCCGGTTAGGCAGAGTAAGAGGCGCAAGTTACGTGAGGAGAGTGTTTTGACTGTTATGGAGGAAGGGGTTTATCAGCCGAAAACGAAGGAGACTAGGGCTGCTTACGAGGCTATGTTGAGTTTGATTCAGCAGCTTAATATTGTTAGTGGTGCCGCCTATGAGTTTTTGGCTGTGCTTAAGAACGAGGGGATTAAGAATCCGGATAAGAAGAAGGAGATCGAGAAGTTGTTGAATCCAATCCCGAGTCAGGTTTTTGATCAGCTTGTTTCAATTGGGAAGTTGATTACGGATTATCAAGATGGTGGTGATGGAGCTGGGGGTTCGGCTGCGAATGGGGATGAAGGTCTTGATGATGATGTTGGGGTGGCAGTTGAGTTTGAAGAAAATGAAAATGAGGAAGAGGAAAGTGATCTCGATATGGTGCAAGAGGATGAATTGAGGATGATGATGGCGTAGACAATGGTTCCGGGGCTATGCGGATGGGTGGTGGAATTGATGATGATGATATGCACGAGGCTAATGAGGGGATGAATCTGAATGTCCAGGACATTGATGCTTATTGGCTTCAGAGGAAGATCGCCCAGGCTTATGATCAACAAATTGACCCACAACAGTGTCAAAAGCTTGCTGAAGAGGTGCTTAAGATTCTTGCCGAAGGTGATGACAGGGAGGTTGAGACCAAGCTATTGGTGCATCTCCAGTTCGATAAGTTCAGCCTTATCAAGTATCTTCTTCGGAACCGGCTTAAGGTCGTATGGTGCACTCGCCTGGCTAGGGCTGAAGACCAAGAAGGGAGGCAGAAAATTGAGGAGGAAATGATGAGCTTGGGTCCGGATTTGGCTGCAATTCTTGAGCAGTTGCATGCCACCAGGGCAACTGCAAAAGAGAGGCAGAAGAACTTGGAGAAAAGTATTAGAGAAGAGGCTCGTAGATTAAAGGATGAAAGTGGCGGAGATGGGGATAGGGATAGGGATAGGGAGAGGAGAGGCCTTGTTGATAGAGATGCTGAGGGTGGTTGGCTGAAGGGTCAGCGCTAGTTGCTTGATCTGGACAGTCTTGCTTTTGGACAGGGTGGTCTTTTGATGGCGAATAAAAAAATGTGATCTTCCTGTGGGTTCTTACAGGCATCATAGCAATGGGTATGAGGAAGTCCATGTGCCAGCACTGAAGGCGAAGCCATTGGAATCGAATGAGGGGCTTGTAAAGATATCTGAGATGCCAGACTGGGCTCAACCGGCATTCAAAGGGATACAACAGTTGAACAGGGTTCAGAGCAGAGTGTATGAAACTGCCCTTTTTTCTGCTGATAACATCCTACTCTCTGCTCCTACTGGGACTGGGAAAACTAATGTTGCTGTAACCATACTGCAACAACTTGCCTTGAATATGAATTCTGATGGTTCAATTAACCATAGCGACTACAAGATTGTGCATGTGGCACCGATGAAACCTTGGTTGCTGAAGTTGTTGGTAATCTTTCACATCGTTTAGAGGCATATGGAGTGACTGTGCGGGAGCTTAGTGGAGACCAGACATTGACTCGCCAACAAATTGAGGAGACCCAGATTATTGTGACAACTCCTGAAAAATGGGATATTATTACCAGGAAGTCTGGAGATCGTACTTACACACAGATGGTGAAACTTCTTATTATTGATGAGATTCATCTTCTTCATGATAATAGAGGGCCTGTGCTTGAAAGTATTGTTGCCCGGACTGTTTGGCAAATTGAAACCTCAAAAGAGCATATCCGGTTGGTCGGGCTGTCAGCTACACTTCCAAACTTTGAAGATGTAGCATTATTTTTGTTGGTTAATCTTGAAAAAGGACTCTTTCATTTTGACAATAGCTACAAGCCTGTCCCCCTCTCTCAACAGTAATGTGAAGAAGCTACTGCAGAGATTCCAGTTGATGAATGATATTTGTTATGAAAAGGTAATGGCAGTGGCAGGTAAGCATCAAGTCCTCATTTTTGTGCATTCAAGGAAGGAAACTGCTAAAACAGCTCGTGCTGTACGAGACACCGCTCTTGCTAATGACACCCTTAGTAGATTCTTGAAAGAGGATGCTGCTAGTCGTGAGATTCTCCAGAGTCATACAGATCTGGTTAAAAGCAATGATCTCAAGGATCTACTGCCTTATGGTTTTGCAATTCATCATGCTGGGTTGGCAAGGACTGATCGTCAAATTGTTGAAGAACTCTTTGCAGATGGACATGTTCAAGTGTTGGTATCAACTGCAACGCTTGCTTGGGGTGTGAACTTGCCTGCTCATACAGTCATTATTAAAGGGACCCAGATTTACAGCCCAGAAAAAGGAGCATGGATTGAGCTAAGTCCTTTAGATGTGATGCAGATGCTGGGACGATCTGGCAGGCCTCAATATGATTCATATGGGGAAGGGATCATCATCACTGGCCACAGTGAACTTCAGTGCTACCTTTCATTGATGAATCAGCAGCTTCCTATTGAAAGTCAGTTTGTGTCCAAACTGTCTGATCAGTTGAATGCATAAATCGTTCTTGTAACCGTTCAGAATGCAAGAGAAGCTTGCAATTGGATTGGATATACATATTTGTATATTCGCATGTTGCGGAATCCCACACTTTATGGATTACCAGCTGATGTTCTTTCAAGAGATTTAACTTTGGAGGAGAGGAGGGCTGATTTGGTAAGCATTCATCTTTTTAGTAGACACTTATTTTTATAATGAGCATGCTACTAAAAATTAATTCTCTTTTTTTGTCGGCTTGCATGCACATTTAGTTTAGTTGAACAGCCTGTTACTTTTTCTTCATTTAACTGTATTTTACTTAGGGAGTTTAGAGTGACGTTATTTATATTTAATCTGTTTGTTTATAGAATTTTTTCCATGTGACTTGTAAAGTTCACTCTTTGTTGATAGTTTTGATTACTGCTGCATTTGGTTTTAGTATTCGTGATTCTTGACTGAGAATATGCAAATTCTTTGAACTGGGGAAAGTGTTAGCTAATAAATTTGTTATTAAAATATGAAAAATAAACAGAAAATATCATCCTATAGTTTGACTGAGAATATGCAAATTCTTTGAACTAGAGAAATTCTTGCCTAATAAATTTGTTATTAAGATATGAAAAATAAACAGAAAATATCATCCTATAGTTTTAGTATTCATGATTATTGACTGAGAATATGCAAATTCTTTGAGCTGGAGAAATTGTTGGCTAATAAATTTGTTATTAAGATATGAAAAATAAACAGAAAATATGATCATATAGTTTGAATCTTCAAAATTCGTTGTTTCAGTTTACTGTGAAGTCTGTTTTTGTATTTGTTATTTATTTTCTTTCCATTTCCTTTCTTTGGCAGATCCATTCTGCTGCAGCTATTTTGGACAAGAATAGTTTGGTGAAGTATGATAGAAAAAGTGGGTACTTCCAAGTGACTGATATGGGCCGCATTGCTAGCTACTACTATATAAGTGACGGAACAATCTCCACATATAATGAGCATTTAAAGCCAACCATGGGGGATATAGAGCTCTGCAGGCTGTTTTCACTCAGTGAAGAGTTCAAGTATGCGACAGTCAGACAAGATGAGAAGATGGAGCTGGCAAAGCTTTTGGACCGTGTTCCAATTCCAATAAAGGAAAACTTGGAGCAGCCCAGTGCAAAAATCAATGTTTTGCTGCAAGAATATATCTCACAGTTAAAGCTTGAAGGGCTATCATTGACATCTGATATGGTGTACATAACTCAAAGTGCTGGACGACTTATCCGATCACTTTTTGAGATTGTCTTGAAAAGGGTTTGGGCGCAGTTGGCTGAGAAGGCTTTAAACTAGGGTAAAATGGTTACCAAGAGGATGTGGAATGTTCAGACACCCTTGAAGCAATTCAATGGCATCCCTAATGAAATTCTTATGAAGTTGGAGAAGAAAGATTTGGCATGGGATAGATATTATGACCTGTTATCACAGGATACTGGAGAGCTGATTCGTTTCCCTAAAATGGGAAGAACACTTCACAGGTTCATTCACCAGTTCCCTAAGCTAAACCTTGACGCCCATGTTCAGCCAATTACACGGACTGTCTTGAGGGTTGAACTTACGATAACACCAGATTTTCAATGGGAGGATAAGGTTCATGGGTATGTGGAGCCATTTTGGGTGATTATTGAGGATAATGATGGTGAGTATATTCTTCACCATGAGTACTTTTTGCTGAATAAACAGTATATTGACGAGGATCACACTTTGAACTTCACAGTGCCGATTTATGAACCATTGCCACCTCAATATTTCATACGTGTTGTCTCAGATAAATGGTTGGGGTCACAGACTGTTTTACCCATCTCTTTCAGGCATCTTATTCTTCCAGAAAAGTACCCTCCGCCAACTGAGCTATTGGATTTACGGCCCCTGCCTGTTACTGCATTGAGGAATCCATCTCACGAGGCTTTATATCTAGATTTTAAGCATTTTAATCCAGTTCAAACTCAAGTCTTCACTGTTCTGTATAATACAGATGACAATGTTTTAGTGGCCGCACCGACACGGAGCGGAAAGGCCATCTGTGCGGAGTTTGCTATATTAAGGAATCATCAGAAAGGATCTGACAGTCCCATGCGAGTAGTGTATGTTGCACCTCTTGAAGCTATTGCCAAGGGGTGATACCGTGATTGTGAGAGGAAGTTTGGCAAGGGATGCGGGTGGTTGAGTTGACTGGGGAACTGGCAACGGACCTGAAGTTGCTTGAGAAAGGTCAAGTGATCATTAGTACTCCTGAGAAATTGGATGCTCTTTCTCATTGCTGGAAACAGAGGAAGTATGTTCAGCAGGTCAGTCTTTTCATTGTCGATGAGCTTCACTTGATTGGTGGTCAAGGTGGTCCTGTGTTAGAGGTGATTGTCTCCAGGATGAGATATATTGCTAGTCAGGTTGAGAAGAAGATCCGGATTGTGGCTCTTTCAACTTCTCTTGCAAATGCTAAGGACCTTGGAGAATGGATAGGAGCTACTTCTCATGGCCTTTTCAATTTCCCTCCTGGAGTTCGTCCTGTACCACTAGAAATACACATTCAAGGGGTGGATATAGCCAATTTTGAAGCAAGGATGCAAGCGATGTCTAAACCCACTTACACTGCCATTGTCCAACATTCTAAAGGAGCCAGCTATTGTGTTTGTTCCTACAAGGAAGCATGTTAGACTCTCTGCTGTGGACATAATGAGTTACTCCAAAGTGGATAATGAAGAGGAGCCAGCTTCCCGTTCGCGATCTGCTGAAGAACTTAAGCCTTTCATTGACAAGATTAGCGAAGAAACACTGAGGGGCACTCTAGAACATGCAGTTGGCTACTTGCATGAGGGTTTAAGCAGTTTGGATCAAGAAGTTATTTCCCAGCTTTTTGAAGTTGGGTGGATTCAGGTTTGTGTTATGAGCAGTGCGTTATGTTGGGGAGTTCCGTTATCAGCACACTTGGTGGTTGTAATGGGTACTCAGTATTATGATGGGAGGGAGAATGCTCACACTGATTACCCTGTTACGGATTTGTTGCAGATGATGGGCCATGCAAGTCGTCCTCTTCTTGATAACTCTGGCAAATGTCATGCCCCTCGCAAAGAGTATTACAAGAAGTTCTTGTATGAAGCATTCCCTGTTGAAAGCCATTTGCACCATTTTCTACATGACAACTTCAATGCAGAAATTGTTGCGACAGTTATTGAGAACAAGCAAGATGTGGATATCTTATATGGACTTTCATGTATAGGAGGCTCACTCAAAATCCAAATTGCTACATGTTAGGATTTATGTTTTGATATAATAATTGAGAAATAGTTTTGGACTAATTTGAAAAGAATTTAAAAATGCTTCAAAGTCCAAACAACTTGAAAATAAGTTTGAAAAGTTTTTGAGAGGTTTTGGAAATGATTTTAAACGTTTTAATGTAGCCAAAATGTTGTTTTCAACACAGATGTTCCGATACGGTATACCCGTATCGATATGGTACAAAAGTTTCAGCTACAATATTTTTTCAGTAATAAAAAACTGTACCGATATGCTCCTAGACATACCGATACGAAGTGGATCGTTTCGATACGCCACGTGGCGTATCGATCTCATTTTCAACACCCCCAACGGCTATTTTTCAATGGTCTTTTGAATTGCAAAGTGTACCGAAACGGACCAAGGCGTACTGATACGGCCCAAGGTGTTTCGATACGGGTGTAGCGATATCCCTCTCGTTAAAAAAAATGGGGTCTTAAGGTGTTTAGGGTTTTTCGGGTATTTAAAAATGTATTCTGTGGGGTTTTGAAAAAAATCGTATTTTATTTAAAAATGGAGTCGCCACTGGCCACTAAGGTAGGTCGGACACCGTAAAAATCAGATATTTGAAAACTGTTGGGTTCGGGAGTCAGTTACGGATGGGGAAGGATTAACACCCACCCCCACACCGCCCAAAATTGGTACTTTGATAATTACCGCTTTATTAATATTGAACTTTTCAGATTAAAGTGACGATTAAATTAACATTTAGTTATAAGTGCGAGTAAATTTTAAAAGCCCCGTTATCCGAGAGTAAACGCCCAACCACCATCACTATGCCTGATACTGGCCCCGTTTACGCTCGGATAAAAGGGCACCGCATTGACAATTAATATCTCGTTATGCAACTTAAAACATGGCAAATATAAAGTATACAATTTACATTGACATGATATTAAAACATAAAATATGAATATTACAAAAATATACAAAAGAAATAAATCATATGAACAAAAACATAACATACTATAAGAAACAAGATAGGGACATAAGCAAAAAACATACTTTCAAGGGTAAATTAATTAATCCTAACATGCTTAAACATATAAGACCATGAATGCAACAAAAGCATGACATACATGTAACATGATATTAAACTAAATAAATCTAAGCAACATGCTTCTAAAAATCTAATACTTAACATTTGACACAACTTAAAATAAAAAAAAACATGACATTAATATGTGACAAACAACACCCGTTTTATCATATAACCTAAAATGCAAAAGCAAGAAAAATCGCATACTAGAACACATATATATATGACAAAGTATAATACCCAAGTAACAAAGCAACCTATAAACATAAAACTAAAACTTAATATGTAACACAAAATATGCATACACAATATAAACATGTCATGACATGATTAACAAATTTTCATACTAACATGTAACCTAGGAAACAAGGCAAACATAAAAAAAAAACATTTATTTTATCACAACCAAACAAAACTAAACATATAAAATACACATAAAGGAAAATAAACATGAATAAACATGGCTAAAAACGCATATAAAAACATAAAGAAAGACATGGATATAAAAACTAGACATACTATGAATTAATATGTAACATACTATGCAAAACAAATAAAAACATACTAACATACGAACGTGGTATGCAAATTAAATTAAACACAACGTATAAAATAAACCTATACGAGCGAAATAAAAAAAACAAAAGCATGAAATCACGAAAAAAGTGTATTATAAAACATAAATATACGAAATACAAGGAAAAAACATATATAAAAACAAGCAAATGACATGGCAGTGTACATATACAAAGAAAAAAAACATAGTAATTTAAATCAGACAGATGGACTGAAATAAAATAGAAAGGAAACAGACAACCCAAATCAAAAAACAATAAAAACAAAACGGGGACAGGATTGCAAACCGAATGAAACTTGAAAGGCCAGTGATGTAAAATACCCAAGGGGCAAGCCCAAAGTGCAAAATTCAAAAAGAGGAGTGACTTAGGGCGTAATTTCCCCTTTAAAAGCTTATTGCAATTTAATTTAGTGACCAAATCAAAAAGCTACATGGACTAGGCTTGCAAATTACCCAAAGGGCGAGACAGAACTGAAAATTTCAAACTCAATGGAGGATTTATGAAGCAATTTGCCCATTTTTTATTTTAAATCTATAAAACTCAAAAACCGGCCCCCATTTCTCTCATTTCCCATTTTTTTAAACCCTAAGAGAGACTCTCTATTCTCTGAAATTCCAGAGACACCAACCCCCAAACTCCCTTCAGCCACCGCAATTTCTAAAAGCCGGCGGTGGTCCGACTACCGCCCCCCCAACATTCAAACGTCCTAAAACCTAGTCACGACTCCCCTCCAGAACCGAAAACTCTCTACTTTCAAAAGGCCGAACCAAAACCCTTCTATTTCGAGACCGCAAAACATAGATCCCTGACGTTTCGAAACAAAAACAAAGAAAAATCCCCTTTTTGTGGCTCACTCCTCGGAGTTTATCGCCGGCAGGGAAGGATTTTTCCTTAGGTAAACTCTACTTTTTAATTTTTATCTATTATCTTTTCATGCATGTATGTGATTACAAAAAAAAAGAGAGGAGATTACCGATGGAAACTTGTATATTTTTTTGACTGATAACTTGAGTACAAAGGATTTTTTTACATCTTATATATATATATATATATTTTTTTCTTATGATTTTCTTTGTTTGGTAGATAGAAAAGACAGCAAAATATATTTTTGGTGGATTTGGTTGCTGATAATCCCTGCTTTTTGATTTGATTTTGCATGTTTGATTTGACGCGGTGGTTGGTATAGCGGCATGGTGGAGGGCATGGTGGAGGTGACTTGTTCGGTCAGAGTGAGTCTCGACCGTTGGATCAGATCTGATCCAACGAGTGGGATGCTTTGCTGCATGGACGACTCAGATGCACTCTGGGAATAGGAAGGATGGCACCAGATGGTGACACGTGGCTCGTGGGAGAACGAATGGCATGGGGGTACGCTCCACGTACGCCAACTGGATCATCTTGGGTTGATCGTGGCCGTTGGATCTGGATCTGATCCAACGGCCCTCCTTTGGCTGCTGCAAAAGAAGATGATGTATATTAGGGTTTTTGATATATTTTGGGCTGGCCAGCTTGGGCTTGATGTAACAATTTTTAGGTTTTAGATATTTGTTTGTAACTTGGACTGAACATTCAATAATAACTTATGGGTTTTTATTATTATATCTAATTTGTTTTAACCCATTTAACATGTTGACAAAATAATAAAAATAAAAATAAATATAATAATAATACTAATAATAATACATGCGTACACACACATATAATATATGTACATACAAATTAATATATATACGTGCAAACACCTACACGTATGCATACATATACATACATACACATAATATTTAAATAACATACCTACACACGTATATGTAACATTATCATATATATTATATACGTTTAAACACATAACACACAAGCATATATTTTTTCACACACATAATGTGCACATACAAACAATGTATACATAAAATATAAACAAACATATGACACATATACCATAATAAATATTAACACGTACACGTATCACACACATTTTACACATATGTTAATCACACGTACATAATTAACACACATACTAATATAATATATGCATACATGCAATAATAACATCTATTAATTATTATACTAATATATTAACACTATTTACAAACCGGATAAAAAGGAGTGATTACAGTTGCACCTATTTGCTTATTCTCGTGGAACAGGAACAAAGCAAAGACCGAAAGCACTCATTTTTATCAGACGTCCCTGTTTGTGGCTTCGGAATTACGTGTTCTTCTGGAACTCTTAGATTTTCCTCGGTCGAATCTTCAGGCTCGTAAGTTCTTTCTATATAGAACTCATGCACCTTCTGACCTTAGAGCTAAAAGTCCTTCCTTGAAATTCTAGAGTTATGGCTCTTCCTACATGAAACCTTTCACTAGGGCTCGAAAACATAGACCCTTTTTATATATAAAACCTTTATCTTCGATTTTTTTCACGCTAACATGGGTGTCGATCTTTCTGGACTCACGCTACTAAGGTTGCCTCATCATGACCGAAGGTCTTATTGATGGCCCGAATGACTTATCACCATGCTCGAAAGACTTACTGGTGGCCCGAATGATTTATCATTATGCTCGAAGGACTTACCGATAGCCCGAAGGACTTAATATCTAGCTTCACGCTACTGTGGCTACCGTCATCTGGCCTCACGCTACTATGGATGCCTCATCATGCCTGAAGGACTTATTGATGGCCCGAAGGACTTATCACCATGCTCGAAAGACTTATTGGTGGCCCGAAGGTCTTACTGATGGCCCGAATGACTTAATATATGGCTTCACGCTACTATAGCTACCGCCATCTGGCCTCATACTGCTATTGCTACCTCATCATGCCCGAAGGACTTATTGATGGCCCGAAGGACTTATCACCATGCTCGAAAGACTTATTGGTGGCCTGAAGGTCTTATATAATGCCCGAAGATCTTACTGATGGCCTGAAGGACTTAATATCTGGCTTCACGCTACTATGGCTACTGTCATCTGGCCTCACGCTGCTATGGCTGCCTCATCATGCCCAAAGGACTTATTGATGGCCCAAAGAACTTATCACCATGCTCGAAAGACTTATTAGTGGCCCGAAGGTCTTATCATCATGCCCGAAGATCTTACTGATGGCCTGAAGGACTTAATATCTGGCTTCACGCTACTATGGCTACTGTCATCTGGCCTCACGCTACTACGGCTGTCGACATCTGGCCTCACGCTACTATGGCTGCCGCATCATGCCCGAAGGACTTATTGATGGCCCAAAGGACCTATCACCATGCTCGAAAGACTTATTGGTGGCCTGAAGGTCTTATCATCATGCCCGAAGGTCTTACTAATGGCCCGAAGGACTTAATATCCGGCTTTACGCTGCTATAGATACCATCATCTGGCCTCACGCTACTATGGCTGTCGCATTATGCCCGAAGGACTTATTGATGGCTTGAAAGACTTATCACCATGCTCGAAAGACTTACTAGTGGCCCGAAGGTCTTACTGATTGCCCAAATGACTTAATATCCGGCTTTACGCTGCTATGGCTACCGTCATCTGGCTACACGCTACTATGGCTGCCGATCTTTCTTTCTACTTCTTAAAACTCTTTGATAATTCTTCAAATACCTGTCTAAAACAAACAAAAATTGGCATGCCTCTATCTATATGATGCATGCAATGCAATGCTTTCTTTTTCCTTCTTCTTTTCTTCATCTTCTTTTTCTTATTCTTCCTTTTCTTATCATTCTCCCTCTCTTTTTCTCTTTTTTTTTCTCTCTTTCTTTATTCTTTTTTTCTTTTTCTTATTCTTTTTTATTTTTTTCTCTTTTCTTTTCTTTTTTTCTTTCTTTCTTTCTTCCTCTTTTTTCTCTTTTCTTTATTTCTTTTTCTTTATTTATTTCTTTCTTCTTCTTTTTGCTTTTTTTCTTCTTTTTTTCTTTCTCTCTTTTAAATATGTTTTAAAATCCTATGCCCTGGAAATTCATCATTCAAATTTCTCCATTCTCTTTCTTTTTGCAATATGCTCAGTTTCGATCTTCATTTTCATCAATCTTTCCTTTATCAATTGAGTACCCGCTCTTGTTCTCTTGCACAAGTAACTATCTTTCTTCTTCGGGGTCTCTACCCATTTCACAAATAAGCTCATTCTAATCTCTATATCGTTCTTGTGCAGGGGTTCTTACCACTCTTCATGTTCTGCATTGCCCCACTCAATCATGAGCTCGGCTATCTTTCAATTCTTTGACACAACATTCGGAGTATTTGTCAGTTTCATTATCGGGGTGAGCAAAATTCCTTCATGCTCTAAATTTAATTTCTAAATTTAATCTTCTTGCTTCTTCTTGAAGGAAACCATCTCTCGATCTCTGTGCCCTAGCTCTTTGGAGAATCAATGTTTATCTATTACCTTCCCCCGTATTTCGCAGCCTCATTATTGTTCCGGATTGTTCTTCATTTTCTTGAACCAACCAATGCATCACAGCTGAAATTCGCTTCTTGTTCCTTAGCCGTCTGATATACATTCTTGTCATCATCTTTCTTTTATACATTGAGGGGTCGTTTCTCTGGTTAGGTGCCCAATAATATCCTCGACCTCGTGTTCTTGATCTTATCTCTGAAGCAATACATGGACATCTTTGTTGCGTTAATTTGTTGATTGGCATTCCACTGAAGAGTGTTATTTCGATTAACATACAGGATCTTGAAATCAAAATCTTAGTATTACAGAATAGAAGCTCTGGATATCAAGTGCAAGAGCGTCTTAGATTCAACCGTTCAACGACCATTTCAAGCATAGCTTGAGTCTATAAGGATTTTGAATGTTATGGCGATTCAAGGTAGTGAAGTCTTCCCCTATGACTCGGTTCATCCTCATGATTACCGCGTTGCTGTAGAATACTACTCTTTCTCAATTCTCATTATTTGCTTCGCCCTTAAAAAAGGTGGACTTGTTTGACCATTCGAGTGCAGAAATATCATTCTAAGAATAAGTTCTAGGTGGGTGTGTTTTTTAATTATATTTATCCTATTTTTCATTTTTCCTCTCTCTCTTTTTTTTTTCCTTCTTCTTTGTTTTTCTTTTTTATCCTCTTTTTTCCTTTTTTTTTCTTTTTTTATCTTTTTTCTTTTTTCCATGCATTTATCATTATTTTTGAGGAAATCAACTCGTCACAGTCCTTTGTCTTGAAGACAATGATGGAGCAAACGACATTACCCTAAGTTACTCGGCATAGTCACGATTTGAAAATATTACCATCACTCATGAAGCTAAGGTTTCTTGACTTGGATGGCGTATTGCAACCTTATTGCTTCAGCGGAGTGCCCCAAAATTTCCACACTCTTATCTGAACAAGCTTATTACCAGGTTTCGAACATAGGAGCGCTTTTTATTTAATGCACCTAATATTGTTATTTTCTTTTATTTCACACATGTGTGTCCTGTTTTGATTGTTAACTCTTTAGTGCATAGAAGATTACGCTTAGAGTTTCAATTTCAACCAACTCTACATGGTTAACATTTGGAGCTTTTTAGTCCTTGAACGTCATCGAAAGAGTAGTAGTCTTGCTTTGCTGACCAGAGTCTGTTGGGGAGATCACACCTCATCTTTATCACAACATCCAACTAATGTCACATCTTGCAATTGATATCTAGTGACCTACAACGGTGAGAAAAGATACACATCTGTGTGCTTTCAAGAACATTGTATGTTAAATAAAATGGGTTCTTCATTGGAATGAAAATCAACAAACATGACATATGCCCCTTCACAAAAGATCTTTATCACATGTGAGCCACAGGTAGCAAAGGTGGTCCCTTGTATTACTTCAAGAAAGTCTTCTAATGCGGAGACATCTCTGGCTTTCTTAGCACTATGTAAACTTGCCCTCCATCTTTGGCTTTCCATTGCTGGATCAGTTCTTGTGTCAAGGTCTCATTATTGATTAGCTTCTTGATCTCCTCCAGTAGAGGTCTACACTTTCTAGTGGGATGCCCCGGTGCCCCCATGTGGAATTCACATGTGCTACTCGAGTCGAAGCTATGGGCAGATGTATTAGGTGTAATCTCCATCGGTCTGGGAACGAGATAGCAACCTTCTACCAAATAAGGCCATATGTCTGAAATAGATACTCCGAACACTTCCAAATTTGTACTCGTTTGAGGAATTTTCCTTGATGA
Organism: Hibiscus mutabilis; assembly: GCA_019671005.1. Classification (NCBI taxonomy): domain Eukaryota; kingdom Viridiplantae; phylum Streptophyta; class Magnoliopsida; order Malvales; family Malvaceae; genus Hibiscus; species Hibiscus mutabilis. Next base: position 5,615,480 of record CM033755.1, on the reverse strand, counting down.
TTCCAAAGTGTCAGTCCGTCTTCTTCTTTTACGGCCACGAGAACTTTAGAGGTGACACTCATTCACTTCTTTGTCTTCATCTGACTTTTCTTCAGTTCGGTCCTTAGACTTAGCCCCTAATTTTCCTTCTTGGATTCCAACATCATATCGAAGAAAGGAACAAGAAACGTTGCATGGAACAGGGGAGTCGACTCTTCTTCTGCTATAAAAGGCTGAACTTGGGTTACCGAACATCGCCACCTTAGTGTATACTCCCTGAAGCTTTTGTTCGGTCTCATTTTCTCGTTCTGAAGAAACTGAAGATAGGGCGCTAAGTCTAAAGCATATCTGTACTGATTTAAGAAGGCATTAGCAAGGTCACCCCATGACCGAACTTGGTTACTACTCAAATGGTTATACCACACTGCTGCAGGTCTCGTTAGGCTGTCATGGAAGTAATGGATCAACAAATCTTCATTCCTCATGTATCCCTCCATTTTTCTGCAAAACATGGTCAAGTGAACCTTCGGGCAGCTAGTTCCGTCATACAACGCAAATCTGGGAATCTTGAAATTTGGAGGAATGACCAAATCAGGGACTAGGCAAAGTTCCCTCGTATTGAAAACATCTATTTGTTCTTTCTTTTTTGCTCATTCTCGATTCTTTCTTCTAGCAGGTCAAGCCTCGACTCCTTAGTTCATTCCATTTTCTCAACTAGTTCTGCCATCGAACCCCATGAATTAAATGATGAAGTGCCATGCAATGATAAAATCATTAAACAATGCAAATGATGTGATGCAAATGCAATGTATGAATGCAATAAAGTATTGATTCCGCAAGTAATTTGTCCATATAGAACATCTTTCATTCAGACCAAAAGCTTTCATTACATCAGGTATTAGGATTTTACAGATAGCGGTGAGCTCTAGCTCCTAACTTCTTGACCTCATTCAATAGTCCCGTCAGCTTTCCTTCGCGGTCTAACTCTGGATCCATATTATGGGCTATCGACGCTGCTGCATTGGCTAAATTTGCTACCTGTTGGGCCACTTATCGCGCTTGAGTCATAACAATCTTCATGTCTTAGTCTTTCTTCTATATTTTTTGCTCGACTTTTTGTAGCTTGACAGTTACTTCTTTGAAACTTTTATACCCGGCCCGCTTGTACGCCTCAGTACGAATCTCGCTAGTGCGTAAAGAAGTCTTGAGCTTTTCCATCTGTTCTTTGAGTGTTGCGTTCTCCATTTGAAGGGCTTAAGATTCTTCCTTTTCCTACTGCAGACTTGTTTTCAGGATCTCGTTCATGGACAGACTGCTTTCCAACTCACTTTGGAGGATGTCGCGTTGGCTCTCAGCTTCTTTTAGCTTCTGTGACAATGATCTGGCTTTATTCTTACTATTCTTGCATTTCTGCTTCCAACGTTCCAAATCGTTCTCCAGCTGAATCATGCCATTAACCCATGCTTCAGAGGTGTCACCAGACCGGCATTCTTGAATTCAAAGTGAAACTTCTGGTACTCGTCTTGTATACTCTTTGGTTCTTTGCTCAGATCATACCCCATCTGCTTGAGCTGGCCGTACTCGAATGCAAGTTCATCTTCTAATATGCTTTTACTCTCGACTCCTGACTTTGTCTCACTTGAGTGACCTACTATTGGGTTACCCGAACCTTGGACTGAGCATTGACCCTTCTTCGACTTTGCCCCTCGGACAATGGCTGGTTCATTGTAGAATCGGTGTTGTTCGTCTTCGAAACCCAACGCTCCTATCCTGATAAGATCTTGAACTCTGTTCTTCCAGGCTACACAGTTCTCAGTGTGATGACCCGAATCCCCTATGTAGTAGCTGCACCAGATATGACTGTTGTAACTCTTCAGATAAGGAGGTCTCTTTGGTACAGACTTCACCGGCATGATAAGATTCCTTTCAATGAACAACAAAAGCAGCTCGGTATATCTCATAGGTATAGGACAATGCCCATTTACGTCATTTGATTCTCGGGCTTATCCTAGTATCGCATCTGTTTCTTGGGTATTTACCCCAGACGTGCCACCCGTCTATTTCTCGAGATTGATCACAAGAGGATTTAACTTGTCGTATTTAACGGTGTTGTCTAGCTTGACCTTCTGACCATTCTGTTCTACATTCTGATCCTTGATCGATTCTTCTCTAAGTTCGACAGGCTGCTTACCTTTCATCATAGCATTTATCTGGTTTATCATCTCGGTTATTCGCTTCTTTAACTCTTTTACTTTATCTCGCTCGTTACCAGAACTGACACTGCTTGCCGAATCTGACCTGAGGTATCTAAATGATCCTTCTTCTACTGCCTCTGATCTATCCTCGGGATGGAATTCTGGAACTGAACCCTCTATCGTCAGATCAATGAACCCTTGATCCATCATGAACAATCTCTATTACTGGAGAAACCACTCGGGAATCAATACCTTATATAATGCGAATGTGATGATATATGAAAAAACAAAACAAAAACAAAAAAGAAAACAAGTCGGTACTAGTTAAAATCAATAAATACACAAATAAAGGGAAAATTAAACACGATAAACAAACAAAACAACCCTATTTACATCTCGTCTAAAACACCTAGGTTATCCGCATAGCTCTAAAGGGGTGGGTTTCTATACGTTCTCTACATGCAGTGTTGGTTCTAGGAGGTACCCGAATTGTCCTTGTTGTCATCTACTAAGAGTAGCAAGTCCCCCGATCATCACCCATTATAGGCTCCTTTCAACCGGGTTCAATTAAGGGGGACCCGTTCGCTTATGCCTGAACGAAGGAACGATATCCTTACGAAAGCATAAGGTACTCGAGCCCCGAAGGTACTTACTAGGCCTACACGGAGGAACTATATCCTCACGAAAGCATTAGTGTTTTCCCCCAACTTAAAAAGGACGGGTTTATATGCCAAATTTTAAATGCTTTAAAATAAACGCACAATTATAACCAAATTTTAATTTAATAGTCACTTTAATCCGGAACTTTCGATATTAGTAAAGTGGTAATTATTTTGAAAAAGCTTGACTCTCATTTGTTTTTGAAAAACAAACAAATCTCCCAGCAGAGTCGTCATCTGTAGTGATATCCCTTTCGCTAAAAAAACGGGGTCTTAAGGTGTTTAGGGTCTTTCGGGTATTTAAAAATGTATTATGTGGGGCTTTGAAAAAAATTGTATTTTATTTAAAAATAGAGTCGCCACCGGCCACTAAAGTAGGTCGGACACCGTAAAAACCAGATATTTGAAAACTGTTGGGTTCGGGAGTTGGTTACGGATGGGGAAGGATTAACATCCTCACACCGCCCAAAATTGGTACTTTGATAATTACCGCTTTATTAATATTGAACTTTCCAGATTAAAGTGACGAATAAATTAACATTTGGTTATAAGTGCGAGTAAATTTTAAAAGCCCCGTTATCCGAGAGTAAACGTCCAACCACTATCACTACGCCTGATACTGGCCCCGTTTACGCTCGGATAACAGGGCACCGCATTGACAATTAATATCTCGTTATGCAACTTAAAACATGGTAAATATAAAGTATACAATTTACATTCACATGATATTAAAACATAAAATATGAATATTACAAAAATAAACAAAAGAAATAAATCATATGAACAAAAATATAACATACTATAAGAAACAAGATAGGGACATAAGAAAAAAACATACTTTCAAAGGTAAATTAATTAATCCTAACATGCTTAAACATATAAGACCATGAATGCAACAAATGCATGACTTACATGTAACATGATATTAAACTAAATAAATCTAAGCAACATGCTTCTAAAAAACTAATACTTAACATATGACACAACTTAAAATAAAAAAAAATATGACATTAATATGTGACAAACAACACCCGTTTTATCATATAACCTAAAATGCAAAAACAAGAAAAAAACATACTAGAACACATATATATGACAAAGTATAATACCCAAGTAACAAAGCAACCTATAAACATAAAACTAAAACTTAATATGTAACACAAAATATGCATACACAATATAAACATGTCATGACATGATTAACAAATTTTCATACTAACATGTAACCTAGGAAACAAGGCAAACATAAAAAAACACTTATTTTATCACAACCAAACAAAGTTAAACATATAAAATACAAATAAATGAAAATAAACATGAATAAACATGGCTAAAAACGCATATAAAAACATAAAGAAATATATGGATATAAAAACTAGACACACTATGAATTAATATGTAACATACTATGCAAAACAAATAAAAACATACTAACATACGGACGAGGTATGCAAATTAAATTAAACACAACGTATAAAATAAACCTATGCGAACGAAATAAATAAATAAAAAACCAAAAGCATGAAATCACGAAAAGGAGCGTATTATAAAGCATAAATATACGAAATACAAGTAAAAACATATATAAAAACATGCAATATGACATGGCAGTGTACATATACAAAGAAAAAAAAACATAGTAATTTAAATCAGACAGAAGGACTGAAATAAAATAGAAAGGAAATAGACAACCCAAATTAAAAACAATAAAAACAAAACGGGGACAAGATTGCAAACTGAATGAAACTTGAAAGCACCAATGATGTAAAATACCCAAGGGGCAAGCCCAAAGTGCAAAATTCAAAAACGCGGAGTGACTTAGGGCGTAATTTCCCCTTTAAAAGTTGATTAACAATTTAATTTAGTGACCAAATTAAAAGACTTCGAAAAGCTACAAAGACCAGGCTTGAAAATTACCCAAGGGGCGAGACAGAACTGAAAATTTCAAACTCAATGGAGGATTTATGAAGCAATTTGCCCATTTTTTTATTTTAAATCTATAAAACTATAAAACCGGCCCTCATTTCTCTTCTTTTCCATTTTTTTAAACCCTAAGAGAGACTCTCCATTCTCTGAAATTCCAGAGACACCAACCCCCAAACTCCCTTCAGCCACCACAATTTCTAAAAGCCGGTGGTGGTCCGGCTACTCCGGCCACCGCCCCCAACGTTCAAACGCCCTAAAACCTAGTCACGACTCCCCTCCAGAACCGAAACCTCTATACTTTCAAAAGGCCAAACCAAAACCCTTCTATTTTGAGACTGCAAAACCTAGATCCCTGACGTTTCGAAACAAAAACAAAGAAAAATCCCTTTTTTGTGGCTCACTCCTCAGAGTTTATCGCCGGCAGGGAAGGATTTTTCCTTAGGTAAACTCTACTTTTTCATTTTTTATCTATTATCTTTTCATGCATGTATGCGATTAGAAAAAGAAAGGAGGAGATTACCGATGGAAACTTGTATATATTTTTTTGACTGGTAACTTGAGTACAAAGGATTTTTTTACATCTTATATATATATATATATATATATATATATATCTTCTTTCCTTCTGATTTTCTTTGTTTGGTATATAGAAAAGACAACAAAGAATATTTTGGTGGATTTGGTTGCTGATAATCCCTGCTTTTTATTGTGATTTTGCATGTTCGATTTGACGCGGTGGTTGATACGGTGGCATGGTGGAGGGCATGGTGGAGGTGACTCGTTCGTCAGAGTGAGTCTCAGCCATTGGATCAGATCTGATCCAACGGGTGGGATGCTTTGCTGCATGGACGGCTCAGATGCACTATGGGAATTGGAAGAATGGCACCAGATGGTGACACGTGGCTCGTGGGAGAACGAACGGTCTCGCGCTTGCGTTTGAGAAATCGAACGGCCTGGGGGTACGCTCCACGCGCGCCAGCTGGATCATCTTGGGTTGATCGTGGCCGTTGGATCTGATCCAACGACCCTCCTTTGGCTGCTGCAAAAAAAGATGATGTATATTATGGTTTTTGATATATTTTGGGCTGGCCAGCTTGGGCCTAATGTAACTATTTTTGGGTTTTAGATATTTGTTTGTAACTTGGACTGGACATTCAATAATAACTTATGGGTTTTTATTATTATATATAATATGTTTTAACCCATTTAACATGTTGACAAAATAATAATAATAATAATAATAATACATGAGTACACACACATATAATATATGTACATACAAATTAATATATACACTTGCAAACACCTACACGTATGCATACATATACATACATACACATAATCTTTAAATAACATACCTACACATGTATATGCAACATTGTCATATATATTATATACGTTTAAACACATAACACACAAGCATATATTTGTTCACACACATAATGTGCACATACAAACAATGTATACATAAAATATAAACAAACATATGACACACATATACCATAATAAATATTAACACGTACACGTATCACACACATATTTTACGCATATGTTAATCACACGTACATAATTAACACACATACTAATATAATATATGCATACATGCAATAATAACATCTATTAATTATTATACTAATATATTAACACTATTTACAAACCGGATAAAAATGAGTGATTACAACGGGCAGCCAAATTGAGCACAACGGCTAGTTGCTGTACCGATATGGGTACCCGAGTACCGATACGGACAGAACTAGAACTGCATTTATTGCGGGAAATTTAGTCTCCAACAGCTCCAATTCAATCCCAACGGTCTCCAATGGCTAGAAACTCATTTGGGAGTATAAAAGGGATCTCCAGGCATTCATGGAAGACTAATGCTTCAATTGTCAATAATAATATGATCAAAGATTTGTGTTAGTCCTTTATTGTACATTCTTTGTATAGAAAACATTTGTGAGCCTAAATTATCCCATTTACTCAAGTGTTTAAGTTTGGGTGAGTGAGCTTAATAGTGCAAACTATCGACCTTGTGAGGGTTTTCAAGTTTGCTAGTTTTTCTCTTGCTTAAGAGTGTTCCCAAAGCTTGGGTTGTGAGCTTTGGTTTCTAGACTTAGGTTGAGTCTAGAATTGTAACGGTTGCCTCCTAAACCGGTAAAAGGGGAAGAATATCTAGTGGATATTGGTTGAAAATCCTTAGTGGGAGCTAAGGTAGTGGATGTAGGTGCTTGTTAGAGGGCCGAACCACTATAAATCCTTGTGCAATTTTTCTTATCTTTTGCTTCCACCACCATCACCCAAAGATCGACTTCTCCACCACTTGGCAAGCACTTCGGTTGAAGGATATCGAGCCCAACACTACAATCTCCATGGAGTAAGTCACAGGCATCTCTCTGATCACCTTTCAGAACTTGTTGAGAACACATTAAATGATTTGGAAGCAAGTAAATGTATTACTATAGAGGATGACATGGATCTTTCTCCTTTGAATCTTGGCATGATAGCCTCGTCTATTACATCAGTTACACTACCATTGAGTGCTTTAGTTCGTCTTTGACTTCCAAAACGAAGATGAAGGGTCTTCTGGAGATTCTGCCATCAGCTTCCGAGTATGCAAATCTTCCTATTCGACCTGGGGAAGAAGAGGTTCTTCGGAGGTTAATTAATCACCAGAGGTTTTCCTTTGAAAATCCCAGGTTCACTGATCCGCATGTCAAAGCAAATGCTCTGCTTCAAGCCCACTTCTCTAGGCAGCATGTGGGTGGGAACCTATCACTGGACCAGCGAGAGGTGTTGTTGTATGCTACTAGGCTGCTTCAAGCTATGGTTGATGTTATTTGGAGCAATGGCTTGTTGAGTCTTGCTCTTCTTGCAAATGTAGGTGAGCCAAATGGTGACACAAGGTATGTGGGAGCGAGATTCAATGCTTCTACAGCTCCCACACTTCACTAAGGAACTAGCCAAGAGATGCCAAGAGAACCCTGGGAAGAACATGGAGACCATTATTGATTTGGTGGATATGGAAGATGACGAGAGGCGTGAGCTGTTACAGACGTCCGATTTGCAGCTGCTGGACATTGCAAAGTTCTGCAATCGTTTCCCCAACATTGATTTATCATATGAGCTGATTGACAGGGAGAATGTGAGGGCTGGGGAATACATCACCTTGCAGGTTACCCTCGAAAGGGATCTAGTGGGGAAAATAGAGGTCGGACCAGTCGATGCTCCCAAGTACCCGAAAGCAAAAGATGAAGGGTGGTGGTTGGTTGTTGGTGACACCAAGAGTAACCAGCTGCTTGTTATAAAAAGGGTGGCTTTTCAGAGGAAAGCAAAGGTGAAACTCGAATTCGCCGCTCCCACAGAAGCTGCAGAGAAGGCGTACACTTTGTATTTCATGTGTGATTCTTACCTAGGTTGTGACCAGGAGTATAGCTTCAATGTCGATATCAAGTGTATTTCATGTGTGATTCTTACCTAGGTTGTGACCAGGAGTATAGCTTCAATGTGGATATCAAGGAAGCTATTTCATGTGGGATTCTTACCTAGGTTGTGACCAGGAGTATAGCTTCAATGTCGATATCAAGTGTATTTCATGTGTGATTCTTACCTAGGTTGTGACCAGGAGTATAGCTTCAATGTGGATATCAAGGAAGCCGCCGGCCCTGACGAACACAGTGGCTGAGAGTAAGCTCATATTTGTCTATTTTTTTCATGAACCGAACCAATTGTACTCTGATTTTATCATTTTGCAGTAGTTCTGATATTCAATGTATTGCTTATGTCTTTTGATCTCCACTGTATTACTCTCTTTGAGCTTATAAATGAAGCTTTCTTCTATGATATGATTATGCCAAGGGGATCATTTGTTTTAGCATTATATACATAGTTAGCATGGAACAGATCGACAGATGAGTCAAAAAATTAGCAGATTTTGATGGAAATCTAAACATGAATTGATCTACATGTTTTAGTTGGATTAAAACTCAAATCCCAAGTCAATGCAACAAGGTTTTTACAACATAGCAGAAGCTTGGGAAAGAAAAATAGCTTAACAGATGCAGATTCATAACAACAATAAACCAAAGATTTTGTTCATCAATCTTCAAAGACCTTACACTCTTCGGTCTCTGGGTTTTCCTGACAGAAAGATTCCAAAGGATCTTTCTTTTCAACTTCAAGCCTGAGCCTGAGATCGGCTTTGGCTTGACTCACCTCTTCAACTTCATCCCAAGCTACTTTGCATTCATCAGATGTCTCATCTCCTTCACATACTTGCTTGGCTTTTGTCACTTTCTTCTCAATCATCTCAGTCAACTGCTTCTCCCTCATTTGAGTCCCTTTATACTTGGCTCCTCCTCCTCCTCCCATGGCGGTTACAGTCATTCTTCTTGAAACCCTTTTTTTGTTGCAGTGGAATGAAGGTGACAACAACATCCTTGGATTTGAAACAGATGATGGTGGTGTTGGGATTTCTTCCCTGGCTGCTGGCAGTGAGTGAAGCCTGAGAGTTGCCATTGCTGGTATGGTTTAGCTGGGAAAACAAGTTATGTGAGTTTGGGTTATGATTCTTATGAAGATTGATGGTTTTGATGAAGAAAGGATGTCTTCTTTCGGATTCTGAAGTTGTGACGGATGATAAAGAAAGAAACTAGTTTGGATTTGGAGGGATTTGAGATAAGGTCAAGGCAGGTGAGAAATGGGATTTTTGTGGATTGGCTTTTCCATTACCAACAGATGCTGCCATATCCACTTACCCGTTTAGCTCCGCTCCACACACGTTTCAAACACACAAACTAACGTGGTGGTTGTCATGTTGGTTGGTACGTGGGGTTTCTAACAGCAGCTATGGATCGAGTTGATTGGATTTATGAGTTGTTGATAGAATTTTTCGTTTATGGTTAAAATTTAAGGTTTATAGGTTAAAACTTAAATCTCAAATTATATTACCTTAAAACTTAAACCCTAACATTAAATCACGAACCTTAAATTCTAAACATATACACTAAATCTCTAAACTCTAAATCTTAAACTTTAAATTAAGGCGTTTGTAGAGATAGAAATTTTCTACTGCCTATGTATGGGATAATAATTTTTTTCCGAAAATAGGAATGTTAAGTTTTTTTATATTAAGAAATAGAAATGTTTTATACTATTTCGTGAATTAGAGATATTTTTTAGAAGTTGTCGAGTAGTATAGACTATTATAAGTCGTGAAATTTAGACGTTTTTTCTTTCTATGGATACATGCAACTGGTGACTGTGTAGAAAAATTGCCTTAAAGTCGCCATAAAATCCTGACGATTTAATTTTACTGTAGCATCATATGTAGTTCGCGAAATAAAAACACACATATCTACTTCGTGAAAAAATACCAGATCATTATCTGGATAATAACCCATCAATTTTGTTTTTTTTTTAATAAGTTTAGATTCTTTTTCTGTTTAGATTAATTTAATGCTGGCTGATTACGAATTTAGATAATTTCAAGTTGTTTCTATTTGGGTTCTTTCATGTATAGATTGTTTTATGTTCGAATGATTTTTAGGTTCAAGTTAATTTTAAGTTCAAATTAAACGAGTTGAGATTGTTGATTTTTCATGATTAGTTGAATTGGCAGGGTCAGATTATTGAGTTACTTTTGGTTTATGTTACTTTCGGTTCAAATTGACTTTTAGTTTGCTTTGGAGTTGAATCAAGTTTAATCATCATTTTAAGTTTTATATCGGATCTCGAATTAGATAAATTGATTAGGATCTCGGGTTAAATTAGTCAATTTACTCAAATGGTATGACAATGTAATGATAGAATTAGAAACGTAAATATTAAAGCTACAACATACGCATAATGCATGAGATAATAGCAAGATTAAACTTATTAGATCGGTCGATGATTGTTTGGGGTAGGATTGAAGTTTCAAGATTTAAAAAATTAAGGACTAAAAATGATGAGATTAAAATATACTAATACAAGGACGAATACAAGAATTTAACCCTAAAAAATTTCCATCCTTGAACCTTCGTTCAAAGGAAAGACTGAGAGCTGCTTTCTTAAGTTCCCATTTACTGTTGAAAATCGGTAAAGGAAAACAAAATCCCTCAAGTGACAAAGACTGCAACCAGAACCTTCTAGAACCGAAGTTCTGAGAGGAAAAAGGAGCATTGCGTACGGCGGCGATGGCGTCCGGAGTTGGAGGCGGCGGCGGAAGTGTGGAGTGGCACGTTAGGCCACCGAATCCCAAAAACCCAATAGTGTTTTTCGATATAACCATCGGTTCTATCCCCGCCGGTCGTATCAAAATGGAACTCTTCGCTGATATTGCCCCTAAAACCGCCGAAAATTTCAGGTATTTCTTCTTCCTTTTCTAGTTCTTTTTTCTACGATTATTCTGCACTCCTAGGATTTCTCTGTTTAAAGTTTGGATTTTTCCCCATTTGCAGGCAGCTATGCACTGGCGAATACAGGTTTTCTTTTTCTTTTTAAACTTCAATTTTCTGTATCTTCATGAGAATTCCTACTTACCCATTTTATTAATTGCATTGAATATCAGGAAAGCAGGGCTGCCTGTTGGTTACAAGGGTTGCCAATTTCATAGGGTTATTAAAGATTTTATGATTCAAGCTGGAGATTTTCTCAAGGTTGGTAGTTTATTATTATCTGAGCTTTCATTTTACATTTGCAACCTTAGCTAATCTGCTCAGTCATATTAATCTTGAGTACCCAGAATCAGTTTCTCGAGTGTCTTGTAGATTATGAATTCTTCCTTTGTTTCGGCATATCGACTTTGAGTATATGATTGAAGTAGTCGTTTTGCTGTTGTTATGTTCTTCGTTGATTGCCAAGTCAAATTCCTACTAAGGATAGTTTTTCCTCAAAATGGAGGGCGGTGTTTGTCAAAGGAACAATGTTTCAATAACTTAGATGATTGTTTGGATTCGTGTAGTTTAAACTATGCGTGAAAATATACATGTTTTTCAATAACATAAAGCTATCTGTGATCGATTTTGCTCCGATTTTGTATAATTGTTGCATTAAAACCTAACCTTGCAGGGTGATGGTAGCGGGTGCACTTCTATTTATGGTCTTAAGTTTGAAGATGAAAATTTCATTGCCAAACACACTGGTCCTGGCCTGCTATCAATGGTATGCTGCTTCTTATGTGATCTTGAGTGGCAATATATTATGTATAATTACCTTTCTCTTACTTTTAAACTTTCATGCTTATGTTGCTCGAAGTATTCATTTTTTCTTGAAGTATCCCTGTTTGACATTCATGTTCTATGCATATTCGGACATAGTTATAGTGATATGATCTTCCAAATACTTGGAAAAACTTATAAAATAGTCGAACATACACATAGTTACCCTCCCAGTCAAGCCTGAGTAACATAGTTTACATGGAAGGGACAGAGAAGTATACAGAGACTAGTAGAGGTAATAGGGTATGAAAAAGTTCAGTGAAATTTGACTAAAGTTGTACATGTTTTTTTTTTTTGCCTTTTACGTTGCAGGCAAACAGTGGAACTAACACCAATGGTTGTCAGGTAACTTACTCAGATTCTCTTTCTCACTTGTACATGTACACACACAAACACATGTATGCAATCCGATGCATGTACAAACTACAAAGAAATGCCGATTCCATTCATGCATACTTCATAGCTTTTAGTTACACACGTATGCAATTCAATGCATGTTAAAAGAAATGCCGATTCCATTCGTGCACACAGCATGAGTAATGATCAAGTGCCTCCTCTATTAAAGGCGAGATTGTAGAATGCTGCTATTTCTTCCAAATCTAAGCTTAGAGACATTTCTCTGGCTGCACACTCCCAGCTAGATGAACGGGGATTTGATGGAAATATGGCTGTCACAAATTCTTTGAGCACTGTCTAGTTTTTTTTTTTAAGATAACTATTTGTAAAATCTTCTTGGTAAACCATCTTGTTTACTGTTACGAAACCTTCTGTATATTGATTCGCTGTTTATTGACTGCAGTTCTTTTTAACATGTGCGAAATGCGAGTGGCTTGATAATAAGCATGTTGTATTCGGGGTATGTTCTCTAGCCATTTAGTTCAGAATACGTCCAGATTTCCCTGATTTTTAAAGTTGAATACTATTCTTGAAATGACCAAGAATACTCCGTCTGTGATCATGTAGAGGGTGCTTGGCGATAGTCTTCTTGTTGTTCGGAAGATCGAGAATGTGGCTACTGGACCAAACAACAGGCCGAAACTACCATGCATTATTGCCGAGTGTGGCGAAATGTAAAACTTTGATATCCCATTTAACGCATCTGCCGAAAACTAACCATAAATGAGATTGCTGTAAACATTTTAGAATTTATTTACTCTCAAGATGTTGACAATGTTTGCATTATGGGTTAAATGTGTCTGAGTTTCGTTTAAATGTTTTAACATGAACAAATGAACACCTAACTAGTGGTGTTCATGGTAAGTTAACCGTACCGTTTAGCTTAAACGGGTGGTTAACCGTTATAGTGGTTATTAACCGTAATCTAGCTGTTAAGAAATAGTTAACTGTTAATTTTTTAAATGGTTAACTATTATAGTGGTTAACCGTTAAGAAATGGTTCGGTTACAGGTTAACCTGTAACCTATTACATTTTTTTAAATGTTTATTATTTCTTTTAAGAATTATAAATTTCTCTCTTCGATAAATATTGTATTTTTTTTCAAAAAAAAATTAAATAGAGAGATTATAATCACAAATTTCATACTTAGTTAAAAAAAATGTTTATAGGTTAATCATTAATCATCTTTTTTAGCGGTTTAGTTAATTAAAACTGTTTAATCTTAACGGTTAAATTAATTAACCTATAAAATGAACGGTTAACGGTTCACAACCCTGCCCCTAACAAAGCTTTGATGAGGAAATTTGCATCACCGACTATAAATCGATTAGGAGCATGGAATAAAAAACCTAACCGGACTGGTTGAATGAACTCGGAATCGTTATTTGCATGGTTTGATAATATACCCAGGTATCAGTAACATGTTTAGTGACTAATACTTTCGTTGCGAATGTCATTTATGAATGAGATTGAATAACCATCATGTCACATTTAGTAGTTAGTAAAAATATATTTTAAACCAAATAGATGAAATTGGAGTAAATTGCATTATGTCTCTAAATCATGTTTCTTATTCTAAATTGGTCATTAAGCTTTTGTATATTTTAATTTCATCCTCAAATTATGGCTTTTATTCTAAATTAGTCTCCAATCTTTTATATATTTTAATTTTATCCTTAAATTATGGCCCTCATCCTAAATTGCTTCCCAAACTTTTTTATCCGTAAATTATCGTTTATGTCGCATCATATTATTACATAATACACATAAGCACTTACATGACAATTAACAATTTTCAGTAAAATTTTATTAACATAGGATATGATTAGCATATATTGATAATTTGAGAATAAAATTAGAATATTTAAAATTTTAGAGACCAGTTTAAAATTATGATCATAATCTAGAGACGTATGGTGCAATTAACTCGTAAATTTAGAAACTATTTGTGTAATATAAACTGATGAATTTGAGTTGGGTCTGGACCGGATTTAGAGTTTGGACTGAAAATCTTAAGTCAAGCCCGGCTCGAAAACCCCAGTCCATCAATGGACCGATCTACTGTAACAAACGCCGGCGTTTTGCCTTCGGAGGTTTCAGATTGACTATAGGTGCAAAGTTCATTTCCTTTCCATTATCCCTCCCACCCTCTGACTCAGAGTTACTGAACGAGTCGAGCTCAAACTCGGATTACCTAAATGGCGTTCACGTTGAGGAGCGTGAAAGTATCACCGAACTCAGCGAGTTTGGAAGAGGCAAGGGGCCGGGTCTTCGATTTCTTCAGACAAGCTTGTCGTTCGATCCCGACTATTATGGATATCTATAACCTAGAGGACGTCGTCACCAAATCCCAGCTCCGTTCCACCATCGCCCCTGAGATCCGTAAGAACACCCATGTTACTAACCCTAAGGTCCGCCTCCCACTCCCTCCATTTTAGATCATTTTATTTATTTATTTTGATTTGTTAGTTTTTGGGGATTTCTTAATATTTTTTTTCATTTCTTAAGCGTGGATGATACTAATTAATTTTTTAAGGAAGGATATCTCTAAATTTTTAGATTTATAGCAATTTAAATGAAGGGAAGAAAATAAGATAATCCAAGATTGGTGATTATCCAATTGAATACTGAATTTAAGCTTAGCTTCGTTGAGGTGGGATTGTGAGGGGGAAAAGTTGGGATATTTCTATTTTTAATTGAATTGGAGATATATGTTTTGATTTGCGATATCTTTATATTTAATGGGAATGCTAAATTATGTTGTAGAATCAAATTTGTTTGATGTGTTGCTCCATTGTAAATCATAGATTGTGAAGATTTCTTCTGTAAAAAGCTAATGGATTTTGTTGAGACGAATTGTTTGGATTAATCTGGGATATCTATAGCTTTGTGAATAACTGTTTCAACCTAAGCGTGCTTCGCCCATGATTTCTCTGAGATGTACTTCTTATGATTTACTCCTGTGTGAACTGTATGCGGCTATTTTCTTTTGAATGAACAGCTTAATTTTCTGAATGCCAGTTGATGCAATCTTCCCGTAAGATGCTTTAAGTTTGATGTCCTTTGAATGGTATAGAGAAAGCCTATGTTGCTCGAACTTCATTTTTCATGAAGTATATGACCTCCAAAGATCCTTCAAATATTTGGAAAATGTAACCATACCTGTGTCAGGTACATAGCCGTGTCTGACACACCCGAGTCCGAATAAAGCTAAGGTTGTAGTCTCTTGTTCTTTCATCTTCAATAACTTGTTTACTCCCGCCAGATGATACTGTGGCTGTTGATGGTGAAAGGGAGATAATTTTGCAGATCAAAATGATCTTGTGTATTGGTCATATGTTATTTGTGCTGCAAATAAATTACTGTTTTTAACACTGGGAATGATGTTCAAAGCTAATTCTGGGGTTCTCTATTTGGAAATTGATCATGCTACCAGTCTATTGTAGGTTTTCTCTGGAGAAAACTGATGACATAGTTGATGCTACATTCTCTAAGTTTTTTCTTGTCTCCATACCCTTGTCCTAATATGCGTTGAATATTGTCTCAGACACGAGCACTTTAGAAAAATGAATTGTTGGATTCTGTGTGCTATGTGAAAGTTCCCTTATTTTATTTCACATGCTCAAGTCTTCAATATATGTTTTAGTTGCATTAATATTGCGGGCAGCAATCCTAAGTGATGTTTACGCAGAAGTGCTGCTTTACCCTGAAAGTGAATTGCTTAATATCTCATTAGCTAACTAATGTTAAGATTTAATGGCTTCAGCATACATTAGGAACTGCAACTTATAGGAGGTAGTACTTACGAAATTGATTGTAGAAGAGCCTCATTGGTGGATATTTGGTTTTCCGAGAAACATTCTTTACAGTACTTGATGCTTTCTCTCTTTTTCTGCCTTCTTGTTGGTAATTGATATAGAACTGTAGTCCTTTGGCAGAGCTGCTTTATTCCAGATGACAATTCAATTGCAATACGGGTTTGTTTCTTCGATACATTGGTGTATGGTTTTTATATTTTTCTGCTTACGAACTAGTTTGTATAGGCACTGGAATTACATAAAGGATTCTTGAATCTTTACACTGCAAATGTTTGGCCGACTGTTATTTTGGAACACTGTTTTCAATTGTCTTAATAGTGAGAAATCTGCTGATAATTGATATGCTGCTGTTTAAGGGTATGGAAGAGCTGAACAACATCGTCGAACATGCAAAACAACGGCACCACATTATCGGGCAGTATGTGCTGGGTCGTCAAGGGCTGGCTCAGGATTCGGACACCAAGGACGAAGGCACGTCCGATTTCCTCAAGAATTTCTATAAAAGCAACTACTTTTAGACACTCGGTTTTCATGGAGAAATCGGATCATCATAGGAGATATTTGTTTCGTTGGCAAATAATAATATGTGTGTATATTATTATAATTCCAAAATCTCCCAGGTCTATGATGGATCATATAGAACCTAAAATCATTTTAATTGATTTAATTATTAACACGAGTACAACGTTAAATTGTTATATATATGCAGACATGCATGCGACCAATGCAAAATTGATTTTGCTCCATATTCAGCTGTGATTTGTTTGTTATCTTTGTGTCTGACCGTATATAAATGGTCTCAGTGAAAAAGAAGATGATGGTCTTCTTAAGATATCCGAATTTAAATCGTTTTGTATACTGACTACAAAGTGCATACGCACTGTCAAAAGATTAAAAATATATACAAACAGATACTATCATATAATCACCTTCTCAAAATTGTAATTGCCCCATGTCTCTTATAATCACTTCACTGCTCTATTCGCAGTCAACTATTTTTTCCCCCAAATTCTCGAGGCTCTTAAACAAGTGATTGAATCGGATACTCTATATTTAACAGTAAAAAGGATTATTAATAATATGTGAATTACTCGTAACAAAGTAGCTGGTTTGCCCGAGAGGTTAAGGGGGCAGACTTAAGATCTGCTGCACTGAAGTGCGCGTGGGTTCGAACCCCACAGCCAGCATTTTTTTTAACTGCGATTTTACCATTTTCCTTTGAAAGTTGCGCCTACAGAGTACAGACGCGCTCAGCAGAATTCATATGCAGCAATTTCTTTAATATTTGTTTATATTTTCTGATTTTTAAGATTTTTACCAAAATTTTAGCAAATAATAAAAAATGGTTTCAAATTTCCAAAATATTTTATATTTCCTAGAATTCAAAAAGTTAATTTATATTAATTAAAAAATAAATTTTAATAATTAATTTTCCTTTTTTATTAAAATCTTTCCTCCTCCATATAATTAACGAATAAAAAAATAAATTCAGAGATAATATTTTATTTTTTTTTATCTTTCTAGCGAATGGAAGCGTTTCCTCCGAGAGTTGTTGAACCGCTGAATGTCAACGCCAACGGTGAGAATCCGGAAAGCCTGGGCACGCCATTTGTATTCGAGCCGGGTGGACGGCCGCCAGACGAGGGGCGTCATGCGTCTTTCCCGAACGTGGACTAGTCTTTGTCTGCGAATGGGAATGGAGCTTCGATGGATCAAGCGATTATGAATGACGCTGGACGTCGGGTGGGTGCAGGAAATCTGGATTGTGGAAAAGTTACTGGCGACGTGGGCATGGAGTGTGTGGCTGTAGGGATGGGATCTGGTGGGTCGGAGATGTGTGCAATGGAGGGTTCGAAACAGGAAGGTGCGGCTACTTTGGTTCAGACTGGTCTGCCGATTGCACCGAAGCCATCCTTCCGAGATATGGTGCGGGGTTTATCAGGTGATACGCAGTCGGCTGTTACAATCCCAGAATTGGATGTTGAGATCCGGGATGATGACGTGAAGGTGAGTTCTGTAAATGGTACTCTGGTGATTTCTTTTTCTGATAGATTGCATGACCTGATTTATGTTAATTATCAAATTATGTTGTTGTTCGTTTGTTGGGGCGTTCCATTAGTTACTCGGCTTTGGAATCTAGGATTAAGGCTTTGTGGAAACATAGTGGTGAAATTCTCCTAGTTTATTTGGATAACGGATATTATCTGGTGCGGTTTGCGATGCCTGAGGATTATTCGAAGGTCTTTCTAGGGTGGCCTTGGTTAATCGATGGTTGTTATCTTACTGTGCAGTCATGGAGTCGAAGTTTTTCAACTGCTATTGATCACCCAGCTAAGATCGTGGTTTGGGTGAGGTTGCCAGGGTTGCCTTATCGTTATTACACGAAGAGTATCTTTCGTATTATTGATAGAACAATGGGGAAGATTATTCGAATTGATTACAACACTATGGAGGGTACGAGGGGTAAGTTCGCACGTTTAGCGATAGTTGTTGACTTGAACGAGCCCTTGTCCTCCAACATAATTATTGATGGTTTTCGGCAGCGAATTGAGTACGAAGGTCTACCTACAATATGTTACTCCTACGGGAAGTATGGTTACATGGAATCGAATTGCAAGCCTATGACGGAGGTGAATCATGAGGCTGAAATTGTTGATATGACGGTTGCTGAACCAGAAGCAAAGTATGGTTCTTGGATGCAGGTCCAGAGTAGGAAGCCAAGGCATCCGATAGGTGCGAGGATTGATGTGCGGAAGTAGGTTCTGGTACGGGATTGGGTCGGTTTGCTGCATTCAGTATTGGTGATGGTGTTAACTCGGATAGTGCAAATGTTGGACTTGCGAGTGAGAGACATGGTATGGCTACACATGTCATTACATTACCTATAGCAGTTCAGGATCAAGCGAAATCTAATGGGGTTTCCTATCGTAACACATTTTCTTCTAGTGCGGGTAAACTGTTAAGACCAATGGGCATCAAGAAGGAAAAGAGATTGTTGTCGTAGGAGGGGGATGACGGCTAAAGTAAGCAAAAAAGTTGTTGCAAAAAAATGTGTTGGATCAAGGGCACTGAGTAGCGAGCAACAGGGTGCTGGAATTGGTGGTTGTGCAAGTACTCAAGGTCCCATGGCAGTAGGGAAAGTAACTCATATGAATGGTGAAGTAGCATCCCCTAGTGTTGTGGTCACGTTTCTGGTCTCGCTTAATCCGAGCACCCATGCTGCTGTTCGGGTGGTTGATAGTGTGGCTGAGGGACAAAGTGATAGGACGCGTGGTAATCATCCAAAGGTAGACGGGGGGGAGAGTTCGTCAAGACCGGTTATAGTGAGACGTCTTTCTAAGATAAAAGGAGCGGGGAGAATGGGACCCTATCCGCAGCGCAAGAAATTCCATGACCAGCAAGAAAATTGTAATCCAAACCTCATCAAGATTGGGGAGTGGATTGCTACTACATTGCAAGAAATGCTGGTTGCTGCGTCTGCTAGGGCGGATGAGGACACAGTAGCAGGGGTTGAGTCCCAGAGTACCAATGCAGGAGTCCAATGGCGTGATAACATGGCATTTGATAATTATGGTATTGTCCGGTAATGAATGTGGTTATTTTTGCAAAGTTTTTTTAATGTTTAAAGCCTTATTTTATAATGTTCGGGGTACTTTAGATCCTGAGTTTAACCGGTATTTGAGAGTATTTTTGAGCCAGCAGGATCCTGATATTGTGGCGCTGATGGAAACAAGAATTGGTGGTAAGAAGGTATTATTCGTAAGCATGGTTTTCCTAATTCTTACCGTGTTGAGGCGAATGGCTTTTCTAAAGAAATTTGGTTAATATGGAAAAGTAGCATAAATTTGGATGTTTTGGCGATTTCAAGTCAGTTTATTCACACTGCTTGTACTGATATGAAGTCTGGGCTACAAAATGTTGTCACATTTGTTTACGCGAGCACGAGTTGAAGCCGCAAGCATTATTTCTGGGAGTAGGTGAGAGCTCTTGATTCGGGTCAGAGAATACCATGGGTTACTGGTGGTGATTTCAACGTAATTTTGTCTACGGCTGAGAGGTTAGGTGGGTCTACACGGCGTAGTGGTATCTGTCGAAAGTTTAGGGATTTTGTGTATCAGTTAAATATGATCGATTTGGGTTTGAGGGACCTTGTTTTACTTGGAAGCGGGGAAATCTTTAGCAATGTCTTGATAGGTGTACTGCTAAAGATGCGTGGTGTGAAACTTGGCCTACCACTGTTGTAATGCATCTTGCTCGCCTAGGTTTCGATCACAGACTGATCTTACTGACTTGTAATCCGTTGGTGAGACCGAAGAAGCCATCGAGTTTTAAATATCTGGCAGCTTGGCAGAGCGATCAGTTTTTTGCTGATATGTTGCAAGAGGTTTGGAAATCTGATGTTCCTATGTATGTTAATATTAAAAAAATTTGTAAGGAAGCTAAGTGTTGGAATGAGTCTGTGTTTGGTCATATTGGGCAGCAGAAACGGATGTTTTTGGCTCGTATTAGAGGCATTGAGAAGGTTTCAGAATTCTCTGCTAATGATAATTTACACGAGTTGAAGAATTAGTTGAAGAGTGATCTTGATTTAGTCCTCCGTCAGAAAGAAAGTTTATGGTTTCAACGTTCGCGCGTACAATGGTTTAAAGATGAGGACCTGAATACTAAGTATTACCATAGAGCTACAAAAGTACGCCAACGTCAAAATTCCTATACAATGATGAAGCTTGAGGATGGAAGATGGAGTGATAATGTCGATCTCATTAGAAATGAGGTGGTTTACTTTTACCAACATCTTTTCACTGCGTCCACAATTTCGCTTGAAGAGTGGGTTTGCCAAGGTCATTTTAGTCAACTTGATGCTGCTGTTCGCTTATTATTGAGTAGGGTTGTTGAAGAGGAGGAGGTTTGCCAGGCCGTTTTTGCTATGAGTCCTTTAAAAGCACTCGGAGTTGACGGTATACATGCGATGTTTTATCAAAAAAATTGGAATGTTGTGGGCATGAGTGTCGTTGATTTTGTTCATCGCTGTTTTCAAGGGGATCAGATTCCATCTGAGTTCAATCGCACGACCATTGTTCTAATTCCAAAGGTTGCTTCGCCTGAAAATTTTACCAGTTTCGACCAATTAGTCTATGCCCGGATATTTATAAGGTTTTGACGAAGGTTATTGTAACCCGTTTGAAACCTCTTCTGCCAAACTAAGTGTCACAGTCTCAAGTGAGTTTTGTTTAGAGCCGCTGTATTATGGATAATGTTATCATCGCTCAGGAAGCTATACAGACGATGCACAGGAAATATGGAAGGATATGATGGATGGCAATAATGATCGACCTAGAAAAGGCATACGATAGACTTGAGTGGAGCTTTATAGCTGATACTTAGGAAGACATAGGTATTTCGCAAGATCTGTTACGCTTGATTATGGACTGTATATCGACGGTAACTACTCAGGTGTTGTGGAATTAGAGAGCTTACTGGTCAGTTTGTTCCAACGAGAGGCATTCGTCAGGGAGATCCTCTATCTCCTTATTTTTTGTCCTTTGCATAGAACGTCTATCTCATTTAATTAATTTGCAGATTGCTTAGGGGAATTGGAAAGAAGTTTGGCTCAGCAGATGGGGGCCAGAAATTTCTCACTTATTTTTTGCTGATGACATTGTTGTTTTTGCTCCGGCCACTTTGAATCAAATGAAAGTTATTAATAGTGTTTTTGGTCACTTTTGTGCGGTGTCTAGGCACAAGGTGAGTGCTTCTAAAATGCATATATTATTTTCTAACAACACTGATATGGAGATGAGAAATGCCATTGTTGATGGTTTGGGGTTTGTGGAAGTCCAAAATTTGGGTAATTATATTTGGATTTCGTTGTTGCATCATCAAGTGAACAACGCAATGTATGGTTATTTAGTAGACAAGGTGATAAATCAGTTATCGTCTTGGCTGGAAAGATCCCTATCGTTAGCAGGCCATGTTACACTGGCTAAATCTGTTCTAAAAGCCATCCCGAGTTATACTATACAAGCTACTTGGCTTTCGAAAGGTATTTGCTTAGAATTGGAGAGATTGATTCGGGGTTTTGCTTGGGGAAGTTCTATAGAGCATAAAAGGATTAGCCTCGTTCGGTGGGAGGAGATGCAAAAACCAATTGATTGCGGTGGGGTTGGATTGCGAGATCTTGAGAAGTTCAATCACGCTTTCCTCATGAAATTGGGTTTTCAGTTACTTCATGATGATCATAAGCCTTGGGTGCGTATTTTGTGAGCTAAATATAATTAGAGGGGTGCGGTCCCGGCTTCTTTGTATCGTCCAAATAGTTCTCGGCTTTAGATGGGTATTAGTCATATTTAGGATGTTGTTTTCCAATGGTTAATCTGGATAGTTCGGGATGAGTGTTCTATTGATTTTTGGTATGATGTCTGAGTGGTGAATCTTGGTCCCCTTGTATCATTTATCTCCGGTAGTTCTTTACCTTAGTCATGTCTTGTGGCGTCTTTTGTTGACATGTCCGGTGAGTGGAATGTGGGTAAGTTGATTTCTTTGTTACCAGAGGAGTGTGTGGTTCGGATTCTTGCTATTCTTTCACCTTCGCCGATGTTTGAACCAGATAGAATTGGTTGAGGGGGAGAGGCAAATTTTAACTTCACAGTACGATCAACTTATAGACAGGTGGCAGGGGTTACTTTTATGGTTTCAAATAATGTTTGAAAAGTTATATGGAGGCTACCTGTCCCTTAACGTATCCATGCTTTTATGTGGCTTACCCTTAAAGGCAAATTGCTTACGAATACTGAACGGGTCCGACGACATATGGCGACGGATGAGTTGTGTGGTATTTGCAAGAGGGCACCGGAAGATGTACTTCATGTGTTACGCGATTGTCCGCAAGCTCGAACGGTTTGGCTTTTTCTTGTACGACTAGCTAAGATGTCTAAATTCCTTTCGTTGCCGTTAGCACAATGGATTACCATTAATCTCATGAATAAGGGGCGTTTTTCTAATTGCAGTAATAATTGGATTACCCTATTCCCAATTATTTGTTGGAATCTTTAGGAGAGGCGCAACAAGATAATTTTTGATCCAGACTATGTTGAGAAAAAGGACTTTATGGTAGTTAGATTTCGTTATATGGACTTGATTGTCACTGCAAATGTCACTGGCTCCTTACGCAATGTCATGTCGATTGATAGAACTGTGCCTCTATCCTTTTGGAGCTTGCCAGATAATGGTTGGGTTACGCTGAATGTTGACGGAGTTGTGGACATAGTAGATGGTGCGGCTGCGATTCGCGACGTGATCCGGGAAGGCCATGAAGAGTGGTTGTTTGGGTTCTCTTATAGTTTAGGTTGTTGTTATGTGGTTAATGCCGAGCTTTGGGCTATTCTTGATGGTCTTCTCCATGCCTGAAGTTTTCATTTTCAATGTGTTATGGTGGAATCTGATTGTAGCGAGGCAATTAGGATTGCACATGAGGCGGGGTCCAATCGCATAGGAAATGCTATGGTTACTGTAATTCATGATTTAATTGATAAGTATTGGGAAGTGTTGATTAGACATATTGGGAGAGGTGCTAATATGGTTACCGATAAGCTAGTTGTTGCGTTGCATGGACATGAACCTGGGGAAGTATTTCATACTTGCGAGCCGACTGTGTTGCATGAGTTTCTTATGAGGGATCTTTATCACTCCACTAGAGTGGGATAAAGTTTCGGCAGTTTTGTTCATTTGAGGCCTTTGTATTTGGGGTATTAAACTTCAATATGTTGGTTGGGTTTTTTAAGTTGTAATTGCTTTCTTGGATGTTGAGGATTCCTCTCATTTGTTGGTTCTGTAACTGCTGCCACATGTACTCTTTTTCCTCTATCTAGGTTTAGAGAGGTTTTTTAATGAGGTGTGGGGTAGGAGTATCCATTTCTTAAGTAAAAAAATCTTTTGTAATGACCCGAATTCCAGAAATCTGAGGGTCGGGTTTGACCGAGGCATGGGCCTTGTATTTGGGTCATGTTTTTGGGCTTGAATGAGCCCATAGACTATCTTGTGTGTGGGCTTGTAGTTGTTGGGTTGGTTGGAGAATAGTAGACAAGGGTAATTTGGTAAAAGCTCATTTTTAAAGAGTGGAAAGTAGAGGGAAGAGCTGATTTCTATGCATTTAGGCAGGGGTAAGATCACACAACTTTATTATCATCTTTCTTCCATTTCTAAACTCTCTCACTCTCAAAAACACCATCACTAAAGGTTGAATCTTTGAGGGTTGTGTTGAAAATCATGAATTGTTGTTCAAGGGAAAGTTGTCCAACTTTGGGAGATCTATCAATCAAGGTATGAATGGTTAGTTTTGGTGGAAAAGTGTGTTTTGGTGGGGGTTGATGGGGGAGAACGAGAATGGGTTTTTAGGGGACCTTACTCTTGTAAAGGTTTGTGTTTTGACTCCCTTAACTCTCCCTACTATATGGTAACACGTTCGGTAACATCTCTTGTAGTGAAAGAGGTTGGGAACTCCTCCAAGGACCAAGGGAAGAGCAAAACTTGAAGCTTTGGAGGGAGGCTTTGTTTTATCAGCTAAGCTAAGGTTAGTATACTACTAACTCTCATAGTTTCCTAGAAATCATAAAGTTAAGCTTTGAAGCATGATTTGGTGTTTTTGTCATTGGAAGAGCTTGTGTGGTTGTTAATGGTAAACCATAGAATTGTTGTTGTAATGGCCTAAAATTGGTAGTAATCCACCTAATACTATCACCATAATTTGTAGAAATGATTTGGGGTTTAACCATAGGGGTTAAGCATGGTTTTTAGGTGAAACTCGTACCCATATTTCAAAACTCAGGCTCGCGTACTGGTACGAGGACCAGCGTATAGGTACGCCTTAGTATAAAGGGATAGGGGTTGTGAGGGGAGTACCAGTACGCCTCTCCGTGTATCGATACCCCTTGCATATTAAGGATTCTAGTCGCTTTTGCGTACCGGTACGCAATGGGGCATATTGGTACCCACTGTTATATTGCCTAAGAGAGGCTTTAGCATACCGGTACGCGAAGGTAGGAGTACTGGTACGGGTTTGGATCGGTACAAGGCAATCTGAGTACCGATAATAAATATCGATACGGGGTGGAGTGTATCAATACAGCTTGAGGGTCTAGTTTTTTTTAACCTAAATTGAGTATCGGTACTCGGTATCTAGAGGGGCGTACCGATACCCATATAGAAGTATCGGTACTCGCTGGGCATTCTGCCCAAGAAATTGAGTTTACGTTCGGGGGTTCTATAATTCGATGCAAAGGGCCATGAGGGTCTCTTAAGGTGTAAAATGAATATTAAAAATGAGAAACAGAGATTTTAACCCCATATGAGAAATAATTGGTTAATGATTCGGTAAACATTAGGTAAACCATGTGAGGTAGTAACTCATAGGGATCCTAGGTGGATCAATTGAAGCTGTGTGGTAATTAGGGTCCTTGCTGTGTACTGATGGGACGCCTGGATAATCGAGTCTTCTCTTGTTGTTGGGATTTGGATACCCTAAGTGTGTTGCAACACCTTGAAGATTCCCGAATATTGGACCCCCGATGCTTTGTAGACGCGGACCTCATTCGAAGATGCTTGATGAGAGATCACGAGCATGGATGTAGGATCCCGATGCTATGTGGATGCGACCCTCATCCCTTTGAGTATAGGACCCCGATGCTATGTGGACGCGGGCCTTACTCATAGTGTAGGATCTCGATGCTATGTAAACGCAGGCCTCACTCAAGTGTAGGATTCCGATGCTTTATGGACGCGAACCTCACTTAATGTTGTTGGTGTTATCTGTGTGATGCTATGTAAACAAATGAGGTATTTGTATGAGCTGCGTATGTGATCATACACTAAAAATGCTATGTGTTTAGGCGGTTATAGTAGCGTCATTGTTATCTTGCCATGATATCATTCATGTTGCATTGCTTTATTTATGATTTGCATGAAGCATGGTTGAGTGGCGGTGTATCCACTGAGCTTGTTAGCTCAGCGTTCGGAATTGTTGTTTCCGTTCGCAGGTTAATAGATTATCGTGAGGCTTGAAGGGGCACCATCAAGGCTTGGATTTCAGCATCGACTCTAGTTGTTGAGTAAAAATACTAGATGTAATATGCTATGTATTTCGTAGGACCCTATATGTATTTTGTAACTCTTATTTTATATTAAATGGCTGTGGTCGAATGTTTTAAATATTTGTATGTGGAGCTCCGTGAATACTGTTTTAAACATCTGGATTTGACTATGTTTTAAATGTATGGACTTATGTTTTTATTGGACTTATTATGTTTGGGCTTGAAAAAGGAAATTTTAACGGTATGGATTTTTGGGCTTAGGGCCCAAATGTGACATCTAGGTCAAGGGTGTTACATCTTTCCTCCTCATTTTATTATTACTTAATGCATAAAAGTATAAAAGAGAAAAGTCTTCGGTTCCTATATAAATAACATAATTAAAAGTTAAAACTCCGAAAATCTCCAAGGCATTCTCTTATTTATTGTTCATCGAAGATTGTTGAAAAAACTAAAAAGAGTCTCACACTCAAATATCAACTTCATCTCTAACTTGATCATGACATGTTCGTTTGTTTATCTCTCAATTCTCACTTTTTTCTTCTTCTGAATTTGTATGTTTATATTAAGCTCTAATAGTATCACTAGATTTTACTTATATTTAAAAAAAAACAAGGTAAAGATTTTGGCGAGCTTAACGAGCAACAAGTCGAGTCGAGCAACGAGATTTTTTAATGAACACCAGTTAAGCAAAATTTTATCAAGCTTAACGAGCAACATTTTTTAGCGAGCACGAGTTAAGCACTACTCAACTCGCGGTCGAATCGCTCGATAAGCACCCCTAAGCAATCACATTTGGCCGGTTGGACAAGCTGCTCATCTTTGTTCTCTCGTATTCCCTTAGGCCATAAGTTTTAGACCTACTAAGAGCACCCCATTCTTACCCCTAAAATTTTTCCTTCCTTTCTCATTTAAATAGAATTAGAATTCGTTAAAAAAAACTACTTGAACTTAGATCTAAAAAAGCATTCTCTTTTCATAAAGACAATAATTGAAATCAATAATCCCATTTATTTTTAAATAATTATAAAGTCTTTATTTTTATTTTTTAAGGGATACAAAGTCAAAGGTTTATATATCGTTTAGTGAAAACTCTGAAAAAATCTTGTACACCTATATATATAATTTTGGAGGATTTTTTTTTTTGAATAATCTTAAGGTGATTAGAAGATAGTATATGCTCATATACATCTTGTAGATAAAGTGATTTGAGCACAGATCTCCTCGAATAAACATCATCCGCTTTTTCACTGAAGGAAGAGCAGGTGTAAACAATTTTTAATGAATTTTGGATAATGTAATAACAATATATGATCATACACTCACACCTTACAGACAACGCTTATCAAATTTAAATTTCTTAAGATAAACATCATACTTTTTTCCACTAAAACTACTCATTGAATTCACAATATATAATTTTTCCATTTGCTTTTCTAAAGAGAGGGATCGAGTTAACATGAAATTTAATTAAAGGTAAAATATTTTTTCTCTCTCTCAGTTTTCCTTTCATTTCTACTTTTCTGTCATTGAAGTTTAAAATTCTTTAATTTTTAAATAGTTTTGCTTTCTTTTTTTATTTTTCATCTTTTCTCTTTTCTTTTTTTCTTTCTCTCCCAAACTAACTTAAATTTGACTACCGCATTACTTATCGTCTCAACCACAATATTAATAAAATGTACTTTATGATATAAAAGTTATTTTTTTTCCTTTATGAATCTTGTTGATGTACTAGACAATGAGGGAAAGACGGTGGTAAGGATGCGTTGGAAGACGGTACATCCATCTTCGAAATTAATAGTCTTCAAAAAGGTACATCCATCTCCAGAGCACATAGAGTCCACACTGCACCCCAACAAGCAAAACCTTGTGGCTCGGTTCGGAGTCTCCCATCTCAGGGCTACTTTGCCATTGACACAACAACCATTGAGTTCATTCGACCAGCCAGCTAAACTTACTATCTAGCAACCAAATGCTAGACTGAAAAGCCTATTGTTTGAAGACTGAGCCACATCCTGACGACCAATCAATAGTCGTAACTAGACTTGGTTCAGTCCCATCGAACATTGTGCCTCACTTTTAAATACCCCTGATCAGAGAGGAACGACACAACCAACATGAGATGCTCAAGACTTCCGCTCCTCTCTCATCATCTTCTGTGGCTCTCTGCTCACATTAGAATAGGTGAACCACCATCAATCGCTGTCAATTACCTTCTTTCAACCCATCCTTATCACCATCGTCACCTCCTTGTCTGGTGCCCGATCTTCCAGACATCAACAAATCTGATATTTTTTGTCTTTATTTTTAGTTATCAATTATTTTTTCTTTTATGATTGCTTTGATGTTTTTCTTAAATGGATTTTTGTTAATAGATCAAGTAAAGATTTTTGTTTTAGGTTATAATCCCTTGATTTTGTTTTAAGATTTAGGATTACCATTTGATGATGTTCACAAACAATTTTAATCTAAAGTGTTGTATCTTATTTAATTATTTAAATATTAATTAAAGGATTGGTTATAATAGAACTTTGAAAATGAAGAAATTGAAATAAACTATAATGGTTGATTAAATGGAATTAATACTAGAAGTGGCCTTGATTTTGATCTCATGAAGTTATTTGCAAATGAAGAAGATAAATGGTGGGTTAGTGTTTAAGAAGAAGTTGTCTTCAAATGAAGAGTGGTCTGGACAAAGCTAAACTCCTCGGAACAAAACTCTTCGGTTGCGAGGAGTTGGGAATAACTACTGATCAATACAATGAGAATATCTAGATTGCCCATTGCAGACGAAGTTGCAAGTGTCATTTTTACTTGCACTCATCTGCATCGGTCCACATTTATCACCGAGATATCAAGTCTAGTATATACTATTACAGGAAAATTTTCGAGCAAAAGTATCAGATTTTGGAACATCTCCATCGGTCGACATTGATCAAACTCACTTGACTACTCAAGTGCTAGGGACTTTAGGGTATTCAGATCCTGAATACTTCTTGTCAAGCCAATTCACTGAAAAGAGTGATGTTTACAGTTTCAAAGTGGTAATTGTCGAGCTTTTAACAGGACAAAAGGCAATCTCGAGGTTTGGATCGCAAGAAAAGGCTTTCGTCTCGTATTTTATATTGGTGATGGAAGAAAATAGTCTGCCGGATATTGTTGATGCTAAAATTGTGGAGGATGATCTACTGGATGAAGTAGTTGCAGTTGCTCAACTTGCAAAACAATGCTTTTGATATAGACCAACAATGAAAGAATTAGCCATGGAACTGAAGAGACTTAGAACTCAGAAAGGTGACTGCATCCCTACTGATCAACCGAAACAATCTCCGATCGTTACGAGAAAATCGAGTGAAAGTTGGGATTTCACTTCATTCTTGACAGAACGTAACACAAATTGCAGCATTACATCTACACTAGAATCAGATGCTTGTCCACATCTCCAAGTTTCTGCTCTGTTCCTGCAGATGACTCTCAACTTAATTTTCCCATGGAACAAATATATTGTTTTGTTAAAAAACACTGCTGCATTTTAGTCAAATTTCTAATGAATTATAGTATTGTTGTGCTTTTGATTTATAGCAAATTTGAATGAAAATGTTGTAGCACCTCCTACCCGGAGGCTTGGTCGAGCGGGGGACTAAATTCAAACGAATAAGACTCATACGTTCTGCATGGTAATGTATCCCATCTGCAGGTTTTTATGTGAAAGCTCATTTTAACACCTTCAACCAAACCTTGAAACTAAATCTAACCATTTGGGTAAACTATAAGCATCAAAACCATGACATTAGAAACTTTTAACCTCATCAAACAACCATTAAAACGAGATTTGACACCCTTACCCAATCACATGTACTAGTTGCGTACAACTCAAGGTTCTCGATGTTGCATACGAGGTTAAAGCAACTCCAGAATCATTTGAGCAAGTCATAAGTGACCGATATGATATATCATTCTCGAACCAATGAATTCAACAACTCATGAGAGGAATTTAGTGTGAGATATGTATCTCAGATGTTCATCCACTTATGTTGCATGCAGTTTGATTACAAGATCACCTAGTTTCTTGTATGTTCCTGGTGTTAACTCTGGCTTTAATTTCCCAATGATATTCAAGGTTCAAGAAAGCCAACGGCATCGACATCGAACGACTGATATTTATAATGACTTCACTGATCTATTGCCAATGAAGTTCTTCAAATATCTCAAGGCCGTCAGATAAGAAGCTGAATAGGATATGATGTGTAGTATCTATAGTTAATAATAAAAACGCTTATATTCAGCATATCAGCTGGTTTGCCCGAGTGGTTAAGGGGGCAGACTTAAGATCTGCTGCACTGAAGTGCGCGTGGGTTCTCGAACCCCACAGCCAGCATTTTTAATTTTTCTAAAATATAGAAATCAAAATTTTAAAATTATGAAGCCCTAAAAGCTTACCATTTTACTTTGAAAAGGCGGCCTAGAGAATGGGCTTGTCTAATGCATGGTGCGGTTATATTCGACCTCAACAGAAAATATTATAAGATGTAAAATATAAAATTAAAAATATATACTTTTTAATAATATTTTAAGTTGATAGTTAAGTATCGAAATTTAATTTTGATTTTTAGTTTTCTATTATAATAGAGATGTGCACATCAGAATTAAATGCTTTATATTTTTATTTTTTAGAAATGTTTAATATCTATTATAATATTTTTTTAACTTTAACTCCCTACTATTTTTCAGTCGGTCTATTCTTTGAATTTTCATTCCGTTATTATGTTAACCTCAACGATTTTTCTTTTAAAAGCGGTAATATGGTCCAATTAGGGATAAACAACAAAAATTAAAAATTGATCTAAATATAGCGTTTGATCGATCTATGGTTTATAAGTTTAAAAATCATTCCTTGAATTGAATCGAATTTTTATAATATAACAAATAAATATTTTATACTTAAAATTTGTGAAATAACTTGAAAAATATTATATATGAATTATTATAATCTTGGAAAAATAAATTAATAAAAATTTAAAAATAATAAATTATTTAATTTCAATGATAATTATTTATCAGAACAAATTATTATTGTAATCTTATAATCCTATACTTTTTATTTCATATTTTGATTTTTGGGCATTTTTCTAACTGAGCTGATGTAAATTCTTTTGTGAAATGATTATGAGTAACTGGCACAAAACTGAATCAAACACTTTCAAAATATACATTAAAAATATAAAATATATATATTTTATATAAAAATTACATGTGTACAATTAAGTTACCAAATAATTATAGGTAGAGCAGTAAAAGTTATTGGACATATGTTCAAATCAAATAATACGTAAAGTATTGATTTTTTTGTCAATTTTTTAAACTTTGACTCATTATTACTTTAAATTTAGTAATATAAAAATGTAAAAAATATGTTTTAAAAACCCTCAATCAAATAGTTTAAAAATATATATTTTATAAAATTTAATTAATTAAAATATTCAAAATAATTATGGTCAAAATTATAAAATTTTGACTTTTAAAAAGTCAATACTGGACATATTGAGTGGGACAGAGGAAGTATCATTTAAAGTATATTAGTATTAGGTTATATATCTAAAAGTTCTATAATATTTGAAGACATACAACTTCTTTGTAATCCAAATATGGTCATCATTTTTATTAGATTGAGTTAATTACTCCATTAATACATAAATTATATCGAATTCTCAATTTCATATATTTTTTTATTTTCAATTTTATACATGAATTTTTCTACCGTCAACATTTTTACCCATTTCTGTGACGGAATATGACGTGGCAACATTAAGCCACTCAGAAAGTAACATGTGTCAATTGTTTTATTTAAAAATTCTTCATTTACTTAAGGGTTAATAACAAAATTAGTCCTCAATGTTATTGATTTCTTAATTTAACACTCCAATTTTTTTAAATCGAATATCTATTTTAAAAAATTATAAATCAATCAATGATTGACACTATATTAAAAAATATAAAAAATTCAATTTTATTTACTTCTTCCCTTTTATTTTCTTCATTTTATTTATTTTTTCTTGTTATTTTCTTTAATTCCAACGTCTAAATTTAATTTTTTTTAACAAAGCCAAGAAAGAAACTGTAAACACAGTTCGTTCCATTGAGAAAAATCTGAAGTGAAAGAAGAAACAGCAATTCAATGAAAAAACTTAAGACTCCAACAAGTCTTTCATGTCGTCCAGTGCATCGTCGTCTCTGTCATCGGCAATCATTTCTCCGACGCTTATATCCTGTCGGAATAATTGTTTCATCAACACAAGAGGAAGCATCATTTTCCCCAAATCACAATCTTTCCCATACAAATTTCAAACAAGAACCCTAATCTTAATAAAATTCCAATACAACAACCCCCCCGAAAAAAAACCAAACCTTTAAGTCCTCTTCTACATTCTTGATTAATCCTCTTCTCCATTCTTAATCAATGCAAACACATACCTTCCAGAGAAATGGAAGCCGTGTGGATCTTGTAGCGACTGTAAGGTGTACCGGCAAGCTTTTTATTACCAGTCAGATTATTTCAAAAGGCCAGCTTTGTCGGTGGTTTTGAGTCCTAAGAAGAGAAGAGAGCGTCGGTGGTTGGTGGTGACCTCAGTTACGTTGTGGAGACGAGTTTCTTCGCTGATGTTGTTGTAGGGTTTTGTCGTCGATGGAGGAGGGAGTTTTGGGTATGTCGAAGGTGGAGGGTCTGGAGAATTTTAATCGAATGAAAAAATAGATTAATTGATCTAAAGTTTGGGCAGGGAAAATAAAAGAGGAGAAAAATGACTTTTCCAAAAAAAATTATATTTTAAATATTACACCATATGTTAATCATTGATCGGTCCATTTAAGAAAATAAAATTCTAAAGAAATATATATATATATATTTTAATTTTTAAATCTTTGGGATGAAATTTAAAATAACACTAATATTGTTATTAACCCTTAAGTAAATGAATAATTTTTAAAAATAAAATAATTGACACGTGTCACTTTCTGAGTGGGTCATTGCTATAGAAATGGGTAAAAAATTGATGACAGAAAAGTTCATATATGAAACTGAGAATAAAAAAAATTAATGTATAAAATTGAGAATTCGGTATAGTTCATGTACTAATAGGTAATTAACCATGTTATCCTAATACAAATTAAATAATTTTATCTATCAATTATCTAAATTCATTAAATATATGCATTACGTAATTAAAATTAACAATACAATTTATAATGTATTTGAATATTAAAACCGGAATTCATGTTTTCCATATTAAATCATATTTAAACAATAAAATTGCATTAACTCTATAAAGGTTGTGCAATGTGTCACGGGACCATTACCCTCTTCCTATCCTTTTTCCTTTTCGATGCGCCACCGTTTGTCTTCTTCCTCACTCAACCTCGTGACGCCTCCGCTCTCGTGATGGGTCACCTTGTCACAGTTGTCCACCCTGCCTACCCTACTCATGGGCACTCGGCGTGAAATCGGGCACTCAAAGGGTCGCTCTGATACCACTTGTCAGGGGGCCATTACTCTCTTTCAAAAAGACATGTCTAATATGATGTGCAGCGCCACCGTTTATATATCCCAAGACTTCTCTTTTTTTTTCGATGTAAGATTAATGACATTGTCTCTTATCAAGCGTGACAAATAGCAGCTCCCCCTCCGTTCTGCATTAACTCTACTAACGATGTTTCTTTACACAATGGTAGCAGCTCTGTAGGTGGAGTTTTAGGTAACCAGACTAGTAATTTCTTGTTTGCATTCTCTAAACGGCTAGGAATTTCTCATGTCTTGTACGGAGAACTTTGGGGCGTTCTTGAAGGCTTTCATGGGCAATTGACTTTATCCAAATATGGTGACTGACTTTATAGTCAAGTTTGAGTTCGAACACTTTCTCTTATATTTTTCATGCCCCTCCTAATGATTTGCAGAGTCTGATTCGTAGAGATGCCATTAGTTCTCCTTACATTTGAATAAGAGGTGCTTAATGCAACGACTTTAGCCTCATTTCTTAATAAAATAAACAATAAATTTGTGAATATGTTAGAATTATAATCTTATACACTTACAGTGGAAATTTTTTTTTACAAACAGAATTATTTAAGAATTACACGTTTATGTTGTATGGTTTGTAATTTAGAATTCAACGATAAAATTTAGGTTTTAAGATTGGAATTTTAGACTTTGAAAATTAAAATTTAAAATTTTAATTTGAAGATAATATAATTTTATATTTTTTACGCTGATAATGTAATAAATATTCACTAATTATCCGTAAAAGTAAAAAGGTTTCTAATAATGTATATTTACTTCATAGGAGAACTAAAATTTGGACCAAAACAAAAGTACAAAAGCCCAATCGAACATGAACAGACCCAAACATGGAATAACTTTTGAGACCAGAGAAGCGGTCCTATGAGAACTCAGAAACGAAAGACTGAAAAATTCAACGACTTCACTTCATAATTTCCATCACTGAAAATCCCAGTGTTTCTCAAGGGTTTTGAGTTCTCAAATCTTCCATTTTCATCCCCCAATTCCCCGATATGATCCTTTGAAAACCCAAACCAAACCAAGCCAAACCCAGAAATTTCTCAGCAAATCAACCATGGCGGCCGTGGCGACCATGCCCGTATCAGATCTGTTAAAGTCCTTCAAACTCAAAACCAAGCAGCAAGAACTCTTGATCCGTGTCTCGATCCTCTGTCTCGTCTACATTTTGGCCTTTATCACCCGTCTTTTCTCCGTCCTCCGTTATGAATCCATGATCCATGAATTCGACCCCTACTTCAATTATCGTACCACTCTGTACCTTACCCAAAATGGGTTTTACGATTTCTGGAACTGGTTCGACTACGAAAGCTGGTACCCTTTAGGCCGAATCGTCGGCGGCACCCTTTACCCCGGTCTCATGGTCACCGCCGCTCTCATTTATCGCATCCTCCATTTCCTTCGTTTCGCCGTCCATATCCGCGAAGTCTGCGTTTTAACAGCCCCGTTTTTCGCTTCGAATACGACCCTCGTCGCTTATTTCTTCGGGAAAGAAATCTGGGATACCGGCGCCGGCCTCGTTGCCGCCATTCTAATTGCCGTTTGTCCGGGTTATATATCGAGGTCCGTTGCTGGTTCTTATGATAATGAAGGGGTCGCCATTTTCGCTTTGCTTTTCACGTTTTACTTATTCGTGAAGGCAGTTAACACCGGATCGTTGGCTTGGAGTTTGGCTTCGGCGTTTGGTTATTTTTACATGGTTTCAGCTTGGGGAGGATATGTTTTTATTATTAACTTGATCCCACTATATGTGCTGGTTCTTTTGATTACTGGGAGGTATTCGATGAGATTATATGTTGCATATAATTGTATGTATGTTTTGGGAATGTTGCTTGCGATGCAGATTCGGTTTGTCGGGTTTCAACATGTGCAATCTGGTGAACATATGGCCGCCATGGGAGTCTTCTTCTTGATGCAGGTTTGGCACATTATTTCAAGCTGTTCTGTTTTCAAGTGTAATGAACTTTTGGTAATATTGTAGTAGTTGAAGCATTTGGTGCTTGAAAATCGGGTATATTTGAGCACACGATGAAAACATAACTAAAACTGAATCAAAGCATGAAACTGATACATGAATGTTTTTA
The DNA here is from genome assembly GCA_019671005.1 of Hibiscus mutabilis. NCBI lineage: Eukaryota > Viridiplantae > Streptophyta > Magnoliopsida > Malvales > Malvaceae > Hibiscus > Hibiscus mutabilis. The sequence goes on along the minus strand of CM033755.1, from coordinate 5,579,577 downwards.
AACCTATATAATATGAATTATTTATGTATCAAAATCTATTTAAATATAAATTATCTTAAATCAAATACAATCATGACCCAGTAACATATATGAACATGACAGGGATATACTAATAGCTGAGTCTAAGAAAAAGTATTACTGAAGAGAATTTCTTCGGCAATGTATGGTTTGGTCTATTTTTGTGGGACTAGTGTTTTTAATAATCAAAATTGAAGGTAACATAGAAAAAAACTTTTTTTTTTGATGGAAACTGTTTTTGAGTGGGATAATTTGGCTTGTGTTCCTTCTAGTTATTCGAAGGTCACTGCAAGTAGAAAAAAATAATTTTATCCACGTATGATGAAATGGAATTGATTTGCTGAAAGTTGTTCAGTGATTATTTGTTTGAGCTTTGAGATGGTAATGAAAGTTGCATTAATCATATTTGGACTACTGGTGCAGGTTTTCTACTTTTTAGATTGGGTGAAGCACATGCTAAGTGACACAAAATTGTTTCAAGCTTTTTTGAGGATCACTGTGACTTGTGCAGTCGCTGTGGGCACTATTGCTTTGGGGTTAGGCATGTTATCTGGTTATATTTCACCTTGGACAGGAAGGTTTTACTCTTTGCTGGATCCAACCTACGCCAAGGATCACATCCCCATTATTGCATCTGTCTCTGAGCATCAGCCAACGGCGTGGTCATCTTTCATGTTTGATTTCCATATCCTGCTTTTCCTTTTCCCAGCCGGTCTTTATTTCTGCTTCAAGCGGTTGTCAGATGCCACCATATTTATCGTCATGTATGGTCTGACAAGCATGTATTTTGCTGGTGTTATGGTTCGGTTGATTCTTGTTGCTACACCTGCTGTTTGCCTTATTAGTGCTATTGCTGTTTCTGCCACTGTGAAGAACTTAACTGTGCTGTTGAGGTCGAAGAACAAGGGTGTCCAAACCGGTTCCACTAAGGGAGGTAGCAGCTCAAAGGCCTCTTCTAAGGTAACATCTCCCTGCTGTTCTCTCTCTCTCTCAGCCTCACATGTAGATGTGCTTCAGTTTTACTGTCCATATAATTCCTCTCTTAGTTGTTTGGCATCATTTTGCCTGCTTTGCTCTAACTCGTCAATTTCTTAAAGTACTTGTGTCTGGCACCTGAACCCGAGTCCGAATAACACAGGCCGGCTATTCCTTCAGATTCGAGCTGGTGGTACTGAACTGATGATACTTGTGGTTCTTTGCCTAATAAAACTTGTATTGGTGCTTTTGTTTTTGCTAAAGGAGCTAATGCTTGTTTCAAAATTTTGATTGGTGTTACTCTTAATATTGTGTTTACTGGAAGGCATTGTAATGCATTGATGATAGCAACTTATCATTCTAGCCGTATTAAAGGAATTCCTAAATCATGTGAGCTAGTAGTAGACATTGCCAATATTTTAATAATTTTTGTTTCTAGCCATAATATCAAGTTCGTTTTGGTTAGTTTGGGGGTAAACCCAAGAAATAATGTATCTTTATTTTCCAAGCAGGCTTTACTCGATCAATCCCAGCCTTTCCAGAAAAATGGGGCGATTGCACTGCTCTTTGGTGCCTTTTACTTGCTCAGTAAGTACGCTACCCACTGTACATGGGTCACATCAGAAGCTTACTCATCTCCTTCAATTGTGCTTGCTGCGAGAGGTGCCCATGGGAATAGAGTTATTTTTGATGATTATCGTGAAGCATACTTTTGGCTTCGGCAAAATACTCCTTCAGATGCTAAGGTGATGTCTTGGTGGGATTATGGGTATCAAATCACTGCCATGGGAAACAGAACTGTTATTGTTGACAACAACACTTGGAATAACACGCATATTGCCACGGTTGGGCGTGCAATGTCATCTTATGAAGACGAGGCAATTGAGATAATGAGATCCCTTGACGTGAATTATGTATTAGTTGTCTTTGGTGGTGTTACAGGTTATTCTTCCGATGACATTAACAAGTAAGACCCCAAAATTCTCTTATTTTATCCATTATTTGTCTGTATGCTGTCAGTTCATGCATTGTGTGAAAGGTGCCTTGAATGGTTAACACTTCATTCTTTACTTCAGATCATGGAAACTCATTTTGTTCGTACTTGGGTAGTTGTATTGGTAGGTTTAATCTGATTGAATGATTAATTCTCGTCTGTACTTTTAAAGCATGATAATTAACATAGGGTCACTCTGTGTGTGCATGGTATGCAAAACATAAGAAATAGTATCAAAATCTAGATTGATTATTTAATGATTATTGCCTGCTTTTTCTTGAAATTATGAAAAATGATGCATTTCTTGACTTCGATTGGTGGATATATTTAATCATTCTTTGCAAATCGCTACCATATGCCTACTTTTTCATGTAACCCAATCCCTTCCTCCCCAACAAGAGCAGAATAAAGCGGACGAAAAAGAAATAGGAAATCATGTGCTTCTGTACTATCTCTATGCTAATGCTGTCATCATAATCTTTTGTTTTGGATTTCCTAAGTTCTGCTTTTCTTCTCTCCTGATCTTTTGAAGTGTGATTATAGTATTTAATTATATATTATCGGCACATAGATTTTTGTGGATGGTGAGAATCGGAGGTGGAGTATTCCCTGTAATCAAGGAACCTGATTACCTAGTCAATGGTGAATATCGTGTTGATAAGGGCGCTGCACCTAAAATGTTGAATTGCCTCATGTAAGTTTTCAAAGTTATTGTCTCTCATTCGGCATATAACATATATATTCATTCTTTGGTACTCTGATGATTTTGAATTCTGAAAAATATTTGTTTTATTTATTTATCTCTATGGTCAGGTACAAGCTATGTTACTATCGGTTTGGAGAGATGTTGACTGAATATGGCAAACCTCCTGGGTAAGTGTGTCATTTTCAACTTATTGCTAGTAAACACTCCATATACATAGGTATATCTGTATATAATGTTGAAATAATCGGACCAGAGGTCGACTTCTCGGTTTTGGTGTATAGATAAATATGTTATTTGGCACATTGGCTTCTGTTCCTTTTTTTTATTGTATGGGGGTATATCTATATATCTGTATGAGAAAGGTGTGTAATATTACAGCTATAGTGCTAAATCTTTTACGACTCTATTCAAATATTGCAGCTATGATCGTGCACGGGGCGTAGAAATCGGGAATAAAGACATTAAACTGGAACACTTGGAAGAGGCATTTACGACATCAAACTGGATAGTTCGTATTTATAAGGTTAAACCGCCAAATAACAGGTGGTAAGGATCGATCCCTCTGCTTGGATCCACTTTGCAGATCTTGAAAAAGGACAATGCTAGTTTTTCTATGGTGCTCCGAGTCTTGGAATTGTAGGTTTAGTTTTAGCAACAAATCTTTTCTACTTGAGACCGAGTTGTTGACATTATTCAAGGCTACCAGGCTCTTTAGAACCTGTGTTTTGTCAGATTTTAGAACCCCATTTTTGCAGATTTATGAATTACTAAGTTTTAATCTTTATTAAAACTGTTTTAAAGTTATTTATGCATCTTTGTTATGGTGTGATGGATCAGTCGGATCGATTGAATTGAGATTGCTCAATTATAGGTTTTGAAAATAAATATATCATTTTTCTTCTAAAAGAAATAATTTAGTTACTCAATTATAGGTTTAAAAATAAATAAGACTGCACAATTAAAATTTTGTGATAAATAAATCATTTTATCACTATTTTTTTATAGGATTCTATCACTAAATTTGAAACCAGGGTTTGGTATAATTACAATTTTAATTCATGAAACGTATTCATTCTATAATTTAGTTATGATACGAAACAATTCAATAAACTTAACTTTTTATATTTAAAAATTTTCATAGTTAAAAAGTTTGACAGATGATCTTAACATATCTTTTTACAATTTACCATATTAGCATATGGACATGTCACATCATCATTCTAGTCCACGTAGACCAGCCTAAGCAACGGAATGCGTTAACCGTATTTTGATAGAAAATGCTTAAGAGCTAAAGTGCTTCAAAAAAAGAGTTAAAGTGTCTAATCTACGAAACATTAGGGGCATATTTTGGCATTATATCTTTTATTTAATTTTTTAAAAAATAGGAGATAATCAGCATGTTATGAACTTGGGTACACAATTTAAATGGGTTATTGAACAAGTATGTAATCATAAACCTACATTTAAAAACAGCATGCCTGTGAACCGTTAAGTTCAATGCTAATAAGCTGATAACAATTTTAGACGGTTAAAAAAATTAATATGCCTTTTACCATAAGCAATGATAATATTTTGTCTAAAAAAAGTAATGATAACGTTTCCAGAAGAAATAAGAAAAAACAATCGTAAAAATGGGGCTAATAAAGCCAAGAAGCAGCTAAAACATCTGGTGACATCCTTCCCTTCAAACTTGAGGCTCCCAAAAAGTTGTTTCAAGAAAAACAAAATTACTTCAAATTTAGCTGCAAAAGAAGATTCATAGGGCCAAAAAGAAAAGAAAGGTTGACTTACGGCAAGTACACGTCATGTGGTTCAGCAGCCCACAAGGCTCGCCATCAGGAATGTGCAACAGGCAAAGAAACCCCCAAGATCTATAAATCAAAAGAGTGTTTTGTTTATCAGAAAAGCCCCATGAATGCAATAGATTAAAGTAAACAGAAAAACAAATAGCTGACGATGTTGAGAAGCAGATACATACTCGGGTAGCAACTTCCGAACACTGGTCGTACGGAGTCCAGCAAATGAAGCCCCACGATGAACAGACCCAAAAAACGAAATGAATCGTAGGTAGTTAAGCCTCTCTGCCTGAACCGTGAAACCAGCCCTCTAATGAAACAGAAGAAAGCTCATTAATGATTTTCCAACCTTTACAAGTGCACTCTACAAAGCTTTCAACATAAGATACATCGGAGGCACAGATAATAATCAAAATCCCCACAAACGTGCATGAACACACTCAAAATATGCTTCTAAATCAACTGCTAAGTGGCTTTCTCTCTCTCTCCACCCCACCCCATGTTTCTTGCAGTTGGTATTTCCATCAAGCCAAGTCTTACAGTTGTTGCCACATGACATCATCTCAGCATCCAAATCACCTTATATAAGTCCCTCATGTTGCCAATTGTCATTACCTTTCACTAATAAATTAATTGGATGTTATCTTAAAACCAAAATATTTTTTATTTGATGTGTTAACTGCCTTTATTTAGAACCAAAAGATTTTTCTAATTTGACATCTTGACATCCACACATATAGTTCAAAGTTATAAATATATGAATGGAAGAGCTGACCTGCTGTAAATCTAAACCTGTTTGTGTTATCAATCTTCCAGTTTTCAACAAATTCTCAATTGCTGCACCAATTTGCTTCGGAGAATTTTTTTCCATCACCTTCTTGACCTCTTTTACTGCACCATCGCACAAGCAATATCAATCTACAAGCGTAAACAAGCAGGCATAATCTTTGCAAATTGCAAATCCAACACCGGTCATCTTAAGCAGCAAATTAAGACAAGATGCAGGCTAAATTATGATTAGAAATTTGCTTACCAGTTTCATGTTTGAAGAGAAAGGATCAATTAAAAGAATGATAAAGATGCTACTTCATGGCAGTACAAAAGGGAAACCAGAAAACTTAATGTCACAAACAGATATAAAGCAGTGCTGAGTACTTCAGATGGAAAAGCCCCACACTTCTGCATTTCATGTCTTTTGTTAGTTTTTAAGGCTTTTTCAAAGATAACAACAGTACTGGGATGGAGATGCTTTTTATTTCTTAGGTACAAAAAATGAATATTACAGATTTGGAACACAGATTGTCCTTATAGGAGCACGACATAAAAGATGTACCTATTGAACACTTTAAACAACCATTTGAAATTCAAGAATGCCCTCGGAAGCCCAAATGAAAAGACAAAAGCACAAATGTGAGATATAAGATATTGTCCAAGGTCCAAAAGAGATCTTAAGTGTGGGAGGCCAGTGAAGAGAAATAGAAACAGAAACAGAAATCTATTTTTCTGTTTTCGAGTAAAATAAAATTACAGAGATTACATCCTTTTATAGGCTTAGGATAGGACTTTGGGTACAATTAAGAGTCCTACTCACAATAGACTTTTGGTCCTACTTACATTAGACTAGTCCTACTTACATTAAACTTTCAACTCTTCTAGGCAGTAGACTTTAACTAAAACTACAATAATAATTAAATACAACTATTTACCTCAGATTAACTTACACTCCCCCTCAAGTTGGAGAATATACCTTGTATAATCCCAGCTTGAATTTGAATTTCTCGAAAAAAAGCTTTTGGTAAAGCTTTTGTTAGAATGTCTGCTACCTACTCTTCAGTAGGAACATACTCAAGACTACCACTTCACTTGTGAGCTTCTCTGCAATGAAGTGTCTGTTAATTTTCAAATGCTTTGTTCTATCATGTTGAATAGGGTTCTTGACAATTTGAATTGCAGATTAGTTATTGCAGAACACTTCAAACTTTTCACCTTCACTCACTCCCAGCTCCTTGAGCAATTTTACCAACCAAATTCTTCCACACATTCCAAGGGCTAATGCTCAGTATTCGGCCTTTGCACAACTCCTCGAAACAATTGTTTGCTTCTTACTTTTTCAAGTGATCAAGTTCCCCAAACGAAAGAACAATATCCGCTGGTTGACTTTCTAACTGTTCGTTCACTTGCCGAACTAGAATCTGTAAAGATCTTTATTGTCCTATCCAAGGTTTTTTTGAAAATCAAACCATAGCCTGGTGTCTCTTTTAGATACCTTAGAATCCTCTTTGCAGCTTTCATGTGTTCTTCAGTAGGATTAGTCATATGCTGGCTAACAATGTTAACTGGAAAAGTTATGTCAGGTCTAGTCAAAGATAAATAAATTAACTTTCCAACTAACTTTTGATACAACCCCTTATCTGTTTTTGGACTTGAATCACCTTGGCTGAATTTCAAGCCTACATCCATGGGTGTTTCGACTGGTTTGTAGCCTTGCATTTCAGTTTCAGTGAGTAAATCCAAGACATACTTCCTCTGGTTAATGACCAATCCTTTGCTCGATCTAGCTACCTCCATGCCTAGGAAATATCTAAGTTTTTTTAGGTCTTTTATCTCAAATTTCTTGCTCAACAAATTTTTCAGATGACTTATTTCCTCCTCTTCATCACCTATCAAAATTATACCATCCACATATACTATTATGATAACATTCTTGTTATTTGAAGTTACCTTAGAAAACAATGTATGGTTTGCTAGGGATTGTTGATATCTACTCTCAATGACAACTTTTGTGAATCTGTCAAACCATGCTCTAGGAGATTGTTTCAATCCATAAAGTATTTTTTCTCTAGGTCGGTTGGTTGGTCTTCTCATATGTTATTATTTTTCAGAATCTTAAAGATTTCTCTAAAAAAAACTTTAACATAACATATATTTTTTTTTCCTTTCACCAAATGATCACCTTGTTATACACCCAACATGATATATTTCGGAAGGATTGTTTTTAGGTTTTGCTTGGTTGGTGAAAAAGTGAAAAGGAGGGAAAAAAATGAAAAGAAAATTAACTCAGGGTTTGTTTAGTTTAGAGCGTTCAGAATTGAGTTGAGTCGTCATATAATGTTTTTAAATTTGTATTTGAATGGATTTAACTGAGTTTACGATTGATCCAAAAAATTCATTTTTACTATTTCAAATATAATAGAACATTAAATATTCTTTATATAAGTATTTATATATTTTTATAATTAACTTCAAATAAAAATATTATTTTTATTAACAAAATTTATTTATTTTTTAATAAATTGGTGTAATGCCTAAATATTTAAATTCATCACCACTCATAACTTTAAAGATATTGCACGTCAAAATAACTAAGTGTAAATCAAGCTAAGATTAGGCAACATTAATAAAGTTTAGTTAATATTGATCTAAATTAAAATTTAGATTTCAATTTGGACCAAACAAATAATTCAACACAATTTTTCGATTCTTAACCCCTGGTATTTTATAATCTCATTATCCCGACTAAATTCAGAGCTAAGCCACATTGAAACTTAAAAAAAAATCATATTCGAATTTATACTAAAATCTAAACCTTAAACTATAACTATAAACTCTAAATTTGAACTACAACCCTTAAATTTTAAACCATTAAACTTAAACCCTAAAACTAAGACACTTATAAAATAATTATTTTCACCATCGGTGCACGAAATATTTTCCTTTTAATAAATACAGAAATAATGTAATAAATTTTACTTTATTCAACAAGTATGTGTGAACATTAAAAAGGTATATGCAGGTTGGGTCCGAATTTGATTTCAAAAAAATCTATGTCAAACTTGTCTAACCTAAATATCCCATTTATATTATAAAAATAATAAAAATATAATTTAACATTAATATTTAATACTATATTTTTTAAAAACAAATCATGTAAACACAAATTCGGCTCGATTCGAACCAACCTATCAAACCGAACTGACGGTCCGACCCAGGGACAAGAACGGTAAGTTTGCTAGAGACAAGAAAGAAAATATCTAAATAACCCGCTGTGTCCACTACACCACTGTCCCCATTAGCCAACAACTGTCAACCACGTGTCCTTTTCAACTCTAAACCACATGCGAATGCAGTTGTAGTAAAAAGTAGCACGGGAAGAAACGTTAAAAAAAACTCGGCTTGCGTGGGGCCCACGCTACCTCCATCCTTCTTTCTGTGTGAATCAGAGAGGCGCAAAGACTTACCATTCTATATTTTTGGTCCCTGAAAAATAGAATAAATTAAAATTACGTCCTCACCGTCTAGAATTATTTTTTCCCTTCCAAATAACACCTTGTGATTTTTCTAAACCACTTTTAAGATTTTGATAGCAGTAATTGTCCTAAACAATTCGGGTAAGAGAATCAACTCATTAATTAGTAAAATTTTGTTTATAAGTTGCATGAAAAGATGGCTTAAATAAAAAAAATAAGCGTTCAAAATATACATTTTTTAAACTTTAGGTGTCTAAAGTATTTTTTTTGTAAAAATAGGTGCTCAGAGTTTTAACTATTATAATTTTAGGTGCCTAAAGTTTACACTGTTATAATTTTAGGTGCATGGGCGTTAAAGGATGTTAAAAATTGTTAATCAATTAATGCTTAACACGTGTCATGTTTATTTTATTTTTCAAAATTAAAAACTTCAAATAATTTTTTAAATAATTTTTTTAGTTTTCTATAAAATCCCACAATTTAAAAAAATTTATAAAACAGTCCCAAAATCCCTAAAATTACCCAAACTTAAACCCCAAATCGTCGCCACTTTTGCCGTCGATCGCCGCCTATGACCAAACCCCTTTGGTCGCCGAACCAAGGCGATCATTTCACCTAACACGGCATCGCTGAAAATGCTGAACAAAGTGTCAGCAGAACGTCGATTTCACGTTCGACGTTCTGCTGCACGTCGTTGGCCGTTTTCGACGACACCGTGTTGGAAGAAATGACCATCTTGGTCCGACGACCAAAAGGGTGTGGTTAGGGGTGGCGATCGACGGCGGAAGCGGCGACCATTTGGGGGTTTAAGTTTGGGTAATTTTAGGGATTTGGGGACTGTTTTGTAAAGTTTGCAAATTTTTAGGATTTTATGAAAAATGAAATTTTCAGGATTTTTCTTTAAAAAATTAAAAATAAAATAAAATTAATGTTACATGTCAAGCATTGATTGGTTAATTTTTTTAACACCCTTTAATTGTCAAACACCTAAATTTGCATTTGTTGAAACTTTAGGCATCTATTGTTACAAAAAAATACTTTAGATACCTAAAGTTTAAAAATGTATACTTTGGACACCTATTTTTCATGTAAGCCTAAAAAGTTATACACAAAAACACCATTTTTTTATAAAAAAAAAACCAATTTATTAAACATTAAAACGGGCATGAATGACATTGTTATAGGTAGGGATGGACTGAGAGAGATACTAGAGATAATTACATTTATGGAATTTTCAAATTCTCATATAGTTTTACTAAATATAAAAGTTCGCTCCCTTAACATGAAATTATATGTCCGTCCCTGATTATAAAGGAAGTATGAACCCCAAAAAAATAATAAAAATGGCATAATATTTTTTCGAATAGTCTAAAGGTGATTACAAAGTAGTACATGTTCATATATATTCTTAACCCTTTGACAATGAGCATACACTTTGTAGACAAAGCGGTCTGAACCCGTATCTCCTAAGATAAACATCATCCGCTTTTCCACTAGGACACTTGTTGGGTTCTAAAACGGGCATAATATAAATATCAAAATAAATCCTCATAAAATTATTTTTATGGCAATAATTAAAAGAATCGTATTAAAGGTTGAATTGGTTGAGATTTAAGTAAAGAAATAATATAGTATTTTTATATTAAAGTTTAATGATATAGTTTTTTTTAGCTAATATTAATGATATAGTCTTTAATATAAGAATAAAATGTTAAAACTCATAACTCGCAAAATAATAATAGAATAAATTCAAACTCGATATTTGTTGATTTAATCTACTTTTTATTATCCGTTCAACTGTTTTTTTTATGTATAATAATTATTGATAAAATATAATATTTTACAAAACGTTATAGTCTAAGATAATTATTGATGAAATCTTTTGTGATCTTATCTGCCATGATAATTAAATTCACCATATAATATTTTTAAATATTTTATCAATCACTATTAATTTTTTTTTAAAATTATTGATATTTGATTTATTAGTTAATTAATTTATATTAAATATTATAAAAGTTTATAATGAGACGACCTTCCTAACTTAAATTTCTTTATTCATAATATCAGAATTTGACCCTTTGACATTGATTAAAAAACCTAAAGTCTCATCCCACTAAACCAGCTAGTAGTTAAAGTAATTTTAAAAATTTTAAATAGATGAAAAATTGTAATATTTACATATCATTCGATATCGAAATAAAAACGTAGATTTTTAAATTAAGAATTTCTTCATGACATTTTAATTTTATTGAATTTTGTGAGTATAATTTTAATTTTAATTATTTTTAAAATCAAAGTAGTAAAAATTGATCACGTCTCAATAACTTATCAAACAAATTTGATTTCTTAATCAAAATCTACACTTATGGATAATAATAATAATAATAATAATAATAATAATAATAATAATAATAATAATAATAATAATAATATTTTTAACGATGTAATTTGAAGCAATATAAAATAAGATAACATTTTTTTCCTTAAATCAATATTAAATTCATTATAAAAATCACTAAAAATATAATGTGTATATAATAACACGATTAAAGTATATTTATCCAAAAAAAGATACAGGGGCTTAATTGAAAACAATGTGAAACTATAGGGGGGTGAGCATAGTTATTCCAAAAACCATATATCAAATAAAAAAAAGCACAAATATTAAGGAAATTAAAAGAGAAAAACGACTTCTCTTCTCAATATTGAAACCTTATACATAACTCCCCATTGTCATTCTCTGTAGCATCAACGGGTCGTTCTTTTCTCTTCTATTCAATTTCTCAGTTTCGTTTTTGTTCGAAAATTTTATTTTCTGGGTTGTTTTATTTATTTATTTATTTACTATTTGTTGTTACAGGTGAGTGAAGACAGAGAAGGATCTGATGTACTTGCTGGTTGATCTTAATTATACACAAGATCATGATGGCCCTTGAAAATAAAGGTTAGATTTCTTTTTCTTATATGATTTTCCCTGGGTTTTTTGGGTTTAAAGTTTTGAACTTTGATCTGCTTTGAGTTATGGGTTTTAGTTTCCTTGATCTGCTATGAATTTATTTTTTATTTATTTATTCTGGTCTTTTGATTCCTGGGGTTTTCATACGATTTTTTTTTGGCATTGTCTTGATGGGTTTTTGATTTTGTTCTTAAAAATCCAGTTCCTTTTGTTGCTTTGTTTGTTTAGTGTTGAGATCGCTTTGCTTTATCTTCATCCGGGTTGCTTTAGTTTTGAGTATTTTTTTTATTTGAATGATTTGAATCAAATTTAGGAGTTCCAGTAGGGTTCCTGTTGAACTGGTGTGAGATATGGTGTTTTAATGGTTTTTAAAACTCTGGTCTGCCATTGAACATTAATGCCAACAGAAAGTTTATGTTATACTAGCCATGTAATTTTTTTTTCGGTGACTTGTACCGCTTATTGGATTAACGAGGAATTATCCATCCGGCTTACTCGTGGAAATATGATATTAACTTAGTTTATGTTACCCTAAATTGGATGTATCAATTGAGTCTGTTATTTTTTTTATTGGAATGATTGGAAGAGAAGTATGCAATTATTGTACTGTTTCTAGATAATTTGGAACCTGTTTTGGCTTGTTAGGCTCTTTTGTGGTACCCTATTCTATTGAATGGCCTCATTGTCACACATCAATCACGGTGAAGTTACTCTATCTTTGTTGCAATGTGCTGCCTCTAGGATTCGGATTCCCTGAAATACAATTGAAATTGTTAGTTCATGGAGTTTAGTTATGGGTTTAGTTTTTACTGTTACCATCTCAGCTCAGTTTCACTAGCAATTAGCTTAAATCAATCAGTGGGTAACATTTAGCAAAAAAAAAAATCGTCTGGTATGATTTGTATAGAATCATGAAAACATTCATGTCTAGTAAAGAAAGAACCTGCATGTTAACTACAGGGTTTATGTTAAATAAAGATATTAATAAAATGGGTCTTATGTTGACTTTATTTCAGGGGAAGTTTGATGCTCATTCTTCTAAACAAGTAGAAGTGGGTTTATTTCTTCACTTGTCTAATCCGCACGTAGTTAGGTCCTCAACTACCATGGCTAAATGAGATCGGCTAGGCTTTGTAAATGAGATGATAGTCTAATTTTCCTCTCTTTTTTGGCGAGAGAGATTGTATTATTGTTGTTGCACTAAATTTTGAGTATTTTTAATGTGCTTAGGTTAACTGATAACATCAGTTTTACTTGTTTTTGAATTGCATAATGGTCTAGTCTCTAGTTGTGTTAACTCCCAGCAAAAGATCAAATATAGGTTTTAAATATGAGCTAAATGAAAATTTAGAGAAATACAATCCTCGCACCATACCCGCTGTCCGAGGCGTCATACTAGGAAAATTCATTTCCCGTATTATGCTTCCTTCTGATTTTGTGACATGTTCAGAAATAGTGGCACCTTCTCAGCCGTCTCTTTCACCTTCAAATTAAAAGTTCAATGGAGGAATATTTCATAGTAACTTCTAGAAATTTTCATTCTTGAACCCTATTAGCTCACCATTGCCAGAGGCAGTAATGCATGCTTTGCTATACATATTATCTAATCTAATACTCCCTCCGTCCCACCAAGAGTGTCCATTGTTGACTTTTCATGCAGTTTTAGGAAGAAAAAGTTTGCGTAAGAATTATGATGTAAAATAATTGAAACGACAATTTTACCCTTAAAAAGTTAAATTTTGTTTTGTTGGGAAACTAAAAAAGGGGTATAAAAGGAAATATGTCTTTTAAAAGTTGTTGATTTTTTCAATGAGACATTTTAATTGGGACAATTTTAAAACACAAAAGGGACATATTGAGTGGGACAGAGGGAGTATATGTTATTCTTGTGTGAAGTCTGCTGGTGAGACAAAGTCTTTAAGATGCGATACAAGTACCTTATTTTTTTTTCTGTTTTTGTGGTGTGTTCCATCCTTGTTGCTACTGGTTTCTCTGTCACTGGTTTCCCATCCTGCTGGCTTTGGCTGTTGCTTGCCGTTACCAGTTTTGAAAGTAACCTCTTCATAGAGTTTCCTTGTGCTTTATGTGTTGTCAAATGTGCGAGTGTGTTTTAGTTTTTGGAAGCTACGTTGCTGGGACTTGGGTGTGTCAATACAATTATATTATCGACATGAGTATTTTCAATTTTTTTTCTTTTTTCCTTGCATTTGGAGGGTCCTTGGATGCTCATGTTTGAAAATGAAGAGTCAGAGTAACATAGTTGGGTTAGGAAGGATTTTTATGATGTATGAAATCATAATACTGGACTTGTTCATCACAATTAACAACATAGCTTGAACTTTCTGTTCATTCATTGTTTTTTCCCTTTCTTTCTTGGTCTTTGTGTCAGCAGTTGGCATTTGTGTTCTTTTATTCAGAGGAATTACTATGGGTCGCATTGGAGATGATAAATTAAATTTGATAATTATACTGATGTTTGTGCTTATTTGTTTTAAGTAGAAACTATGCAGAACTGTGAGGCAACCTTAAAATGCCTCCAGACGAAGGGGTTCCCGTACAACCTGCAATGTACCGGGAATTCAATTGAAGGCCTTCCGGAGCTTAAAGATGAAATTTCTAGTCACCCGTGTGGGGATGTTGTAGAACCAGTTTGCTCTTTGAATGGACAGTTTATGGAGCGTCCAAACGAATTTTACCACAAACCTACCCTTCAGCATGAGTCTGGCTCTTGGCCGACCTTCTATCCCGACCCTCATAAGTTGCAGCCATACCCACCAAATGTTTTTGGGAGCCAGTTTTACCAATTTCCTGTCGATAACCGATTTCACTATCCCCCATATAATATGGTCACTCAAGGATACCCCTATGAATTTCAGTTCCAAGATTTTCAGTACTTTGTGGTCATAGACTTTGAGGCTACCTGCGACAAGGAGAGAAACCCCCATCCGCAGGAGATAATTGAGTTTCCTTCTGTCATTGTGAGCAGTGTTACTGGCCAGCTGGAAGCATGTTTTCAGACATACGTCCGACCAACATGCAACCAACTGCTGAGTGATTTCTGCAAGGATCTGACTGGCATCCAGCAAATTCAGGTTAGCTCCGAATTCCTTACAACTTTACGAAGATTGGGAAACTAGATAACCTATTCTAAATCTGAATTTACGTGTACTAGGTAGATAGAGGCGTTACTCTGAGTGAGGCTCTCCTTAGGCATGATAAATGGCTTGAGAAGAAGGGCATAAAGAACACCAACTTTGCCGTGGTGACATGGTCAAACTGGGATTGTCGGGTAATGCTGGAATCTGAGTGCCAGTTTAAGAAGATCAGGAAGCCTCCTTACTTTAACCGGTAAATGAATTCGATATGTGCTTATTTGGAAATCATATTTTGGGTTACAAAAAAATTTATGATAATATTGACACCATTGACATTTATATTTATTTATTTTTCTTGGTTTCCTTTTCGCAGTTGGATTAACTTAAAAGTTCCATTCCGTGAGGTTTTTGGTGGTGTGAGGTGCAATCTGAAGGAGGCAGTCAAGATGGCAGGTCTGATGTGGCAGGGGCGTGCACATTGTGGTCTAGACGATGCTAAAAACACAGCTCGCTTACTTACCCTCTTGATGCGCCAGGGTTTTAAGTTCGCTATCACAAACTCACTGATGTGGAAGGCTAGCGATGGTCCGGTGACATGGAACCTGATCCCCGAGAACACGGGCTTCTCTCCACAGCATCCCCACAAGCCTAAGGATCAACAAATGCCCCTATTCCAGTACCACCCTTACTGTTTCTGTGGGGTGAAGAGCAGCAAAGGAATGGTTAGGAAGCCCGGGCCAAAGCAAGGAAGTGTCTTCTTCGGCTGCGGGAACTGGACTGTCACCAGAGGTGCTCGCTGTCACTACTTCGAGTGGGCTTCTCCCTAACTCGAAAATATGCTAAAGGGCTTGTCCATCTTTCTTGATGGCATCTTAAACCGTACTTAGATGTCATGTAAGAAAATGAAAAACAAAAACAAAAAAAGTACAAAAGCAAAATGGTATTGGGTTGTCTCCTCGTTGAAGTACATATACCTTAAGTTGCTTAACTGCTTGCTGAGGCTTCTTCTTCTAGGAAAACACCGTATTATTGCCCGGCATAGATGCTCTGGACCGTGCACGAAAGTAACATTTGGTCTTCGGATGAATCGGAGCTTTGAAAATGTATAAAGCTGACTTGTTTGACAGGAGAACAAATCGGAAATGTGAGGATTTGGCTTAGTTAGGATTGATGCATTTACATGCTTAAAAAACATGGTTAAATTATCATATAATAATCTTATGAGATAGGGAGGGACAGCTTGATTTCCTATGCTTTTCTAATGGGACTGAGCAGTGTGTGCTTGCAATTTATTTCTTTGTTCTCTCTTTAACTTGCAACCCGTGCTGGTTTCGGCTCGGACTTCTTGCTTTGCGCTGGTTTGTGAGCCCCGAGCAAGGCGTTCATCATATTTATCAAGTTTTGTTGATGACAACACATACTTAAATTATTGCATTAGTTGTTTTGCAGCCATTGAAGGATAATAGAAGGGCTTATCTGGGTAGAACCCCAGTTCCCCTGCCATTAAAGTTGGTTTTGCCGTGAGATGAGCTTGATTTTGGTCCAAATTTCAGCACAAGCAATCTAAACAAATTGTTCATATACTCGTATCGTGTTCGCCTTATATTTTCTTACCACATTGTATTATGATTGTTTTCTCATGTCCAATTTTGTGTTTAGTTTAAGGTAAACATCAAGATTCAATATCAAGTTGCAATGCTTAACATTGTTTAAACCAAATTATCATCAATCCCAAACATGGAAAAACAGAGAGAGAGATATAACAACAATGATGGAAAGTATTTTAAGAACTTAGCTGAAGAAACCTTTGTGCCATGGGATGCTTGGCTTCAGATAGTTCATCAGGCTTCAATACCTCAACAATTTCACCATTCACAAGAAGGCAAACCATGTCTGCAACCCTTTGGATTTGCTTGATGCTGTGAGAAACCATTACAACGGTCATCCCCCTTTTCTTCAGCTTCACTATCACATCCTCTATGTTCTGCGTCGAAATCGGATCCAAGGCACTTGTTGGTTCATCCAGCAGCAAAACCTTCAAACCATAATCCCGACGAGTCAATATCAAAGCAAAGAAATCAAGTTATTTCGAGGTAACAGATCAGAAAAATCATGGAAACTGAACAAAGAGCATGGCAAATGCAGCAACTTTTCAATGCAACACATCAGCTGGGGCCTGGGGGTAATGGCTACCTCAGCAAAACCTTGGAACCCAAGTTTGAGATGTCAATATCCAACAGAAGAAATCAAGTTACTTTGAAGCACGGAAACATGGAAATCGCAGCAAACATGGTTACCTCGGGTTCGTTAGCAAGTGTCCGAGCGAGGGCAACTCTTTGAGCTTGACCAACAGACAATTCACCTCCAGTTTTACTGAGAAAGGAGGAATCAAGGTCTGCAAGTGTTAGCAACTTGGAAACTTCAACATCAGTTAACTTCTTGCCTCTCAAGTTAGGTCCATATCGAATGTTATCTGCAACAGAGCCTGAGAAAAGATCCATACATCTTTAATTTGCATTAAATCGATATATAAAATCAAGAATCAAACAAACAAACGTGGCTAGACTACTCTGAAGTAACTACCAAACCCACACGGCACGGGAAATAGAACTATATGTCCAAGTCCCAAGGCCTTATGGGGCATAAATAGACTTTCTTAAGTGACTATGTCGATCTTCTCTCTTTATTTTTTTTCTTCCCAAGGATGGTTAAGAGATTGGTGATTTGGTTCAAAGATTTAAGGTCCGGTACAATTTACTAAAATGAAACACTCAATTTTAAAAAATATATATTTTTTTATTTGTTGTATGCGTGGTAAACTAATTTTTGAATAAAAACGAATATGATAGGACTCAAAATCTATGAAGTACAACAACTTTTTATTTTTATCATATATTTTAACATTAATCCATAATTTATCTTTTGTTTTTCCTTAGGGCACTCAACCACGAACAAAAATCTTAAACCTTTTTGATGTCTCTTTCTACTAAAAAATTGAATTTTAAGCTCTAACTCTAAATTCTAAATCTTAAACTTTAAAAATCCAAACTCTAAAAAATACACCCTACTCCTAATTACCTAAATCTTAAACCTTAATCTTAAACTATAACCATAAACTCTAAATCTTATTTTTTAGGGTGAAGGCATAATAAAATTTTTTTAGGATAGACGATTTCTATTCCTCAACCACGTGTAATTACTCCTATTGCACGTGTCCAGGACCAATAAGTATTATTCCCCACCATACAACAATTAAAATTTTGAATTTTATCAACTCGATTAAGCTTAAGCAAATTCACATTTGAGTAATAACATGATTAAAAGAAGAAAATAAATAAACCGAAAGCAACCAAAAATGAAAACGGAGTTGGTACCTTGAAAGAGAGCGGGGAGCTGGAAAAGCATGCCGACCTTACGGCGGAGTCCAAGAACATCAAGGTCAACGATATCACGGCCGTCGAGGAACACCGTATCCGACGGAGGCTCCCACAGCCGATTCAGTGCTCTGAGCAACGTCGATTTCCCGCTCCCGCTCGGCCCGATGATCCCCACGATCATCCCTTTCGGGATCCCCACGCTGATCCCGTTTAGTATGGGAACGCCCGCATCCGATACTTTCCTCAGATCGTGAATCTCGAATTTCATCACCCCACCACCATCGTGTTGATCAACGTTATCGACGGTTAACAGCAAATGCTCAGCAGACATACTGGTTGTTTCAGTGAATTTTCTGTAGGCCATTGATTTCTTTGGTATTTAAGGTTAGCAGAGATGGCCGTGTAATCGGAACGAATACGACCTTCCCCATAAAGAAAAAAGATTGTGTAATTAAACCTTCACCAGTTAGAATTATGTTGGGGAATCTGGACCTTTGTTAAACAGAACAAATTCCAGATTTTTAAACATTATCGCCATTTCGTAATTTAAGGATACAAATTACTATATCATATACTCAACTTTGAGTTTAGTATCTATTATATTTATACCACTTAACTAAAAATCGATATTATTTTAACACCGAATTTTAGTTTAGATTTTAATTATACCACCGGGCTATTAAAATCGATGATATAGACAAATTGTAATGGTCTACAAGCGATGATGTAGAGGGATTTTAACAGTCCTATAATATAATTTAAGTCCAATGTTAAAATAGTATAGATATTTATTCCAATGATATAATCGATACTAAAGTTAAAGTTCAATGGTATATAATGTAGTTTACCGTTGTTATTATTATTATTATTATTATTATTATTATTATTTATGGGCCAAGTTTGAAGTTTCTTAGCATCTAACATACTGTATTTGATTATAGGGTAAACTACTGCAATGATCACTTATGTTTTCGTTGGTACAGTTTTGGTCACTGATTTTTAAATTCGACCGATAAGATCATTTATGTTTTTTATCTGTAAACTTTTGGTCACTGAGACGTTTGTTGCCGTTAAACATTAATGGCTTGCCGATCTGGCAGCGGAAAAAAAATTAGAGTAAACTACTGTAATGGTCACTTACGTTTAGTCAGTGTAAACTTTTGGTCACCGATTTTAAAAATTGAATGTTTTGATCACTTACGTTTTCGTTGTGTAAACTTCTGGTCACTCGAACGTTTGCTTTCGTTACCCTGATGACGTGGACGTTAATAAAAAAAGGTTTATTGTTAATTTCACCCCTTAATTTTTATAAGTTTATTTTTTCACCCAAAAAGAAAAAACCTTAATCCCTTTCAAGCTATCAACTTCCGACTACCACCGTCCGTCCGACCTAGCCTCTAACGAACCCACACTCGAATTCCTGGCTCTTCTATCTCTTCCTCCAATCCTCTAGGTGCTCTTGCCAACGTTCATATATGTTCTTCCTAGGTCCCTTTTTTATTTTTAAACTCTAATTTGTAGTTTACCTTAAATAATTCCATGATGGTTTATAGGATCGCTGTAAAAAATGAGAGGGATGGATTGCATTGAATACGTAAAAAAAGTGTAAAGCCCCAATTTTGGGCCTAGGAGTTTTCCTAGTGGTTTAGACGGTCCGGTGGACCGGGATTAGAGATTCGAGTCGGATTCAGGATTTAAAATTGAAATAAATAATTTTGGTGAGAGAAAAATATGGGAAAATATCTAAAAATCATTATTTAATATATAGATATTTTTGGTAAAGTCAATTTTGGAAAATGGATATTGGAAATTGGACATTTTGGCTAGTGACCAAAATGTAAAGATTTAAAACTATTTTTAGTGACTATTTTGAAAAAAGGTCAAAACTTAGAATCTTTAAGGAGCTATTTTACCAAACTTTAATATCAGATTTTCCTCCCAATTAGGATTATTTTAAAAGTGTTTTAAGTGGATAATTAAAAGGGAATTAACTAAAAAGTAGTTATTTTCTTAAAACCAAAAGTTACGTAACTTTTCTCCCCAAACTTTTCTCTCAAAATTATTCAGCCAAACACCCACTCTTTCATCCAAAATCTGAGGTAATACTCTTGATTTCTTAAGCTTTTGATTCCTAATTGGTTCTTTAACTTTGTTTTGCAAAATCTCATTGATTTTATTTGTTTTCAAGATCTAAAACATCCAATTGAGGGGGAAATCACTCATTATAGGTAAGGTTCGTTCTTATTCTCTAATGAATGGTTCTTTACTGGATTTCCCAAGTATTTGATCATTGATTACTATTTTTAATGCGTTTTGATGAGTTAATTGTGGAAATTGCTTTAATCAAGGTTTAATTGTTGAGAACAAGAGATTTTCGTTTTGGATCTGTTTTGTTGGGTTCTTAATGAGTTATAATCATAATTTTGATGTTTTATAATGTTGATAAGTTGGTTTTAATATTGGAATCCCGAAGCTATATGAATCTCTAATTTTCTAGGTTGCTAGTATTGTGATTTTGAGGAGTTGTGGTGGTTAATTGAATGCTAAAGATATAAGGATGTTTGAAAAGTGTTTTTAGATGTTAATTGATACCAAGTGAAGTGTTGAAATGTTTGATTATGGCTAGGTTAAGTTTGGAAGAGATTTGTTGTTAATTTTTGGGAGTTGTGGAGTGATTTTGGGTAAAAAATGTTGAGGTTTAATGTTGTTGTGATGTTGATTGCATTTTGATGCAATGTACCTCTGTTTTGTGTGATCAAAAGTAGGGGAGTCTGAACCTCAAGCTTGAACATGAGTTCCGAAAGCTTTGAAGGTGTGTTTGTCGCATCGGCAAGCGAGACGTTGCGAGTCGGTGAGTAGAAAAATGTTTTCAACTTTTGAAAGGTTTGAAAGTTGTGTTTGGGGGTTTAGATTGAGCTTGAAATGCTAATCTAAAATCGGAAGTAAGTAAAGAATGAATTCTCTCTCGAACTCAGTTTTGGCGATAGTTTGATGCACTTGTTTTACATGTTTTGATTACTCACTGTTTATGCATATATTGAGCATGGTTTAATACTGGAAATTGGTTTCGAAATGATGATATTGCATTTGGGAATAATGCATGGTTTGTTAATGTTCATAAACATTGTTTAATGCAAATTTTGTTGCATTGGTTTAATGATTTTGATGATGCATATGAAAATAGTGAGTTGTTGATGTTAAAATGAATTATATTGGCAAGTGATGTTATGAAATGGTTTGAAAATGAAATCGGATATAGTTGGCCGGCCATAGGATTGATAGTGCACTATAAAAAGGCGCCTTGGATGTTGAGGGGTTTATATGGTGTACCGAATACTCCATCTGAGTGCCCTAACGATCGAGGGGTTTATGTGTACTGAAGACTCCTATTAATGGATTAAACATCGTACCGATGAGTGGCGTTGAGGGGTTTATGAGTACCGAATACTCTACAACGGGTGTCACAATAGTGGAAGGGTTTATATCTACCGAATACTCTCATATGTGAACCTTGGGTTACCGGTAGATTGTTTGTTAAGTGTTGAGGGAACACTTGTTGAATCCGTGTATCCGATGTTATGTTTTGATAAATGGAACTTCGTAAATGATCACTTAGAAGCCAATATAATTGTTTATGTATCATGAGATGAAATATGTTGCTTAATGTGATTTAAACATGTTTTACTCTTTAAGCCTTGCATTGGTAGTATGCATGGGAAAGCTTAAGTTGAGGGTACCAAATGGGATTTTGCTGTGGGATCCATGATACATGTTGCATATGGTTCAATATGTTGTTTTGAAATGTTAAGTTCATGGTTTTGATAAGACATGACAATGCGATGATGTTTCACAAGTGCTTTGAAATGTATCTTACAAATGTATTGTGAATTGGTTTTTAAATGCATTTTAAATGCATTGATGATGGTTGTTGTTTGAGCATTCCTCACTAAGCCTAGTGTGCTTACGCTCTCTTTTCCCTCAATGCAGAAAACTAAGGTTGAGGTAGCAAAGAAGTGAGAAAGGAAATCCCAAGATTTGAACCCAAAGTATGGTTTGGATATTAAAGAGTAGTAATAATAACAATGTGTCGATTAAGGTTTTGGGAGGGTTTTGATGAACTCCCAGTTGTTGCAAGTTATATTTGCTGATCAGACTTGTAATAAGTTTTAAGTGATTGGTTTGTGCTTGGAATGATATTTTGGTTGTGGACTAGGAAGCGTGCATCTAGATTTGGTGTTTGAGTATGCTAGGGAAGCTAGATTGTCCAATAAGATTGTTTTGATGATGTGAAAGCATGTTATGGATGTTATATGACGATTAGCTAAGTGTTAATGTGGGTTGGAATGAGCCAACGTGTCATATATTGGACCTAGAGGTCATTACAGGCCTCTGTGTACCAGTACGAGAACCTTAATGTTCAGTATGCGGGGACCTGTAGAGGCTCAAACTGCTGAAATTAAGTCTATCATACCGATACGTTTAGCCACCGTATCAGTACGCCTTGAGAGAAAATAGGCATAAGTGTCGGTACACGGGCTAGCGTACCGAAACACCCTTTTGATTTTAACTAGTTGTATCGATACGCAGGGTACCGTATCGGTACAAGCTCTAGCTACTAGAATTCTGAGATTTCAAAACAATAAAGGGAAGATCGGTATGGGTCAATATCGTATTGGTACAGTTTGGTCAACATACCGTATCGATATGCGATAAAAGTGTATTAGTACAGAGAGTCGTTAAATCTATTATGACGTATCGGTACGAGCCTTCCCTGTATCGGTACGCTGTGTTGATTTTGTGTTAATTTATGCTGAAGTTTGGAAATCTTACAATTTGGTCCATGTTGCTATGATTGAAATTGGTTGAACTCGAATGATTGTTTTGGATTTTAAGTTAACCTTTGAGCATGATATGGAACTAATTAAAGGTTGGTAAATTCAATTGTACTAAAGGCCTTGTAATTTGTAAAGTGTGTGTTTTGGTCCTTAAAGTTTTACGTTGTGCAATTGATTCCCGTTTTGAAGCCGAATCAATATGAAAAGTTGCCGTTGTGTCGGGCTCGCATAGGAATTTAAAAAAGTGCATCTAGATAAGATAAAACGAAAAATGGGTTCAGTTTAGGGTTTTAGCTCAGGTTTGCTTCGACGAACCTAATGTAGTCTTTTTAGTCTGATTTCGGCTAGGCCGAGCTAATGGGGCTACATTTGGTGGTATCAGAGACATGTTTGCAAAAATGGGATGCTGTTGATGTTGAACATGATGTTTGCTATGCACGGTGATTGTGTACATGTACGGTGTTTGAATTATGCCATGTTTGGGTACCTTGGGGACACATTGCCATATTACTATGTTATAAAATGATTTTGGTTTTAAATGGAAGTCTTGGATCCTTGCTTGAAGCTAGCATAATTGTTTTTGTTTTTGTGTAATTATCATGCCTTCGATACGTTTTAGACTATGCTACCGAGGAGAGAATTGCGATCTAGCGAAAACGCTGCTACTAGAGGGTAGGGAGTTGAGGGCGAGCTAGTACACCCTGAGGATTTACCGCCTCTTCTACCTAATCCTCTTGAGGGAGTGGAATAAATACCCCTTACACCACCT
The DNA here is from genome assembly GCA_019671005.1 of Hibiscus mutabilis. Classification (NCBI taxonomy): domain Eukaryota; kingdom Viridiplantae; phylum Streptophyta; class Magnoliopsida; order Malvales; family Malvaceae; genus Hibiscus; species Hibiscus mutabilis. The sequence goes on along the minus strand of CM033755.1, from coordinate 5,555,806 downwards.
GATCCTGTGTTTGGGGACATGACGCCTCTGGTTTAGGCAATGACATGAGTATTATGGGGTTACCGTTAGAGCATTTGCGTAGCCTTGGAGGGGTCGAGTATAGAGGGTTGGCACCCGAGGCATCCGAGGAGTGGATGGCCAGTATAGAGTGTATCTTGGTTCAGTTAGGGTGTAATGATGACCGCAAGTTGGGATGTGCTGTTTTCCTGTTGGGATGCATATAGCTGGTGGACCACTATGATCACGGGCATAAAACCCGGTGATGTGACGTGGGAGTTTTTCCAGGCTGCCTTCAAGAAGAAATATCTGGGTGTTAGATATTTGGACAACAAGAAACGGGAGTTTATGGCCTTGGTTCAGGGCAATATGACCGTGTCTGAATACGAGGTACAGTTTGTATAGCTGTGCCAGTATGCACCTGAGTTGGTGCCAGATGAGAGGCACCGTTGTGATCGTTTCCGGTATGGTTTGGTGCAGGATGTCAAGACGTTCATGTTGGCCACTAAGCATACTGAGTTTGATTTATTGGTATCTCGAGCAAAGGATATAGAGTAGAGTTTGAGGTTGTCTCGCCGCTCTATAGGTTCTAGCTTAGAGAAAAGAGCTGCATAGTATAGTTCTGGAGTTGGCCAGGCTAAGAGGCACCGTGACCGTCCGACCAGATACGAGTCGTAGTAGAGGTGGTACAGGACGAGGTTTTCAGAGACATGGTGTTCAGGTTCAGTCGGAGCATAATGTTTGTTAGGTTTGTGTTTCAAGAGAGCACTTGAGGCGAGATTGCCCGCATTTGGCCAGAGAGGGTCAGTCTCCTGCAGTTATGGATGCGAACTCTTGTTGGATTTGTGGATCGACATAACATATCAGACGAGACTGTCCTTTGCTTGCTAGAGGTAGGTACGCACCTGCACCTGTTGCTGTACCACCTAGAGGTCGTGAGCGCGGCCGAGGTACCTTTCAGAGAAAGGAGGAGGGGCAGAGGACTGTGGCACACATAGTGGCGGTTCGACTAGAGGATAGTGGATCGGCGATGATCTATGTGCATCGCGAGAAGATAAATAATACGGATGTGATAGCAGGTACATTTACCTTACAATCTATGTCATTGTTATCTTTGATAGATTCTGGTTCCACATATTCATATGTATTGCATGAGCACGCACAGTTGCTTAGTGTACCGGTAGAAATGCTTGATGTTGGTATGCAAGTGACGACTTCTTTTGGAGAAACAACCGTTACAAAAAAGTTGTATCGGAGGTGTCCTTTGATGGTTCAGGGTCACGTGTTTGCGGCTGACCTAATAGAGTTCTTATTCTATAGTTTTGACATAATTTTGGGTATAAACTGGTTGTCCGATCATCGAGCTGTACTTGATTTTGAGACCAAACGGGTTTCTCTAAGGCTTGCTGATGATTATGAGGTTGTAGTTGTGGGCAAAAATGTAAAGTTCTTATCTAATATGGTCTCGGCTATGGAGGTGCGTAAGATGTTGGAATATAGATGTCAGTATATCTAGCTTATGTGATGAATCCGAATATGGAGGAAGTACGGACGAAGGGTATCCGTACTGTTTGTGACATTTCAGGTGTGTTTCTTGAAGAGTTACCTGGTTTGCCACCAGACAAGAAGGTGGAGTTTTGTATCAAGACATATGCTGATTCAGCTTCGGTGTTGATTGCACCATACTGTATGGCACCAAAAGAGTTGAAATAGTTGAAGAAACAATTTCAGAAGTTGCTGGATCGGGGTTTTATCCGGCCTAGTATATCGCCGTGGGGAGCACCAGTGTTATTTGTAAAAAAGAAGGATGGCACGTTGAGGATGTGTATAGATTATCGGCAACTGAATAAGTTGATGATTAAGAACAAGTATCATTTGCTGCAGATTGATGATCTATTCAATCAATTCCGGGGAGCTATGGTGTTTTCCAAGATCGATTTGAGATCTGGATATTATTAGTTGAAGGTGAAAGATAAGGATGTGTTGAAGACTACTTTTCGTACAAGGTATGACCATTATGAGTTCTTGGTAATGCCATTTGGGCTGACAAATGCGCCTGCAACATTCATGGATATGATGAACCGTGTGCTCTATGAATTTTTAGATCAAATTATGGTAGTGTTCATTAATGATATCCTTTTGTACTCTCGTACGAGGAGGATCATGATCGACACTTGAGGATTATGTTGCAGACCTTGTTGGACAATCAGCTTTATGCTAAGTTAAGCAAATGTGAGTTTTGGATTAGGGAAGTGGTTTTCCTTGGGCATGTATTTTCAGCTGAAGGTATCCGGGTAGATCCTAGAAAGGTTGAGGTGGTTGTGAATTGAAAGCGGCCAAAGTCAGTGAAGGAAGTCCTCAATTTTCTGGGCTTGGCGGGTTATTACCGTCGTTTTGTGGATGGGTTTTCGAGGGTTGCTGCTCTGTTGACCAAGTTGTTACAAAAGGTTGTGTGGTTCAAATAGACGGAAGCTAGGCAGCAAGCGTTCGAGAAGTTGAAAGAAGCTCTGATGCAAGCTCTAATCTTGATTCAACTAGAGTCAGGAAAGGAGTTTGTGGTGTATAGTGACGTGTCTTATGTCGGGTTAAGGTGTGTATTGATGCAGGATGGGAAGGTTGTGGCTTATGCATCGAGGCAGTTGAAGGTGCATGAACGTAACTACCCTACGCATGATCTTGAGCTCGCAGCGGTAGTATTTGCATTGAAAATTTGGAGACATTACATTTATGGTGAAAAGTGTGTTGTATACACTAACCATAAAGTTTGAAGTATTTGATGACTCAGAAGGAGTTGAATCTTCGTCAGCGTAGGTGGTTGGAGTTTTTGAAGGATTATGATATGATCATTGAGTACCATCTGAGTAAAGCCAATGTTGTGTCAGATGCTTTGAGTAGAAAGGTCGTTGCGGAGTTAAGAGCCATGTTTGCTAGGTTGAGTGTGACTCGTGATGGAGGGTTGTTAGCAGAATTGCAAGCGAAACCTTCCTTGGCACAATTGATTAAAGAAAAACAGATGTATGATGAGGTGTTCGTACCTCATGTCAAGGACATCATGGATGGAAATCTTATAGATTTTCACTTTAATAGTGATGGGGTTTTGTGCTTTAAAGATTAGATTGTGGTGCCTAATGACGAGGAGTTGAGATAGATGATTTTGACCGAGGCACATGCTAGTCCTTTTGCTATGCATCCTGGTAGTACTAAAATGTATCAGAGGTTGAGGAAGTGGTACTATTGGCTGGGTTTGAAAAAGGACGTGGTTGATTTTGTTGCTAGATGTATGGTGTGTCAGCGAGTGAAAGTTGAACATCAGTTTTCTTTCGAGTTGTTGCAACCATTGAAAATTTCAGAGTGGAAGTGGGAAAGGATCACCATGGATTTTGTGTCAGGACTGATTTTGACACCGTCTAACAAGGATTTCATTTAGGTGATTGTGGGTCGGTTTACGAAGTGTGCACATTTTATGCCCGTGTATACGATGTACTCGTTTGATAAATTGGCATATTTGTATGTTGCTGAAATTTTGAGGTTGCACGGGGTGCCCAAGTCGATTGTTTTGAATAGAGATCCACGGTTTACAACAAGGTTTTGGAAGTGTTTGCACCGAGCTTTGGGTACTCGTTTGAATTTCAATACATCATATCATCCTCAGACGGACGACTAGTCTAAACGCTTGATTCAAATCTTGGAGGATATGTTGAGATGTTGCATCATAGAGTTCCAAGGAACTTGGGAAGGACAATTGACTTCGTGGAATTTGCGTATAATAATAGTTATTAAGCAAGTATAAAGATGGCACCGTATGAGGCCTTGTATGGTAGGAGGTGTCGTACGCCCTTGTGTTGGGCTGAGGCTGGGAAAAAAACATGTTTTCATGCCTGATGTGTTGAAAGACACAGATGTGAAAGTAAAATTAATTTGTGATCATTTAAAAGATGCATCGGATAGACAGACATCCTATGCGGATTTGAAGTGTAAAGAGGTTGAGTACGCTGTTGGAGAAAAAATGTTCTTGAAAGTTTCACCTTGGAAGAAGGTGATGCATTTTGGGCGTAAAGAAAAGTTGAGCCCAAGGTTTATTGGACCGTATGAGGTGCTAGAACGCATGTCCTGTGGCTTATCGGTTGAGGTTACCTCCTGAGTTAGAGAAGATTCATGATGTGTTTCATGTGTCCATGTTGCGGAGGTATCGCTTGGATCTGTCGCATGTTATGCCAGTTGAGGATGTTGAGTTGCGACCAGATTTGTCCTATGGTGAGAAACTAGTGGAGATCCTTGACTCCAGCAGTAAATTTCTTCGTGGCAAGACGATTGAGCTTGTTAAGGTGTCGTGACGACATCGCGGTGTTCAGGAAGCCACATGGGACAGTAAGTCGGATATGGTTCCTCAGTTTCCGCATCTATTTCCTTCAGGTAAATTTTGAAGACAAAATTTCTTAAGGGGGAGAGTTTGGAAGGAGAGTTTTAACGCCCTAGTTTTGGGCCTAGGAGTTTTCCTAGTGGTTTAGACGGTCCGGTGGATCGGGATTAAAGATTCGAGTCTAATTCAAGATTTAAAATTGGAATAAATAATTTTGGTGCAAGAAAAATATGGGAAAAATATCTAAAAATCATTATTTAATATATGGATATTTTTGATAAAGTCAATTTTGGAAAATGGATATTGGAAATTGGACATTTCGGCTAGTGACCAAAATGTAAAGATTTAAAACTATTTTTAGTGACTATTTTGAAAAGTGGTCAAAACATAGAATCTTTAAGGAACTATTTTACCAAACTCTAATATCAGATTTTCCTTCCAATCAGGATTATTTTAAAAGTGTTTTAAGTGGATAATTAAAAGGAATTGACTAAAAAGTAGTTATTTTCTTAAAACCAAAAGTTACGTAACTTTTCTCCCCAAACTTTTCTTTCAAAATTCTTCAACCAAACACCTACTCTTTCATCCAAAAACTGAGGCAATACTCTTGATTTCTTAAGCTTTTGATTCCTAATTGATTCTTTAACTTTGGTTTGCAAAATCTCATTGAATTTCTTTATTTTCAAGATCTAAAACATCCAATTGAGGGGGAAATCACTCATTGTGGTAAGGTTCGTTATTCTCCTCTAATGAATGGTTCTTTACTGAATTTCCCAAGTATTTGATCCTTGCTTACTGCTTTCTAATGAGTTTTGACGAGTTAATTGTGGAAATTGCTTTAATCAAGGTTTAATTGATGAGAACAAGAGATTTCTGTTTTGGATCTGTTTCACTCGGTTCTTGATGAGTTATAATCATAATTTTGATGTTTTATAATGTTGATAAGTTGGTTTTAATATTGGAATCCTGAAGCTATATGAATCTCTAATTTTCTATGCTAGTATTTTGATTTTGAAAAGTTATGGTGGTTAATTGAATGCTGGAGATATAAGGATGTTTGAAAAGTGTTTTTAGATGTTAATTGATGCTAAGTGAAATGTTGAAATGTTTGATTATGGCTGGGTTAAGTTTGGAAGAGGTTTGTTGTTAACTTTTAGGAGTTGTGGAGTGATTTTGGGTAAAAGATGTTGAGGTTTAGTGTTGCTGTGATGTTGATTGCATTTTGATGCAATGTACCTCTGTTTTGTGTGATCAAAAGCATGGGAGTCTGAACCTCAAGCTTGAACGTGAGTTTCGGAAGCTTTAGAGGTGTGTTTGTCGCATCTGCAAGCGAGGCATTGCGAGTATGTGAGTGGAAAAATGTTTTCAACTTTGCAAAGGTTTGAAAGTTGTGTTTGGGGGTTTAGATTGAGCTTGAAATACTGATCTAAACTCGAAAGTAAGTAAAGGATGAATTCTCTCTCGAACTCAGTTTTGCCGGTAGTTTGATGCACTTATTTTACGTGTTTTGAGCACGGTTTAATGCTGGAATTGGTTTCAAAGTGATGATAATGCATTTGGGAATAATGCATTGTTTGTTAATGTTCATAAACATTGTTTAATGCAAAGGGTGTTGCATTGGTTTAATGATGAATATGAAAACAGTGATTTGTTGATGTTAAAATGAATTATATTGGTAAGTGATGTTATGAAATAGTTTGAAAATAAAATCAGATATAGTTAGCCGGTCATAGGATTGAAGGTGCACTATAAAAGACACATTGGATGTCGAGGGGTTTATATGGTGTACCGAATACTCCATCTGAGTACCCTAATGGTCGAGGGGTTTATGTGTACCGAAGACTCCCGTCAGTGGATTAAACACCGTGTCGATGAGTGGTGTTGAGGGGTTTATGAGTACCGAATACTCCACAACGGGTGTCATAATGGTGAAGGGGTTTATATGTACCGAATAATCCTATGTGTGAACTTTGGGTTACTGGTAGATTATTTGTTAAGTGTTGAGGGAACACTTATTGAATTTGTTTATCCGATGTTACGTTTTGGTAAATAAACTTGGTAAATGATCACTTGGAAGCCAATATAAATGTTTATGTATCATGAGATAGATTATGTTGTTTAATGTGATTTAAACATGTGGGATTGTACTGTGGGAAGCAAATGAGATTTTACTGTGGGGTCCATGATACATGTTGCTTATGGTTCAATATACTGTTTTGAAATGTTAAGTCCATGGTTTTGATAAGGCATGACAATGCGATGATGTTTCAAAAGAGCTTTGAAATGTATCTTACAAATGTATTGTGAATTGGTTTTTAAATGCATTGATGATGGTTGTTGTTTGAGCATTCCTCACTAAGCCTAGTGTGCTTACGCTCTCTTTTCCATCAATGTAGAAAACTAAGGTTGAGGCAGCAAAGGCGTGAGGAAGGAAATCCCAAGACTTGAACTCAAAGTATGGTTTGGATATTAAAGAGTAGTAATAATGGAAATGTCTCGATTAAGGTTTTACGAGGGTTTTGATGAACTCTCTATTGTTGCAAGTTATATTTGCTGTTTTGGACTTGTAATAAGTTTTAAGTGATTGGTTTGTGCTTGGAATGATGTTTTCGTTGTGGACTAGGAAGCATGCATCTAGATTTGGTGTTTGAGTATGCTAGGGAAGCTACATTTGGTCTATAAGATTGATTTGATGATGTGCAAGCATGTTATGGATGTTATATGATGATTAGCTAAGTGTTAATGTGGGTTGGAATGAGCCAAAGTGTCATATGTTGGACCTAGAGGTCATTACAGGCCTCTGCGTACCGGTAAGGGTACCTCATAGTTCGGTACACGGGGACCTGTAGAGGCTCAAACTGCCAAAATTAAGTCTATCGTACCGGTACGTTTAGCCACCGTATCAGTACGCCTTGAGAGAAAATAGGCATAAGTGTCGGTACACGAGCCAGCATACTGAAACACCCCTTTGATTTTAACTAGTTGTATCGATACGCAGGGTACCGTATCGGTACGGGCTCTAGCTACTAGAATTTCGAGATTTCAAAACAATAAAGGAGGGATCGGTACAGGTCAACATTGTATCGGTACGGTTTGGTCAACATACCGTATCGATACGCAATAGAAGTGTGTCAGTACGAAGAGTCGATAAATCTGTTATGCCGTATCAGTATGAGCCTTCCCTGTATCGGTACGTTGTGTTGAATTTGTGTTGATTTGTGCTGAAGTTTAGAAATCTTGCAATTTGGTCCTTGTTGCTATGATTGTATTTGGTTGAACTCGAATGATTGTTTTGGACTGAAAGTTAACCTTTGAGCATGATATGGAACTAATTAAAGGTTGGTAAATTCAATTGTATTAAAGGCCTTGTAATTTGTAAAGTGTGTGTTTTGGTCCTTAAAGTTTTACGTTGTGCAATCGATTCCTGTTTTGAAGACTGATCAATATGAAAAGTTACCGCTATGTCGAGCTCGCGTAGGACTTTAATAAAGCGCATCTAAATAAGATAAAAAGAAAAAATAGGTTCAGTTTAGGGTTTTAGCTCGGGTTTGCTTCGGCGAACCTAATGTAGTCCTTTTAGTCCGATTTTGGCTAGGCTGGGATAAGAGGACTACAAAAAGAATGGTAAGATAACAATGAAGGTTTGTCATTTTGTCGCACTTACCTCTCCTATGCAAGTTTTTAAGGTCGTCTTTAATTTCAAAACAAATTGATTTTCAAACAATCTCAGCTCAAAACCCTTAATTTTTTTTACTGGTTTCTCATAGAATTTTCACCATCATTTTAATTGCAAAAACCCTTTACCATTAATGACTGATGTTCTAGTTTTAGAGCTTTCCCACATGCATTTTTCTCCATTAGGAAATCCTTGCATTTACATGTATAATATAATGAGAGGGTGGTAGGAGGTCTGCCAACCTACTTAAATGAATTCATATGAAAATAGCTAGTAATTAAATTCATACTGATGAGTGGGTCTTTTTTTACAAGGTAAAGCGGCGTGATAAGCCAAGAGCCGTTCACCCTCTCAAATCTCACCCTTCTATCGCTTTGCCTTCAATTGACAAAGCGTCTTCTTCATTTTCCACATTTATCTCATTAAAAATTTTGATGGCATCAAAATTGCAACAGCTGCAATCAAAGGCATGTCAAGTGTCTAAGTTTATGATCAAGAATGGAACTGCTTACTACAAGCAGTTCCTAGAGGAGAACAAATAATACATTCAAGAGCCACTAATATTTGAGAAGTGCTACGAATTGTCTAAGCAGTTGTATTTCACTCGACTTGCTAGTATCTCTGGCCGTACCGAGTTATTCTAGAAGGAGCTTGATTACGTCAATAACCTGTAGAAGCACAGGTCAAAACTGAAGGTCGAAGATACTGGTATTGTTGCATTGTTCAAACTGGAATGCTTTGCATGGTTTTGCGCTGGTGGTTACTACCCCTAAGGGTTATCAGTTAGTGGAAGGCATTTCAGGACTTCCATGGATGTGTGTGCCTTTTAACATCGTTTGCACGGTTGAATTGCGGCCATTCTAGATGCACATTTTTCTTATTTTTTGTGAAATTTTTAAAGCTGAAAAATCAGTGATTAACTTGATAGCCTGAATAATTTTTACAGTCAAAATGACTTAAGCTTGGTAAGCCAACTCTTGTGTTATCTGATTATGTTAACAAAATTTACTACACCCAACCCAACTCAATTTTGATGATAATGGTGCAAGTTACTTTTTTCTTCTCTTAAAAAATTGATATTGATGAAAGAAGTGGTTCAACGTTTTTTAGCCAACCCCAAATACTAAAGTAACAAGAGCGTATAGCAAATTAGAGATTATGCGTTGGCAAGAGCCGATAAGAGTGTTGGCAAGAACACCTAAAGGAATGGATGAAGAGGAAGAAGAGCCAAGAAATCGGGTGTGGATTCGCCGAAGTCTAGGTTAGACAGACGATGGTGGCATGAAGTTGGTAGTTTGGAAGGGATTAAGGTTTTTTTTTGGGTGAAAAATGAACTTTTAAAAATTTAGGGGTGAAATTAAAAATAAACCTTTTTTTATTAACGTGCATGTCATCAAGGTAACGAAAACAAACGTTCGAGTGACTAGAAGTTTACACAACAAAAACGTAAGTGACCAAAATGTTCAATTTTTGAAACCGATGACCAAAAGTTTACCCTTATTTTTTTCAGTGCCAGATCAGCAAGCCGTTAGCATTTAACGACAACAAACGTCTCAACGACAAAAAAATTACAGATCGAAAACATAAGTTACCTTATCGGTCGAATTTAAAAATCGGTGAACAAAATTGTACTCAGCAAAAACATATATGTCCATTGCAATAATTTACCCTTATTCTAAAATAAATGTCATATTGCCACTCAAGTACATCCTTATGAATATAAATATATTTATCAAAAAATAACTTTTTCCACTACTTCTGTAACACCTCATTCCCCGTATTCGATTACCGAATATGAGTCAGAGATGTCACAGAACAATAACATGATTTTTTTATTCAAAAATTCTATAAATTTAAAACCTTTGAAAATCTTTATATTGACTAATACACAAAATCAGAGCTCCTTTACTTAAAATAAATAAATTTGACTATTCGAAAAATATCAAACGTTAAACTAAAATAGAAAAAAATTATCCCATTTATACATGCCACTAAAATAAATTAAAAACCTCAAGTAGGAAGTCGTTACTGCGGCAGCTTAATGAAAATTTCTGAACTTGATGCAACTCTTTGCTTCGTCCAATATTCGAACCACCTACGTGTGCATAATCAAATACACGCTAAGTACGAACTTAGTGAGGCAATAAACAAAGTTAATAACAATAATTTATACTTATTCGAATTCATGGCTACGTTTATATAACATGATACATGCCAATACATTAACTTTTATATTGCATTAGTAATGATTTACTACATGTTAATGCCATCAGACTTTCATGCTTGTCCATTTGTCATAATATGTGATCTATGCATGAATGCATGAATAAATATAGCATGATACAAGCTAATGAATATGCTTGTTCAATTCCTTTAATATTATATCAATACTTACCAATATACTTGTCATTTATTCTAAAAGCTCATAAGCTTATTCACCTGATTATCATTTATTAACCAATAAACCATAGGCCAAATATAAGCCTATGAGGACCCTGGGTACACGAGCCAAATATGCACCGAAGTGCTAATACACATAAGGTCGTGCCCACCATATGCACTAAGTGTCCTTTATATACACTATAGTGCTAAACCGAGTATGCAGCGTACTGCTGGACTCTATGGCATGCCAACTATACTCTGTCCCTCAATAATATACTTAGGCATATATTCCATATTTATTTCATACATGGCAATGTATATCAACATAATTTAACATTGGGTAGTTCATACCCAAAATAACATTCATAATATAACATCATATATAACTAGTGATCCATGCATTTATATTCAACTTTTGACATATTTAGAACATGTCAAATATATGATTAATGACATAAATATCATGCCAATATAAACAAGGTAGACTCATCGCAAGTCTTCCTAATGATGTATAAAACATCCATGTACCATTTTATGTATGCATTGCACTCACCTTGACACTTCTTATCCCAAAATAAAATGAGTGTATTAAGAGAACTTCAAGCTTGGTCATTGCTTTATCAATTGAATTTTCTATTTCTCGTGTTTACTTGAATGCTTCACATTCATCCCTTACATGCACAAATTAATAACACCAATAAGGTACTCATTTTATAATATGTTAGTTTGCTCTACCTTCAAAGAAATATTTATATAAAATAATCTACAACTCGAAATTCAATTTTGTTTGTTCTGAAAGAAACTATAAAATAATCTATTCAACCATATAAACTAATAGCCCAAATTCAACTCGTACGATTTATGACGAATTTTCAAAGTCGAATTCCAATGCTGAAATTCGGAGCCGAATGCTACTCTGTTTCCTGACCTTTCATCACTTAAAAATTCATATCTTTTAATATACAAATCAAAATCAGTCACCGTTTGTTTTAAATGAAACTATACTGAACCACGAATACCATGATATAAGGCTCAATTTTTAATTATTTTTTTATAATTTATGGTAAATTTCTAAACTCACTGTCACATACTAAAATTTTTTGGCAGGTTCATAAATTTGATCTTTAACATCCTTTAACCATTCCAACACTTCAAATTAACCTTCAATTACATTATTCCAACATTTTCCTTTCATGAAAAACTCCAAATTCAACCCGAATCCAATAACCCTAAATTAACCTCGACTTGCCAAAGTTAGGGGTTTTACTTTACACTTGAATCAAGCTTAGAAAAGCTAATTAAACACTTAATCCTTCAAAATCAAACCACAAATAAATTTATATCATAAACCCTAAACTTTAATCCTTCAATTTCATAAGCATAGCTTAACCAATCTATAAAATTTTTATACCAAATGATAGAGAATTAAAAGAGGATCAACTTTGCATTTCATAACCAAACACTAAATCCAAGCCATTTTGGGAGAAAAATCAAAAATTGAAATTCTTACCTTTGCTTTTTGAACCTCACGCACATGAAGAAGAATGGAAGACTTGTCTTCTATTTTTCCTTTGTTCAATTTATGCCACTTGTTATCTTTTATTTCCATAAATAATAAAAATATCTTCTTAATAGTAAAATGACTATTTTACTCTTGAATCCAAAGCTCCACATTATGCCACATGTCAGTTTTATTCATCCAATGGACTAGATTTAATCTTGAATTAATAGTTTACCAATTTGCCCTTGAACTATATCAATTTCCAATTTTGCCCTTAAAATAAACTTAAATTCCAATCTTGTCCCTTGATCCAATGGCTAGAATTTAACATGGAAAATTATCTTAATCCAATTGTCCATGTTAAATCCTTCCAAATTAAAGCATGGAAAAGATATTATTAATCTTTCCTTATCATCTAACAAAATCTCTCAAATATTCGATTCGATCTGATTATCCGAATTTTTCTCAAACTTAACCCTTTTATAGATTTTAACACAAATTCTGTACGAAAAATTCGAGTAACATGGAAACGTCATTCTTGGGGATAAACTATTCATTTACGGGACTAAAATACATAACTTTCAAATATTACAATTTAGTCCCTAAACTTTTCTATACTTTAGCCGCCAAACTTTCATTTTATTCATTTTGGTCACTAGCCAAAATTTTGAGGTATTACAACTTCTATTCTCTCTGTGGTAGTTATTTTTATAAATCATTTTTTATTGTTTTTTCTTCACATGTGTCGTTTCCGAAGACGACTTTCATGTCGTCGACTAATTTTTAATTTTTAAGTTGATTGCATATAAATATGCCTCATCTTTGTATGAGTGCTCGTGTGTTTTCTTTTTCTTTGGTTTTTTGTGTTTTGCTTCGCCATAAACTATAATTTATATGTTTTTATGTCAATCTTTTTGTCTGCTTTTAAGATAGTTTTTTTGTCTGCTTTGATGTCAGGTTTAGTCTGTTCGTATGACACGTTGTCTGCCGTTGTGACAGTTTCTCATATGAGATGATCGGTGGTCTCTTCAGATTTTGATGTCCTTTTGTGGTTGTTTGTTGAAGTGTCAGGATTTTACAGCGAAAAATATTGCGTAATTATCGGAGCGCTATGGTTGAAGTTGATGGTTACTGAATTTTATTTTGAAGATTGTGTAAGTTCTTTTACAAAGTGATGGATTTCTCTTTTCCTGCTTTCACACCCTTTGGATTTTAATGTATATTTTTATATACTCCATGACTATTCATGTTTTTTTGGTGTATTTATTTGTAATCCTTTCCACTTTTAATAAATTTCAGTTTTCTGTTCTTTGTTAAAAAAACATTATTCCACTCGTCTCATTGTCCTTTATTAATTGTCTTTAATTATATACTATTTTATAAAAATTTAATTATTTGAAATATATAAAATAATTATGATTAAAATTTACAAATAAAATTACAACTTTAATAGGATGAAATGAATACACCTTTCCACTTTCTTCCAAACCCACCTACCAAACAGATGGTGGTTACTTGAGTCAATAGCATTGTGACCATTCAGTCTTCTCAGAGGCGGAGCCACTTATGAGATGGGAGGGATTATTTTTCGTATTGTAGTAATATTTTAAGTTATTTTTAATTTAAATATCAGTTAAATAAAATTTTTATTGTCTAATTTTTAAGTTTAAATACTTAATTGATCCTTAACCTTTTTCAATGTTTAATCCTAGCTTCATCCATGATCATTCTTCAACGCACATGTCTATAATGGATTTGGAAGCTTATTTAAAATTGCCATCCAAGTAATAAACGATTGTTTCGGAACATGAAAAGTAAACCAACCCTACTCTTTCCTCTCTTCGCCTAATTTTAATAGTTGTAACATATGTTGTACTGATACGAATATAGATATGAGTATGGGTATGAAAATAAGGATGAGAAACGATAATTTTTTAAATTGCAGGGTACAGGTACGATAAGGGTACGACAAATATAAAATAAATTTTATATTCTAAAAGAATGTAAAAATAAAAAGTCATAAGAAAATTTTGTGAGCATGACATCACACATACTTATGTACTTATAAATGAATCATGTGAGCAAGAGAAAGTCAAAAAGAAACAAGAAAAAATTGAAAAAATGTAAAAGGATAGAAGAATAAGAAAAATTAGAAAGATGACATACTGGGGAGTACCCAAGCCGTACTCAATATGACCCCGATATGGAAATGTATCGGGTATATGATACGGCATTAGATTGAAGTACTCGTGCTTCATAGGTTATAACTTTTTACTCCATTCATACCAAGGTCATTCAAGTCAACAATCTCTAGAGCATGTGGTTAAAGCTCTCAATTAACACCCTCTCCTTCTCCTAAATTTTGAGTTCAAGACCTATTAAGAGCAAAATTCTCATATCCCCTCCCTTAGACAAAATTATTCAAAAAAAAAACCACAGCCCTCAGTTTAAAGATATTTAGCCCTAGCAGCCTTATTTTCTCCCCTAAAGGCTGATAATCTTTGTTTGACAATCTCTTTGTAACCAATGGGATGCCTAAATATCTTAACAGGTAAGGTCCCACACAGCTAGGGATGGCAATGGGCCGGATCCAGCTGGATCTAGATCCAGACCTATTTTTACATCATGAATCCAGACCCGCCCCGGATCCGCAGGTCTAAAAAATTGGGACCCAAATCCAACGAATCTCACGGATCCGGGTTCGAAACGGGTCTATTAAAAAGAGACCATTCGACCTAATTTTTAACTTAATAAAATTGTCATTAACTAATTTCACATCACATCTCCAATGGAGGAAAGATTAATTTTAATACAACTAGTAACAAAATAAAAAATGATAAACTAAAGTCTTAAAACAAACTCCAACGAATTACACAAATGTCTTTTGAATAAGACAAACATTAAAAAATGTAGATCATGAATTACATTGTCGCAAGCCGAGTACCGCACTTCTACCTCCTTAGAATGCTAGTCTTCATCACTACTTAAATCATCAACATCCTAAAACAAACAACAAACAACCAAAGAGAAAATTTTGTTTAATGAAAATAATATTTGTGAAATTTAAATATTAATATTAAGGTGTTTTTTCTATAAACGGGTAAACGGGTCCAAGTTCGGATCTTAGTGTCAGATCTGGACCCAGATCCGTACTTTAATCAGAGGATCCAGATCCGGTCCGGATCCGTTGGGTCCAAAATTTTAGAATCCAGACCCTATAAAACAAATCTGGATCTACGGATTCGGGTCGGGTCCAAGATCCATTGCCATCCCTACCCACAGCCCATTTTGATACTTGTGATGTCCTGAATTAAATTGGGTTTAAATATGCAAGAGGTTATATATTGTTTTCGAATTTAAAGTTTAGTTTTTATACTTTATTTTTGTGAAATTGAGAGTTTAATTTTATTTGTGAAATGAGATTTAAGATCATCTGAGTAATATCAAATCCGAATCTAAATTATAAATCGATCTGAAAAGGAAAAATAAAAACGAGGAGTAAGCTATAGAGTTTAATAAGGTCTCGAAATACATAAATTAATTAGAGCGCATGTATAGAATTGAATTTAACCAAAGGTCGTTATGTACTCATAAATTCTTCAGAGACCAAACAAATCATGACAAATACATACTCGTGTTAATAAGCCCGTAACTACCCACTCATCCTCTACATGCCAAGGAATGAGTTTTTCCTGAACTCATATCCGACCCTACATGCCAATAGAAGTAATGCATAAATGAATTACGAAAATAGATAATATCATCGAATCACAAAATGAGAAGTATTACGAACTAAAATACATTTTAGTACAATAACAAAGAGAAATGTGACAAACGGGGAACCAGATAATACTTTCTTCTTAACAACTTAATCCTCGTGTAAAGTGCATAATGATATATAAACTGACTTTCAGAACATAATAGATATATCAAACTTTTCAAAGTATAAAACAAAGTCATACAGGTTACCAAAAGTTCAAAGGATTCAAACATGTTTATTAGACATGTGTTCATACATTGAGCATACTTAATTCGGAACAATCGCATAAAATAAATTGAAAATTCAGGTCAAAGTTAATTAGCCATGTCAAAGTTAAAGTCAAATGTTCAATCAACTCAACTGTCTAGTCAAAGTCAATGAACAATCAAAGTCAACGAAATTCATGTCGACTCTGATCAATAGAAGTCATTCGTCAACTTTGGTCAATGAAATTCAGCAGTTAGCTCTGATTAACGATCAATAAAAGTCAACGAGTCAGACGGTCACGTCAAATATGTCTCGGGTCGGATTTGGTTACAAGTGCAGGTCCATCCATCTTATGTATTAACCAAATCGGGCTAGGCTTGGACTATAAGCAGACATGTTTTAATCCAGGCTTGGATCAGTTGACCAGGGCAGAGGCCCAGACAGATGCAAGTTTAGGTGGGCCTCAATCGCATAACGACAAGACAAATCTCTCTTTGGTCTGATGGTATTGGTTAGGGTCACTTTGAATGCTATAGTGTATAAAAAAAATAGGAATCAAAGTGATCAATAATATTTTTATTTTTTTTAATTTTAAACTAGTTAGATGATGACACATATTATTATCGGATTTGTTATCATTAAGTTAATAAAAATAATTAATTGTAACTAATTTAATTAATATTTTTAAACATGATATTATGTCACGTTATCAATTAATCACACGTGACAATGTCACACCAATATTTTATCTCACATGACTTTGTTTAGTTAACAATAAACATTGATCGTTAGTCAACTAACAGTTCCATCTAAGTAAAGGTATTTTTTTCTCATAAACTTCAAATTCAACAAAATGAATCGAGCTAGGTTGAAAATTTCAAAAGTATTATTTCCCCCCTAGTGTTTTAATACATGAATTAACAATAAATTAATACCACTTGGTAATTTTAAGTCGTTTATATGATTTAATTTAAACAATATGAATTAACAATAAATTAATACCACTTGGTAATTTTAAGTCGTTTATATGATTTAATTTAAACAAATTGAATGAATATATATTGTTTATTTAAAAAAAATTACCTATCTAAGATTAATAGTTAGGTACCAAACTTGACATTAATATATTTTTGTTAATTTTCAACCAACACCGCTAACTCTTGGGTTCAAGATGACATTAATATTAGCTATATAAAACAAGGTTTTCCAGAATTAACATATCTCTGTCTATTCTTTTTGTTATCCTTCTGGTCGGTACTTCATCCTGATTAATTTAGACCAATCGGCGTTTTACATTTGGTTTTGTGGATAACTCTTCCATCAAGGATTTTCTACATACACAACATCTCGAACTCAAAATCTGCTTAAGCGATACTAAGCTGCTTACCACTTAGATCAATTATAATATTAATTTATTTCGAGATTCATGATCATCTATGTATCTTTAAAATTTTGTTCAAATTTTGATCCTTCTTAAATACATCATACTACAATAAAAATGTTTATGAATCAAGCCGAATCGAATTTAACCATGATTTTAACACAATATGTATTTTGTATTTATATTTGCACGACTAAGACGAAAAAAATACGAGACATAACCCATGAACAGATTATCATATCTATATAAAATCTCATTTCATGTCATACAATAGAACTAAACATCTTTAATCACATGTGCAAATGTACTAAAATGAATGGGATAAAGAGTTCCAACTTCTGCTATGTATCATTTACGATGGTGTCCTACCACAACAGAGTGTTGAGGCAGCCTTAATTGCTCCGAGACACGGGATCTTCCTTAGCGAGGGCAACGAAATTCAATGGTATCGCATTGTTAGCCCTACCAGTTACTCTACGTTCCTTCAAGCTCGAAACAGGATGCTTACCTACCGGAGTAGAAGTCCGGCGACCGGTTGGTGTTCCAACCATGGCATTGGTCTGACCCAACAGCTTCTTCGGTCTTGAACCGAAGAGCGCCTCTTGTTCTGCAGCAAATTGTTCTTGCACCCGTTTTTGCTCCTGCAAAGATAGAGCAATATCACCCAAATGAATGCCATATCCATATCACCATAGCAAGTTGAATAACATTTGATCTCATGACAAGCTACGTTATCAGGACTCGGAGATGAGTGCCATGTCCATATATGTATCTCTTCGTTCAAACATGAAAACTCAAAAGGAGCAGCGATGTAGGACGAGGAGATGCGGTAGCTCTTCATTTGAGCTTTCTTAAATAGTAAAGTTCGCAAGCGTACCCGAGATCTACGTTTCTCATCCTCTCTTGCTTGGCACAATGCGGTATATTCCTCCAACATGTTTAAGAGTGAAGCCTGCAATGATAAACCAGTTTTGAGACCAACAATTATGAACCAACGTAAAAATTACTAAACAATATAGGAATCACGAGCCGATTACCTTGTCATATAGGAAAGGGATTCCTTTCTCAAGCTCCCAAGCTTTTACTTTTGCAGTCAAATTTTCAACGAGATCTATCCAACAAAAAGAAGAATAAGTATTATTATATGATGCCCATTCAACCTTAAATCATATGAACACAAGCAATGCAGACCTATCTTTTGGTAAAGTTTCATAAACTTTCAAAATAATAGTCACATGACCAAGGAAATTCTGTTTTCAATGTAATTTTCTTTAGTTAATAGACAATCCATGAAATTATCATGTTGTCAACACGGTTCAAGTTTATGTGACAGAAACCTACTTCATGATGTAAGTAAACTGTAAGCTTACATGGCAATTTGCTGACCAGACTACGAGCTTTCTCTGCACGTTTTAGATTTTTGTGCACTCCTCTTCCTGCACTATACCGGTTTTCATCCTGTACAAAAGAAAAAATAATAAAAATAAAAATGACTACCAGAAAAATGAAAGTTGTAGCTCCAAAGTTCAAACTGAACATCAATAACTTCCACCATCTCTGAGGAGTTTACAGATAGCAAATTATCTCAAGGATAATTGATTCAAGTTATGTACTACACTGACTCAGCTGAAATTTGATTCTTTAATGTAGTATCAGTAGTTAGTAATTAATATCAGAAGAAAGAACAAAATAAAATAAATGTTAATTCTTCTAGAAAGAATAATCCCCCTTTCCAGCAAATATAAGTAACTCTAAGCTGACAGACAGACCAAGAAATACAAACTTGAAAGCACCAGTAAAAAAAATTAAAAGAAGGGCAAGCCAAATGTTGTCAAAAGCACTACATATGAGAACACGTTCGATTACTCAAATATTTAAGTAGAGCTTAATATTATCTTCATTCTTACTAGTAAATGTACAGATGATAAAAAAAGCATGCCTAGACACATCATGAATATTGCCAAACGTATATGTAACAGATCTTTTGTTGACCATCTTGCATGATTTCCTTATGATTCTGTGTATGTTGTCAAATACTCAAATATTGAGAAGTGAAGAGTTTGATATTATCTCCTTTCTTACCAGTAAAGTTATGGTAAACAATTTTAAAAATTAGAAATAAACTAGAGAGTTACAATAATGCAAGTTTTTTTGTGCGATCATAGCCTCACAGAAAAGCGTGCTTGATCAAATGCTCCTCACTTAAGAGGATCTAAAGAAGCTTTTGTTATCTAATGCTGCTATAATTTTGGGACGTTAGCAAATTAACATCATGATTAAATTTTGTAGAGCATCTTTGGTTTAGGCAACGTAGGGATCTCTAAATAGATATTCTTTTGAAGACTGAATGCTGCAGAAAAGATTCCAATAGTTCCTCAAATAAGATTTATCTTTTCATAGTCATCAAGCCATTTTTCCTCCTCAGATGCATGTTTCCATTTATCTACCTTGTCTAAAATATCCTTCCGGCTTAAAGCTTCCTGTTTGGCTTTTGCAATCTGATCATCCATGCTTGAAAGCAGATTAGACAGATCAACATTATCTGCATATGCATATTGGAAGACTAATCACATAATATATTAAGAAAATATTTACATATCAACAATTGAATCCATTATTACAAGGATTTTTTTCCAAAGAAGAAGCACATAACACCAAAGATGCAAAAAAAAAACCCTCATCCTATAGTTATTGAGACAAACTGTTGGTAACTAGAAATGAAATCAATATATGATATGAAGACGGAATGTTTATAGCAATACTAACAAAAATACATCAAATAGTTTCAAGAAGGTATAGATAATTTAGAAAAAGGAGATAATTTGGTAGAACCAGATTCTATGAGGTTGATAAGAATCTGCCGTGCTACATCACTGTTTACGTCGAGATGGACTCCTCTATAGATTTCCTCAAGTTCATTTTGCCTCTTAAATACCAACTCTTTCATTTTACTAGCCTTCAGCACATTCAAACCTTGAACTTCAACCACAACCTGAATGTAATAAAAAATGTTTAACATTAAGGGCAAAATACAATAATCTTGAACATTGATAGTTCTAATTAAAATAAGAATGAAAGAGGTGCTACCTGCTAAAGGATATCTAGACCAAGGGATCCTTGTCTCAAGACCTCGTCAACTGATGAAGAGATTAAGGAAGTAAAGGAGACATGCAATGTGCGAGTACATGAAAAAGATCAATAAAATCCCTAAGATGTCACCTTTTGTAACCTTTTTTGCTTCTCTTGCTGCAGTGAATTAGCGACACCTGTCAATTTAGCAAGAGTATCATTGCTGATACTCTTTGATTGACCATTTGCAGGATCAATCAGGCTCGCATGAGTGTCACTAACTGTCTTCAAGAAATCAAAGGACATCACCACTGACAGCTCATGAATCATACTAATGTGGCTGTGAACTTTCTGTAGCCGGATAATCTAGAGATTCGGTAAAAAGAGTAAAATTCAGTAGAATAGACAAGCCAAAGCACTATTAATCCAGACAGTAGATATAACAAACCTTTTCATTCTGAAGCTCCTGTAGATGAGACTTAAGCTCCCCAAGTTTCTTGACTGTCAAATCACGCTCATCCACTTCTGGATCAGAAGGCAACAGAGACTGACCATTGCCTGCTATTTCTGCACAGATATGTGCAATCTGTGACTGGGTTTCAGTAAATTCCTTCACTCGTTGCTTCTTCTTCGACCTCAGCTCCTCCAAAACAGGTCTTATATAAGATATTTGCTGCTTGAGAGTGCCCTTTCCCTTCTCAGATTGCAGAAATAAGCCAAATCAACAGACAATATGAAGGGCAAAACAGCTATAAAGCGGATATACCCTAAGGTAGTAGCTAATGTATACTTTCTGATAATGAATGGTATACATAATATACAGCTGGTTATGCAGATTATACTGTACTACTGAGCTCACCACATCGGCACATCCTCAATAAGCTCTTAAAAACAAAGATCATTTGTAGTTTCCATACATGTCCCACGTAATCATACACATGAAACACCATCTTTCCAATGATATAACAATATTTCTAAGATACTTATTCTTCCCAGACCAAATAACAAAAGTACATATCTTGAGATTTAAGAATAGTAGCAGAGAAACCCAAACAGGCTCTAAAGCAGATGCTGCTTAAGAGTGCCATTTTACTATTCAAATAGCACAATCAGAAGTTAAGGATTGCACAAATGGAAATGAGCCAAAGCGAAAGATGATGTGGAAGAACTCAAAAGAGAACAAAAAACATGCCCTAAGGTAGTGTATATTGAACTTAATTTTCTGTCTATACAATTTTACGCATACCACAATAATGCTAAGCCTTTCCTCACCAAGGTGGTTATTATTCCAGTGAGCTGTAAGTGCATGTAAAAGATAACGAGTATTGTTTAAGAATTTCCATCCATGTACTATCCAATTTCTGAAAAAATAAAAAGAGCAATTCTTTTCAGGTGACTCTACGGGTTTCTTACAATAAATTTATTTATTTCACACCCGAACATGCAACATTTTCTACTACAGGAAAAGTAGTAGCAACAAACAAAACAAATAGTTGTTGCTGTAGCTACTCTCCGTAACTATTTGTTTTTGCTTCTTAAAGGACAGTGAAAATATAAATTATAAATTAAATAAAAGTACTTAACTAAAAGGTAACACCAAACTTAACATAACTATTTTATTTAAAAGTCAAATTATGCATTTTGTCTTAAGAGATTACTAGTATAATTTTATAAATAATAAGTATTATTAACTTCTGTATTCACAGCAGCTACCAAACATAAACTTAGATAATGCAAGCTTTAGTGCCTAAAATAAATGGATTTAAATTGCAGTAGGAGTCTCAGTCTCTCATAGATACATTTCCATCATGTTTATGGCATTTGTGCACATAATAAATGCTACTATGGTCAATTCCGATAAATATCAGCCATGATATTTAGTTACAAGATGAAGATTGCCAAAAGCGCTAAATAGAAGCCAATACATTACATCCTCTGCCTTTTATGCAATACTACAACATCTTTTTTCTTAATAATACGTAAATGGAGAAAGTGGTTTGTTGCAAAACAAGTGTAATTACAATTCCATAACAATAACAAATTTAGAAAGAAAAGAACAGAAAAATGAACAAACCCTTGAGAAGGAGAAGGAATGCTCTCCAGGGCGGTGACGAGTTTGGCGATTTCAGATTCAAATTGTGCAAAAGTGTGATGCAAATCAGCCTTGCTCTTTCTCGTCATTTCCACTTTCCTTCTATAAATGTCCAAACATTCTTGCTCCAATTCCAGCAGCATTTTATCCCTTTCGACGTCACTTTCCCCTATTTCATCCCATATTACCTAGTATCAAAATCAGCAGCGGAAACAACACTTAATTTGACTTTCTTAGTAATTTTTTTTTAAAAATCCAAAAAAAGTAAGAGATGGAGAAAAACCTGTAATTCTTGAAGGAGAGAAGCGCAAGTGGTCTGAGAATGAGAGGGAGGGAGAGACGGCGGCAACGTAGTCATATTTTGGGAGGAAAACAGAACAAGAAAAATCAAAGAAATGCTTGAAACCCTAAGAATTAAAGGAAATCGAGGAACGAGTGAAATGCAAAACGGAAACGTTACGAATCGGAGTTTTGAATTTTAAGGAATGATTTGCCCCTTTTTTTAATACCGAAAGAAAAGAGAGAAAAGAATACAACAGAAAGATGAGCCGTACGGAAATTTGAGTTGTTTTGGCGCGAAAATCCACGCCCCCGTATTTAATTTTGTGTTCTTTGGTAAAACTTTTCTATTAGTCCCTATACTATGTATAAGTTATGTATTTAGTCATGTACTCTAATTCTCTGATTTTTGTTTTTTTATAGCTTTCAAATTTTTTAATTTTGGTCTTAACTCATACATTAGCAGTTAAATCTCTTAAGTCAAATTCTATTATTAGTCTTAATATTATGTATAAGGTGTAAAATTTAGTTTATATTTTCTACTTTGACCATTTTAAATCTATATAGTTTAGTCATATTGTCCATTTGTCGTTTAAGTCGGGACTAGTTTTAAAAAAAATTAAAAATTGATTGCTCAAATTAATCAGATTAGAGTGTAGGGATCAAATTCAAAATTTAATGAAATAATTTAACCA
Organism: Hibiscus mutabilis; assembly: GCA_019671005.1. NCBI lineage: Eukaryota > Viridiplantae > Streptophyta > Magnoliopsida > Malvales > Malvaceae > Hibiscus > Hibiscus mutabilis. Next base: position 5,532,407 of record CM033755.1, on the reverse strand, counting down.
TTTTTAAATATATTTTGGGTACACTACAATTAATTTTACCTAACTATGAAAAATTAAAATAAGGTCATTAAAATTATCAAAAAAGTTATAAAATCATCATTTTTTAAGCATTTTGATATGAGAGTACATGGTAGTGTATATTCATTAGCCTTAACTATTTGTTAGCATGCATATACCATGCAGACAAATTGTTCCAATCGAGTCTCCTAAGGATAACATTTTCTTTTCCACTTGGATCATTCTATATATTTATATAAATTAGTCTTTTTTGGTATATAATTTATACCCTTTTATGGCCCATGTTCGGGATATATAACTCTCTCTTCAAACAAAATTGTCTCTAATCATGAGTTAATATCTAATTTTACCACTAAATTAGTAATTCTAGAATTGTTTTAACTATAATTCCAAAAAAGTAAAAAAAAAATCCAAATCTCTAAAAGAAATATCAAAAAATTATAATTCATTTTTTGAAATTATTCTTAATTATAAGGCTAAATGACTTATTTTGCCCTCGAGTTCGACCCCAATTAGTAATGTTGTCCATCGCGCGAAAACGCGTTCAATTAGGTCATCGAGTTTGCACATTGAAGCAAATTAGCCCCTTGACTAACGGAACCGTTAAACTGGCCGTTACTCCGTTAACGCGTCAACTGTCTGCGCCACATGGCAAGCCATGTTAGCATTGAAAAGTCAAAGTGCTGACGTGACATATAAATTTAAAAAATAAAAATTTTAACCAACCAGATGATAACACGTGGCATCATCTAATTGGTTTAATCAAAGTAAAGAGTTAATATAACTTGGGTCTTGCGGGAGAAAAACTTAGTGCTTTACCACTAGACCAACCTTTTAACCTTATCAATAAATACTAAATGTAATATATAACCTCATCCAAATAGCATAGCTTCTTCTTCTTTATTACCCGATATTTGCTTTGAAACTTTAAAATCTCAAAATGCTTTTTTGTTTCCATTACAGAGCTAAAGAAGAAGCTATGCACTTGTTACACATCCTCATCCAATATCTATCAAAACGGCCATCTTTATAGCCTTTGAAGAATTGATGAAGATTGACCTCAACCTGCATTTCATAGAGAGCTGATTTATATTCAAAATGCTTTTTTGAGATTTGCTTTGAAACTTTGAAATCTCAAAATGCTTTTTGGTTTCCATGTTTTATATTCAAAATAGGTGTTTGAAGCATTTCCAACTGCACTGGAGTAGAGGTGAGCCTGTCATTGTTACTAATGTGCTTGAGAATACACCTGGTTTGAGCTGGGAACCGTTTGTTTTGTGGCGTGCCTTACGTCGGGTTAAAAGCACCAAGTTAGAGCAACATCTGAATGTGAAGGCCATTGATTGCTTGTATTGGTCGGAGGTCAGTGTTTTTGTCAATTATCGTAGCTCAAAGTTATAAATATATGCCTCTAAACTTCATTGCATGCAATATCTTGTACCAATGTTTATAGATTGCTGTAATCAAAATCAATATTCATATCCCCTTCAAGGTTCTGTACATCGTATGTTACTGTCTGCACTATGATATGTTAGTACATGGTAAAATAAGGGTTTTTTGTGTTAACTGATGCATCGTATGATTTCTATTGTAAAAGCAGCATAGCCTCTCTCTCTCTCTCTCTCTCTCTCTCTCTCTCTCTCTCTCTCTCTCTCTCTCTCTCTTCAGTAAAACCTTTTTATCATCTTTTTAGTTTTTAGTAAATGTTTGGAAGTACATAGAACAAAAACTGTGTGATTTTAGCTAACACACTGCACTCCTTGTTACCACGGGGTAACTATTGCCAAATTATTTTCTGGTGAAAGCAATTGGTGTTAATTTACTTAAGATATATAATTACAACAAAATCATGGAACCAATAATCGTAATAAGTTTACAATCTCATTGTTAGTTTCAAAGTTGTTTAGATGCCTTCTGCAGTGAACATTTCAGTTCTTCGAGTTTGGTTTTAAATCAGCTCTCTATGAAATGCAGGTTGAGGTCAATCTTCATCAATTCTTCAAAGGCTATAAAGATGGCCGTTTTGATAGATATTGGATGAGGATGTGTAACAAGTGCATATGAGGATGTGTAACAACTTGCATAGCTTCTTCTTTAGCTCTGTAATGGAAACAAAAAAGCATTCAAAGTTTCAAAGCAAATCTCGGGTAATGAAGAAAAAGAAGAAGCTATGCTATTTGGATGAGATTACTACATTTAGTGTTTATTAATAAGGTTAAGAGGTCGGTCTGGTGGTAAAGTATTGAGTTTTTTCTCCCCCAAGACCCAAGTTTGATTCTTAGCCCCTTCATATGTAAAGTTATTTTAACTCTTTACTTTGATTAAACCAATTAGATGATGACACGTGTCATCATCTGGTTGGTTAAAATTTAATATAAAAATAAATATGAAAAATAAAATTAAAAAAACAATTTTTTATTTTTTAAATTTATATGCCACGTCAGCATCAAACCACATCATCATTTTGACTTTTCAACGTTGACATGGCTTGCCATGTGGCGCAGACAGCTAACGCGTTAATGGAGTAACGAGCCAGTTTAACGGTTCTGTTAGTCAATGGGCTAATTTGCTTCAATGTGTGAACTCGAGGACCTAATTGAACGCGTTTTCGCGCGAGGGACAACATTGATAATTAGTGTCGAACTCGGGGGCAAAATAAGCTCTTCAGTCTAATTATAATTATATGATCTTTAAATATATATGTCTAAAATAACTTTTTAGATAATTTTATCCGTGAAATATTAAAATTTGTTTTTTCTAATAAATCCAAATTTGGATAATTCTATCCGTAAAATATATGCAAATTTTATTAAGAGTTAAAAAAATAATATATACCGAGATCTACTAATTGTTTGAGTGGTTAAAGATGTTCATGTTGTTCCATCTTTTATGGGTTCGAACCTCGATATTTGCCTTAGAATGTAATATCTCTCTGCTTAATAAAAAAACTGAACATATAATATCATAAGATTGGGGGTGTAAATGAACATAGCGTTTGACAAACTATTCGTGAACCGTTTATATTAATATTTATTTATGTCGTTTATTAAGCTAAATACACGAGTATGGACAAACTTTTTAAGTTCGTTTATGTTCATGAATAAGTTTGTTTATTGGCTCGTTTATCAACTTGTTTACCCATTTCTCATTTTTTTTCTTTTATTTTTTACATTTTAAATATTAGTCAAGCCAATGACTAAATTTAACATATGATAAAATTTGGAATTCAAACTATAAAGCTCAAAGAGATTAAGGACTAGTATTGTAATTCCACCATTTTAGTGACAAATAAAAGAACATATTTACAAACATTAAACGAATATATTTATTAATGCTAAACAAACGAACATAAATACTTCTAAAAATAAACAAACGAACACATAAAAATATAAAAATTTAAATATATATAAATACTTTTATTTGTTTCGTTCAAATTCAGTTCATTTAATATATATATATATATATTCTCATATATATTCAAATTACTTTATCATTTATTGGCATTGCTTACATTCTAAGCAAGTATATTTCAACTGACACGTGCTCTCACGTGTCAAATTCTGTTCCCTTGGCCCATGCCAAATCTCAAAAGCATGAAGGGACACATCTTTGGTCCAAATCACTATAAAAATTTCCTCAAATTTGATCCAAAAAATTGTTCCCAAATGCAAAGACCCAAATTTCTACTACCCCTTTTGTTTTCGATAGCAATCCCGATTCTCTTCTTCAACAATTTCTCCGCTGAATCATCCTTCTGCTCTGAACCAATGGCGACAACCACCACTTTGGGCGGAGTCCGTCCTTCCCAGGGATCCCAAAACAGCGCCGAGCTCCAAAACCTCGCTCGCTACGCCGTCGACGAGCACAACAAGAAAGAAAATGCGATGGTAGAGTTTGTGAGGGTCGTAAAAGCAAGCGAGCAAGTGGTGGCTGGGACGCTTCACCATTTGACGGTGGAAGCTATCGACGCCGGAAAAAAGAAGCTTTATGAGGCCAAAGTTTGGGTTAAGCCCTGGATGGACTTTAAAGAATTGCAGGAGTTTAAACATGCTGGTGATGCTGATGAGTCACCTTCTTTCACTGCATCGGATCTTGGTGTCAAGAAAGGTTGTTTGTTCTCATCTTTTTTATAGGAAAATACTGGGTTTTCTTTCAAATGAAGATCCTTTTATTGTTGAAAGTGGATTAAAATAGTGGAATTTTTTTAGATGATTTCCCCTTAAAATGGAGATTTTCTTTTCATGAATAGATTAAATTATTTATTATTACCTTAAAGAAGTAGGATCTTTATTGATCTGTAGGAAATTAAATATAATCACTTTTAATTGTATTTGATTTTTTTAATTCTTCTTTTGTAGTTTTTAAAGTTTAAGCCAAAAAAGTGAAAAAAAGAAACGGCAGAATGGAATTCAAAAAGCAACGGTCAAGCATTGCCTTACTTTATAGGAGAGAAATTATCATGTTAATGAGGTCTTAAATTCTGTTGAGATTACTGTGGCCTTGAAGAAATTGAGATTTTGTTTATGGTTATGATTCTGTCTTTTTGCAAAGGGATTTTGTTTGCGAGGGTTATGCTTGAAATGAGTGTTGCACGTGTCCCACATGGGTATGTACAATTGTTATATTTCTTATATATTTGGAGGATCACACAGGTGTGCAACCGAGTGCTTTATGAAAACTGAAAATCTTGGCTAGATGTAGAATAGCTGATTTGATCGGTAGTAGGATGAAGTTATTATATCTCTCATCTGTTGATCAGACTCAGGTTTCGATTTTGGTTTTTTCGAGTTTGTTTGTAGGATTATATTGTTTGTTTATTGGTAGGATGAAGTTTCTTATATTTATATTCAAACTCGGGTGCGAGTTCTGTGTATACAACTTTCTCGATGTATTTGGAGGGTCATATCTCCATAACTATGTATGTATAGTATGTGTAAAAAATGGTCTTTTTTTTTTTTTAAAATGAAGTTGGAGCAATATGATCTTATATATAGTTTCATTTGGAACTTTATTGACAATGTATGTTAAATTATAATCAGATGTCCATGGACCAATGCTGCAAGCTGTGGCCACAGATGATCCTGTAGTTCAGGATGCTGCAAATCATGCTGTGAAGACCATACAACAGAGATCCAATTCCCTGCTGCCTTACGAACTTACAGAAATCGTTCATGCCAATGCTGAAGTAAGCACCAAACTACTATTCCTATTTCCTTCTATTGTTATAATCGAAAGTGAGTACATGTCTGATTTGGTTATTTGAACTGCATACCATTTAATGTGCAGTTTAGAATCTTTACATAGGTCGAGTATATGTTGTCCATATCCGGATATGGGTATAAGAATGCAATCCTTCAGGGACTCCAAATGCGTGTGTTGTGGTGTTTTATAACTATATCTTTTGTTGGTAACTGTTTTATAACCATGCCTACACGCTTAATTCTTTCTCATCTCATGAAGAATGGTTATATCGCTATGACTCTTCATCTTTGTTGAAACACTTGTGTCCAACCCACATCAGAACATTGGTCTGAGAATATGAATCTTCAAAGATTTTTCAGTTACATGGAAGAAGTTGGATAAATTGCACTTTGGCCGGATTCACGTATGTATCTGGCCCCCATACCTGATCCCAAGTAACATAGAAAAATGGTGTCATTTCAGTTTTGGTCTCCTCACTACTAGCTTCTGGTTCACATCATCTTGTATTGTGAAACTCTAGATTCTGCTTGACAAGTTTGTTCACCTTTCAAGGTGTTCAGGATTTCATTCAACCATCCAATCTAGTTGACAATCAATCAACACATGGTTGAATGACAATCTGAAACTCTGTTCTTTGCAAGAGCGATTGTTGTTTCATTTGGGAGCTAACTGTTCGATATGCAAATAGGTATTGGAAGATTTTGCGAAACTCAACATGCTTCTTAAGTTGAAGAGAGGAGACAAGGAAGAGAAGTTCAAGGTGGAGGTACACCATAAGAACGAAGGGACTTACCATCTGAACCACATGGAGCACGATCACTCTTGAAAGCTAATGGTATGGTAAACTGTTAAGAATTTGAATAAAAAAATTACGATATTGTACAAGTATCATATGCTCATCTTTACTCTGTCGGACCTGTGTTTGTAATGTTTTATCTTTGTAGGTATGTTGCTGATTTCGGAAATAAGATATGATATGATTATGAAAGTATTTTTAACCTTGTATCATGTGTTCATCTTCACTCCTATGTCAAACTCATGTTTGTAAGAATGTATCATGTGCCCATCTTCACTCCTATATCAAACTTATGTTTGTAAGAATGTGTCATGCGCCTATCTTTACTCTTGTGAAGTCTATGTTTGTAAGAATGTTTATTTTTATATGAATGTCGTCGATCTTCGTATGGTTTACGGTTTACGGTCCCGTTAATTCGATAACTAATAAGGTTTGATCTGTTAATTCGATAACTAATGAGGCAATGACACGCGATACACTTATGTCATTAAATTGTAAAAAAAATTATTTTTTTTAAAAAAATTATAAAATTTTAAAAATTAAAGATATGAAAAATATTATAAAGATTCTGAAACTTATAAAAAAATTCTATTTTTTTAAAATATAAGATATAAAATATGAAAAAATTAAATTGAAATTATAAAAATAGAAAATCATTAAAAAAATATAATTGATAATCGTAAAAAAGGTTGTAACATAAGACTGATATTTCAATGAAATAATAGACAAACCAGTACAAAATGCAAATGACAACCCCAAATTGATCATGTTTAGTAGGGTAGAACGTTAGATCTAGTTGAGTTATTAATTTTATCAACTAATTTTATTTTACGATTCAAATTTTATTTTTTTTAAATCAAATTGAGTTTATAAAATTTGACGATTCAAATTTTATTTTTTTTAAAATCGAATTGAGTTTATAAAATTTAAATTAAGTTTTTGAGTGCATGTATAAATTTAATTATAATTATTTTTAAAATTATAATATAAATTGATTTTAATTTAAATAATTTTTTATATTTATATACGTTATATATATATTTTTATATTTTCACATATAATATATAATATATCGGATAAAATTGAGAGACTCAACTTAGACATTAATCAACTAATTACTAAAAATTTTAAATTATTTAAATTTCTATTTTATAATTTAAATTTTATTTAAAAAAAATTTAAATCAAATCAATTTTTTACATTAAGTCGAATAATTTAATTTTTTTCGAGTCTAATAAAATTTTATCAAAAGAGGGAGTTCTTGATTGTCATTTATTCCAAAAAGAAAGCGAGCACTTCCCTCCATCACACCACCGCCAACAGCAGTAATTTTCCTCCAACCACCACCGACAGTAGCAGATCTGGCGGCACTACTACTCCCTTCCCATCTCCACCTCCAGCCACTCCATCATCAGCTCCCCGCCTTCAAGCTCCACTCCGTCCCGTCCTACTCCCTCCACTTCATCACCTCCGCCAACTTCATTCACCTCCCCTACGCCTTCAGAAGCTTGAACTCCTCCCCCGTCATCGTTCAATCCTGCCCTTCCACCTCCTACAACAACTCCATCGCCACCTACCCCGAGAACTCCATAGAGTCACCATCTCCTCCAACGCCACCGTCTTCGTCGATTCCAGCGGTGGAATTTCAATCGAGCTGATAGTGAGGATAGCAATAGGGGGAGTGGCGATATTGTTTGGCTGAAATAGACGCCTAAAATTTTACTTTTGGCTAAAATAAGTGTCTAAAGTAATTTTTTTACTAAAATAAGTGCTTAAAATTTTATTTTTAGTTAAAATAAGTACCCAAGTAGGTGCCTCAATCAACTTTAAAATAAATCAAAAATAAAATTTTAAGCATTTATTTCAGTCAAAAAAACATTTTAGATATCTTTTTCAGCCAAAAATATTTTAGACACTTATTATAAAAAAATATAATTTGGACATTTATTTTGTAGTTTAGCCGATCTTAAATAAAAAATATTTTTTAAAATTTTATACATATTAGTTTTATTTTTTTTATAATTTTAAATATATTTTTTTATAATTTTTTGATTTGAAATATTTATTTTACAATTTTAAATGTCTTTTTAGATTTTTTAAATATCTTTATAATTTTAGAATATATTTTAAATGTTTTGATAATTTTTTATAATTTTTTTATGATCTTATAATTTTATGACGTGACACTTTCGAGATGTGTCATGTGTCACTATCTTAATGAATGTTTGTGAATTAACATTCAACTATAATAGTCAACATTACGAGATGGTTAAATTGATCGCAGTTTGAATTATGAGGGCTTAATTGATCGCAATTTAAATGATGAGGGTAGGGCCGGCGACGACAGCGGTGAGAATGTAGGGATTTAGGATTTAGGGATTTTTAGGGATTTAGGGACTGATTTGAATATTTTCATAAATTTTAGGGTTTTTTAAAAATAAATTTTATTTTTTAAAAAAATATATTTTATGCCATGTGTCACATTTTAAATGGATAACGGATTTTTTTAACAGCCGGGCACCTAAAATTCCAACTTTTGAAACTTTAGGCGCCTATTTTTTTAAAAAAATACTTTAGGCACCTAAAGTTCAAAAATGGTATACTTTTGGCACTTATTTTCCATTTAAGCCTAAAAATAAAGGGTAAAATATTGATACACATGTTGTGTAAAATTATTTTTTCACAAGTCTGCATATTTATACTATAAAACTCAAATCCTAAAGTCCTAACCCAAACCTTAAAAAATTAAACACTAAATCTTAAACCCTATACCTAAATATTGACCTTAAATTCAAAAATCCTACAATCTAAACCCCTAAACTTTAAACCCAAACCCCTAAAACTAAAAGGCATGTGTAAATTAAAGTTTACCTAACTTGTGTATCAATTTTTTTTAAAAAAAATAAATATTAAAATTTTATGTTATATTAATTAATATTTTATAATTAAATTTAAATAAATAAATTTTATTACTAAAAATGATTTTTGAACACACAAAAATCTATTTTGTAAGACTATGAACTTTTAAATTTAAGGATGGAACTTCAATACATTTTAAACTTGAACCCACACCAATTTTACTATTCGATAGATATTAATTTAAACTTAAGGTTTCAACTTATAGCTAAACTTGGGGTTTAAGATTTATTAACATAAGCATTAAATTCATTAAAAAAAATCAGATTCCAACTCCAATTGATATTTGGTTAATTTTGGGGAAGAACAGCTTGATGCCAACTAGGGTTTTAGAAGAAATTAGGCAACATCTGTGAATGTTACTATAATTTATTTTTAACAAGCTTCATCCTTATCTTTAATGACAGTAAAATTAATTAATGCCTCAAATCTTTATCCCCTAAATTTATACCTTCCAAACTCTTCTTCTTCTTTTTTCTTACTTGTGAATCACACAATTAGGAACACTTTTTCTCTCGGAGGAAATTGACATTTAATTCAATTTATAACATTTTTAGAGATATAAATTAAGAACTACATAGGGGCTGAGCGTTTGATCGAGTCGAGTTAAAAAAATTCAAGTTAGTCAAGTTTACAAGTCCTATTTTATGATTTAAATTTTATTTTAATTTTTATTAGAGTTGAGTTTATTAAATTCGAGTCGAGTTTACAAATTTAATTGTAATTATTTATAATATTATAATACATATTGATTTTAATTTAAACGACTTTATATATATATATATATATATATATATATATATATTTCTTATATTTTCACATGTGATATACATAATATATTGGGCAGAACTGAGGGACGTGAATCGAACTTGAAAACCGATCAGCCAATTACTAAAAATTTCGAGTTATTGGAGTGCTTTGAATTTTCATTTTATAACTTTAACTTAATTTGAAATTTTTTCAATTGAGTTAGATTTATGAAATTACGAGTTGAGTTAAAACGAATCGTATTTTTTACATTGAGTCGATTAATTCGACTTTTTTGAGTCGAGTTGAACTTTATTCACCCCTAGAACTATATAAAACTTTTATCATATTTTTGAAATGAAACTTCAAAGTTTGATTTAATTGATGACATCTTTTAGATTTAAGGTTGGAATCTTAATATCAACAAACCTTGATTTATCCTCAAATTATTACACATCTCCTTTGTAAAACTCCGATATTTTTGAAAGGCTTAAATAAAAAATAAATGTTTAAAATATATATTTTTTGAACTTTAGGTGTTTAAAGTATTTTTTTTGTAAAAATAGGTGTCTAAAGTTTCAACCGTTATAATTTTAGGTGCCTGATAGTTAACTACCGTTAAAAAAATTATTAACCAATAAAAATTTGACACGTGCCATTTTTAATTTATAATTTATTTTAATTAATATTTTGTTTTTAATAATTTAAAATTTTTCAATAAAAACTTGAAACTCTAAAATTTTCTAAAATAACCCCCAAATCCCTAAATCCTCGTCGCTGCCACCGCCGACCGTCGTCTTCGACCCTATGCTTTCAGTCGCTGGACCCATCCGACCATTTTCCCCAAATTGCTATCGTCGAAAACTGGTGAACGATATACCAACCGAACATTGAACGTCGATATAAAATAGTCGTTCTATTGGCACATTGTTCGCCGATTTTTGGCGATGAAGCGTTGGGGAAAATGGTCGGCTGAATTTTTTTAAAATTGATATTTATGATATTTTGGGAAGGATTTGGTTGAGATGGAACCAAATTAGTTCCAATGTAATGTAATGACATTTTTTGAAGTTTGATGTAATTAAAGTATAGTTGGAGGGCAGATTGGACATTTGCCAAGGATGGCATTTTTGAAATATTTTGGAACTTTGAAGGTAAATATTAAAGGTCAAAATACACATGGATTGATTATGAGCCATTTATTTTGATGAGATTAAATCTTGGCCATTGGATCAAAATGGCAAAATGGTAATTTTAATATTTAAATGAATTAAAAATTCATTTTATCTTTACATGTGTAATATAAATAAAAGATGAAAATAGGATATTTTCATCCATCTTTGCTGCTGTTCGAAGACCACCAAAATAAGAAAAAAATAGTTTTCAAATTTTCAAGATCAATTTTCAAGGATTCAAGGCTAGATTCAAGCAAAATTAATTAAGGTAAAGTGATCTTTGCTTGATTTTCTACATTTTGATGGTATTTTTGCTTGAAATAGTTGAGTATGAGCTAAGTTCTTGATTAGGGGAAGTTATGTTTTTGATGTTGTTTGATGGAATTAAGTTGGAATTTGATGAAATTGATGTTGGAAACATGGAAATAAGTTATGATTTTGGATTAATTCCATCTTTAGGACATGAACTCTAACCCTAGAGTTTGGGGGTTTTGATTGTAGAGTTAAATTAAGGATGAAATTGAAGGATTTGTGAAGTTAGAAGGTTGAAATTGATGTTTGATTTAATAATTTCCCAAGTTGTCAAATTTAGGGACTAATTCGAAAATTATGGAAAAATTTAAGGAAATTATTGAAAATTTATTTTAAAATTGGAAATGATGAAATATGGATGAAAAGGTATGAATTGATGTTTAGGGACTAAAATGGAAAATTTTGAAAGTAGAGGGACCATTTCGGTAATTTCCAAAAAAGTTGGGGGACCAATTCGGAAATTTGCAGAAAATTAGAGGGTTGATCTGGAAATTTTGAATTCTTGATATATTTGATAATTCAAAAGTGAAAAGAAGCAAAAGGATTGAATTGTTAAGAAAAGAAAATTTAGGGACTTTTTTGAAAATATTTAATTTTTATGAAGGATTGGAGTGATAAAAGTTGAAAATTGAGGAAAATTTCTAGAAATACTAGAAATGAGTGAAATTAGTGACTAAAATGTCACTTTTGTAAAGTTTAAGGACTAAAAAGAAAATAATCCAAAATAAGGAGATTTTATTCGAAATTGTGTAAAATTAAGCTAGAAAGTTTGTTTGAAGTTCGATTTAGTCACTAAGGGCCTTAAAGGGGTTTTCGGCAATTACAAGGAAATATTGGGAAATTTTCAGAAAAAAATTTATATTCGAATAAATGTGTCATGAAATCATATTGATAATGTTAGATCTCAAAAATAGTGATAAATGTATTCGATTGATTTCTTACAGTTCGAAAGGATACCGAAGGAGAACCAAATAACAGTAGAAAGGAAAAGGATAAGGATCTAACTTAGTGAGGCTGTCTGGAATAACGGGTGAGTGCATTTCTATATGTTTGCATCATGTTGAAAATGGCATTGCATTTTCCTATAATATGCTTATGATGCATTGCTTGACATGGCAAGATTGATGGAATACCAGGTACGAATGATTGTTTGCATAAATGATGATGCATTATGCATACATGAAATATGGATAATGACAAGATTAAAATAAAACAAGTTAAAATGAAACAAGATACACCTTGGGGTGCAAATGGCACTAGCGATGTGTTTTAATATAAGGAGCAAAGAGCGTCCTTATATGAGGAGCAAAGAGCGTCCTTCAGAGTACGTACTCAGATAGCACTACGGTGCAGATAAGCTATAGGTTCTATGGCCCTATAAGCCAGACACGTAAATGATAATAAGATGGATACATGACAGATCATGAGCATGCAAATGATTGCATGATGATACATGATGTACATGATACATGATTTATGAGATTGATGATATATGATTCCAATTATACATGATACAGAATACATGATTTACATATTAGATGAATCACAATATATATATGTGTGTGTGTGACATGATACATGTTCTACATGATAAATGATATATGTTACATGATATTCATGTTAGTAATGATTCATATGAATCATGACACTTGATACATGTTATTGATGTTACATGATATATGGCATTGATGTCACATGATATATGATATGCTAGATTTGCACTATTTTATGATTTATTTAAACTGTGATAATGCCTCACTAAGTTCGTACTTAGCGTGTGATGTTGTTTCACACGTAGGTTCTCCGAGATAGTCAGATAGAGAGGAGCAGACTTTTGGGATGATCAAGTTACTATAAAGGCTACGGTATGTACATCATAAAGTATTTTGATATCTAGTGGCATGTACTAGTGAATATGAGTATGGTAATTTTGTAAAATTTATAAGGATGACTATTTTGATAAACTTAAGTTTATGATATAGTATATGTAACATAGTAGTATGATCCTGATGAAATGGTTTGATATAATTAATTTAGAAGCTTTCTATAGTTAAAATGGTTTAACCCGAATCTAAAAAATATATATATATATATATACGCCCGATTTAGTTATATGTTTTTATTAGCATCTTTAATATATATTCAATAACGAGTATACATTAAGGGTGTTACACTCGCGGGAGAGATGAAACAACGGCGGCAGAGATTCCGCAGGTGAGCTTCGATCCTTCCCTCTCTTTTTTAGAAATGATTTTTTATTTTAAAACAAAACCAAAGTTTTATTTTTTAAAACAAACAAACAACTCCGTTTTTGATCCTGATTGTACTATTCTAAAACGAAAAAAGTTTTTACCTTTTGATTCGAAAATAAAAAGAAATAATTTTACTCTGAATTCTTGGATCTAATTTTTTTGAATCTGAAAATTTTTATTACTGATTCTTTTTTTTTTACAATTTAACTCTTTTTTTTTCTAAAAATCCCCCTTCATTTTTGATTTCATTCGGGTTTTATAACCTTTTTTACAAAATAAAATAATAATTTACTTCTTTATTTGCAGATATGGTTCGAATTTGCAAGGGAGCAGTGCATGGTCGAAGGCATGGGCGATGGTATGACATGATAAAATATGGGTATGGCTTGGGTTAGGGTTAGGGTGCAAAAGAGGGTTGGTAGATTAGATTTTATTTTATTTTAGGGTTTCTAAAATTTTAAGGATTTTGGTTAAATTGATTTAAGATTTAATTTGGTTGCCGATTATGGTGGTTGTTGCTTATGACGGCGGCGACTAAGGTAGCAGAGAAATTTGAAGATGACAGTTGGATGATGAGAGGCATGGACGACTGGCTTGATTTAGGGTTAGGGTTTAAGTTAAGGTTAACTTAAGGTTTGCAAGTTAGGGTATGGATTTAGGGATAAGGGTTGGCGACATAACTTGATTATTAGGGAATTAGGGTTTTTGTTTTAAATGGGTAAAGGGTAATTGGGTCATAATTTTAATGGGTTGGGGTTAATTTGCAATTGGGGATATTGAGCTAAGATTGTAATTGTATAATAGGCCTGAATAATAATAATAATAATAATAATAATAATAATAATAATAATAATAATAATAATAATAATAATTTTGAGTATTGAATTTGGGTTGTTGATGGGTTTTTGGACCCGGATTAACGAGTTACTCGGATAAAACGAGTTATTACAAGGACAATAAACAAAAATGAAGTTGGAAGAACATATTATTGTGTTACGAAAAATCATGTCCTTAAAAATAAATTTCAAAATCAGAACACGAACCAAGCGACGATGCACACACATACGAGGGCTTTATCACGTAACCCATGGGCGGAGCCATATGCATAAGACATCCCAACATTTATTAGATACATTTTTCCTATATAATTTATATTATAAAAAATAAAAATATAAATAATACCTCTTTTATAAATAAAATGACACATCTTTATAAATAATTAACCTCTTAAATATTGTTAAAAAATATCACCCCTTAAATAAATTCTTGACTATGCCCTTGATGTAACCATTCAACAAGGAGAACAAGGGAGGACTCTTTATCAACTCTTTAGAGGCTTATTCCACCCATGGGAGATTTACATGCACTACAAAAATCTTGTGATTACCAACAATTAGGGATGACATTTCACCCGACCCAGTCGAGTCAGATTTTTTTGTAAAAAAATGAATATGAGTCTATTTTTTATTAAAGGTGAAGCCTGGTCGAATTTAGGGTGAAAAATATCTGACTCGACCTGAGACTAATAGTGTAATTTTCTCATATATTTTTAGGGATATTACAATAATACCTCATATTTATACATTTTTTATAATTAGGTCCTTAAAATTTAATTTTCTATTTATATTTTGGTCCACAAAATTATTTTTTTATAATTAAGTCCCTAAAATTATTTTTTTACATTTACATCCCTAATATTGATTTTTTAATAGGTTGAGTCAGGTTGAGGTATATAATTTTCGGGTCGGGTCGAATCAGATTTCTAAAATATAGGGTCGGGTCAAGTACGAATTTAAAGTAATTATTTTCGATTTGGATTCAGGTCGACAAAAAACCCAACTCAACCCATTCCCATCCCTACCAACAATGTCAACTAACTTCTACCTTTCAAGCTAAAAAGATTTTACAGCTTTGTTAGTGCTTTTTATTGCACCATGCAAAATGTTTTTCTCATCGCAAGAATTGTATCACTGCTCATAATTTTTACTATTTTACTTCATGTTCAAATGGAAGAAAAATGAGAAAAGGAGAGAAAAGAGCGTGAGAAAAACCTGTCTTTATAGGTTACAGTGTCCCATTAACTTTTTTAGCGACAACAGACGGTAATAGTTGTAATGAAAACGAATTAACGTTTAGTGACTGTATTGTCAGTTTTAAAAGTTTAGTGACTAAATTTTAAGTAACCAAAACGTTCAGGATCAATACTGTAGTTTACCCTAAAAATAGCTTATTAGTCAGAAGGAAGAGAAAGGTTCCCCCTCCTATTGCTAAGTAAATTCCAGAACACAGATTTTTCTCTCTTTCATCATTTCGCTTCCAAGATCCTCCGTGGCGCAATGGTTCAACCGTCGTCAACACCGCCGGTGGAGCCGCAACAAATCCAACAATTCCTCTCCTCCGTCCTCTCCCAGCGTGGCCCTTCCTCCCTCCCTTACACTGAAGACACCAAATGGCTAATCCGCCAGCACCTCCTTTCCCTCACCTCCTTCTACCCTTCCCTCCAACCCAAAACCGCCACTTTCATCCACAACGACGGCCACTCCGTCAATCTCCTCCAAAACTGACGGCACCATCCCCATGCCTTTCCAAGGCGTCACTTACATACCCCTCATAATCTGGCTCATCGAATTTTACCCTCGTTACCCTCCCCTCGTCTACGTGAATCCCACGCGCGACATGATCATCAAACGCCCCCATACCCACGTTTCCCCCTCTGGGTTAGTTTCGACCCTTATTTGCAGAATTGGATTTACCCAAGTTCTAATCTTGTTGATTTGGTCGCTAATTTAAGCTCTGCCTTTTCGCTTGATCCCCCACTTTATTCCCAACGTCGCTCCAATCCTAACCCTAACCCTAACCCAAACCCGCCTAATTATGGTCATCAGCAGCCGCAGCTGCCGAGAGTGGCTGCCGCTGTGTCAGGGTATCTACCTTCGCCTTATGGGAGGGTACAACCGCCGCATACGGAGGATGCTGCTGAGGTTTATAAGAGGAATGCGGTTAATAAATTGGTGGAAATGGTTCACAGGGATATAATTAAGATGAGAAAAGAAAGGGAAGCTGAAATGGAAGGGTTGTTTTCGGCTCAAGCAGTGTTGAGAATACGAGAGGAAGAGATTAACAAAGGGTTGAAAGATATGCAAGATGAAAAAGAAGCTTTAGAACAGCAGTTGCAGGTTGTTTTAATGAGAAGCGATGTGTTGGATGGTTGGCTTCGAGATAACGAAGGGAAAACCAATAACCTAGGGAAGAACATCGACAATGTCGAAGTCTACGGGGTGTTTCATTGTGCCGACGTGCTTTCCGAGCAAATGTTGGATTGCACGGCGGCGGACTTAGCCTTGGAAGATGTCGTTTATTCATTGGATAAGGCAGTGCAAGAAGGGGCGGTGCCGTTTGATCAATATTTGAGGAATTTGAGGTTGTTGTCAAGGGAGCAGTTCTTTCATAAGGCCACTGCTGCTAAAGTCAGGGCAGCTCAAATGCAGGCTCAGGTTGCTAGTATGACTGCCCGATCCCCGCATTACGGCGGCCCATGACCGGTTATTACTTTGTTTTTGTGATTTGTCTATAAATGGATCATGTTTTGTGATATAGCTGTATTGTTTTACTGCATAATTGAATTTATGGTTCCTTTATGCGAAGAAAATTAACATCATGATGTGAATAATGTGCAGCCTTTTCTCTTTTTATAATGAATTCGGGCTCTTTTGTAGCTGCAAAGGTGAGGAAAACTGAATATGGATTTTGTAATGCTGCGGCATTGGAGAATGCTAAAAGAAGCATTTACTTTTAGTATTCTTGTGTCATCTTATCCTTTGACATGCTCTTTGCTTATGTAAATGAATGATATGCTATTTAGTTGTATCTCAGGTTGTTTTCCTGGTAAACTTATTCCTTCAATTCTTGCTGTTTTACGTATAAAGCGTCGTCGAGATGAAGACAACCCTTAAAGGTAATTTTTTTTCTTCTTATATTGAGGATAGGTTGTTCTAACATTGATCTTTGAGCAGGGAAAAATGTGCCTACCATTGAAGCAAGACATCCCTTAAAGGTAACTTGAACTTGAATTCTGCAATAATGCTTTTGGCCTTCATTCGGTGCCTTGGTAGTCACGGTATTTATATGAATATGAGTCTTCTTCCAATGGGAATCATATTCTAATGCCAATCTAGAAATTAGGTACATGTATGATGCATTGCTGTCAGGGGCGGATTGATATGTTGTTTAGTGGGGTCAATTTACTCCACTTGGGTCTAGAAAATCTTTCTAAAAAGTACAAAAGTTTGGGAGAGAGAACAAAATTAAATGTACTAGAACCCACTTGATCCACTACATAGAATTTAAATGGTCAAACTTAAGCAAAAATTAAAAATAATATCTACAAAGATATTATGCAATATTTTCAAAAAATGAAACCTCGTCGAGGATAGTTATCGAAAAAGAAAGATAATTTTTAGACTCTTGGTAGTTTATTATTATTATTACTGGATTGCTAGGTTGTAAAATTTCTAGTTCGTTTAACATTTTTGAACCCATGATATGAAGTCTAGATCCGCCACTGATTGCAGTGATG
The DNA here is from genome assembly GCA_019671005.1 of Hibiscus mutabilis. NCBI lineage: Eukaryota > Viridiplantae > Streptophyta > Magnoliopsida > Malvales > Malvaceae > Hibiscus > Hibiscus mutabilis. The sequence goes on along the minus strand of CM033755.1, from coordinate 5,514,413 downwards.
CACATGAAAATGCATCTACCTGTATGATGTAAATTTTTTTTATTTATAATCATCAAAAGGACAAGACAAGAGGGTCCTTAGGTTGAGTTTGGTTCGGGTCCATGTATGGCATCAATTAGGGGTGAGTAAAATTCGACTCGACTCGAAAAAAACTAAATAACTTGACTCGAGGCGAAAATACTCGACTTTTCTCGACTCGACTCGAAATTTCATAAACTCGACTCGAAAAAATTTCAAATAAAGTTTTTGTAAAATAGAAAATCGAATAACTCGAAATTTTTAGTAATTAATGGATTTATTTTTAAGTTCAAGAAGAGTCCCTCAATTTTTTATTATATATATGTATATATTATATGATTAGAGAAAGTGATTTAAATTAGAATCAAATTGTACTATAACAGGATAAATAATTACAATTAAATTTTTATAGGAGCTCGAAAATTCGACTCGACTCAAATTTCTTAAACTCAACTCGAATCGAAAAAATTTCAAATAAAGTTTGAGTTGTAAAATATGACGCGTCAACTTGAATAACTTAAAATTTTTTAACTCGACTTAATCGAATGTTCACTCCTAGCATCAACAGTGTATATAGTTACCCAAACCCGGTTTCACCCTAAATGTGTTTTAAGTTTTCATCTAGAGTTATCAATCTTCGTAATTTTATATTTTTTAAAGTATATATTTTTTAAAACAAAAAAATTCATCTTTTATTTAAGATTTAGTAATTTTGTATTTTGTTTTATTAAATTTTTAAATATAAACAGCTTGCCATATTTTTAATATGTACATATAATATTATATATTTAATTTTGTTATGATATAAATTGGAGAAGAAGGTTGGGCTGAGCTTGGATTAGGTTTTGGATATTTGAGTCTAAGTTTAATTCAAATATTTCATATATTATATTCATGTTAAAAAATATTTTTATTAAAAGATATATTTGGAACAAAATATAAATTAAAATGTTATAATAAAAATAGTTTTTTTTAAGTGAGTGATCATTTTAGAAATATTTATTTGTTTAAATAATTGAAAATAATAATTTATTGGTTAGTTTTTTAATAGTTCGTTCTTAATTACATTGTTTTTTTTTTGGATATTTTTTAAAAATTTGTTGGATAACAAAGAAAAACTGAGTAGCAGTAAGATAAATATTGTTTATTTTTTTTTTGGATAAAAGAGGGAAAAAGGGTAGTGTAAGCAATTAAAAGGAATGGGTTATTTTTTTGTGAGTTTTAGGGTTTTAAATATCATGAAATTACTATCTTCATCCGAAATTGATTGATTTTTATTAGGGGTGTTCATAATTTCGGTTAACCGAATTAACTAATTTAACCGAATTTTTTCCGGTTAATCGGTCGGTTAATTTTAAGTTCGGTCGGTTAACGGTTAATGATTTTTTTAAACTTTCAATTATCAGTTAATTCGGTTCGAAATTGGTTAATTAACTGAATTACCCAAAAATTTTATATTTTATATATTACATATTTATTTTTGGTCACTAAATTTTTAAAAATTATAAAATAGTCATTAAAATTTATCAAATTAGCACAAAATGATCATCAAATTTATTAAATTATTAAAAAATAATCATAAAATTATCAATAATTTATAATGGCAATAAATCAATGATTATTTTGTAATAATTCGATAAGTTTAATGGCTGTTTTATAACTTTTGAAAGTTTAGTGGCTAAAAAGATTATTTTAACATAGCTTAGTGACCATTTGTGTAATTTATCCAAAATTTTATAACAAATTTCGGTTAACCGAATTAGCTGAACTTTTTTTCTGTTTGGTTAAAAAATTTTGAAAAAATTTTGGTTCGGTTAATGGTTAATAGGAAAAATTTCGATTAATAAAATTTTAAAAGTTCGGTTTTGTCGATTAACCGAATCGACCGTTTGAATACCTTAATTTTTATTACTTTCGAGGATATTTTAGTAATTTGATTGACCAAGTTGGTTTTCGGTCAATTCATGACACCAACGAGTCGGTGCATTATTTTGTCCAAAATATTTTAGGCCTAATATTTTTTGTATCCTGGACATTTAGAAAGCGAGATGTAACATTATTTGTATTCTCGTGTACAAATCAATGAAAATAATGGTTTTGGCTTCATCTTTAAAAAAAAGAAAATGGAACATTTTTTATTGTTTGGTTTTTTTTTTTTTTTTGGCTATGATGGTTTAATTTGAGAACTTTTAGCCTAATTTATTGGGAGTTTTGGCAATTATTGTGCCATTTATGTTCACTTGCCTCTCTTGATTTGAAGTCTTTGCTAATCAATGCATGCAATCAGTATATTTTATAATTTAGCATGGCAATATCATACATAATGGTATATGCAATCATACCATTAGCAAAAGATGTGAATATTCAATACATGAATTTGTAAATTAAGAAAAAAATGAACAAATATTATAATGAAAATCACATTAAAATGGTAAATATTCCATGCACAAATGCTTGTGAAAACTTTGTTTACATAGGCGTTTTAATTTTAGGGTTTAGGGATTTTGTTTAAGGTTCATGATTTAGGGGTTTAGGTGTAGTAGTTTTGAATTTAGGGGTTGTTGATAAAATTTTGGTTTTAGGGTTAAAATTTAAGATTTATAGGTTAAAACCTAAATCCCTAACTATATTACCTTAAAACTTAAACCCTAACCCTAAATCTTAAATTCTAACCCCAAGTCTTAATTTCTAACCATAAACCTTAAACTAAAATCATAACCCCTAAAATTGAGGCGCTTGTGGAAATAAAAAATTTTACCGCCTGTGTATAGAATAATAATCATGTTAAAAAGGAACTATATAAATGGTCATTGGAGTTTGAGTATGTTTTTGTTTTTGCCACTAAAATTAAAAAGGTTATGTTTCGATCACTAACATTTTCGTTTTGTAATGAAACAATCACTCATAATCTGACGTGACGATTGGTATGGTTTCTCTTTTAAAATATTTTGATACCCTTAAAGAAAATGAGCCAAGAATATGTCGTTTAAATTTAAATTCTAAGATTTTTTGAGCATTAATTAAATTCTAAGATTTGATTAATTTGAACATGAGATGTTTTGAATTTAAATTAAAAGCACAACCACGAAGAAAAATTAAATACTTGAATTTTTATGACGTTGGTTGAAATTATAATATGGATGATAATTGTAATTAATATATTAATTACAACTTAAATATTATAAGAATATTTATAAAATATAATAATAATTTAGGTTATAATTAATAATAATTTATAAAATATATATTATAACATGAACTAAAATAATAGCAATAATTTAATATTTTTTCTTGTTATTTATGCATTTTTATTAATTTTGGTCATATTTTTAATTAAAAATAATTTAATATTTATTCTTCAACTAGATGATGACACATGTCATTTTAGTATATTATTATATTTAAAAATAAGATTAAATTGATAGAATGCGAAAATAATGAGACCTAAATTTATTAAATTTTCTTCAAATATGATTAAAAATTAGTTTGAATGTATAAATATGAATGACTAAATGTGCTATTATATAAATTTTCTTAGCTAGCATGTCACCCCTCAGTTAACAGTTGAATGGAAATTTTGTAATAAAAACCAAATTTTAAAGACTACATGTAATATTTGAAAGTTGAATGACCAAAATGAACATTTTAAAAAAGTTCAGTAATCATTTGTGAACTTTATCCATTAATTTAAGAGAAAAACTTTGATACACAGTCCGTGTAAACTAAAGTTTATATGTGCATGCCAAATTTAGGGGTTAGATGTTTAGTTTAGGTTTAAAGTTTATGGGTTTAAGTTATAATATTTAGGGTTAGAGTTTAGAGATTAAGGTTTTAGGTTTTAGATTTTAAAGAAGGTTGTGTAAAAAAAATTACACATGATGTGTTTCAAAATATAACATTTAATTTAAATTTAAATCTAATTAATTTAAAATATCATAAAAGATTAACAACTTAAACTGTCTGAATCAAATTCGATAATAAATTGCGATTAAAATAACTTAAAATTAGATTAACCAAATTGATAATAACTCGAATATAAAATAATTTTAAATAAATAACTCTAAATAACAAGAACGTGAGATGATCTTTGCTAGGGGTGTTTATTGAGTTGAGAAGCTCGCAAATAACTCGAGCTCGACTCGGTCAAAACTCGATTAACGCTCGACTAGAGTTGACTCGACTCAAAATCGAGATTGAGTCGAGATCTTAGCGAGTCAAGTCGAGCAAGACCCAACTCGACTCGATAAGTTCGTGAGCAACTCGTTATTTTTTTTTATAATTTTTTGTCAGCTACCTTAAAAAATCATGTTCCAAGAAATTTAATGCTAGTTGAAAACTCTAAAAATGTTTAGTGAATTTCTAGGTAATTTACCCATAAAATTTTGGTTTTAAATTTTCAAAATGCTTTGTATTTTTTGAGAATTAAAAAAATTAATTTGTATTAAAAAAATTAAATTATAATAATGGGTCTTTCCTTTTTTAGTTAAAGCCTTTACTTTTTTTAGTATTATTTTATGTATAAAAGTAGAAAAGGGGAAAAATCTTTAGTTTCCACTTTCCATATAAAAATACGATTGAAAGTTAAAACCCTGAAATTTCTAAGGCATTTTCTCTTTTATTGTTGATCGAAGATAGTTGAAAAACTAAAAAGAGTCTCACACTCGAATATCGACTTCATATCTAACTCGGTCATGACAGGTTTGTTTATTTACCTACTCAAACCTCACATTTTTCTTTCTGAATTTTTATATTTATGTTAAGCTCTAATAGTGTCACTAGATTTTACCTATATTTAAAAAAAAAATAAGGTAAAAATTTTGGAGAGCTTAACGAGTAACGAGATTTCTTAATGAGTACGAGTCGAACAAAATATAATTGAACTTAAAGAGTAACGAGTCGAGTCGAGCAACGAATTTTTTTAACAAGAACAATATAACACCTGTAAAATATATATAAAAATGAATAAAAAATAAAATAAATAAAAGAATTGTAGCCAATGGGGTTTGAACCTATGTAACCATTTGAGCCTAAATTCTAAGCGTGATATGAGTTACCTTAATTAAATAATAATCTTTCATGGTTCGGTTATCCAGCAAAGGATAAAACCAAATTGGTGACCCTTCAGTTCTCATAATTCAAATATTTTTTTTCCAGAAAATTCCCCAAATATCTCTCTCACCTACCTATCTTTCTCACCGCCGGGTCGTGTGCATCACCGCCGACACCAAACGAACTGCCGTTGAGCCCTGGCCAAAACCCCTCAAGTCACTCGCACAACCGTCGCCCCATTTGCCAGGAATTTACGTTTGAAGGGTCGTCGAACCTAAGTTATAGACCGTTCGGCTATTCGAGTTTTTCGACCGCCGCAACCGTCTGATCGTGAAATCCTTGCCACCATTCTCCTCATCGTGTTGAGACGGTCCTAACCCAAACGTCTGATCGCTGTCTTGACCCCGACAGAGGCCTTGTCGGAGCAACGCCTGTTTCGGCCAGATTAGGTAAATCTGGGTAAGATTTCCAGTTTTTCGGTTGATTGGGTTGTTTTGGCTCAAATATCTTGTTGTGGTTTGAAAATTCGGCCGAAATTTGCATTTTGGTGCAATTTCGGGCCGTGTAAGGCCGCGCGTGAGCCGCACGTGCCGGCCAGTGCAATTTTCGGCCGCTGTGACCGGTTCACCTATAAATCGGTCTGGTTCAACCTAGTCCAGCCCGAACTGATCTGACCCGAACCGATCTGATCCAAATCGATCCGATTTGACCCGAACCAATCTGGCACGAATCGAATCGACCTAACCCGACCGAGTCAACTAGTCCAAGTCAACCCATCTGAGTCAACTCAGTTGACTCTAATTGTTGACATCAGCATAACGTCATGTTGACATCAGTGTTGACTTTGACCAAAAAGTCAATTTTTCTAAAAATCTATATTTTATGTTTTTCGACGTCCTGAGTCTCTTTTTGAAGTCCCTTTCGCAAAATTTTAACTCGAAAGCCTCTGAATCCAATCTTAAACCCGAACATGCATTTTTATCAAGTTTGTTTATTTATGGATATTTACCGTGGAATAAAGGGCTGATGGAATTTTTTTAATGTTTAAAGGTACTCAGGAAGCTTCTGATCGTGTTTACTCCCAGCCCAGCTCGTCCCGATTCGCCTAGACGCGTGAACCCGTAGTGACTCGTATGGTTTTAAATAGTTAAATAATAATACTGTTTATGGAAGCACAATTCTTATAGTAACCCTGATTCTTTTCGATCTAGGTTCCAGCACTGTAGCTGAGCGTAGTTCTGGCGTCCAGCAGATTGTCTGATCCATCTGATATTTTGAGGTGTGTTCCTTGTGTGCTAAGTATATAAATGTTTTATTGATTTATTTGAACTGATCATGTGCACATGATTTGTATGTTCTGATTTGCAAAATGTAACATGTTTCTTGACTTTAAGCATGATTATCTGTCTGATTTATGCCTAAGTACTTGTCTGAACAACATGCTCTCTGGTTACAATTTATCAAAAATAATTACTGGTTATTATATATTGTTATTACCGTAACTGTTGCCTGAACTTTTACTGGGGGTACTTGGGTTATGATATGAAGTCTCTGTAGGTTCAGCCCTGATCAGGCTGGTAATTCCGCCCGTATTAGGTTCATAGCTTCGGTTAGGGTAATTATGCCCGTATTCGGTTTCTATGCTTCAGCTAGGGTAATTTTGCCCGTACCTAAGGTATTCCCTTATGATGGTACCCAAGTCTAATATACTCGAGTTAATGCCTATATGTACAATACCGTTCTGGGGAAATGTATCATGTAGTTCGGATGGAGGGTAGATATACTTATAGGAAAAACTTTGGATGCTCTTATAACATGTTTTATTGAAATGGTTTTCGTTTGGTTAAAATGTATGAACATGTTTTTATGCACTATTGGAACACACTGAGCTCCCTAGCTCATACCTTAAACCTTTTCCTTTCAGATACACCTTTGGAGAGGCTACCCAGATTGGCATTTGGAAGATCGACACATTCATCAGTTGTATTTGATGTAATGTTTTTATCTTCCAAACTGTTAGTGTGTGACATGGACCTATATTTTGGTTACTACATGTTATTTATACATTTATAATGACCTGTTAATGTAGTTTTATTTTGATTAAGATTTCCGAGCTATATTATCGTTTTATGAATTCTAATTACTAATTAAAAAAATGTGACTTCCCGGAATTTTGCGTTTTCGCATAGATCGATTTAAAAGGTTATACACAAGTCGAGCATTAATCAACTCGCGACCGACTCGCTCGATAAACACTCTAATCTGTGCAGATGAGTAACTGTAAAACACACATTAACAAACTTAAAATGATTTAAAAATTATTCAAAATCAATAAGCAAAAATAACTGAAATTATAATTTTGAAGGTAAGGAAAGTAATCGTATTGCAAAGTATTGGACTGACGTGGAAGCTCGTGGTAGGACCTTCATATTCTCCCGAGAAATTCCCGTTTCACTTTAGCAAAAACACTACCAATTACTGAAACTTTTCTCAACACGCGTTTGGTCTTCGAGAAAGTGCCTGCACCTCGAGAAAATTTCTGACCCCATTCCTCTTTATTTTTATTTTTTTCCTTCGAGAAATAATTAAAAAGAATGAAAGAAAAGAAAAACAACAGCAAAAAGTTAAAAGGAAAACCCTAACACAAATCCACCGTCACATTTACTTAACGCGTATACTTCATAAGGACCTCGCGTTTCACCTCACTCAGCGATCAGATCGGGCTTCTCACTGGCGATAGATCGTTTACCTTTACTCTTAATCGCAATCCCCTGGTTTCTTTCTTTCCCCCTCTCTCTTCATCTCTTTATTTGTTTATTTGATTGCTTATATGAGGTGTCAACAATTGAATGGTTTGATTTTTTTTATAGGTTTTTTGTGGATTATTTTCTGCTTCTAACTGGTTGGTTTAATTTTAATGAGAGAAGAAACGGGTTTGTTTTATTTGGTTACATTTAATAAAGAAGCTATGGTTTGGGTTAGTCTCAGTGGACTCTTCTAGAGTAATTTAGTAATCAATAAGCTGAAAATCAATGCCAAATGTTGGTTTCTAATTGCTAGAGTTGTGTGAAAGTTAGGTGTTGATATTCATTATAGTTTGCGGTTTGGCCATGCCGATTTTATCGGGTTGAACTGGTACAGTGTGTTGAGAATTTATTTGTTGGGATAAATAAACTTAGTTTTTTTTAGAGAGATTGTGCTTCAGTCGGTTTAAACTATATTTTCATGAATCCTTTGGTATGAGAAACTTGTTGATTTAGGGTAAATTCATGTTTGATCTTCGAGCCGGTTCTTATTTTCTGCAAAACTAGTGTTGGATAACATGTATGGCATTGCTTTCAAAGAATGATGATGGAGCCTTGGTTTCAAAGTGTTCTCATGTAACTCAATTTCTTTTCTCATGTAACTCAATTTCTTACTTCTATTTAGTGTCTTCTTCGTCTTTCTTTTACCCCCATAGTTTCTTTCAGATTCCAGTAGGATCTCTGCACTGTATGCTGATATTGATTGCTGGACGCCGTCGGAAATCCTTGGCTATCTGTGAAGTGCTTCTTGCATTGATCATGGTTTAGGGTAGTGTTCTTCCTAAACCTGTTACAGGTTGAATTGAGTTCTATTGTCGTGTGTATGTCTATTTGTATCTCTATGTGTTTTGTTTTTATTTTAGCTTCTGAGCCCCAGGAAGCATGTACTGATTTGTTGCCTAGAGGCTGTACAGTCCAAGGGGGCATGTGTACCGTTTTCATTTAAATCAAGCATAATGGATAAGCCTAAAATATTTTTACATTTTTCATAGTAATGCTTTCGATTTTCTTAGTGCATTGTGACATGGGGTACCTGAATTCTCTCAAAAAGGAAGATATCTAATCCCTTAGTACGTGTAATTACTATAGTCTGAAAGGCGTTCTGCAGTTTTGATGAGTGGTATTGTTGATGATATGCACTGTTTTGTTGGATATTATTATTGCCAGCAAGTTTTGGATCTTACTTGTGTATATGTTTTCGGAGGTTGGGCAGGGTATAGATCGGTTAGAAGCTCCCACCAGCTTGTTCTAACTCCTTTCACCATACACTGTGAACCCTTGACCTTTTAACCTTGTCTTTTACCACCATGAGCTTAGTGATCAAAGAGGGAGGGTTAAGCAATTTTTAGGTGAGGTAGTAGAGAGAGCATTTGCTCATAGCAAGGATCAATGATAGTTGATTATCTTTTAGAAAGAGAAATGTTTATGCATATGTACTAAAAAGGAAGACTTTCGTCCTTTTCCCTCCTTTGCAATCTGTTTTTTTTTTAAATGAGATATATTACAAGTGGTCAAGTGTTTGATTTGAGCTTCATGAAATGTTATGGTCTCAGTTTGTTGAATTTGGATGACGAAATTACAGCCACATCTTCATCTCTTTTATGAAGTATGATTGTATAGGTTTTCTCGTTATCTTTTATTGTTTTGTGTTAGTAATCTTAAGAACAAATCTGTTTAATTAAGATTACTAGATCGTAAGCGATTCCTTGTGTTCATTTTTTTGTTCACATTCCATGTGTTCATTTACTGAATGGTTAACGACAGTCTTCATATCTGTGATTGGGGCCAAGCCTCTACTTACTCATGATTTCCATTGCTATAAGCACCCAATTTGTAAAGGATGACACTGCTAATCTTTATCATTTGATCCGAGCCACAGTTACACTTTGCCTTTTTATGCCTGACTGGCCTAAGTTGTGTGATAATTGTTTATAATTTGCGGTTTGTCTTCTTAGTTCCTCCTTGAACTGAATTAGTGTTGACTAGGATGCCAGGTTTGCATGAGTTACTTCTTAATATATTTATATGATCGTAACATAATGAGACTCTAGGTCTTTGTTGTGCGCTTTATTGTCCTGTATCTAAACAAAACAAAACAAAACAAAACTACGTATATATCCCATTTTCTAACTCAAGTCAAAATGTGTTTGAATAATCATTGTTTTTTCTTATTCGATTAGATGATTGTGGCATATGTTGGTCCTTGATTAATATTTAGTGTTTGTTGAGCAATATTTTTATATTCCACCATAACGTGATGCACCGTTCTGTTGTTTTCCTGCATTAGGAATGGACCACTATGACATGCCGGCGCCGAGAAGGGGGGAGATGAAGCATAAAGGAAGAAATGTAGTTTGGTCGATTGCAATGGACAAGTGTCTTATTGAAGCTCTGGCCATTCAGGCTAAAAATGGCAATAAGATTGATAAATGTTTCAACGAAAATGCATATACCGCTGCTTGTATTGCTGTGAATTCTCGTTTTGATTTAAACTTGAACAATCAAAAAGTTGTTAATCGCCTTAAGACAATTAAGAAAAGGTACAAGGTAATGAGGGATATGCTAAGTCAAGATGGATTTTGGTGGAATCCGAATACGAAAATGGTCGAATGTGACAATGAAGATCTTTGGAAAAGCTATGTGGCGGTCAGTCTCTTACACGCTGTTCCCATGTTTTATTTTTTCTTGTTTCGGTATACATACTTCTTAAAATTACTTGACATTTACCATGATTGAGCAGGCACATCCTGATGCAAAAGGGTTCCGAAGAAAACCAATCGAGATGTATGATGAGCTAAAGATTGTTTGTGGAAATTACCAAGCACCTAGTCATTGGGCGAAGATGAAGGACGGAAGTCATCCGACAAGCTATAAGAACTATGAAGAAGATTCTGCTTCTTTCGTATCACCAAGTTCAGATGAGGTAAGTGATACCGATGGAACACAATCATATTCTGGGCCACCGGAGTATTTGCAAGACGGTAGTCAAGACCCTCCTCCAATGGAGCCTCCCAGACAACTTCCAAAGCGACCACGTGGCTCGGATTCTCTTCAAGAGGCAATGCTTGCAGTGGCATCCAGCATTCGACGGTTGGCTGATGCCATTGAGCAGAGTAAAACTTCAATCAATGCCTCAGAATTGCTAGATGCAGTTATGGAGATTGATGGGCTGGAAGAAGCTAAACAGATGTATGCATTCGAGTATTTGAATGCCGACCCTATCAAAGCGAGGGCCTTCTTGGCATACGATGTTCGGATGAGGAAAATGTATTTGTTCAGACAGTTTTGGTGGTGGAAATGATCGGACCGGTATCGAAAATGCAAACATTTTCGGTATATAATCTACTCGACTATAGCGTGGGAACATTTATGGATGTCGACACATTAAAACCTTGTTTCAGTTATTCATGGAGGTTAAATGTACAGATTTCAGATGTTCACTGATTAAACATATATGGCTTGAAGGTTTAGTCTCGTACTCTAAAGAATCGAACTGGAAATTGAAGGTTAGTCTAGTCTCCAAAATCTCAAATTTCGGGAATTTAATTAACCCTAACCCTACCGACATAAATTTAAAAATAAAATTATCAATGATAATTGGTTTAATAAGGTGAGATGTTATGTCCTTTAAGTAGGGGTACGAATTATAACGTTGTGAATAGAAAAAAATGGGTTGTGAGAATTACCTCCATATTAGATTATTGCAAAATTTGATTTAGATTAGTCGATTAATAAATTAGTCGATTAATAAATTGGATACGTAACAATTAAAAGTTTTGGTAAATTGTTGATTATTTTGTTTGACCAAACCGGATATCAATTCCAACAACCCCCTTGACCAACATTCTAGTATCAATTTGTCTATTTACAACAAAAGGTGAAGCAACTCCAAGAATAGTTCAGAGCTTCTCAGATAGCTCAACTGTGGTCGGCTGAACAACAACGATAATAGGGTATATAGAAAGCTCTGGACAAATTACACTTGTCAAGAGATTTAAATAACGGTCCACAATTATAGTAACGGCCGCTATATAGTGGTAGTGGTCAAGAATGAAATCAAGATTTGAGAGGAAAAACACAAATTTTGAGAAGGCGGGGTAAATTTATAATTAATCTAATTTCGTTCATGGTAGTGGTATCGTCCAAAACTGCGATACCCATAACTGTTATGTTCTTAATAACACCCGTTATTAAAATAATTTACGACCGTGATAGCCGCAATAATCACAATAACATATGTTGTATCCACAACCGTGATAAACACAACGTGACTATAATGCAATTTAAATTGATGCTCCTGTACTTTTGTCAAAGTTGCACACAATCTTAAATGTATCAGTACCATTTTTAACTTTGATATTTTAAAATTGTTGAAAATTTGGTCTTTCTATCAGTATCATAAGCTAATTATTGATACCAAAGGTAGGGACGAACGTAGGACTTTAGGTTAGGGGTGAACCTATAAATTTTTAGGGGGTGAACTTATAAAAATTTAGGGGAGGCAAAAGTAGATTTCAATAGAAAATACATAGAAAAATTTTAAATTTTTTTTAAATCATATAAAAATTTTAAAGTTTTAAGGGGGCGACCACCCCCACCAGCCCCTCGGTCCATCCCTGACCAAAAGGCAAGATATATGTACCAAATTTCACTTGGACGTTTGAAAAATTAAAAGAAAATTCAATAGTGTCGATACCTTTTCCCAAGTATCAATATCCGTGCTATTTGATGGCTACACCAAGACATTACAATCAAGGCTTATCGCATGTTTAACATAATTTTTCTATTTAATTACGGGTATTTAATTTATTAGCTGATTAATCCGGATTGGATATTGTAGAGACCTATTATGAGACGACCCTCTCAATCCAATTACTTCATTCACAATGATAACATTCGAACACTTAACTTTACTTAAAGAATCTAATACCTCATCATATTAGAGCAATAGGTTGTTGGCATATTGAGTTATTTTTAGCCATACTAAATATTCTCATTATCATCTTACCGTCGTGTAAGCAATATGAACATATTTCAACAAACATAATATTAGGAATGCAACTTTTTTATGTTCGAATCTAATAAGTGGTCACAGAGAAAAAGAGGATAATCAGAGACAAAATGTAATGGTGGTCCCAAAGTTTTGGGAAAATTGAATTTAGACCCTTAAAATTAAAAAAAATTAATTTGGCCCCCAATTTTTTAAACCTAAATTTGGATTGAGTTCAGATCAGATGAAAATTCAATACATGTTAGATCGGGTCAAATTCAAATAAAACCTTTATATTTTCGGGTAGGATTTGAATTGACTAAAAACCTAACCATACCCGTGCCCATCCTTAGCTCTAGTACACGCCACCTACTCTTTACACATATGGGTCAAATGATTGCATATAAATTATCCATCCTTTTTGATGCCTTTATTTACACCCCTACATTAAAAATTGAGTTTAAGATTTAAAGAATTTAGGGTAGGGTGTATTTTTTAGGACGTAGGATTTAAGATATAGTTTTAAGATTAAGATTTAAATTTTAAATTTTTAATATTTTTAATGTTAAAATATAAAAAAGCACAAAAAAAGTACATAATATTTTTTGTCCCAAATGATTTACCATTAGTAGATCTAAGCGACTATAACTTCACGAACCCCCCATAAAATATCCATGCGTGGGAAACAAATCACATACAACTTACTAGTGTTTAATCATATTAAGGACGTCGACTCTCTGCAAGTAAAATCAACTGATGCTGCAGACGTACATGAAAGTAAGATATTTCAGAGAAAAGTTCTTCAGTTAAATCTTCTGGAGGTTGATTAATGGACATGAAAAACTATTTTTCATTGTTTATTTGATTTTATTTATTTAAAAAAATTCAAAAAAAGTTATATTTTTAAACAATTTTTTTATAGTTTTAAAAATAAAATTTGAATTTTCATATAATTTTCATAAAATTTTTCTATTTTTTATATTTTTTGAAATTATTGATTAAAAAATTTAAAAAAATAAACTTTTAATTACAATTAATGAAATATTTTTCATTAACTTTAACGTGTTACGTCATTTCGCTTAACAATAATTAAAGGCACAATGTCTATTTTACAATAAAATCTAATGTTTAATATATATTTTGTAACATATGAAAGTTAAATGACTAAAATAAATAATTTATGATAATTTAGTGATCATATTTGAGCTTTACCCTATTAAATCATAATCAGGGACATAGGTACCCTCATAGCGGGGCAATTAAAAAAAATGATTGGACCTGAAGAAGTGTTTCCATTGTTAAATTTATTTTATTTATTTAAAAAAAATCATAAAATTATATTTTAAAAATATTTTTATAATTTTAAAAATAAAATTTGATTTTTCATATATATTTTAAAAAATTTCTGAATTTTTATTTATTTTGAAATGGTTACTTAGAAATATTGAGAAAATTACAAAAAAATGTTAGTTACAATTTAAGGGTCATATGGGATATTTTCTATTAATTTTAACATGTTAGGACACATTGCTTAATGGCTACTAATGGCAGAGTGCCTATTTTTTTTAACAATGTTCAAAATTTAATGTTCATTTTGTAATGTATGAAAGTTGAATGACTAAAAATAAATATCTTATAATAATTTAGTGACCATGTTTATGCTTTACTTTTATTTTAAATCATGATTTAGAATCAAATACCATCAAACTTTTAGGTGTGTATCGATTATTTTTCTAAACTAAAATTCAATATTATTTTACCATTAAACTTCAATTTAGGCTTCAATTATACCACCGAGCCATTAAAATCCCTCCACATCATCACAAACGGACTGTTAAGATCTTCCCACATCATCGATTTTAAGGGCTCAATGGTATAATTAAAGTCTAAACTAAAGTTCAGTGCTAAAATAGTATCGATTACTAAATTCAGTGCTTAAATGAACTTTAGGTGCCCAATATATACCTCTTTTGAACTTTAGGTGCCTAAAGTATTTTTTTTTTATAAAAATAGGTGCCCAAAGTTTCCAAAGTTAGAATTTTAGGTGCCCGGCTGTTAAAAAAACCGTTAACCATTCAAAACGCAACACGTGGCATAAAATATTGATTTTTAATTATTTTTTAAAAAAATTAAAAAATAATTTTTTTAAAAAACCTAAAATTTATAAAATCATTCAAATTAGTCCTTAAACCCCCTAAATTCGAAATCTCCAAATCTTCACCGTTGCCGCCGCCGACCGCCATCTCCGACCCTACCCTTTCGGTCGCCGGTCTCAGCCGACTGTTTCGCCTCACCCCGTCGCCGGAAATTGACGAATGCTGTGCGAATCGAACGGTTCACGTTCGACGTGAAATAACCGTTCGATTCGCACACCGTTCGCCGGTTTACTGCAACGAGAGGTGAGGGAAAACAGTCGACTGAGCCCGACGACCGAAAGGGTAGGGCCGACGACGACGGTCGGGGCGGCAACGGTGTGGATTTGGGAATTTCGAATTTACGAATTTAGGGACTAGTTTAGAAAATTTTAAAAATTTAAGATTTTTGTAAAATTTTAAATTATTAAAAAAACATATAATTTAAAGAAAATAAAAATGACAAGTGTCGCGTTTTAAATGGATAACGATTTTAAACTTTTTTTTACCAGCTGGGCACCTAAAACTCTAACTTTGGAAACGTTGGGCACCTATTTTTACAAAAAAAAAAAATACTTTATGCACCTATTTTTACAAAAAATACTTTAGGCACCTAAAGTTCAAAAGAGATATACTTTGGGCACCTATTTTTCCTTTAAGCCTATAATAAATACAAAACTCAAAGTTTAGTGGCATATAATGTAGTTTAGCCTTAATTTTAACATGTGACGACACATCATTAACGACAACAAACGGTATAATGTCTATTTTTTGACAATGTCCAAAATTTAATGCCATTGTGTAATATATGAAAGTTGAACGATTAAAATAACCATTTTATGATATTTTATGTTTATGCTTTACTTTTATTTTAAATCATAATTTAGAACCAACGGTTAGGAATGAAGGTTCTCTTATAGTGGGAGAATTAAAAAACAAACTTTTCTATAATATAAATGAGTTAAGATGTATGATTATCAACCAAACAAGGAAAACAAATATTTCAATCCAAAATCCCCAGCGAGTCAAAAGAAATAGGAATAAGAGGATGAGTTCACTCGTGGATCAGCTGAGTTCGTCGTCCTCCATGTCGGAAGGAGAAGAAGCATTTGGTTATGCTTTGTGTCTAGGAAACTCCGCCATATTTCCTTACATTTTGGATGTGGCAATCCAGCTCGGTGTCTTCGATGTACTGGGCAAAGCGGGCTCCGATGCGAAGCTGTCCTCGAAGCAGATCGCATCTGAGATTCGCGCGAAGAATCCCGACGCGCCTTCTCTACTGGATCGAATGCTTCGGCTATTTGCTTGCTACGATTTGGTGACCTGCGTTTCGAGAAACCTCGATGCCGGCGCCGGCGATGGAGAAGATGGTGAGAAACTCTATGGGCTTACTTTGGCTGGTGAAGCTTTTGTTAATGACGAAAATAAAGGATCCTTGGCAGCTTTTACTGTCTACAAGAACAAGGTGGAAGTTTGGTACGTTATGCCTCATCTCATATTTTTCATAATTAATTATCAAATTTTTAGTTAGGATTTGGATTCAAATATAAAATTTTGAAATCATAAAATGTGACGTGGATCATGTGGTGGTTGTTTAACTCACATTTTAATTATAAAACTTACGAATCGATTTTTCTAAGAGAATGAAATAAATTTCATGGTTTTTATTTTGAATGGGTAAAATACATATTAGAGGTCACTTAGTTATAGGTTTAGCAACAAACATGTCACTCTTTTTCTAAAAATAATAATTGCGTCACTCAATTATAGACTTGTCAAACTTGACCCGAGACCCGAACCAATTTACCCAATCCGAGACCCGATATCGACCTGAACATGATGATTCGGATTTGATCTAATACCTGAAATAAATTGAATTGAACCGAAATCGACCCAAATTTTAGTTGAACCGAAATGGACCTGAATTGATTTTCAACCAAACCGAATAGACCCTAACTGATTTCATCCAAACAAAAAACAACCTGAACCGAAGGCAACCTGAGATAAAAAAGATATTAAAAGAAATAAATAAAAGCTGAGATTTGAATTACCACAAACTCACTAAAAAGCCAAATATACCAACTTTAAAAAGCCATATATAGGGGTGTAAAAAGTTGACCCAACCTAAAAATCTAACTGAAACCGATTGATCTCATATTGACCCGATCCGATATTAACCGACTTGATACCCAACACAAATCACCATAGACTCGAACTAAAATTGAACTAGATCCGAACCGAATGTAGTTAGACTCGGAATGACCCAAACCAAAATGAACCAAACCAAAACTGACTTGAACGACCCGTTTGCCTCATGTACCCAATTATAGGTTTAGGAACAAACATGTTACTATTCTTCTAAAATACGTCATTCTTCTTTTAAAAGTAACAATTCAGTCACTTAATTATAGGTTTAGGAACAAACATGTCACTTTGTGATAAACAAGTCACTTTTTTCAGTAAAATTAAAACAAGGGCTTGGTATAATAACAATTTTAGTCTCGAAAACTATGCATTCTTTTAATTCGGTCATAATTCAAAATAATTCAATAAACTTAATAGTTCATATTTAAATTTTTTGACACTGCACCATATTGACACACCATTCGACCACTTACCACACTTAATGCTATTGTCCATCAGTTCGATAGTCAACAGACGTGATAGCTTGACAGACATAGTCACTTCACTACAGGATAGTTGTCAGTCTAATGGAATACACGCATTTTGACCTTAACGTTGCCTGCCAGTAAACACAATCACCTTAGTAATGGAAATTTTAAATATAATGATTAAGTTTGTTGAATTATTTCAAATTATGACTAAATTAACAGAATGCATAAGTTTCGGGGACTAAAATTATTATTATATCGAGCCATTGTTTCAATTTTAATGACAACGTGACTTTTTTGTCACACAATTTTAATTGAGTGATATATTTATTTTTTTAGAAGAAGAGTGACGTGTTTGTTCCTAAACCTATAATTGAGTCTCAATTGTTACTTTTAGAAGAAGAGTGACATGTTTGTTACTAAGCCTATAACTAAGTGACCTATAGTGTAATTTACCCATAAAGAATTCATTTAAAAACATTTAATCAGAAGACTCATTTAGTAATTCATTGAAGATTTTAATTAATTAAAAATTAATTATTTTTTGATGAATTAAAAAGTAATTATTTTAACTATTTAATTAAACATGGTTGATAACATGAAACTAAATTTATCTGCTAGAGATTTTTAATGAAAAATATAAAAAATATTAAGTAGATAAAGACTTACTTATCATTTAATAGAAAATATTTTCAACACTTTTTATTTTTGTAACATTTAACTCTAGTGTCCTTTTAAATTTATATTTTTCAAACAAATATAGTTATATCCGATGTTTAATTTTAAACAAAATATCAAACAAATTTATAATTTAAATCCCACACTTAATTATTTCAAGTTATCAAACAATATCTTAATTAATTAACTATTAGAAAACTACATTTTTTATTTAAATTATATTTACATATCCTTTAGAGATGTAAAGTTATCTTTTAAACTATTATAATCAATCTCTTGAAACATTTTTTTTTTCAAATGATGAAATAACTAATTCATTTAACCTTTTATTGAGACATTGTTTATCTTAGGTAATATTATGGCCCTGTTTGAAAATTAACGGATAATAGACATCAGATTACATTAGATGATTGCTGCTAGCGGATTACATTAGCTGGCTGATGGCACATTGCATTAGTTGATTTGATTAGCGGATTGCATTAAATAATAATTGATAGCTATTTGATTATTTTAACAAGCAAAATGACATATAAGGATATGATTATATTCAATATTTATTTGAATAATTTATTAGTTATCAATATTTTGTATCTATTAATATTAATTAGATTATAAAAAATAATTTTTTAATATAACATCACTAAGCATATTTAAGTATATATATATATTATTTCTTATTTATAAAACTATCTTTTTAATATAAATTTATTAATTATTAAATTTAGATGTATATATATTAATTTCTTATTTATGAAATCATATTTTTAATATAATTTCATTAATTATTAAATTTATATGTATATATTAATTTATTATTTATGAAATTATCTTTTAAATTTTATTAGTTATTCAAATTTAGGTTATTTAAAATTTTTCTGGTAATGGTCAAAGACAAAAGATTCTTTACAACTCTTACATTCAATTCTCTAGCCCAAAATTTAGAAGTTTTTCCATTTGAGAGATTTCACTCTAAGTCTCTAATCTGTTCTTTACCAAACATCCAAATTAATACACTTGACTTTATCTGTTTTAGCTTTGAGAAAATCCTCTAGTATTTTTTTCTCACCATAGTATTTTATTAATAAAAGAAAGGCAAACTACCTACAAAGACAATGAAGAAGAATGGTTGTGTTCTTGAGGGAAGAACACGAAAAAAAAGATTATATATGTGAAAAGTACTTCAATATGTTTTAATTTTTTCTTGAAAAAGAAAAAAGGTAAAAATTGTTATCTTGCCTTTTTCATATTTTTTTATGAAAATGAAGGTTAAATTGTTTAAAGACCCTTAACTCTAAATGTTTTTTTAAATGTCACGTGACGATATTATATAGTATCGTGTACTTAATATGTCATCATTTAACGTCATTAGCTTAAGGCATAGTAGAAGACAAAAGTAAAATTACATGAGACAAATTGAACGGTTAGAAAGCGGATGCGCCACTCGTTCCATTAAATTTTTGGGTAAACTACACCTATGACCACCCAACAATAGGTATGGTCCTATTTTAACTATCGACCTTTCAATTTTTCAATCAGACCATTCAACTATTTAAATAGTATCAATTAAGTTATATGCCGTTAATCTAAATGAAAGGTGATGTGGCAATTAACAAAAATCTATATAATTATACATTTAGTCCATGTTACTTACATATTAAATTAAAATCATGACTAAATTGACATAATATATAAGTAACAATGACTAAATTTGTAATTATACAGATTCTCGTTAACTGCCACATCACGTTCCCGTTAGATTTTGTTGGAAACCCGACGAATCCAACACACCCACTATGGAGGACCTAAGACTGACCACTAGTACTACATCAATTCCTTGAGTCAGTTAGCCTTTCTATCTTCTAATTTCTTAGTGCACAATATCTTAGGCGGCAGTGCCGACCATACAATATTTAGGCGGTAGAACCGACCATATACTATTTAGGCGGCAGTACTGACCATATATCATTTAGGCGGCGTAGCCGACCATATAATAACCAATTAAATGCACTAAGAAATACATGAACAAATGCTTCACCGGAAACTTCTAATTACAAGAAATAATATTTCTATTAATATAGAAGAATATTACAACACACTTACCTAATTTATTTCTCTACACACACGTAACTCACTTAGGCACTCCCACGTCACTTACACACCCCAACACTTGCACACACTTGCACTCACGCCACTCAGACCCACACTTACACTCAACTTGCACCCACGTCACTTTGCACTCTGTCACTCTCCACACTCTTACAGTCACTCAACTTACACTCAATTTGCACACACTTCACTTACGATATACATGCCTATTTATAGGCTTCTCTATGTCGGTGAACTACTAGATTTTTACATAATATAATATTATATACTTTAGAGCTCTCTAGAGCATTAGGTTTTTATATTATTTAATTATAATATATGACTCCTTCTAGAATATTGGAGAGAGTCGGTGTACTTCTAACACTCCCCCTCAACGACTTCTCTATATAAATGATTTGTAGAATATTTTAAGTGCTTCTCTAAACTTCTCAATCTTTGCTCTACTCAGAATCATCGTGAATTGGTTTGGTGTTTGCAACTTGTTCATCTATCTTTGATGGCATCGTCTTGATCTCTCTTTTAAGGATATCTTTGACGAACTTGTTTGTTGCTCCCTTTTCGACTAAGACACATACCAGTTGTTCTCCAATCTTCACTTTCTCGAACAACAATCCCTTTTTTTATTTTACCATGCTTACGCCACAACCATAGCAGCGTGGTATCTTCCCAATAAAGTAAGGCATTGTCGATGGTCCTAGCATCATCCACAGTATTTGTGGCTTGAATGTATTGTTCCAAGCTCCATCAGCAGTTATCTTCATTCTTCTCGTTCCTGGCTTTTTTATACGATTCAGGTTTAGAAACCTTCACCCTCAAAAGAGTTGGAATTGAGATGAATGAGGCAATTTCCCATCATGAGCTAGTGCCTTCCTGAGAAGGACCATCTCCTCCTTCATATCTTCCAATTCCCTATGTACCATTTTAAGCTCTTCCCTTAGAGCTTTGTTCGCTTCTTTGAGGATAAGGATTTCACTAAAAAGAGAATATGAATAAGTCTCGCATCGTTGTGAACACTTACTAGTAGCCTCATTTAAGACTTCCAACATTTCTTCGCAAAGCTCGTCGACTTCCATTTGGCTTGGACAAGGCTCCTCATATGTAGGTTGATGTACAACCATCTTCCACGGACTTTTATCTTTCGAGGGTGAGCTTTCTCTTTCTTCACTTGGATGTGATGCTTGCTCTTCACTTTCTTTCTCATCTTTTGAAACTTCTTCTAAGTCATGGGACTGGAAGTTCGATCTCCTGAGGTGACCACCAAGAATAAGCTTCATCAATCATCACATTCCTTGAAATGAATCTTTCATCAATGGAGCACCCAAAATCGACGATCCAATCCTCATCACAATCAATTTTTGACTCCATGATTGTTGTAAAAGATGGTTCCTCCATGTCTTCTTCCAACTTTTCTTCATCCTTGTAGTTTATATTTGGATTTGTAGTTACAACGAGAGTTGGTGCCTCCATGTCTTCTTCCAACTCTTCTTCATCCTCGTAGTTCTTCTTTGAGTCTGTGGTTGCTACAAGGGATGATTCCTCTATGTCTTCTATCAAATCTTCTTCAACAAAAAGTCTATCTTCTACATCCTATTCTTCCTCGCTGATGGAAGCTTCCAACATTACCTCAATTTCATCCTCTTTTGTGGTGGTCACGTTTCCTTGGAAGGTTCGTCTTTTGGGTAATCTGCACTCTCGAGAAAAGTGGCCCTTTCTTCCACAATTGAAGCATTCATCACTTGTCTTTTATCGTTATCCTCGTACTGCTGGTGATAGTCTTATTTTCCACGTCGAGCTCCCCCTAAAGTGTTACTTCTAACTCTCGAGTGAAACTTGTCTCCTCGTGTTCTCATTTCTTTTGTCATGTATTATCTTCGTGGCGTACCTTTCTTTTTGCTGGTGAATAGTGCCTCCTCTTCGTCTTTGATAATTACTCCGCTCATCTGTTTGGCTAATGCCTCATGATTAGCCAACAGGTTCTCTAGCTCGACTAAGGATGGTTGAGTAGGTCATCCCCTTACAGTGACAACAAATGCATTGTACTCGGGTCTTAGGCCATGGATGAGAATCCTTTTCATCCTTGCCTCACTCACATTCTCCTCTGGTGCAAGTTGAGATATCTCACGACAAATAGATTTCACTTTGGTGAAATACTGAACAACAGACAGGCTTCCTTGTGAGATGCCTGGGAGCTCATTTTCTGAGAGTTGGAGGCGTGCTTTATTCTTCTTTGAAAATAACTTCGCCAATGTTTCCCAGGCTGCCTTTGGTGTCTTGTCATCACAAATATGCTCCAATAGGTCCTCATCGATTGTAGTCTTCAATATATATAAAGCCTTCCCAGCCTTGATCTTCTATTTTCTCAAGGCTTCGACATTTTCCCTCGGTGGAGGAGTTGTGTCGGTGCCTGCGACTATGTCCCACAAATCCTGACCTTGTAGGTAAGACTCTATGCTTGTCTCTCAATAACCGTAGTTGTGGTCATTGAGCTTCCTAATCCCGTTGCTTGTACTTCCAAAGTCTGCCATGCTGACTGACGCCCAACATCCACTAAGCTTGGATCCAAACCAATGGCTTTACAGTCCCTGACTGTATTCCGACAGATTCTCCCCTTAGCACCTTAATGCAACGTCGACCAATGTAAGCGTCCAACACTTACCGAAGCTTTCTTCAATGGTAACGGTATCGGACCGTCCGCTCTGATACCAATTGTTGGAAACCCGACGGACCCAACACACCCATTATGGAGGACCTAAGACTGACCACTAGTACTACACCAACTCCCTGAGTCGGTTAGCCTTTCTATCTTCTAATTTCTTAGTGCACAATATCTTAGGCGGCAGTGCCGACCATACAATATTTAGGCGATAAAACCGACCATATACTATTCAAGCGGCAGTGCCAACCATATATCATTTAGGCGGCGTAACCGACCATATAATAACCAATTAAGTGCACTAAGAAATACATGAACAAAGGCTTCACCGGAAACTTCTAATTACAAGAAATAATACTTCTATTAATATAGAAGAATATTACACACACTTGCCTAATTTATTTCTCTACACACACGTAACTCACTTAGACACTCCCACGTCACTTACACACCCCAACACTTGCACACACTTGCACTCACGCCACTCACACCCACACTCAACTTGCGCCCACGTCACTTGCACTCTCTCACTCTCCATACTCTTACAGTCACTCAACTTACACTCAATTTGCACACACTTCACTTACAATATACATGCCTATTTATAGGCTTCTCTATGTCGGTGAACTACTAGATTTTTACATAATATAATATATGACTCCTTCTAGAATATTCGAGAGAGTCGGTGTACTTCTAACAGATTTTAACTACAAATGACTTACTGATACAATTTAAATAGTTGAGTGGTCTGATTGACAAAATTAAAAGGTCGGTGGTCAAAATAGGATCAGACCTATTGTTGGGTGATCATGGATGTAGTTTACTCTAATTTTTTTTAATTTATGAGTTTTTGGTTAATTGTCATATTGTTAATATAGGTTACACTTCAAAGATATGGTCCTTGAAGGTGGGATTCCCTTTGAGAAAGTGCATGGCATGCCCGCGTATCAACATATAAGCGCAAACCCAGAAAAGGCTAAGAGATTCGACACGGTAATGACTAATCTTTCCAAGATAACTGTGAGGAAAATACTTGAGACATACAAAGGATTCCAAGGCATAACGAAGCTGGTAGACGTTGGTGGTGGATATGGGGTTACTCTCAATATCATAATCTCCCATTACCCTTCCATTAATGGCATTAACTATGACTTGCCTCATGTTGTACAACGAGCACCATCTTTTCCTGGTAATTATACATTCTAACCCTAACTCTAAATTTGTATGATTATGGACAGGGGCGAAATTAGAGAGGATGACGGGTAGTGTCGGAGTCAAAAAAAAAATAAATTTTTGTGTTAATTATTTTTTAAAGTTGTGTTAATATTATTTTAAAGTAATGTAAATTTTAAATTTTCTTATGATCCCTATAAAAAGTTTATATTTTCTTTTTATATTGGAGGTGTTCATGGAACAGACCGGATAATAAATTAATGTTTGATATCATGTAGGCATTGAGCATGTTGGAGGAGATATGTTCTCTAGTGTTCCCAAAGCAGATGCCATAATGATGAAGGTATGGATAGATTTTTTTGTACCACTTATATTTTATTTATTTTTAATAATCTGGTAATATCTGCTTTTTAATTTTATCCATTTTTTAAAATGCACACACAGTGTAGAAACGCTGCTCAAGCCTGGGTCTTCTAGGAATAACAACGCTCCATTTTTCACTTCTATTTTGCTTATCTTAACCATTGTATTTCATGTTTTATTCGATACGATATCAATCACAAGTGAATTAAAAAGCTTTACAATTGTATGGAATGAATTTGCTTGTAGGAGGTGCTTCACAATTGGGATGATGAGCACTGCTTAAAGCTCCTAAGAAACTGCTACGAGGCATTGGAGGAGAAAGGGAAAGTGATAGTAATAAGTTTCATGATGGTAGAGGAAGCAGACGCAAGCAATGCGGCTAAGTTCATTTGTCAAATGGATCTGGGTATGGCTACTAGCTTTGGTGCAAAGCAAAGGACGGCGAACCAGTTCAAGTCCATGGCCATGGCTGCCGGCTTCTCAAGCTTTCAACTCAAGTGCCTTGCTTTCAATGTGGTTGCTGTCATGGAGTTCCACAAATGATGTGATGCATGCGTCTGTTTAGGTCTGCCATTAATAAGGGAACATAACGTCCCAAAAAAGTCTGATAAAGAGGTAGAATGTCCTAAAAAAATATTTTAGGAGACAACTCGGTAAAAATAATGGACAAAGGAGCCTTTAAGACAATTAAGTATAATAATGTTGCTTTACATGCACTAATAATATTAAAATAAAGAAGGTTGTTTAAGTCTTCAACCAATATTAATCTCGGATACCATATCCTAACAATCCTTATTCTTTTTCCTTCCTCTTTTCTAAGTTTGAAAGTCGTCCAATGTTTAAAATAATTTAAGCTATGTATGCAGTGACAGAAGCTATTGGGGATTAGGGGGCATGTCCCAAAATTTTAGAAAATTAAAATTTGATCCCTCAAAATCCTTATTCTTTCATGGACTTATTTTGTGAATGACCTAAGCTAGATGATTCCTTTTTTTTGGACTACAATGATTTTGTCTATAATGTAATTTGCATAGACTTTCTTTTTTGTGTTATATGTAACAAATTTGGCTTATTTGTGCAAACTTGCCTTCAATTCAATTGAAATTAATTTGTTTCAACTTTTTATCTTATCAATTTACTTTCATTGGATTAATTGGGAAAACTTATGCAAACCTAACGAGTTTGGTGGGCTCGGGTTCTTCGATATGAAGTTGAAAAACATTCGATACGTATTAGGGGAGGGAAATTGATTAACTTCTGGGAAGATCACTGGACAGAATTCTCATCTCTTAAATCTGCATTTCCTATAATTTTTGGAATCGCAATCAAGAAAGCTGGGATAGTTTTCGAGTTTGGATCCAAAGTCTCGGGCAAATGGGTTTGGAATATTCAACTTAGAAGAGGGCTCTTTGTTTGGGAAAATGACCTGTGGGAGGAGTTCATTAAAGTTTTAGATCGAGCTGCTAAGGAAGTGGGTTAAAGAGACCGTCTAAAATGGTGTGGAGACTCCAGTGGTTTGTACAAGCCGAAGACCTATTGTTAAAATTTCCACCATGGGGGGCAGTGAAGACAGAACCTGGAGACTTGTTTGGCCTAATTTAGCTCCCCTAAGGTGGAAGCATTCGTATGGAGAGCTGTCCAAGGCAGAATACCAACCTTTTCCGAGCTAGCCAAACGTGGTGTCCAAGCTTCTGAATCAGGTTCTTGTGTTTTTTGTCTAAGGGCTATTGAATCGGTTAATCATTTGCTTTGCCATTGTGATGTGGTTTGGAGGGTATGGCAGAAATGATGCAGGTTTTGGAACTTAGAAATGGTGATACCGGAAAATTTTAAATCCTGGCTCCTCGTTTGGGAGAATCAACCGATAAAATGGTCCTCTAAACCTGTTTGGAGGATGAGCTTTTTTGGTTTTGTTTGATCTGGCTGTGCAGGAATGATATCGTCTTCAACAACAAAACTTTCAACGAAAATCAAATTTTTGACTTAGCCCTCCTTAGGATCGGATTTTGGTGCAAAAGCAAATGGCCAACTTCCTAGTTCCTTCCCCTCAACTTTAGAATTTACGAGGCAGCCGAATATGTTTGGGGTTCTTTCCGAGAAGCAAAATAGATCCCAGTTTGGATCGTGACAGCCCCCCATGGGTTCACTTAAGTTCAACGTGGATGCTTCGGTAAGAGGTAGTTATGGTGAAGCTGGCATTGGAGGAATTCTTAGGGACCATACGGGAGCTCCATTGATGAAATTCTCAAAAAAATATTGGTCTGGCGGATCCGACAGGTGCAGAATTGAGGGCCATACTAGAAGCTTGCAAAGAGTTCTCCAATTCAGTTTGGTGCGAGTCTTTCCCTTTAATTATCGAATCTGATTGCTTGTTGGCAGTTAGTCGGGTTAATAACCGTGTTACAACTCCATTGACTTTTGCTGATTTAGACTTTGTTTTTTTGTTGTGGTGAGAAACCAAGGTTTGGGGCCAAACTAAGGTTTTGTAAAAGCTAAAAAAACTAGCTTTTGGCAAACCAAGTTTTGAGAAGCTAGTTTGAGGGGCAAACCAATTTTTGACACTCAAAAGTTGAGTGTTTTTTTGTTGTTTTTAGAAATTTTTTAGTGAAAAAGCTAGTTTGAGAAGCCAAACACAACAAAAAACAAGCCCTTAATCCTTCAGTGTAGAGCCTTCTGCATTAGCTCTAATTGGGAATTGGGCTTTGCCTACAGGGAACTAAACAAATCTGCTCACCTTCTAGCTCAAAAGGGAGTTACTAGAGATACAAATTTACTCTGGGTGAGTGAGTAAAGTCTAGAGCATGTGTGTTTTTGATCTTCTCCCTATGTAGTCAAGATGTATGAACATTCATGTTTTTATTTTCTCTTAATATATTTGGGCACTCTTTTCCCCCTATTTAGGATTAGAGGGGTTTTTAACGAGGCCCATTACCTTTAAAAAAATTACTTTCATTTTTAACTCAATTCAATTAAATACAATTGCTTAAATTTCATTATTGCCAACTCATTTAACAATCCAAATTACGAAGACACATACACTAATATATTCTTCACTTAACCCTTTTCCCAAACTTAAACTAGCAACAATGCATTAAACAACACTAAACCCCCACCATTGATTACTTCACAACAAAAACCCGCTTTTACATGCCCCACCTATTACTCTACTTTATAACCCACACCATGCCCGAACAAAAATCCCCGCTCATTTTTGGTGTCCCCTTCTATACCCTAATACTAAAAAATAAATTATAAATCCTAAACCTTAAACCCTAAAAAATATCCTACCTCTAATTCTCTAAACCCTAACCCTAGATTTTTAGTGTGAGGTACAAAAAGGGACACCAAAAAAGGGAAGATGATTTATATTCCACCATGGCCACTCACAAAACCAACACACATAAACAATATGTTCACGATATCCTTTTTGCCCTCTCTATTTTCCCCACATTTCTCAACAATCCAACGATCTCCACCCTTGCAAGAGGCGTCGCAAAAGCATCATACTAAGCAAAGAATCGACGATAACCCATATTCTGATACCAATAATTATTATAATCAAATACCTCTTATTTGAGTTATCGCCGGTCTAAACAATGACTATATAAGATGGGTCTCTACAATGACAAATGGGTAGGACAATGTGTTCTTCCATTCTTCCTATTATCTTCCCACAATGAAAGATAACGACTGTTAGTGTAAGATGGGTCTCTACAATGACAAATGGGTTCTTCCATTCTTCCTATTATCTTCCCACAATGAAAGATAACGACTGTTAGTGTAAGATGGGTCTCTACAATGACAAATGGGTTATTCCATTCTTCCTGTTATCTTCCCACAATGAAAGATAACGACTGTTAGTGTAATACCTCTACCCGACTTAGTTGTAAACTGGGCCAAAGATGCTACCGACGATATTCGATTCAAAACAAAATCAAGCATTCAAAACATATGCCAATCAAAATTTGAGGCTTAAAATGCAAAACATATCAAATATAAGGATATAGTTGCATTACACGGCATTCAAAAGACTTGAAACTTTTTTTCTCACAATTTGATCAACTGAGTATCGAAACACTACATTGAGTATCGAACCACAAATTATGGTTTCGAAACCCTATGGGCACACTAGCATTCCATTTCCGAAACTCCTAGGTTGAAATTGTCGTGTCCTGGGACCCGACCTGAGATAAAAAAATATTTGGAGTCGCCACCTGTAACACCCAAAGAAATTTCCCCCAAATTTAAAACCCTAATTTGAGAAAATATCTAATTCAAAACCCTAAAATTTATTTTGGGAATTTAATTCTAAAATCAAAATTGGAGTTTAATTCAAAATTAGGGGCCATTTTGTAATGTGCAAAAAATAAGGGTGTCGTTCCATAAACCCTAAGTTACTCAGTGACCTTTTATGTGATTTACCCTTTTGGAAAGGGTATTTATACCCTATTATAACACCCAAAACCCTTTTCAGCTTCCTTTTGAAATCAGTAGCCGCTCTCCCTCACCCAAATTCTTTGAAAATTAAACCCATTTTCCCTTGCATTTCCGGTAAAGCTCCGGTGAGCACCCAAACGTCGTCTGTGGCTTGCACGACCACCACTTTTGTCATCCTCGTTCCATTTCCTACAAAACCCATACAACCGTTCACCTCCGATAATCGTCACTTGCTCGGAAATTGTGGTTAATCGTTTGGGTTTCCCTTGTTCTCTACCGTCGTTTTGTTTTTGTGTTTGGGTAAACATTCGAGTGGGTTCTTTTGTGTGTGTTGTGTGTGTGGTTGTTCTAGAAACCTTGGTTCATGTGTGGTTGGAATATGACTCTTGAGGTCACTTGTAACCCGCTCGACTCGACCTAGTCGCAAGACCGAACCGAGCAAGCTACATTAGGTTTATCGAAGTAAACAGGGAAGATTTAACCTAAAACACGCCCATTTTTTCCTTTCATCTTGTCTAGATGCATTTACGCTTTCCTACACGATCACACTGTTCATAAGTGAACACTCATCTCAATCGGGCATCGTAACGACATCCAATTGGCCACAACACTATTTAGATACCCAAACGTAAATTTAGCAAAATAGAAGGGACTTTCCACTTTTTAAGTTACCAACCTTTAGTTAGGTTCATTTGATACTTGTATGTCAAATATCAGCCTCAAACAATCATCCATGTTTAAATAATTGACAAAGCAAGATTTAAGGACTAAAACGAAAGAAGTCAGAACTTCACTAAGACCATTAACCAACTTAACTGCCACGAGTATCGGTACCCTCACTTGGGTACCGGTACGCCCTTTTTATTTTGAATTCCAAAAATTCCAGTAGCCAACTTCCGTACCTGTACGGCCCTGCGTACCGATACGCCTTACCAAAACCAAAAGCCCGTACCGATCCTCAAACCCGAGTACCGAACCCCCAAGCCAAACTCAGCCTTCCCGTACCAATAAGCAAACTCGTGTATCGGTACGCTACTACAAAGATACATTACCGTATCGCAACGTCTAGCCCGCGTACCGGTACCACAAGCCCAAAATGGCTTTCCGTACCGATATGTGAACACGCGTACCGATACGCCTGGACCTGAATGGTCACAAATGGTTGTTACAACAAGCTTATTTCAAAACTAAACCATTACATCATGCCACAAACTCTCATACAACACTACCTAGATGCAATAGCAACCTAAACATCATAAGCTCAACAACCAATTGACATTTATACATCCCAAGATATTCTAAGGGCATGCTTCCGAAAAACACTTTGCCAAAACATCCCAAACTACACAAATAAGGCATTCTCAGCATATGCATAATAACAACACAACCCTCACCGCATAATAAACTTGCTCAAACCATCTCAACAAGGCAATCATCAAGAAAGCTCTATAGCATACCTAAGCCACCAATCATCTACAACTACAAACAAGTATTAACATCAAGCTTAGCAACATCAACCATCCACAAAATCCAGCATAGAAACATACTAAAAAACCATAAGAAAACAGAGTTACAAATCCCAAAAACCTTGGCAAACACATTGCCTTATTAACCGGAAACATAAACCGAGTTCATACTCAAAAGTGGTTTATCCCTTAGATCCTCTACCAAAAAACCATGAGAATTCTGTCAAGTGATCTTCCCAGAAGTTAATCAATTTCCCTCCCCTAACTTAAGAAACTAGGCTGAATTTAAGAAACAAGGTTTCTAACTTGACTTCCAAGATTCAACTTAAGAAACTAGGCTGAATTTAGGAGGTTACACCACTGGTCTTTTAAATTATGCAGACCGAAAACTTAAAAAAAACCAGAGATTAAGAAACCTTGGGTTCGAGAGCACGGTTACGTAGGGGGAGGATTAACACCCCTACAATGCTAATAAAAACAACGCTTACATGGTCACTAATATTTTCTAACGTAATTCAGGTTCATACATACACAGAAACTTTATAGATTTTAGAGTTTATTTTTAAATCTTAAAGGTTTTTTCTTAATTAGAGATAGCTTAAATGAACATGCTTAAAATTACTAACTTTATTAAGGGTATATTATTCAGAGAGAATTAGTCCTAGAGCATTAATTAAATGACTTATTAAAGGTCTAATTAGCTAGACTTAAGGACTGAGTTATGAACTTAATTTAGAGAGTCTAATTTAGGGACTATTTTAGAAAATTTGGGAATTTCGAATTTACGGATTTAGGGACTATTTTAGAAAATTTTAAAAATTTAAGATTTTTTTGTAAAACTTTAAATTATTAAAAAATATATATAATTTAAAGAAAATAAAAATTACACGTGTCGTGTTTTAAATGGATAACGGTTTTAGACTTTTTTTTACCAGATGGGCACCTAAAATTCTAACTTTGGAAACGTTGGGCACCTATTTTTACAAAAAAAATACTTTAGGCACCTAAAGTTCAAAAGAGGTATACTTTGGGCACCTATTTTTCCTTTAAGCCTATAATAAATACAAAACTTAAAGTTTAGTGGCATATAATGTAGTTTAGCCTTAATTTTAACATGTGACGACACATCATTAACGACAACAAACGGTATAATGTCTATTTTTTGACAATGTCCAAAATTTAATGCCATTGTGTAATATATGAAAGTTGAACGATTAAAATAACCATTTTATGATATTTTATGTTTATGCTTTACTTTTATTTTAAATCATAATTTAGAACCAACGGTTAGGAATGAAGGTTCTCTTATAGTGGGAGAATTAAAAAACAAACTTTTCTATAATATAAATGAGTTAAGATGTATGATTATCAACCAAACAAGGAAAACAAATATTTCAATCCAAAATCCCCAGCGAGTCAAAAGAAATAGGAATAAGAGGATGAGTTCACTCGTGGATCAGCTGAGTTCGTCGTCCTCCATGTCGGAAGGAGAAGAAGCATTTGGTTATGCTTTGTGTCTAGGAAACTCCGCCATATTTCCTTACATTTTGGATGTGGCAAATAATTGACAAAGCAAGATTTAGGGACTAAAACGAAAGAAGTCAGAACTTCACTAAGGCCATTAACCAACTTAACTGCCACGAGTATCGGTACGCTCACTTGGGTACCGGTACGCCCTTTCTATTTTGAATTCCAAAAATTCCAGTAGCCAACTTCCGTACCGGTACGACCCTGCGTACCGATACGCCTTACCAAAACCAAAGGCCCGTACCGATCCTCAAACCTGAGTACCGAACCCCCAAGCCAAACTCAGCCTTCTCGTACCGATAAGCAAACCCGTGTATCGGTACGCTACTACAAAGATACATTACCGTATCGCAACGCCTAGCCCGCGTACCGGTACCACAAGCCCAAAATAGCTTTCCGTACCGATATGTGAACACGCGTACCGATACGCCTGGACCTGAATAGTCACAAATGGTTGTTACAACAAGCTTATTTCAAAACTAAACCATTACATCATGCCACAAACTCTCATACAACACTACCTAGATGCAATAGCAACCTAAACATCATAAGCTCAACAACCAATTGACATTTATACATCCCAAGATATTCTAAGGGCATGCTTCCTAAAAACACTTTGCCAAAACATCCCAAACTACACAAATAAGGCATTCTCAGCATATGCATAATAACAACACAACCCTCACTGCATAATAAACTTGCTCAAACCATCTCAACAAGGCAATCATCAAGAAAGCTCTATAGCATACCTAAGCCACCAATCATCTACAACTACAAACAAGTATTAACATCAAGCTTAGCAACATCAACCATCCACAAAATCTAGCATAGAAACATACTAAAAAACCATAAGAAAACAGAGTTACAAATCCCAAAAACCTTGGCAAACACATTGCCTTGTTAATCAGAAACATAAACCGAGTTCATACTCAAAAGTGGTTTATCCCTTAGATCCTTGCAAACCTTGCCTTTGCTGCCCATACTTTAATGCTTTGCATCATTAGGAAAAAGAGAGCGTAAGCACACATGCTTAGTGAGGAGGCTCATAAACAATGATGCATTAAAATTCATTTAAAAACCACATGCTTGCTTTTCGCAAAACATGCTTACTGCTAAAGCATTTTCTCATGATTCCAACCGAATCAAAACATAATAGTCTCCATATAACATCATAAACATTTCATGCTTAAATCCCAAAGCATTTAATACAAGATTCAACACATGATCTTTCTCATATATTGGCATTTATAGTGACCCGGATAGACTACCTCTATCCTATACACATATCGGATACACGGATCTCTCATACCATGCCTAATTAGACCGCATGATATCCCAAACCTTGCCTAGTTTTGACACCCTCGCCTAGTTAAATCGCGAGATCTCACCCTTGCCTAGTTAAACCGCAAATAAACCGACATTGCCTAGTTAATCCGCAAGATTACCATCAATTTGGGTTGCATATGTACTCAAAATCATACGCTACTAGTAAGTAAATCATACCATGTTTATCACCAAAACATGCAAACAACATGCTCATATCTAAGCTGATATTCAAGAGCAAAATAAGGGAAACTTACTTCCGAGCCTAGGTAAGTGTCTCACGCTTACCCTAGACTCCCAACAACCTTTACAAACCTTTGTAAAGCATTTTAAACCAGTTTACACTCACCGATACGCCTCGTCTTCCTTGCCAACACGAATCAACCTCTCAGAAATCCACCAAACAACGTCAAGCTTCGTCACCTTGACTATCCCCTATTTTCAACATATAAAACCAGAGGATAAATGCATTAAAATGCATTCAAACCATTGCCTAACAACAATCTCCCGCAACTCCCAAGTTACACACTCAAAAACCATCTGAAACATACCGAAATCATCCTCAAACGTTTCTGAAACTTAACCCAGCCATAAAACAACAATTCAAGCATCAACCAACATCTAACAACATCTAAAAACCCTTTCCTAACATCCTTTTATCTCTAGCAGAGATTAAACTTGATTATCACCACAATAGCTTAAAATTAGCAACCTAAATAATTAGAGATTCAAGAGTTTTGAGATTCTATTGATAAAAACAACTTATCAACATCAAAACACATCCAAAATATATATTAAATCAATCTCAAATACTGGAAATCAGATCCACTTCGAAAATCACCATGTTTCATCAATATTTCCAAAATAACTCAATTAAACATTGATAAAACATTAAAATCACATTACAACTTATAAATCAAGGATCAAATACTTGAAAATGTCAATAAAGAACCATTTAACAGAGGAGATCATGAACCTTACCCATATTATGTGATTTCTCCCTCAATTGGCTTGTTTAAAGCTAAGAAAACATAAAATTCCAATAAGATTTTGCAAAACAAAGTTAAGAAATCAAATTAAAATCAATAATCTGAGTGAAAAGAGTTCTTACCTCTAGATTTGATGAAATTCTGAGTGTTTGGAAGAAAAGAAGTTGAGAGAAAAGGTTTAGGAAAAAGTTACGTGAATTTCTTTTAAAAGCTAATAACTAACTTTAGATATTTAATCATTAATAACACCATTTTAAAACATATGTTTAAAATGTTTTAAATGAAGAGAGAAACCACCAGCAAACACTTGGTAAATTAGCTCCTTAAGGATTCTAAGGATTTGACCCTTTTGATTTTAGTCACTTAAAAATAGTTTTCCAAAAATCGCATTTTGGTCACTAACCCAAAATGTCATATTTCCAAATTCATTTTCCTAAAATTGATTCCACCAAAAATCAATATATAATAAAAAAACATGATTTTAACTATTTTCCATATTTTTATCTTACCAAAAAATATACGTCCCGAATCTGACTCGAATCTCTAACCCGGTCCACCGGACAGTCTAATAAACCTCAAAAC
Source organism: Hibiscus mutabilis (assembly GCA_019671005.1). Lineage (NCBI taxonomy): Eukaryota > Viridiplantae > Streptophyta > Magnoliopsida > Malvales > Malvaceae > Hibiscus > Hibiscus mutabilis. Next base: position 5,479,511 of record CM033755.1, on the reverse strand, counting down.
CGCTAGGCCCAAAATCAGGGTGTTACATCACTTGAGTGTAGTCGTCGGTGAGCTGTGCCGTCAAGGGTATCAAACCCTAATTTTCCAGGTTTCCCATGGTAGGGATCGGGCTAGTGTGTGTATGTTAGGTGGGGATTGGGCTTAACCCAAGCTAGTGTGGAGAGCCCAAGAGGGAGCCCAAATCGAGTTCAAATTGGTTTGTATCAACCGAACTAACCAATGACCTGAACCGGATCAGTCTTAGACCAGACCAGTGAACCAAACCGACTTTGACGTTGACTTGACCTGGACCTTTGACCGTGATCCAGCCCGTTAGCCCAATTCCTGACTCGCCCGGATGATGTTAGTGATGATGTGTCTTGATGACGTTAGCGATGACGTGTTTTGATGATGTTAGTGTTAACTTTTTACTTACGCCAGTGTTGACTTTTTGATGACGCCAACATTGAATTTTCAGTCAAAGTCGGCTTTATATTTTTTGACATCCTAAATCCAAATCTGCTGTCCGTTTTCCCAAATTCAAACCCGAAAGATCGTTTTACTATTTACAATTAATTGTATTTAGTATTTTAAGAACTCTGTATATCAGAATCTGATTCGAATATTATTGTATTCATGTGATGTTGACTCAGAGATTGAAAATCTTCCTCTTCCTCCACCTGTTCGACCTCCTTCTGCACAACCTGCGAGTTCTGCATGTGAGTGGGTTTTGTTTAGTGTTTATGTTAATGTGGCATAGTAGTAGCAGATATTTATGTTTTGTTGTCCTCGTAGGTGTTGACCCTTACCGATCTAATCCTAGAGTTGGGCGTGTGAGACGTCACTATCGACGTTGAGTTACTAGCTGCCAAAGGTATGTCTCTTATAGTGCTACATCATTTTTGTGCTCTATGTTAGGTGTGTATGTAAGTATGTGGAATTGATTGAATGAATTGTGAATTATGATATGAATTGTATGATGACTTGCCATGCATCATATATCAGAGTCGGATTAAATTAATTATCAGACATTCTATGCATGCAACCTGAATAATTTAACAAGGGTGCATTCGAAGTCGAAAGATCAGAACATGCCATGTCAATTGGGTTGGGACTTTGTACGGGGAAGTTTAGTGGTTTCACCATTCAGGCTGAATTCCACTTCGGACCAGTAAACTCCACCTTCGGGTCGAGATTCCACTTCGGATAGTGACGATGTAGACATAGTGGTTATGGGGAACCTTACTCTTCGGATGGTGTACGGAGATGGGTGCATGACATTACATTTTATGCATCGTATTATATGCATATGTATATCGGAATCACTGTTGAGTTTGTACATGCTGATCAGATTTATGTTATGTTTTAAACTGCACCTTAGAGACACACTGAGCCTCATAGCTTATTCCCCCTAGTTCCTCTTTCAGATACTCAGGCTTGGGCGTATGGTACTTGGAGGATCTCATATCTTCAGACTTGATCTTATTTAACAATATGGTTATTCATACATTTGAATTTTAATATATTATTCGATAATTTTTGTATTTGGGACATTGGACATTAATATTATTTTGGGATTTATCGGTTTGACATGCACTATTTGAATTTCTTTCGAATTTTATACGAACTTTTGGGATTCTGCTAAACGACTATGTTTTTATATAGATCGATATAATATTGTACTTTCATATCTCTTAATTAAATTGTAATTTGATTTCTAAACCTAAACTTTTCTTGAGGGACAAGGTTTCTAACTTGACTTCCAAGATTCAACTTAAGAAACTAGGCTAAATTTAGGAGGTTACACCACTGGTCTTTTAAATTATGCAGAACTAAAACTTAAAAAAACCCAGAGATTACGAAACCTTGGGTTCGAGAGCACGGTTACGTAGCGGGAGGATTAACACCCCTACAATGCTAGTAAAAACAACGCTTACATGGTCACTAATATTTTCTAACGTAATTCAGGTTCATACATACACAGAAACTTTATAGATTTTAGAGTTTATTTTTAAATCTTAAAGGTTTTTTCTTAATTAGAGATAGCTTAAATGAACATGCCTAAAATTACTAACTTTATTAAGGGTATATTATTGAGAGAGAATTAGTCCTAGAGCATTAATTAAATGACTTATTAAAGGTCTAATTAGCTAGACTTAAGGACTGAGTTATGAACTTAATTTAGAGAGTCTAATTTAGGTAACTAATTTATTATGAGATGAATTTGGTGACTAAGATTTAAGAGGGATAACATTAATTCTATAACTAAATTAAAGATTCTAAACCGAGGGATTTAATATCTAAAGTAATGAACCTAATCTAAGAGTTTAAATAAGGGGCATTATTCCTAAAACATGAAACATGGAAATATAAATTACGATAAAAAATACAAAGATAAATTAAATGTCATTAAAAAATAAATCAAATCAAATAATGACCAAATTGAATAAAATAAAAATGTAAAGGCAAAATTAAAAGAAAAGAGACTAAAACAAATAAATAGCAAACAGAGGAGCCGTTGTGCGAGATCCGAAAAAGAAGGGCGCAAGTCTTGATTCCTGTTCAAGTTGACCATCGGGTCAGTATTTAAGCCCCATATGTTTGAAAAATTCGTCCCTCTCCCTCATTTTTCAAAAATTCTCTCAGCCTCACTCCCTCTCTTTCCTATTTTCTCTCGACCCCTAAAGAACTAACCCAAAAATCCAAAATCTCATCCCATTTTGGATCAAAACCCCCATTTTCATCAAAGAACGCAAAAACCCTCATTAGATCCTTACGATCACAAAAACCCTCACCCAAACATGTTTCTTTTCGATGTAAAGCGCAAATTTCCAAGAACACCACAAAAACCTTTGGTGTTCTTCAACTAATCCTAAAGTTTAGTCCTAGTTTCGATAGAATCTAACCCCCATTCGCCAAAACCTAGACACTCCCTTTCGAACCGACCTTCGACTGTGACCTTGGCGGCTGTGCATGTGGGTTCCGACGAATGACAGACTACGGCTCCGAACGATAAAAACCCCTCTCCCTGTTCTTTTTTATTTTGAAAAGTAAAAGAATAAATAAAAAATATAAATACAGTATACCTCAAGAACAAATGTTTCTCTTTTTATTGATTCTGGAAAAAATTGTGTTCTACAACGAGTTGGTTGGCCTTTTATAGCTGAATACAATGAAAAAATATGGAAGAATCTTCAATTTTTCCCCTTTACAGTGTGATTTCTTTCTTTTTTGAATCTGAGTTGATCTTTGTATACCTCAAGAATAAATTTTGGCAAACGGTGTACTGGCACTCCATTCCATTGGATGAGCAGGTCATAAAAATTAGCTGGCATAATGTGCTTAACCCTCCATAGATCGCACCATTTTTGCCAAATTCTCCGCACAACATGGCAATGACACATAATGTGATTGATAGATTCCAAAGTCCCAGAACACAAAGAACAAGCCAAAGAATGCTGTTGAGTCATGCCTCTCTTGAAGAGTCATCTCTTGTAGCTATCCGACCATGGACAACTCTCCAAACAAACATTTCGACCTTTGGAGGTGCAAGGTTAGCCCAAACCAATTTCCGCACCATATCTAATTTAGAGTTGGATTTTTGGGCAATTTGACAATAGGATTTCGAGCTGAAAATTCCATTGGAGGAAGCTACCCATCGAATACTACTAGGAGCTAATGAATTAGCCCTGACATTACCAATGAAGTCTAAAAAAGCGGTCCAAATAGGACGTTCCCAATCAAATGGCTATCTACGTAACTCAATTTTCCAGGACCATTTCCCTCATGATATCGAATCGAAATCAGTAATCACCCCAGTTTTGTTACACGCTAAAGCAAAAATTTGAGGATATGACACACACAATGGCGCACGACCCACCCAAACATTATTCCAGAATAGTATATTTTTACCATCCCCTACTATGAAGCACAAGTTCTGTGTCAGGCCGTTTCCAGATCTATCTAACTGGCTAACAATGTTACGCCATAACCAAGACTTGTTTGAAGCTTTCAGATTAGTTGGCATAATCGAGGAGGGATTTTTCTCTTACTTAGCTGCGATTGCCTTGCGCCAAAGGCTGTTTGGCTCGGAACTGTAACGCCAGATCCACTTGCTAAGTAGGGCTTGATTCTTTATGTTCAGATTAAACAAACCTAATCCACCACAGCTCCCCAAATGAAATTCGCAATCAATTTGGTCAGAGTTGCACATATACGGCTTGGCATTGGGAAAATAAACATGTAATATATAGGAAGATTAGAAAGAACGAGGGTGATACGACCCGCAAGTGAAAGCAATTTAGATTTTTACCCTGCTAATTTGGTCTTGAGTTTGTCAACAACTGGCTGCCAGATTTGAACACAATTCTTCGCCAAGCCCAGTGGTAATCCGAGATATTTACACGAAAAACTTTCACTCTTGTGGTTGATCAATGACATATCAACGTTGATCCCATGAAGCTTTGATTTTTATAGATTCAATTGTAGACCTGAAGCGACGTCGAAACCTCGCAAAACGCGTAATATGTTTCTCAATTCAGTCTCGCTAGCTCCGTAAAACAGGATAAGATCATCTGCGAATTGGATGTGAGATATATCTTCCGAGCTATTCCCAATCCGGATGCCTTTGAAAAATCCTTTAGCTACTGCCATATGAAAACGAAAACTCAAGGCTTCGACAATAATGTTAAATAGCAGCGGTGAAAGAGGACACCCTTGGCGAAGACCGCGCTTGATATTGAAGGATTTTGTTAGGGAACCGTTAACCATAACAGACAAGGATGCAGAAAAAATACATAGCTTGATCCAAGAACACCAAAGTTTTTCGAACCCCATCTTTTCCATAATAAAGATAAAAAAAGTTCCAATCGACGGTGTCGTAAGCCTTTTTAAAATCAACCTTGAAGATGATAGATGCCAAACCCCTTCTGCAAGAATATTCGATGATTTAGTGAGCAATCCAGGATATGCTTGCCCGGGCAAAACCAAACTGGTTCTCTCCGGTAATGTCTCCAGATACCTGTCTGAGTCTTAAGGCGAGAACTTTGGCGAGCAATTTGTAAATACACCCGATAAGGCTAATGGGCCGATAATCTTCCAAAGACTCAGGAGCTTGAGTTTTTGGAATGAGCACGATAAAAGCGTGATTGAAAGATAAATCCAGAACATTGCCTCTGTAAAAATCAGAAAAAAATTGAATATCTCACCCTTGAGCGACTTCTAGAAAGATTTTAAAAAACCAATGTTAAATTCGTCCGGGCCGGGCGCCCTCGAGCCATCCATGGCCATAACAGCATCCCATATTTCTTCTAAAGAGAAAGGCTTCTTTAAAGCATTGGCAGCCTCCTCAGTTAGATAATTCTGAATGCACTCAAATCGAGCAACAAGAATGGTACAAGAGGAATTGAAATTGTTTTTGAACTGCTCCTCCACTGCCAATTTGATTTTAGCAGGATTTATCAGTAGTTTTGAGCCAACTTTGAGACGATCAATACGATTTCAGTTGAGTCTGGTAGAAGCAACACACTAAAAATATTTGGAGTTTCTATCGCCGCTTCAAACCATCTGAGCCTAGATTTTTGAAGCCATTCTCGTTCTTCTCTTCTAATTCGGTACCATAACTTAGATAGACAAAGTCTCAAATCTTTCACTAATTGCGATTGCTTCGGATCAGTCTGGATGGCCTTTTCAATTTCTGAACACTTGCTTTCTAGATTATGGATAGAATCTTGGTCATTGGAATTCCTGGCCGAGAGCCAACTTTTGGAAGCAGCTTTACATGCGCGAAGCATGGAGCTGATTCCCCGACCAGTGTTTTTTTCACAAGCAATTCTGATGCTATTCACAAGTTTCTTATCTTCACCCCAATAATCAAACCATTTGAATGGTTTAGGACCAGTGACTTGGTTATTGATGGACAGCAAAACATGGTTGTGATCAGAAATGCTTCTATGTAATGCCCGTTGAATCAGGTTAGGCCAGAAATTCAGAAAAAATGCTCGAGAATAGAAATCGATTCAGTCTGCTAAAAGAGGGTCTGTCTCGTAAATTCAACCATGTGTAGATACCTCCATTGAGTGGCATATCAACTAGCTCTAAACCTTCAATGAAATTATCAAAATTCACCATAGCCCCCTGTTGAAACTCACCCCTATCTTTTCCTTCATAGAGCGGACGATATTAAAGTCACCACCCAACAAAACAGGAAAACGCTGGCTTGAAATTCTGGAATACAAATTGAGGAACATTGCACCTCTGTCGGAGTGATTATTTGGTGCATAAACATTGATTAGCAGACACTTGAGATTCAGATGAACAATGAAACCAAGTAACAGAATGAAATTGGAATCAATTGTAGTAGACTCAAGCCTGAAGAACGATGGATCCCAAAGGGTTATAAGACCACCGGCAGAGCCTGAAGAAGGGGAGAAAATAAAATTGAAGTTAATGGCACGCCCACACAATGAAATGACTGTCTTAGCATCCACCTCTTTTAGCTTAGATTCTTGAATAAATACCACCTTGGCTTTGCTTTTGGAGATAACTCTACGAACCACTATTTTTTTTTCTCGAATCTCCCTAAACCTCTAACATTCCAAGAGATAAATAGGTTTTGATACATATATTTCCGTTCTCACTCGAAAAACCAGATTCCCCAGACTTAGGTGGAAAGGGATACTTTCTCTCTTTCAAGGTCAACAAGTTTCTTACAGACCTCAGAATCATTGGCGTCAAAAAATAGGCCAATGGAGTTGCAAACCTCAAGGGCCAACTTTGCTTCAACCTCATCAGTGCAATCAGGTTTTGATCTTCTATCGCTGGTGAACGAATTATTGATGGATGTTGTGGACATAGTAATAGCCTTGCGGCCAAACGACGAACTGCCAATCCTTCTCTTACCAAAGCTGTTGTTCTCAGGAATTTGATTGAAAGACGCCCAGAGTTTGATTTTGTCTAGCTTTGATCTAAAAGTTTCAGGATTAATGCAACTCGAGCTTTTAACACATCTCAGTTTAATTGAGAATAGACTCGTTTGTTTGTCATATACTGGAGGCGTGGGCTCACTAAGGCCCGATGATGACTTGGAAGTCTCCTCTGCTACAGTGACTGGTATGTTAACCAGGCCCAAAAAATCTCCTTCAAAGAAGAGACGATTATCATGATCAAAGTCCACATGCAGATTAGTATCCTTGCTGGAAATAGGCTCTAGAAAATTCTTCTGATTAATACTACAATCATCATTTTTGCTTTTTGGAATACCCACGCCCTTGGAAATAGGCTCAGTCGATAAACGATTAATGCGTGGATCGGCAAAATCGAAACGTTCATTGGCCCTACGACAGCTCTAGTCACGGCCGGTTCACCATCAATCCAATATCTGTTATCTTCAAACTCGGCGGTGGACACTTTTAACCAGTATTTTTTCCCATTCAGAACGAAGGGAGGAATATCCGATCTGTAACTAACACCCTTAAGAATTCTAGCACAATCGAGTCAGTTTTTCTTAGTTGTATCTTCATCTATCCTGAGAACCTTGCCCCATTTGCTGGCTATTTCATTGAAAAAAGATTCATTCCAAGCAACTAACGACACACCTTCGATCATAGCCTAGATAACTTGTTTCTTCTTTGCTATGAAGTTTACCACCGAGTCTATTTCCTCGAACCAAGACGATAACATCAAATCCTTTAAATCCCAAAAAATGGGAATTTGTTCTTCTTCTTCGAACCGGATGATTACAAAAAAACCAGACCAAGGGCAAACTTGAATCTTGAAACCATCAGAACGTAAAACTTGCTGGACAAAAGCATCGTCATACATACTTTTCACTTGCCCCACCAAACAATGCTTCAGCCACCTCGCATCCGTTCTGGAAATTTCAACAACAGGCACCTCGGGGATAACCTTTTGCTGTATTGGGTTTGAATCCTTGATACCTCTTTGACAATTGGGCACACCCTCTGACCGTTCTAACGAAGCTGATGGAATGTTTGCCAACAGTGCATCTTTATAAGACTTACCAGCGGAGACCTTGGACATAGTTTTACTTGTTTTCTCCGGCACCCTCCTTTGCGATGAGTTATTGGGACTCAAAAGTGGCGTTTTTTTCATTAAACACTTTGATAATGAAACCAACAATTCGCCTATTATTTCCGGCCTCCGCCGCTTTGGCCGCCTCCTGAAAACTGGGAAATCTAACGAACGCGAAAGTTGATTTCAAATTGATTCTCTTAGGGTTATTATAAGCAATGTATACATCCACTACTTTTCCATAAACGGCGAAAGCCTCCTTGAGCGTCTGTCTATGAATCCCCTTGCTGACATAGTTGACGAATACTGAAACCTCGGCTCTAAATCTTTTTAATGGGCGGGAATTGTTGCTCTGAGCCGCTTGAACATGGTGATGTAGCGTTGTCCTGCTCGCTAAAAAAAGGTGTTTTCGAAGTATTTGTTGTCTTTCAGATATAAAAATGTTTATTCCGTGAGAGTTTTAAAAAATCGCGTTTTAATTAGAAATTGGAGTCGCCACCTACCACTTAGGTAGACCGGACACCATAAAAACCAGAGATTTTGAAAATTTTGGGTTCGGGAGTCGGTTACGGATGGGGAAGGATTAGCACCCCACACTGCCCAAAATTGGTACTTTAATAATTACCGCTTTATTAATATTAGACTTTTCGGATTAAAGTGACGATTAATTTAAAATTTGGTTATAAGTGCGGGTGAATTTTAAAGGCCCATTATCCGAGAGTAAACGTCCAACCACTATCACTACGCCTGATACTGGCCCCATTTACGCTCGGATAAAAGGGCACCGCATTGACAATTTATATATCCGTTATGCAACCTGGAACATGGCAAATATAAATACAATGCAATAAAAATATAAATAAATACTAACATAATAAAATACTAATCTAACATAAATAAAATACTAATCTAAAACATACATACATAAATATTAATCTAACTCATAAATAAAAACAAATCTAACATAAATAAAATATTAATCTAAAACATAAATTTAAAACATAAATAAATACTAATCTAAGACATACATACATAAATATTAATCTAACTTATAAATAAAAACAAATATGACATAAATAAAATATTAATCTAAAACATAAATTTAAAACATAAATAAATACTAACCTAAAACATAAATAAAGGTACAAACTAAAAAAGAGCACAATTTTAAATTAACTAATACTTCATTAAATCATAAAAATTACAATACAAATAAAAAGGGAAGAAAATATACCTAACTAGGAGCTCGAATAACGAACCCCGACTGAACCCCACCGAGATCTACCACGACCTCTCTAAAAATATTAACTAGATCGGATCCAAAATAGGACCCCGATTGAATGTTGATCGAACCAACTGGGGCCGAGGGCACTGCCCCCAACTCCGGCCAACCTTGCGGCCGGCCTAGCTCCCAATTGGGGAGCCAATTTTCTTGCCAATTTCATGGCAATTTGGCGTGATTGTGTGTGTCTTGGCTGCCCCATTGCAAGCCTTTATATAGGCAAGGGCGGGTGAAATGGGGGTGACGTGGAGCATGTTGCTCCACACAGTGCAATTTTCTTTTTTTTAATTTAATTATTATTATTATTTTTTACTTTTATCTTTTTTTTTACTTTTTTATATATTATATTTTTATTATTTTTTCATTAATTTTATATTAATAATATTACTATTAAAATAATACCAATAACACTAAAACCCGGTCAAAAATAAGTGATTACAGTTGCCCCTCTTTGCTTGTTCTTGTGAAACGAGGACAAAGCAAAGATCAAAAGCACTCATTTTTGACCTACTTTCTTGTCTTTGGCTTCGGAATCACGTGTTCTTCTGGAACTCTCCGCTCTTCCTTAGCTGAATCTTCAGGCTTGTAAGCTCTTCCTATATAGAACTTCGTCACCTTCCGATCTTGGAGCTACATGCTCTTCCTATATAGAACCCTTCACTCTGAAGCCTCGAGTTATGAGTCTCTCCTATATGGAACTTTTCACTCTGAGACGGTAAAGCTTGGAGTCCTTCCTATATAGGACTCTTCGCCTTCAACGTGGCTGGTTTTTCCTATATAAAACCTTCTGCGCCACGGATGGATTCTTCCGACTGGGAGTTCCTCCTATATAGAACTGCTAGTCTTCAAACCCTGGAGCCGCCAGTCCTTCCTATACAGAACTTTTAGCTTTTGAAATCTCGGAGCTACGGGTTCTTCCTATATAGAACCTCTTACTGCGAGAGCTTGAAAATATAGGCCCTTCCTATATAAAACCTTTATCTTCGAATTTTTCTTTTCTCTTTTTTCCTTTTTTTCCTTTTTCTTTTTCCCTATTTTTCTACTCCTTTTTTTTCTCTTTTCTTTTTTTCTATCTCGTTTTCTTTCTCTCTCTTTTTTACAAGGCTGTTGATATCTTTGGACTTACGCTACTAAGGCTGCCGCATCATGCCCGAAGGACTTACTAATGGCCCGAAGGACTTATCACCATGCTCGAAAGACTTACTAGTGGCCCGAAGGACTTAACACCATCCCCGAATGACTTACCAATGACCCAAAGGATTTAACATCTTGGCCTCACGCTGCTATGGCTGCCGATTTTTCTGGATTCACGCTACTAAGGCTGCCGCATCATGCCCGAAGGACTTATCACCATGCTCGAAATACTTATTGGTGGCCCGAAGGACTTAACAGCGTGCCCGAAGGACTTACCGATAACTCAAAGGATTTAACATATGGGCCTCACGCTGCTATGGCTGCCGATTTTTCTGGACTCACGTTGCTATGACTGTCGCTTTTTTCTGGACTCACGCTACTAAGGCTGCCGTATCATGCCTGAAGGACTTACTGATGGCCCGAAGGACTTATCACCATGCTCAAAAGACTTATTGGTAGCCCGAAGGACTTAACACCGTGCCTGAAGGACTTACCGATGACCTGAAGGATTTAACATCTGAGCCTCACGCTGCTATGGCTGCCGATTTCTCTGGACTCACGCTACTAAGGCTGCCGCATCATGCCCGAAGGACTTATCACCATGCTCGAAAGACTTACTGGTGGCCCGAAGGACTTAATACTATGCCCGAAGGACTTACCGATGACCCGAAGGATTTAACATATGGCCTCATGCCGCTATGGCTGCCGTTATCTTTCCTTTCTTTAGTAAATTCTTTGACAATTCTTCAAATACCTGTCTAAAAACAAGCAAAAATTGACATGCCTCTATCTATATGATGCATGCAATGTTGTGCTTTCTTTTTCTTCTTTTCTTTTCCTTCTTTTTCTTTTCTTTTCTCTATTTTTTCTTCTCTCTTTTCTCTCTTTTACCTCTTTCTTCTTTTTCTCTTTTTATCATCGTTTTCTCTCACTCTATTTTCTTTCTTTTTCTTATTTTTTTTCTTCTCTTTTTTTGTTCGCTCTTTTTTTGTTCTAAAGTCTTACACCCTGAAAGGCTGTTCCTCAGATTTCTTCATCTCTTTACTTCTTCACTATATGCTCTTAAATCCTCATTTGATCAATCACTTCAAATCTAGATTAACATGCTTTTAAACCTTTTGTGTGGAAGGCTTTCTTGTCTTCGGGGTTATCACCCATCTTCATAAATGATCTTCTGGTTCTTATATTATTCTTATAAGAACCCTTGTCATCTTTTTTGCTTGGCGTTGCCCCAATCAACCACGGGCTCCACTTCATTGAATTTTCTGACCCATCATACAGAGCCTTGATCTATTTCTAGTCACCAGAGTTAGCCAAAATGCTTCCATCCCCTGAGCTCATTCTTGATCTTCTTGAAGCATTTCGACGGGAACTAACTCCGGTCTCTATGCTTTAAATCTCATCATCATTCATTTTTAAAGTAATACAAAAGGCAATTTACTTGTGTATATTTCAAAAAAATAATGACTGTTTGAAAAGATAATAGTCATTATGAAAATCACAACTTGGAGGGGAAACCAAACATTTTGAAAACATTGTTTTGAACAAATGGTAAACAACATTTTTCTCTCTTTTTTAATGACCAAACATTTTTAAAAAAAATTAATGTTTGGAGAATGGTAAACAAAATTTGAAGTATATTGCCAAACATTTTAAAAACTAATGTTTGGGGGAAATGGTAAACATCAAAACTTTGGGAGAAAATGTCAAACCTTTTAAAGCATGTTTGCCCCCAAAATATCAAACACCATAGCACATCTGCTTCAAATTGCCAGAGATCAACTCTGATGAAGCGCATATTTAGAAGACCTTGACCATTGTGGAGATATATGCAAATGTATAGCTTCTTCTGGTCTAATAGGCTTTTGAGAGGAACAACCCTACCTAGTTTCTACCCCGTTTAAGGCAGCTCTCTTAATCTCATTATCTCACCATGCCCCATCCTTCCCTCATTTGGGTGTCGATCAAGCACTTCGAAGCTTGACGTTCCTTGAAGCAAAGTTAACCCTTATAGGCGGAATGAAATCTGAAGACATAACCCTTATAGGCAGAATGAAATCTGAAGACATTCTCATTCAACTTGGATATTTATGGATGATCAGAATGGTCTTTGGGGGCTTGTAATGTAGGTCTTTGGTTTATGGTTAAGTGAAACAATATTTCTGCACTTGTGTAACTTGGATATGCCCATTATTCATTCCCTTTTTTGAATCACTCTAGACTGTCCGTTTTCTGGTTTTCACCTTAGAGTTCATTTTCTTTCTTTTTTGCTGTAGGCTGCCCTGCATTCTGGCTATGTACTGATGTTCGTTTTCTGTTCAAGAATATTTGATCCTCCAAAACTCCTCGAAACTGAGATTTCTTGAATGAAGGACTACGAATACATTTCTGGGAATTCTTGTGATTGGCACGCCCAGATGAAATGTTATTCTTTCTTTTTTCTTCTCTTCTTTTTTCTTTTCTTCTTTTTCACTTTTTCTCTTGAATCGCTCTAGACTGCCCATTTTTGAGTTTTCACCCTAGAGGTCACTTCCTTCTTCTATACCTTCAGATCAGTGTATTTTGGTTGGATATTGATGCTAGCATGCTCAGGCAGACTACTCTTTTTCTTCATTTTCAGGATCCCCCTAGACTGCCCATTTTTGGGTTTTCACCCTAGAGGTTATTTTCTTTTTCAAAATTGGCAATCTTCGGGCTGACTTGGCTTCAATTTGAGCTTTTATACTAATTTTCAAAAATGATATTTACTTGAAATGTGGATTCCTTGTGTCTCTTGCTCATAGTTAAAGTCTTGTTCTTGTATTGTTTGATCTATAATCATATACATTCATTCTTTTTTCTTTTTTTTCTTCCTTTTCCTCTCTCTCTTTTTCTTCTTTTTTTTATTTTATTATTTTTTTCTTTTCTTCTCATTTTTTCATTTTCATTTTCATTTTTGTTTTTTTGTTTTATTTTAGACTGCCCATTTTGGGTTTTTAGCATTGAATCTCTTTCTTCGTATTCGAGTCTATAAATGTATTCTTGAATCAACACGTATCTATACTGGGTATTGATGCTATATTCCACTCGAAGTTAATTGCCTCTCTACAGCTCTTCTGATATTTACTCGATCTAGATTGCTTCGGCCTTCTGATTGTCATTTCTCTTCTTTTCTTTGGTTTTTCATTTGGGTATATCCTTGCTTTCAACCACTTTCTTCTGATGATTTTCTTATATTCGTATCCAATCTGTCTGGTCACATCTCTGTCTTTTGGTAAAGTAAAAGAATACCATTCATCGTCACATTCACAGATGTCCTGAGAAAGCCTTCAGGGGGCAGAGGTTTAGGGTCAACTCTCGTTTCAAGGATCTTAAACGACAAGTGTCTGAGAAGATAAATTCCTAAAATGGGAACTGCCCACTCGCTTTGTTCCTCTGTTGGCATAAGTAAACTAGCAGATACTCACATTTACAGTATCCCCACGACATTCAATCTCTTCTAAATATATGCAACTTAGAGTTGATCTTTGGATCTGAAGCAAATGTATTGTTACATTCAAAATTTGAGGACCTGGTATAGAAATGATATATACGTATGTCCATTCAAAAATGCGTGTATATGCATATGGGAGAACAAAAACTACCCCATAAAAATAAAATGTTTAAAGAATCCAAAAAATGTAAAAATGCTTTCTAAATGGAAATGTGATTTATTATTCTGACAAACAATGAGTTTTTTTGTTGAGAATTTCTTTGTGAAATGATGAGAAAACCGTAGGGACCTTTGGACTATCTCCAGGGTACTAACTCATTCCGCCCCTTCCAAGGTAGTGTAGGCTTATTTTTTCTCTTATTTTTCCATCGCTGGATCAACTCTCTCGTCAACCAGCTTCTTGATTTTTTCTATTAACGAACCCAAATTTCTTAGTGTCATGCCCTAGCGCCTCAATGTAGAACTCACATATACTGTATGGATCAAAACTGTGAGTAGATGATATGGGCGTAATCTTTATCGGTCTTGAGGTAAGGTACTATCCCTTGACCAGATAAGGCCATATGTCTGAGATGGAGTACTTCGAATATTTCTAAATATGTACTTGTTCGAGGAATTTTTCTCTGTGATTCGGAGAAATCTGCATGTCTTATTCTCTTACGATCACGAGAACCTTCGAAAGTGGTACCCATTTATCTATTTATTTCCTTCTGCTCCTAGGCATGTCTGGTATTTTAAACTTAGGTCCCGGAGTGCATGTTCGATTCTCTCTCCGACTGTCATGAAGTCCTCAAAACTGGCATTCATTTTCCCGAGTACCTTATCAAAGAAGAAATAAGAAATGTGGCATGGAAGTCACTTTCTTCCTCATCTATGGGAGGCTGCACCTGGGTCGCTAAACACAGACACCTCAAAGCACATTCCTTGAAGCTTTCATCTTCGTACCCTGGAGATACTGGCGACTTGGTGCTAGGTCCAAAGCATATCATATCACGGTAGGTCCTGCTAGACTGTCGGGGAAGTAGTGGATCGGCAAATTTTCAATGCAGCCCTCTATCTTTTTGTAGAATATGGTCGCGTGAATCTTGGGGCATCTTGTTCCGTTATCATGCGCAAATCTGGGAATCTTTGGAATTCGGAGGAACGACCAAATCAGGGTTCAAACTGAGCTTTCTTGCATCAAAGGCATCAAATTTCTTTTTCTCTCTCTCTTTTTCTCTCGAGTCCATCTTCTAACTGCTCGAATCTTGATTTTTGAGTGTGTACAATTCTTTTATTCACGATAAAACTCTAATTGTTCTTTAGATTACCCCCAAAAATTTTATGCAATGTTATGTAAAATATGCCATGATTGTACAATGTAATGCAATACAATCCTAAAATATAAATATGAATGCAGTAAGGTATTGATTCCAAAAGTGATCCCCATAGAACGACATTCATTGAGGCCAAAAGGTTTCATTATATCAGATATTAGATATTTACAGTTACTGAAAAGCTTCAGTGCCTACTTTCTTAACTTCATCCAGTAGTCCGGTCAGCTTGCCTCAGTGGTCCAACACTTGGTCCATGTTCTGACTAAGCCTACCACCTTGTTGAGCCGCCTTACCTGCTCGGGTAATATCAATCTTCGGGTCTTTATCTATCCCCTGCTTAGTCTTTCGTAGCTTGGAAGTTGTCCTTTCCAACTGAAGAGTGTTGGATTGTCATTGCTCTGTCGTAAACTTGTTTCCAAAACTCTTGTTAATGGCTAAGTTATTCTGTACCTCATCTCTAGAGACTGTCGTGCCTATTCCAATTTCCTCAAACTTACCTGATAACTGCCTGACTTGATTCTTGCTTGACTAGTTTCTATTCTTCTAATATTCTGAGTCGCCCTTCAACTGAACAACCCCGTTCATTTATTCTTTAAAGATGACCCAATCTGATATTCTTAAACACTCAGTAAAGCTTATGGTGATCATTCTGCAAATTCAACTTTACCCAAGTTATCTCTCTCTTATCTGAGCTGGCTGAACTCGAAAGAATATCCCTCTCCTGGGATGCCCCTATCTCCGATCTTCAAATTTAACTCGCTTGAGTAACCCACTTCGGCATTACTCGAACTTTGTCCTGGATATCGATTCTTCTTCGACTTTGCCCCTTAGGGGATTGTTAGCTCACTATAGAATTGGGGAACTCCGTCTTTGAAACCCAAAATTCTCATCACGATAAGATCTTGAACTTGTTCCTCAGGGCCCCGCAATCCTCAATACTGTGACCCAAACTTTCTAAACGGTAACTGCCTCTAGCACGTGTGTCTTAATCTCTCGGATAAGACGGTCTCTTCGCTAGAGACTTTACCGAGGTAATAAGGCTTTTCTCGATGGACATTAGGAGTAGTTCGGTGTACCTCATAGGAATCAAGATGTACTTCTTTTTATTACTTGTTTCTCGGGTTTCTTCTGGACCGAGCTCTACTTTTTGAAAGCCCGACTCAGACATACCTTCCGCCTGTTTATTGATGCGAATCACAAAAGGGTTCAATTTGTCGTATTTAGCTGGCTCAGAGGTAGAATTCTGACTATCTCGTTTTCTATTCTGATCCTTAATTGGTTCTTCTTTCGGTTCGATGGATCACTTACCTTTGTCAAAGTATTCATCTGATTCATCATTTCTTCCCTCTACTTCTTTCAACTTTTGCACTTTACTTTGCTCATTACCAGTACCGTGTCTGACCTGAAGTCTTCAGATGGTTTCTCTTCTATTGTCTCTGATCTTGCTCTGGGATAAAACCATGGATCCATGCCCTCTAATATCTGACCAGACGACCCTTTGCTAATTATGAACGATTTATGAGATTTGAGAAACCACTTCGGGAATCAATACCCTATAAATGCGAGAATGCATGCAAATGCGATGTTGATTCTCGAACAGTCTTTAAAAAACTTTCAATAGAGAAAATATCTGTTTGCAAGAAATTAATAATGAATTACAGGTAACAGTTGGATTTATTCTTGAGACCTTGACTTCGGAAAACAAAACCTATGCTCCACGTCTCGACGTCGTCTTCAGGATGATGGATGACTTCGTCTTCTCCTCTTATTCTATTCCATGGACTCGTGACGTCATGATCTTTATTTTTGTGGCTTCTGAAAAGGACATCAATAAGTGCAGGCATAATGCAGACAAGATCTTTTCTTCTGTAGATCTGGGTGCAAACGAATAATACGTCTAAACATGGATGGATTCTATCAATCCTAGGGGAGTACTTTAAAACTTTTTTGGGGTTAAAATTCTCAAGGATCTTTTGGTTAAAATTTCCCCATTTTTTATTATCAAAAAGTTTTAACTTACTTAAAAATAGAACTTTTAGGTTTCTTTTGTTATTATTATTATTCTGAAAGTTTTATGAGAGAAAAAGATTCAAAGCAAAATAATAATATTTTCATCATTTTTTTAAAAGAGTTAAATTAAAATCTTTGAGATTTTTACAAAAGGGATAAATGTGAAGATTTAAAATTGGGGTTCTGCGGCCCTGACTGAATCTTCTGCGTCGCACGTACCTTACTATCGTACCGTCTTTTTTCTCGATTGGTCTTTGCTCGGCCTAACTGTAATATTGTCGTTTCCGGCAAAGTAAACTTTTTCTATTTTGAAAGCCTTTTAATGAACTGTTCTTGAATCAACACCATGTCATGATATGCAACATGAATGCAAATAAAGGCGTTGATTTCGCTGGTAATCACCCTTTCGAATGACTTTCATGGGAATTAAAGGGTCCAAATTACAAAAAGAGTCCACATTACAAAAGGAGTCCCTATTACAAAGAGAGTCTCTATTACAAAAAGTTTTAATTACAAAACAAAGTTCTACACATAAGCCCTAACTCTACCTCCTAGCTCATCGATAGCTCTGAGCAACTTGATAAACCTTGGTGCTTCTTCCATGTCCGGGGTTACGAAAGGTCGGAGAACCGCGGCTTCAGTAGCTAAGTCATTCACACACTTTGCAACTCGTTGTATGTCCACCATCAGGGTCTTGTGTGTATACTTTGGCACTACACGGTTTCTCGGCAAATTGTTACATTAGATTTGTTGATTAATCTTTGACCGATGTCGCACGACTGGATCGATGCCATCCTTCCTAAGACACATTTTCCATGATGAAAGATTTTATAATCGGGCAAACCACTTGAATCAACGCCTCTATGTAATGTGGATGCAATGATAATGCAACAAAAGTATGTGTAAAATAAAAAATAAAAATAAAACACAAAGAGAAATGAGTTATTATCGGATAAAAATAATAAATACATAAATAAAATGACAAATTAAATAAGGTAAACAAACAAAACAACCCTATTTATCCCGTCTAAAACACCTAAGGTTATCTGCATGGCTCTAAAGGGGTGGGTTTCTATGTTCTCTATATGCAGTTTTGGTGCTAAGAGGTACCCGAATTGTCCTTGATGCCCTCTACTAAGAGTAGCAAGGCTCCTGATCATCACCCATTATAGGCTCATTTCAACCGGGTTCAACTCAAGGGGACCCATTCGCTTATATCCATACGAAGGAACGATATCCTCACGAAAGTATAAGGTACTCGAGCCCCGAAGGTACTTGCTAGGCCCATACGGGAGAACGATATCTCCACGAAAGCATTAGCGTTTTCCCCCACTTAAAAAAATGGGTTTATATGCCATATTTTAAATGCGTTAAAACAAACGCGCAATTATAACCGAATGTTAGTTTAATAGTCACTTTAATCCAGAATTTCCGATGTTAATAAAGCGGTAATTATTTGAAAAAAGCTCGACTCTCATTTGTTTTTGAAAAACAAAAAATATCCCCAGCGGAGTCGCCATCTGTAGCGATGTCCCGTTCGCTAAAAAATGTGTTTTCGAAGTATTTGTTGTCTTTCAAATATAAAAGTATTTATTATGTGGAGGTTTTAAAAAAACCGCATTTTAATTAGAAATTGGAGTCGCCACCGACCATTTAGGTAGGCCGTACACCATAAAAACCAGAGATTTTGAAAACTTTGGGTCGGTTACGGATGGGGAATGATTAACACCCCCACACTGCCCAAAATTGGTACTTTAATAATTACCGCTTTATTAATATTAGACTTTCCGGATTAAAGTGACGATTAATTTAAAATTTGGTTATAAGTGCGGGTGAATTTTAAAGGCTCCGTTATCCGAGAGTAAACGCCCAACCACTATCATTACACCTGATACTAGCCCCGTTTACGCTCGAATAAAAGGGCACCGCATTGACAATTTATATATCCGTTATGCAACCTGGAACATGGCAAATATAAATACAATGCAATAAAAATATAAATAAATACTAACATAATAAAATACTAATCTAACATAAATAAAATACTAATCTAAAACATACATACATAAATATTAATCTAACTCATAAATAAAAACAAATCTAACATAAATAAAATATTAATCTAAAACATAAATTTAAAACATAAATAAATACTAATCTAAAACATACATACATAAATATTAATCTAACTTATAAATAAAAACAAATCTAACATAAATAAAATATTAATCTAAAACATAAATTTAAAGCATAAATAAATACTTCATTAAATCATAAAAATTACAATACAAATAAAAAGGGAAGAAAATATACCTAACTAGGAGCTCGAATAACGAGCCCCGACTGAACCCCACCGAGATCTACCACGGCCTCTCCAAAAATATTAACTAGATCAAATCCAAAATAAGACCCCCGATCGAATGTTGGATCGAACCAACTGGGGTCGAGGGCATTGCCCCCAACCCCGACCAACCTTGCGGCCGACCTAGCTCCCAATTGGGGAGCCAATTTTCTTGTCAATTTCATGGCAATTTGGCGTGATTGTGTGTGTCTTGGTTGCCCCGTTGCAAGCCTTTATATAGGCAAGGGGTGGGTGAAATGTGAGTGACTGCAATTTCCTCTTTTTTTTTTTCTTTTTAATTTAATTATTATTATTATTTTTTACTTTTATCTTTTTTTTTACTTTTTTATATATTATTTTTTTATTATTTTTTTTCATTAATTTTATATTAATAACATTAATATTAAAATAATACTAATAACACTAAAACCCGGTCAAAAATGAGTGATTACAGGTGATAGTGTAAAACTAATATAATGATCATTGATTATGTAAAATTAATTGAGTTTTACATAGAGTAAAGAATTATATACATATATATAATTTTTCCATTGAAATATTAACTAAAAATGTAAGCCACTGAGTTCCTTTTTAAACTTCTTTTCACAATCAATTTTCCCTATTATTGAAGTTTTATTGTTTACCGCCTTCGTAAAATTATTAACTTTAAATTTAAAATTATTCATTTTTGTTGAAATAGTTGGAAGAAATTGAAATTTATTGTCATACGTATACAATTTGGGGTGTTTAAATTTGCATACCCTATTTTTCGGGTAATGAATTTATCGACCAGTGCATATTGGGTATCCGGTTTATTTTTTACTTTTTCGAATAGAAAATTTTCATTTTAAGATAAAAAAAAAATTAAAAAATCTAAAAGAATATATAGATGTGATAAATATCAAACATGAAATGAAAAACTATATTGGTGTAGATCCTTTGTCTACGCCCATAAATATTAGATTAGCGTGGTTCCTAGGTGAGCCACCAGGCACCAGCAACGGGTATGCCATGTTCAATATTAGCGTGTTATCGCCTATCATGCAGCTGGTTCAATATTTCCATGGCATACTCGAGGGCGTTGAGCTGAGCAGCCAATGTTCAAGGTATAAATTAATTTAATTAGCACATTGTTTCAGTCACATTAACATTACGAGCAGAGCAGAATATAAACATGCATTGCTCTCTTTATCCAATCATATTATCAATTTAATTTTAGGGTGAAAATATTAAAAATCTAAAATAAAAATATAATTCAAATTAAAAAATATATAGTGTAACCCCTAGACCGGCCTATGCGCAAAGTCCAAATCTAGAGGATCACATTATTTACCAAAGACTTTTCACATAAATATTTAAATGTTAAAAGATTTAAAATCTTTAAAAATAATAATTAATTCGAACATAAATCAAATTAATTATCCAAAATAAACAATAATAAGTAATTATAGGAGCACGCAATGGTGCTGATCGAGAAGAGCTGGGCTGAGCAGATGAACTATCGAGCGAATCTCGAGTACCTTAAACAATAACATTTCATGTCAGAATCCTTAATTCAAAACTTTGCTCTCAAAATGAATAATTTAAATACATATGCGTGATCGAGTTTAAGGTCAAATTTAGAGGCTTTCGGGTTAGAATTTCACGAAACGGGCTTCATAAACGGACTCAGGACGCTGAAAAACGTAAAATAGGAGTTTTTAGAAATTTTGACTTTTTGGTCAAAGTCAACGCTAACGTTAGCGGTCAAAGCTAACGCATACGTCATACAGACATCATCAGTCAACGGTCAACGCTGATGTTAGCAGTCAACGCTAACATCAGCGGTCAATAGTTTGACTTAAGCGAGTTAACTCACTGAGTTGACTCGGTCGATTTGACTCACTAAGTTAACTCGGTTGGGTTGACTCACTGAGTTAACTCGATCAACGGGTCGGGTCAGGTTGGTCGGGTTGGACGGGTTGGGCTAGATCGAGCCAGTCGGGCTGGGTCACCATTAAACCGTTTCGGTTCAAGAGCTACCGTCTAGGGCGGCCGAAAATCGCTCTGGGCGGCGCATGCATTCCACGCGCGGCCAAAATGGCCGAAAAAAGGCTCAAAATGCTCGTTTTGGCCGGATCTAACCTTCACAAAGCTTAATAACCCAGAAAACTCAAAAACTTTGCCGGAAAAATAACCCGAACTCATCTTTCTTACCTATTCGGTCGAACTCTGGCGAAGGCTAAATTGTGGCCGGTTGGATGATCGACCGGTTAGATCTGGTCTGCCACGACACGATAAAGACGATGGCGACCGAAATTTCTAGATCTAGCAACAACGATGGCCAGAAAAACGCAAAAGTTTTGAACGGTCTAACCTAGGCTCGCTGAACCTTCCAGCGGCGATTCCAGGCAATAGCGGTATCGTTTGCACGAGTGGGGTTGGGGGTTTTGACCGGACTGTTGAGGGGAAGCTTCCGATGCCGGCGATGCACGACACGGACGGACGATGAATGTAGATCGGACAGTGGCCGAGCGGGGTAGGTGATAGAATTGTTTGGGGGTTTTGGGTATTTTTGGTTCGAATAAAGGGAGGCAAAGGGTCGGATTTATCTTTTATTGGTTTCAATAAACCCGAACTGAAAAAGGTTTTTTTTTCTCCAGAAAACCCATATCAAAAATGAGCTTTAGCTCAATTGGTTATCCCTCATTCCTATGCAACTAAGGTTATGGGTTTAAACCCCCTTTTGGCTGCAATTTCTTTATTTTCTTTCTTTTTTTCATTTTCATTTTTTTACAGGTGTTACATATAGAAAAAATATCAGGGTCGGGTCGGGTGCTCTAATATAAGAAATTTTCAGCCCAGGCCCTGCCCGAGTACTTGAAAAAATAGCCCGATTACCATGTCAGTTATTTTTTTAGAGAAATACTTGATTTTTTAAGGGTCGGGTCGACAAGTCAACGGGCCGGATTACCATGTCAGATATTAGTGAACACCCTATATAAATAGTATAAATTAACTAATAATTCATTGGAAAATTAAATATCATTAAGATCCGTTTAAACTATTTTTCTTAATATTTTTCTGCTTATTAATTAAATACTAATTTAAAATTTAATTTATTAAAGTTTTTATTGAATTTGTTTGACGAAACTGAAATTTATTGCCCTACAATACAAAATAGTAAAAACGGAGTAATAATTATTGGAAAATTAATTATAGATCATTTCTTATAGTAAAAGAAAGACGGGAGTGTTTAATCTCTTCCATCCAATGACCATGAATTAGTGTAAAACTAATTGAGTTTTATATAGAGTTTACGGATTTTATTTAGAGTTTAGGGATTGTGGTTAGAATTTATAATTTATGATTAAAATTTAGGGTTTATATGTTAAAATCTAAATCCCTAAAATCATATTACCTTATAACCTAAACCTTAAACTCTACATTATAAATCATAAACTCCTAAATCCTACCCAAACAAAATATCTAAACCCTAAAACTAATACACTTGTAAAAACTTTTTGTTTCCACCACCGGTGCGAATAATTTTTTTGCACAGCCCAGAAATCTTTGCCCCATAATCCAAAAATCTTCTTACATCAACATATATAGATTAATTGCTTTATAGTACTATATCCTCTTATTGATTGACATATTTGTCCTTGCATGACAGAATTCCCAAGTGTTGCCATTTCATGCCTGCCCAGTTGGTCCAGTGCCTCTCCGAAGCCCGGCCTCTGCTGCCAAAGACACAGCATCCTTCTGAACCAGGTTTGCATCAGCTATCCCATTCTCTCTTTTCTTGATCCTAATTTTGACTTCCTTTTCTTTGAAATTCCTAACTTTCTATCCAGGGTCATGACATTGACAATACCCTCAACTGCAGTTGATTCTTGTCTCCAAGGATCATCTTCCTCAACTTGCGGTTGTCTTAAGGTTTTTGTACCACCTTCCCCAAGGCTGCCTTCAACATATCTGACTTGCTTTTCCATTTTTCAGATGACACGACTTGATCCTTTCCATTCATCACTAAGAATGAAACCATCTTCAGGAAATACCAACATGAAACAAGTAGTTTTACAAAACATTCAGTAACTTTTGATTCAATAGCTCTAGAATTGCTTCACATATTCAAAACATTCCAAACTTTCTCGTTGTCGAGTTCCATCCTAACCTTCTCCAGCTGCTCATTTACTGTAGCCAGTGACATACATACCTCATGACATTCATGTTTCTTAAGCTGGAACAATGTAATGAGCTCTAGTAAGTTGTATCTTTTTCTGATATTTCTCGGTAACTGTTGTTCACCAAGTTTCTTCTGAGTTAGAAAAACTTCTATTTCAGCAGCATTTTTGTTGCACTTAAGGTATGCTTGTAATGTTGTGAAGATATTAAAAGGGCCGTCATTTGCCAAAACTCTACAAAGGCGCACCTCAAAACAAGCACCACACATGAGACGGGCAGGAAAAGTGAACTTTTTGTGACGTTGATGATGGCCTGCATCCCCATTATATCGTGTACGACAATCTTCTATCGAGCCTTCAGCTATATCAATGCCAACATAATATTCAACTTTTGCTTTATCTCACTTGATGAGATCGCCCTTGCGGCAAGCAAGATCAAGAACATCATCACCCCTACGAGCATAACACTTTTAATCCAATTATTTGACTTCTTTAAGTGAATGATTGGACTCGCTGATCGTTCTTCCAAAGTTTGATTTGTTCTTGAACTATAATGATCAGTTACTTTCTTAGAAAAAAATTTTGTGCTCTCATCCTCCAAAAATTGTGCATCACCGAAGTGGTACTGGAAGTTTCCCAATCTGACAACCCTGTAGATAGATGGACAATCATCAGCCTCGCTTATGTGCTCATTAGTCTACATCAATTTTAAGTAGTGATTCCAGCCTAATTTTTCAAATCTGCCATTAGTCCTTGCTAAAATATGATGGCACTGCAATGCTTGGCCTTCCAAATGCAACATGACCAGAATTTATCTCCACACTTGAAGCAGAGGTTATGAGTTCTCCTGTAATCCAGTAAGTTCTGTCTCTGGTTCCCCACAACAGGGTTGTTCTTCTGGACTGGTGCCAACTAGCTAGGGGAGGGCCTTCCTTGGTACTGAGTGTTGTGGCTGAGAACACTCCTAGGGGGTACTTGTACTTCCTCCCTTCAATCTCAAGTGACAGTTCATGCAATTTGGCCTTTCTGTAAGCCTCTTCCAACCTTTGTGGCTCATGAACTCTTACCCTATGCCTTTGGTCTTCCTTCAGTCCACTTATAAAGCTGGACACAAAATACCCTTCCTCCAAATGAAGATTATGTTGGAGCATAAAAGGCTTCAACTCTTCAAACCTCTCTTGGTACTTATCCATGGTCGATTTCTGGACTAACTTATTGAACTCATCAATCACATCATGGTAGGTTTTATCACAAAACTTGTGGCATAGGTTTGTAGTGAACTTATGTCGGGTGGTTTTGTGTTTTTGCATCACACAACCATCTAGCCAGGTCAAACATACTCTGTTCAATCTTAGGTCTAGGGCTAAAATTACCAACGTTTGTCACTGAGCTACCTTGAGTATGGCTTTCAGACAAACAAACTCCCAGTCTCGACCTTTCAGGGACATGAGTAGTTTTTTGAGACTTCAAAAGCAAGACTTGGATATGAGGTGACTGTGGTTTAGAGTTCAAAATCTCAGGTTCATCAAGTTTCATGGAATATTTCTCCCTATCATCAATGACAGTTACTTGTACAACCTTCTTACCTTCTGCTTTTGTTTGAACGTTGGTTGGTGTCTGGCTTGTGTTTTCAGGTGTAGATGGTTCGGTACCATCCACCTCCCTGGTTAACAGGTTGATGGTCCTCCTCAAATCCACATGGTTCTCCTCGATCTTGGTCTCCAGCTGACCCATCCGATCTTCCAAGCTCCCTCTTTGTCTCCCCCACCATGCCGGTAACTTGGTACCCTCCTGAAGCTCGTTAAATTGGTTCTGCAAAGCTGTTAACTCTGCATTCTCGGCCATTTTTTGTGAAATTTGACTTTTTCAGCTTAAAATTTGAATCTTTAAATAAGGCTTTAATGGTAATTTATGACAACCCGATTGTAACTCGAGATTATAACGATGAAGAAAGGATTATAATTAAGAAGTAGAAGAAGATAGGTTTACAAAAACACATTTTTCAAGACTCCGGACATGACTTTACGATTGTATCTGTGACAATGTCAATAGATACATCAATATAAACTATGTTATATAAATTTTCATGCATCGATATACTGTTCATATTATTTATTATGTGATGGATTAATATACATTACTGGTAAAAAAAAGCTTCACTTTGCAAGAGCGTTAGTGCTAGCTGGTGCAAGTGCAGCAGCAATATGCCATTTTTTTTTATAAAAAAGAAATCCATTAAAAGGCACCAATAAAGGGGTTCTGAAAAGGTTAGTATTTCACAATTTCACCAATTCTGGTCTAGGGAAGCAGGTTCAAGTTTGACTCAAAAAAGACTTGCTAACCAAAACATAATTTATGCGCATGAAACAGCTAATACATTCATATGCATGGATCAAAATAGACCCTCTACTGATTTACGCTAACCACCTCTATTTGAATCCACATATATTTAACAAAAATAATAGTAACCTCTGATCCATGGGCCTCGGCAGTATGAAGATGAAACCAATACGTAGCGCCATCTGTTGATTATGGCAACTTCCACGATGCAATAGCTATTTTCTTAAAATCATGAGATGCATTCTGAATAAGTTTGTTTAGAAAACTTACATGCAACTCCAAACTACCAACCTTAAGATTCTTAGTCTCCTTCTCCGATTTTATGGAAGCATGTCTCTCTTGTAACTGACTAATCTTCTTTTCGATCTCTTCCATCTCTTCATCGAATTTAGATATCTCCTGTGTATTCTCAATTATCTCCCTTTCAGCATTTTGCCTCTCCAATAGATGCTGATTATGTCCTTCTTTGAGTGAAAGTAGTTTATTCAAGCAGTGCCGAAGTCGACTAACATCAAATCCATGCTTTTCCAAGTCACTAAGACTTTCCAAAATGCTGTCAAATGTATCTCTAGGTTCATCAAAATGCAACATGGACATCTTCTCAAACAAATTAGCAAAGGTTACCATGATACCAATTGCCGATCCTTCACGAAACTCCTCTCTGTTTTCAGCCAAAGGTAGAAAATGTGGTTTTTGAGGCACAATTTGGAAGACATCCATGGATTCAATTGTTCGCCATACAGGTGATCTCTTCACAAAAGGCAAACTCTGATCATTAACCAATGGACTTCTGCCACTCGCATCAATTGAAAGAGATTCAATTGGAGTATCGACCAATCCTTTTTCCTCATTCCATCCGTTGACAAGCCTAGCAGAGGGGAGTCCTAGAACAAGATGATGCTAAAAGATGTCATAAATATAAAAGCCATGTGACAGTCTACATTTATGTACACACCAAGTGAGAGAGGAAAGAAACTAGATTCATAAATCTGATGACACATCTTACTTGATTCTTCATCACCTGAAGTGTGCATTCCTCCTATCCAAGTTGACAGAGGTTGATCCTCATCAGCCATCTCAGAATCTTCAGTGGCTATACAATTAACAGGTAGGATGTTAATTTACAATAAATGAGAAACCATAAGCTGCAAAAGATAACAGATAATTACATCGACGTCAGGTAAAAGACAGCATAAGAAACAAGAAGAAAATGTTGTTGGTATGCATAACCTTTCTTCTTGACATCACGCTCCTCTCCCCCATCCCCCAAGCAACAAAATATCACCTTCTTTCATATGAATCACTAGCCTAATCTTTTTCCTGGACATTGCTCCCATTACACCTACTACTCTTCTATCAATTAGCATACTACTTGGGAAAATCATTTAAGAAAATGAAAACTGCTGGTTACTTCCAACTACGTAAATCAATAGTTCAAGTCGTGCTCAAACGTAGGGCATTTCCCCTTTTTATCCAATTATAACCCCTTTGGATGTAAAATATATACGAGTACACTTGGGTTAAAACATTGGAAATGCCTAACCAAATGCTACCAATAGAGCCTTGTATAGCAGTTCTATGTTTTCCATGAGGCTTATTAGCAACAATGACAAACCAAGAACTTGGACCCCCCCCCCCGCCCCGTACCTGACGACTCCACCCTTTTATGTTTTGACAAACCAGCTTCATCACTCGTACAATCTTTTACAACTTTTTCATCAGTAATCCCTCCGGCCCCATTTTGCTCCTTACCTACCAATCGTAGTATTAAGTTTTCATTGAAACAGATTAGTATATACACATCGCAAAGCTGAAGCTTAAGTTTTATATACCAGCAACTACTGATCTACGGGGTCTTCCCCTCTTCCTTTTCAGATCGTTGGCTCCAACTTTATGTTCCTTTGTTTCCTATATAAGTAAAAGCAATAGTTAAAATTACTAGTAAACGAAAACAGATATAAGAACACAAATCAATAAAGGGGATTCCCATTCCGTGTTTGATAACATTTTAAATAGAAAAGTGTTGTCTATCAATTTCTCATCATCAAATAGAAATGTATTAAAATGTCCAAAAGAAAACAATGGAGAAAATGAAAATGACCTGACGGTATTAGCATGAACAATGAAACTCCAAAAGAATAAATCTAACTCACAGTTTTTGCTCCTGTTGTCGGGCTCTCAATCTTAGCATAATGCTCATCACCAATCACACCTTTACCGCCAGTCCTTGGAGTGCCTTCTTTACACAATGTTTCACTAGGTACATCTTTTAACTCATCGCATGTGATTGATATCGGTGTCTCCGCTGCATTTCCTTCAGTTAGCTTTTTTGAAGGCCGTGAGCGAGAAGTGATACCATTTGATGTTTCCAGTTTGACCTTCTTCTTGCTTGCGTTCGAAGCATTGTTTTCATCGGTGGAAGTTGATTTCTCCACAGCATTATTGTTCATCTTTGTCAAAGGAGTCTTATCTTCAGTGTTCTCTTTTGTGGACAAGGAACTTTCAAGTTCTGCAACCACCTTGCTGTTTTGAGTACGGAGAACAATTCCTATCTGCTCTTGCTCATCGGACGCAGTTATGACTTCCTGAAACACAAAGCTTATTGCTTAAGCTACCAAAAAACAAATGACATCTGCACTTGCATGCAACTAAAGGTCCGAAATAATTACAAAAAAGTACTTGCAAACCACCAAAGGAATTGAAGGTGATACCAGAACTAGTACAAACATTTAAGGGATTCAACACACCAACTATTTACATGTAAAGTTTGAGCATATTTTCAAGCAAAGTGAAATGATAATCCACAACATATCAACCTAGAGAAAGTTGAAATAAGTGGAGTAGAGGTGATAAGACATAAAAACTAAGCATTTTTCAAACAGGAAATAGTTTAGGTCATCACTGAAACGAAGAGAAAAGAACTTAGATACAACCAAAAAAACAGTAGTTCAAATATTCATTTCCCTTGCCTTTTTAATAAGATTAAAAGATACACTGGACCTGTGTTCAGTACCACAGACACAACATAAACAGCTCATTTAATTTTAAAAGTGGGAAAACAATGGAGAAAAATACATATCCCAAAAAGAAGATATAAGAGATATACCTTGGATTTACTAACCCATTTGCCATCAATCCATTCAACGTTAGGCCTGATATCGAAGTGACAGAATTCATTGTCCTCATTCCCATTCTTAAAAAAGACCTTGTACCTTTTTCCGGTAAGAACTTTGGCAATTACTCCGCTTCGCCAACCAAAATTATATGTTGCATCCACTCTTTCCAGCAATTCATAATTTCTATCTGCATATGGTGGAGGAAAGGGTCTGATATGGAGGGAATCTACAACAACTTTTACTGTCCCAGAGTTGTGATACTTCACCAGGAAAGTATTGTCCTCATTTTCTTTTACCACTAGTGAAGGGTACCAAATATCACCCAGGTTTTCATTGTCAATATTTACCTCCACAGCAGTCCCTGAGCTAAAAATGGAGCCTGTTGATTTCTTTACCAGACATAAAAATTAAAAAAAAAATTAAATCACTTTCATGGTACCAAAACTCAATCAGGCTCTACATATCTTCAATTCTCAAATTAACAGAACTAAAACAAAGGAAGCATATAAAATGAAGCACATATATGAGTTTTTAGCAGCAGTCGTGATCATGAAAGCATAATTCAAAGAGCAAATTTTCAATGTAAAAAGCTACATGCATGCATGCAGTGAGATTGGCAGTACCTGCTTTTCGGGTCGAACCCATTTGCAACCGATCCAGTTCCAGTGAACCCTCAAATCTTTGCTATCAAATTCAATGACATCAGGTGGATTATCAAAGTAAACCCTGCATTTCGACTTCTCCAGAACCTTCCTCACAACCCCAGTCCACCAACCGTATCTGTAGCACGCATCAACGACGTCGTTTACTTCAAACTGGAGAGCACCCCCCTTGTGATTAGGCGGCAAAGGGCGGATATAAGCGGGGTCGACATGTTCCGTCAAGGGGGAGGAGCCATCACCGGCTAGCAGAGTGTTGTATTTAATCAAGGCCTTGTTGCGCTTCTTGGAAGTGGATTTGGGGGGGATTCCGAGGATTGTGGCGGAGTACCAAGCGCCTCGGAAGCCTTCGCCGTCGCTTCTGACCTCCACCGGGTCTCCCTTCGTGAAGGGTTGCCGTTGGTGTGGGTCAGTATCAGTAGCCATGCTGGGTGAAGAGGTGAAGCTATGGGGTTTCCCGGGTTTTTATGTGTGTTTTCCGTTGGGTTTTCAACTCTGATTGGACCAAAACTGCTAAAGTTGAATGCTTATCGGCCCTCTGTCCCATCATTTGTAATAACAAGGCTTAATGGCACCAATAGCCTCTATAATATACATTTTATACCGAGTTCGTCCTTAAAATTTTTTTAAGACGTTTTTTCCTCTGATCTTAAAATATCGATCTCAGTTGTCTTTTACGGTTAACTCCCGTAAAAAAAATTTATGGACCAATCAGAATCACCGTGTGTCACTAATAAACAAAAATCAATTGATTTTAATAAAAGAGTTAAATTACACGTAAAGTCTATTAAATTTTTATTTTTGTTTAATTTAGTCTTAAAATATTTATTTAACTGATATTTTTGTAATTTAGTCTATTAAATTTCTTTCTATTTTTATAATTTAGTTCAATATTTTTAATATAATGATATTTTTGTTCAATTTTATCCTTAAAATCTTTATTTAACCCAAAATTGACACCTATTATTTTATAATTTTTATAACTTGTCCAATATTTTAAATATAATTATATTTTGGAAAAAACTTTGATACACAAGCCGTGTAAACTTTTGTTTACACGTGCCTTTTAGTTTTAGGGGTTAAGGTTTTAGTTTAGGGTTTAAGATTTAGGGGTTTAGGTTGTAGGGTTTAGAATTTAAGGTTAGTGTTTAAAATTTAGTGTATAGGGTTTAGTTTTTTAGGGTTATAGTTAGGAATTTAGGATTTTGATTTTATAATGTAAATGCACAGGTTTGTGTAAAATTAATTTTACACAGCCCGTGTATCAAAGTTTTACCCTTATATTTTTGTTTAATTTAATTCTAAATATCTATATTTAACCCGAAATTGAACACTATTTTGTTATAATTTTTATAATTTAGCCTAATATTTTAAATATAATCATATTTTTGTTCAGTTTAGTCATAAAAATAATTGTTTAACTCGGAATTAACCTCAATTTCTTTCTAATTTTTATAATTTAGTTTAATGTTTTAAATATAATTATATTTTCATTCAATTTAGTCCTAAATTTTTTATTTAATCCAAAATTAACCACTTTTTCTTTCTATTTTTTTATTTTAGTCCAATATTTTAAATATAATGATGTTTTTTCAATTTAGTCCTAAAAATTTATTTAACCTGAAATTGGCCCAATTTCCTACTATTTTTTTATAATTTAGTCTAATATTTTTAATATGATGATATTTTTTATTTTAGTCCTAAAAATCTATATTTAACTCGAAATAGACCCCTATTTCCTTATAGTTTTTATAATTCAGTCCAACATTTTAAATATAATTATAGTTTTGTTTAACTTAGTCCTAAAAATCTTAATTTAATTTGAAATTAACCCCAATTACTTTATAATTTTTAAAATTAAGTCCAATATAATAAATATAATTATATTTTTGTTTAATTTAGTCCTAAAAATCTTTATTTAACCCAAAATTAACCTCAATTTCTTTCTAAATTTTGTAATTTAGCTCGGTATTTTTAATATAATTATATTACTGTCCATTTTAGTCCTAAAAAACTTTACTTAACAAAAAATTGACCCATATTTCTTTATAATTTGAATACTTTAGCCGGATATTTTTAATGTAATTATATTTTTGTTCTTTTAGTACTAAAAATCTTTATTTAACCCGGAATTTGTCCCTATTTCTTTCTAATTTTTATAATTTAGTCGAATATTTTTAATATGATGATATTTTCTTTATAATTTAAGACTAAATTGAACAAAAATATAATCATATTTAAAAAATTATAAAAATTAGAAAGAAATTGGGGTTAATTTTGGGTTAAATAAAGACTTTTAGTATTGAATTGAACAAAAATATAATTATATTTAAAATATTGGATTACATTATAAAATTATAAATAAATATAGGCCTATTTCGGGTTAAATATATATTTTTAGGTCTAAAATAAACAAAAATATCATAATATTTGTAATCACTCATTTTTGTCTGGCTATGTATAATATTATTAGTATTAATATAAGTGTTTAATATGTACTAAATGTGTACGTGTTAATGTGTATTGTATTTATGTTATTATTATTAATATGAGTATGTGTTATATGATTGTGTATGAATATCTATTAATGTTTGTATGTAATATGATTAATGGTATCGCATGTTTATTAATTATGTATGAATATGTATTATATATGTTTGATTATGTGTATTTATGTGTATGTATATATGCTCGCATATGTATGAATATATATGAATATATGTATGTTAATTTATTATTATTAATATTGCTATTATTATTAGTTAATATTATTATTAATAGACTGTATATATATAAATTAAAAAACAAATTATATTAAATAATAAAAGCCAATTTTAATTTAATTTAAAGTACAAGTCCATTTACAACCCAAAAATAAAATATTACAAGGCCCAATCTGCCAACCCAATAACTAAAAACCCTAAAAAAATCAAAAACCCTAATGCATATGTGATCTAACATCATCTTCTTATGCGCAGCCAATTGTGGATCGTTGGATTAGATTTTGATCCAACGACCATGATCGAAGTACGAAGACCCCTCAGCTACCACGTATGATGCACGCGCGGGTTGTCCGTCTCCCCATGCGCGCATGCAGCCCACGTGCAAGACCATTCGCCACGTGTCATCATCCGAGCTCTGTCACGTCACTCTTAAGATCGCATTAGAGCCGGCCAACTTCGAAGAATCTTGGTCGTTGGATCAGATCTGATCTAACGACTCAAAATGAATCTGACCGAGAGTCTTTTCATCTCCATCAAGCTCCACCACGTGCCTTTGTCACCAGAAATTCGGCTGATCTCCACCGGCTCCCCAAGCACCAGTTTTTCAACCACCAGCATGGGCCGCAACAACCAAAAACATAAAATACATGGGGCATGTCAGATTCAAAATCAAATACTGTGATTGCAAGAAATTAGAAGTTAATTACATGTAATCAGATCTACCATTGTAATGAGATTTTTCAGAATCAATAACACACAAAAAAAACTTTCAGAGGAAAAGTTTTATCTATCTTTATTTCCAATTTGAATAAAAAATAAAATAAAAAATTAGGGTTTACCTTCACGTCGTCCTTGTTCCCCTCCAACGGTAAGCATATGATTTCTTTAAATCGAACAAGGTGAATTGATGGGGTGGAGTTTTTTTTTAAAGAAAAACATGGATTTCGGTTCTTGGAAAAGGTTTTCAAAAATTTTGAAGGTTTGATTTTGAAAAAAAGATGGATGGATCTAGTTTAAAAAAGAGGAAAAGGTTTTTAGTTTTAGAAGTTATGTCGTCGGTGAACGGTGGTCGATGACGGCTCACAGTGGCCAAAGTGATGGAGTCACAACCGATTTTAATGTTTGGTGGTGGTCCATGATGGTTTCTGGAAATCTGGGTTGGTGTTATTCATGTTCATGAAGAACACGAAGAACACCATGTGTGTTTTTTATTATTGGGCGGTTTTGATCCAAAATGGGGAAGGTTTTTATTTTTTGTGTGTTTATTTTCAGAGAAAAAAGGTTTTTCTTGGTATAGGATTTAAAAAATGTCTAAAGGGTTCAAAATTTGGCTGAAGGATGTGATTTATAGGGTTTTAAAATTTTAAAAATAATATAATAGCGAATAAATCCTTCTACCCCTAAGTATTCGTGCCCGAGGTCCTTCTGCGTTTTTAATTAATTTTCTCAGTTCCTAAAAATTTCAAAAGCTTTGCAATTTCATCCATATTCTAAGATTAAATCTGTTTTAAAGGGTAAAGTACCCTTTGATCCTTCCGCCCTATTTTGTGTTTCAATATTGGTGTGCCGCATGGGTAAATTACCCAAATAGTACCCCTATGTTTCAACTGGTTTTCGATCAAGCCCCAAATTCCATTTAATTACTTTTCAAAGGGTAAAATTATAGATTTAGTCCCCTTGTTTTTCATGTTGTTTTCAATTAGGTCCTTTTTATTTTAATTTATGCTGATTCTTGGGGGTTTAATTCTTATTTTTGGTCCCTGCCTTTTTCATTATATTTAATTTAGTCTTATATTCTGTTTTTATGTTCATTATATATATATATATATTCGATGCATGTTATTTATGTTTAATATATATTGTTTGTTTTTTTATTTGTTCGATATATGTTATTTATGTTGTTTTTATATGTTTAATATATTCTTTTTGTATATTGTGCTCCGTTACTATTATTTTTGCTCCTTCTTTTTAGTTATTATTCGATATGTGCTTTATTAGTTATTAATTTGTGTTTATATATATGAGTATATGAATACTATATGTGTATGTTGCCAAATAGTATTTATATTTGTGCATATTGTATTATATACTTATATTGTGTATTATGTATATATTAAGTCATGTAAAAATATTTTTAGTAGTGTATTCTTGTACTCTTTTTTTATATATACATGTATTACATTATATTTTGTATGTAATATATATATATATATTTATCATTATGTTATAATATATTGTTCTATCCTATATTATGTAGTATGTGTAGTATACATACATATTGTATAGTATTTTGATCTTTCTCATGTATATTTGATTATTTCTACTTATCTCTGTTTATGTTATTTATTGTTGTTAATATTTCATATACGTTAATATATCATGTTTATATTTGTTGCATATAGCATTAGGCCTTTATCTTAGTATTCAAGTGTGAGTGTTATCCTGGACTCTGGATATCATCTCCTTTGGTACTGTGGATATCGAGGCAAAATATTAAATTGCACACATGCATTTTAGGAATTAATTATTAAATTAAATCAAATTTTGTATTTTTCTTAATAATTACGATACGAACCCTTAGGTACCAATTTTGGGCGTAGCGGGGTGCTAACCCTTCCCCGTACGTAACTGACTCCCGAAGTTAGAATCTCTGATTTTGTTTTCGGTGTTCGGTCTACCTTATCCAAGTGACCGGTGGAGACTCCATGTTTCCTAAAATACAAGTTTTCCTAAAATCTCCCATTTTTAAATATTTTCAACAAAAGTGGGAAAACCCCCAAATAATAGTATGATTTTATAATTTTCCGTAACGGCCTAGAAAAATTAGTCGCTACAATGTTAAAAATGTTGGACTAAATTATAAAAATTATAAATAAATTGGGGTCAATTTCAGGTTAAATAATGTTTTTTAGGACTAAATTGAACAAAAGTATCATTATATTTAAAATATTGGAGTAAATTAAAACAATTAGAAAGAAATCGAGATTAATTTTGGGTTAAATAAAGATATTTAGGACTAAATTGAACAAAAATATAATTATATTTAAAATATTGAACTAAATTATAAAAATTAGAATGAAATTGGGGTTACTTTTGGGTTAAACAATGCCTTTTAGGACTAAATTAAACAAAAATATTATTATATTTAAACTATTGGACTAAATTATAAAAATTATAAAGAAATAGGTATCAATTTTGGGTTCAATATAGTTTTTAGGACTAAATTGAACAAAAATATGAGTATATTTAAAATATTGGACAAAATTATAAAAATTATAATGTAATAGGGGTCAATTTCGTCTTAAATAAAGATTTTGAGGACTAAATTGAACAAAAATATCATCATATGTAAAATATTGGACTAACTTATAAAAATTAGAAAGAAATTGGGGTCAATTTTGGGTTAAATAATGATTTTTAGGATTAAATTGAATAAAAATAAAAATTTGACAGACTAACATGCAATTTACCCCTCTATTAAAGTCAGTTGATTTTTTTGTTTATTAGTGACACGTGGCGCGTTCTGATTGGTCCATAAAAATTTTTAACGGGAGCTAATGATAGGGAGCAACTGAGGTCACGATTTAAAGTTTAGGGGCAAAAGGTCTTGAAAAATTGTTTAGGAGCCAACTCGGTATAATGTGTATACTTTAAGGGCTATTGGTGCCATTAAGCCAATAATAAATTATGTCAAAAGAAGTGAATTTTACATTTATACAGGCTTTTATACTCCAACCAACACTAATTATGTGTCCAAACTTCATTCTTCATACTTGCACACAAAACATGATAATGCTAATCTTACGTTTGAGATTTTGAAGTAAACATTTCAGTCCGCCTAATCCATTTTTGAATGGTAGTATGTTTAAATCCTCAACCTCTTCTAGTTTAAAGGTAGAAAAAGATCTAAATCAATCTAAACATTGCATCAAAACACCTCAAATCATTTTTCTTAATCAGTCAATTATTTATGGCTTAAGTGACATTTTGTCCCTGAGTTCATACCAAATAATCAATTTAGTCCTTCCACGAAAAACGTACTCAATTTGGCCATTGAACTCGTAAATTGCATCAACTTAATCGCTTGACTATCGTTGGCAATTATTGTGCTAACGTGACAACACACATGTGAATGTTGACGTGACAAAGGATAAACATTTGATTTTTTAAGGAGTTCGAGGGAAAAATGAATTTTTGAGGTTTTTAGAGAGTTCGAAGGTAAAATTGATATTTTAGAAAGTTCGAGGTACATTATTACAACATTTTTAAAAATAAAAATAATACTAAAAATTTCAAAAAGTTAAAGTAAAAATTATAAAATTAAAAATAACAAAAAATAAAATAAAATGATAAATTATTAAAGTTTAAGATTGAAAAATATTTATAAAGTATTTAAATTTTTAAAAATTATATTGAAAAGTAGATCGACATTATAAAAATTAAAAAAAGATATTCATAAAATTTGAAAGCATTTATATTATTTTATGAATCAAATTTCTATCAACTGCAGGTTTATTCTGACATTGTTGAAACTGAAGTTGCAATTCTATCTTCGTTTAATATTGAATTCTATCTTCGAACAATCCCGATCACTCCTCCTTTGGTATAATTCCAGAATGGCGATTATCCTATTGAAATCTGAGTTGGTTAGCTTAGTTGATATGGGATTGTGAGCCAAATGGTTTGGGATACTTCTAAAACACTAACATCATTTAAGATTTTATTTTAAAGTAAGTGTTTAAATTATATCATTTTTTTTGTTTTAGGTGCATAAAGTTTATTTTAGTTAATAAAAGTCTATAATATTCTTTTTTTTGTTTTATCTGCATGGAGTTAAAAAATTCAATATTTAATCATTAATTGACACACGAATTATTTTAGGCACATATCTTTATAAAAAAATAACTTCAAGCTTCTATTTTTACCAAAAAAAATTTACACTTATTTTGACCAAAACATAACTTTAGGCACATATTCTGATCAGAATAAACTTAGGCACCTAAAACAAAAAAAAAATAGTTTGGGCACTTATTTATTATAAAGCCACCACTTAATTAAAATTTAGAGCCGGTTTAGTATTGTTTTTTAAAAATGTGGCGAGAAGGTATTTTTTTGATTATTTGGTTTGAATTTGAAAGTGAGAGTTATTGTAAAAATGTATTTTTATAGTTAAAATGTTTATTTTAGACATTATTTTGAAAATATAAAAAATAATAATATAAATGATGACAAACAAATAATTATATTAAAAAAGTAATTTTAGAAAAGCTAAAAATTATAACTTTAAAAAAAATTTCAAACCAAATTGGAAAACATTTTTGATCTAAAAAATATTACAGGTTCTACACTACTTTTGACCCAAAAATTCTTTTAAAAAGTACTACTGAACCAGTCTTATAAAGCTTTGCTTTAGAGGAGTAAAATTACGTTACTTTATCATGAAAAATAAAGGCGAAACTAAAATTAAATTTTAATTCATTATTTTTATTTATTAATGAAAAATTATAAGTTGTTTTTGAATTTTTTAAATGATTTTCATCTTTTTACATTTATTTATATTTGTTATTTGAATTAAAATAAAATTGATATAATATGTAAAATTTAAAAATTAAATATT
The DNA here is from genome assembly GCA_019671005.1 of Hibiscus mutabilis. Classification (NCBI taxonomy): domain Eukaryota; kingdom Viridiplantae; phylum Streptophyta; class Magnoliopsida; order Malvales; family Malvaceae; genus Hibiscus; species Hibiscus mutabilis. Next base: position 5,441,325 of record CM033755.1, on the reverse strand, counting down.
TTCCAATAAAAAAATTAAATATTTTTAATCATGATCATATTGATACAAAACATAATGGTGAAAGACTGATTTTTATTATGTCAATTAAAGTTTCACATAATCTTTCTGATTAAATATTGGTGGCAAAAAATTGTAATAATTGCATTTCTAAAAAATTATGTTTTATCAATTTAATGTAATTAAATTTTAGTTTTTCAATAAGACTAGTAAGATTTTTATAATTAATGCTTATTTGGTTTTTCAATAGAATGTAATAAATGTAAGGCTAAATGGGTTATTTTGCCCCGAGTTTGACCTAAATTAGTAATGTTGTCCATCGCGTGAAAGCACGTTCAATTAGGTCATTCAGTTCGCACAAATATCAAATTAGCTCTTTGACCAACGTTGACCGACGGAAGCGTTAACTTATTGCATACGTGGCTGTTAGTTTACACGTGAGACTTTAACGTCTGCCTTCAAGCACACAATCAACGCAGTCAAGATGGTTTAATTTAAACCTGCCATTGTTGTTGCTTTCAGCTTAGATTCGGCGAAACAATTTGATTGTTTGCCGGCAAATATGGGTTCGACGATGAACTGAATCTCACCACACGTTATCATATTAATTAAAACTAAACTCTAGCTAATCTCACCATCAACCTTATTTCCTTTCCACAAAGAACTTGAAGCAAAGATGGAATTTTATTCTAAAATATGCAAACCAAAATTAACCATAACTAAGCCAAAAGTGGAGAACCAAAGAACATTTTTTATTTTCAGTTTTCAACGATTGATCAATAGAGTATAACAGGATGAATTTTCAGTTTTCAACGATTCTGAAATATAGAAATATTGTTCATCAAATCCACGGTTTTGTAGCAATCTAGTTTCAACAAGAATAAAATATGTCCCTCTCCCTGAATCTCCAACATCTATATATCTCCATTCTACCCACTATTCTTCACCATTTCATAGTAAGCAACTCCCCTTTCTTTCAAGAAATATTTATCCGCAATATAGACCAGTACCCTTTTACAGACCAGACTAACGGTTAGCTTGTCTATGGAACCCGAGTTCAACTTCGGGTCATTAGATTATTACCCTTTCTTGAAGAACCCAGAAATCTAGCAATGGTGTTCACCGACACCATTAAAGAACAAAAAATTCAACAATGCTTAAGTTTTTATCACACGTGACATGTCGATGGAAGAAGAAAAAAGAAAAAAAAATGATGACGAAGAAGACAATAAAAAAGAAAGAGAAAAAAATGATAATGAAGGAGACGACAATGGAAGAAAAAAAAATGATAAAAAAGAAGACGACAATGGAAGAAAATAATTAATTATTTAATTAATTTAAATTTTAAATTTATTTGTTTAGATTTTTTTTGTTTTATGTCATGTCAGTAATTTTTTACACATCACACGTGATATGGCATGCTAGTTGGGTTAAAGGGTTGAACGCGAATCACGCAAAAGTTAACGGTTCTGTCAGGCAACGTTGGTCAAATGACTAATTTGTTGCAATGTGCGAGCTGAAGGACCTAATTGAATGCGTTTTCGCACGAGGGGCAATATTGTTAATTTGGGTCGAACTTGGGGACAAAATAACCTCTTTAGCCTAAATGTAATAATTGCATTCCTAAAAAATTGTGTTCCATCAATTTAATATAATTAAATTTTAAGGATTTGGTGGTTTAAGGTTTAGTTTTTTAGTGTTTTATATTTTAGGAGATATGAATTTAGGGTTTATGGGTTAGAGTTTAGAGTTTAAGATTGTAGTTTTAAATTTTAGGGTTTTAAGATTTAGGGTTTAGGGAGTAATTAATTATATATATTAGAATCTATTAAATTGATGGAACACAATTTTTTAAGAATGCAATTATTACATTTATTAGATTCTATTGAAAGACCAAATAAGCATTAATTATAAGGATCTTACTAGTCTTATTGGCCTTAGATTAATTAGGCTCATCCCAACGGCCAAAAAACATGTCCCTTTTTATACCCAACACTAAAAAAATAAATTCTAATTCCTAACATTAAATTCTAAACCCTAAACCATAAAAATACAGCCTACCTATAATTCTCTAAACCCTAATCTTAAATCTATTTTTAGTATGTGGACATAGAAAGGGCACCGAAAAGAGACATGATTTATATTCCCTCCCAACTTTAAATTAAAGAATAATTCACGTTTCCCCACATATGAATTCACAATTTTCTACATGTTACAACAACAACCATACCAACTAACTACAAACTTAGTTAACAATAAAAGATGTTTTCTTATTATGCCATTGTATGGTACTTTCTTCTAAATCGATCCATGTTTACTGAGCTCACCGCACAGCTCCTTATCTTAGAAATTAAGAAAGCCAGTGAATGAAGTTGTTGCTCGAGATGAGCGCATGAGGCAGAGAAGAGCAATGAATGCAGAGAAACCAGTGAGCACTAGAGTGGCAGGGAGGTCAGCGGGCACCGGAATGGCAGTACTATCACAGAGATAGTGCCGCTGATAGCTTTCAATCTCCCAGATAGACTTCATTGGAAGGGGCTCTAGGCTACCATGGAGATGTGATTTTCAAGGAGGACTGAGACTCGGTTTGCTTCGATGGTGGATGCCGCGATGGCATTGGGAAGATTAGATGGTTTCACCATATTTGGTAATCGAATCAGGGTGTTCTTGGCTAGAAACCAGCAGCATCGGGATCATGGGACCAGCGTGGATTCTAGTAGGGACGCAAGGAAAGGTGTGGCGACTACAATTTATGTAGTTGGCCAACCCATATCTAGAAAGGTGGACGCGGGCACAAGTCTTACAGCTGATAATCCTCATTGCTATGGTTTGGTGATTTAAAATTATAACGAGGCAGATAAAGATGGTGGCGCTCGTATTGATGTCTCCTCCCGAGCTTTGAAAGATGGATGCGAGATGGTTCTCGGTGTTACCAAGTCCATTTCCTGGGCTCCGGGTGTGGAAGTAACACTCATTAGGGGTGTTCAAAAGTACCCGACCCCTGACCCGTACACCTGATTTAAAAATACTGGGTTGGGTCCGGGTCACAAAATACCTCTTAGTCGGTTACCTGACTACCCAATACCCGATTTGGTTATTATTTTTTATTTTATTATTATTATTTTACTTAAAATTTAAAACTCACCGTTTCTTGACCTCACTAACTCACTATCACTCAGCCACCCTCACCAAGTCACCCTTATCATCTCATGGCCGCGCATTACCCCGATCCCCAAATCAAATTGTAATATCTATTTTTTAATCATTTCTCTCACTCCCTCATCTGGACCTATCAGGCAGCCTCCATCACCGGTAATATTTTGCCCCTCTCCGTCATCACTCTCTGCTCAACCAAAGCAAAAGGTATTTTGGTCTAAATATATGTTTGTGCAACTCTGCATGTGTTTCTGTCCTTTGTAGTTTGTATAAACAATGTGTTTCTTCTAGAATTTGTTTGTTCCTGCACAGTCTGGTTTGTATAAACTATGTGTTTTATATTTGCATTTTGTCTGAATTATGTTCCTACACAAGGCACGAGCAGTATTATTAATTAGAAGGAGAATGGGATGTATGTAATGAATGCAGGTACTCGGGTTTCTTCAAATTAAATTTGGTTTTATTAATACTGTTGTAACGACTCGAGTTTCGGGACTTGAGAGTCGGATTACACCCAAAGCATGGGCCTCGCGTTTGGGCCATGGTGAATGAATCCCATGAGCTTTGATGGACTGGTTTTAAGGTTTTGGGGTTGGACTTTGGTATTGGATTGAGATAGGAAGATGGGGGAAGAACAATTAGGTAAATTCCAAATTGTGTGAGGAGGGAAAGGGGAGAGGTTTTTAATTTTTCTATAGAGAAAGATGAAAATGAGGTCACCTTGCTCCTCTTTGTCTCTTTACCCCTTTTCCCTTCATCTTTCCACTCCTCATTCATAAGAAAAGGTTTAATCTTTGAGTTTTCAAGAGTGAATCACATTTTGAGCCTTAAGGAAGTGTTGTTTAGCAATCAAGGATCTACAATCCAAGGCAAAAATGGTCTAGAATGGTGGGGATTGAGGTTTTGATGGGTTATTGGGAAAGTTCGGGAATAAGATTTGGGAAGCTCCATTTATGATTTAAGTTGAGTTTCAGCTTCCTAAAATCTTCCCAATAATGTAGTAATACGTTTGGTAATCTTCATTGTAGAGAAAGAAGTGGGAGAACCTTCCAAAGCTCTTGGGAAAGAAAAAGCTTGAAGGCTTGAAGGGAGTTTCATCTCAGCCTTCAAAGTTGAGGTTAGTACACTTCTAACTTCTGTGTGTTCATGTGCATCATCATTTTGGTATGTTTACTTGAAATATGATGTTTTGCTTAAGTTAGAGCTTGGTTGATCATCCATGGTAAATTCTATGATTGTTGTTGTTTGGGGATAAAAATTGATAGAAACACACCTAAATAGCTACTCATAACATGTAGGAATGATTTGGGACTCGGTGGTTAAGGGTAAGGGAGAAATCAGGGGATTTCTGAGCTACAGAGCATGAAATTTGGGTTCTAGTATCGGTATGGTTCCTGCATGTAATACCCCTAAAACCGGGCTAGGAGTTTTACATGGTAATCATATGCCTGGAGGAACCATCTTTGGATTCTTAAAGATTCAATTTGAGATATTTGACTAAGTAAGTCAATGGAATTGAAATTAAAGGAGTTAAGTGAATTATAGATCCATGGATAAAGTGATCATACTATCAGGTTTACGAAGGAGTATCTATGAGCATCAAGAGGTTAATTAGTATATTGATCAAATTATTAAGGATTGAATTGTAAGAGATAATAATCGAGCTAGTGATTAAATTGTAGGATGGAATAATTAAAGACCAAAATGAAACAAAATCAAAATTCACACTTTGCATGGATAATTAAACCTTAATTATCATTAGTAGGACATGTGTGATCAAGGGAAGGATAGTCTTGCTACATGTGTAAGATAAAAGAAATAGAAAAGGGATGGGAGAAAGAAATGGGCCGCCAGCTATGCTAGGGGGAAAAGAGAGAGAATCTCTCATCTTCCACTTCATTTCTCCCCATCTCCATTTTTGAACGAGTTTGAAAGCTAGCTTGGAAAGCATGGAATTTGCTGGAAATTAGTCGTGGTTATTAAAATATCTTGGAGGAAGAAGGTATTGGTTTTTAACCTAGCTAATTGTTTTTGAATCTTTGAGGAAATGATATTACTGCTTCAATTTATGAATGAAAGCATGCTGTAATTTTGAATTATTGATGATTGAATTGAGAATGAGTCGTGGGTTGAATTAGTTAAGTTTGAAGCACTTAAGTTAGCCATAAACAAAGGTTAAATGTAATCTGCCCAGTAGACTCCGTTTTGGCAGTAAGTTTAGAAATTCATAGAAAATTTAATCTATTGAGATAGAAGATTAATTCTATATGTGTAGAACCATGTGTGAGTCTAGTTTAATATCCAACAAACGGTGATTGATTTTGAGTTCAGAATCAAAAGTTATGAATTTTTAAGTGAGAGTAGTGCAGAAAAATTTGGAGGCAAATTCTGCATTGGACAGTTTCTGTTTTAAAACTTCTAAAAATTCTCCTAATTGTTGTAGAACTAGTTAAATTATGAGGTTTATACCGTTAAAACCGTGGTTGAATCTAGTTTGTAAAGAACTTAAAATTTCAGTGTATACTCTGTTCTGAAGAGACAGTTCTTTGATGATAGCTCAAGTTGTCAAAAGTTGGAAATAAGGATTTATCTTGGAAATGGAATGGATGAATGCCTACTATATGTGTGATTAATGCTTGAATGGTGATATTGGTTATGAATATTGAGTAAATGTGTGATGAAAGGTATGTATACTAATATTTGTATTTGTATTGCTTGAATTAAAGATCGGTGGAAGAAGCAAGTTCAAGGAAGGAGGGACAGTTCAAAATCAAAGGACTCGGGTGAATCAAGTATTGAATAAAGAAAGCTTGGATGTAATTAGTGGATCGGGATATCCCGTAACTTCAGGATATAAGGTGAGTGTAACTATACCTTTGTGTGAAATTGATGTGTACCAAAACATCATTTAAATAGATGTTTAAGACTGTAATTTGTTTTCACTTTAAAGCTTATAATAACTAAAGAATGAAGAATGATTGTAAACTAAGGTAAACAATCAATCTATGAATGAAATAAGGATAATTGTATGAAAGGTTATGAAGAACATTTGAAGGACTCAAAATAAGGATTGAGCTATGCTAATGGTTACATGGTAAATCGATAGTAATAGATAATGGTATACAATGAATTGCTAATGGATACTTAATCTAGAATAGTGGTATTAAGATAGGTTCTAAATGAACCTATGTTCTTATCTCTTAATGTGTTTGGTCGAATAATATCATATAAGTGAATTTACAGGTAAGCTCAAGGTAAGTCAATTGTTTGACCTTTGATTGATAATCTGATGAATTATGACATGATTCTTTGCTATGATATTGCTAGTGCCTTTTGTTTGAATGTATAGTGTACTTAATTAATGACATGCTAACTAGGGCTGGTATGTTATGATAATTATGGTATGGAAGATCTGTAAATGCTTATGCTTGAATATAAAGTTATATCGTGTGTTATGAATTGATAAACTTTGAGAACATATATAAGACTATGTGATATAAGAAAATGGATTAATAGAGTCACACTCCTCTTGAACTTTCGAATATGGAGTTAAGCTCACTTCAAGAATATGATAAGATATGAATTATAAATGCCTTGGTTTCGAGTCAGTTATAGGTATAGTTAGCATGCCATAGAGTCTAGTTGAGCTCGTGTTTGGGGAGGACTACGGTTCTTATGTTGCGATAGTAGGAGGGATGTGTATTGGTCATTTGGCGACAGTAGGACGGTTGACCTGTACTTTGTGTATATTATGTTTGGTGACAGTTTGGTTGGGGATTCGAGTACCTAGACTACTTGACTACCAAGGTTACAAAATTTAAAATAAGATTAAATGAAACTCATAACAAATTGATAAATTAATTGACTATTTGCATGATAAGTAAGACCTGATAAGTACTTTTTGATCCATCCTCTTTGATATGATAATGTACTTCAATCATGCTGGAAAATAATTATAATATGGTCACTTGATATCAATTGATATAAGATGAGTAGTTGACTTGAATATATGTTTAAAAGGGTTGATGTGGTGGTCGAATATTGTGTGATAATTAGTCTATCCTTAAAGTAAATTGGTAGCTTTAATAATTGCATGTTACCTTGCTATTATAATCCTTGTTATACCTCATTACTACCACATTGTATGCTGATAACATTGATGTGATTAAGAAATGAAAAAGAATGGAATTGGTATATGACTGTGAAAGGAATGATAATTGTTTGTATGCTTGATTCTTGAAGTATATATGAAAGAATGGTATGGTACGCTAAATAAATGGAATTGAATTTGATAATATAACGAATGAAATTGATTGTTTTACGTAATCCTTGACATGAAGATGTGTATGTTAAGAAATTAGGACACTAATGATAGGAAGTTAGTTAAGGATTTAAAAGACACATTGATGCTAGTTCTAGATTGTGGACTGTTATGTTTTAAAGTAAATGGTTAAATGATTGTTTTAGTAAATAAATGAGGACTGAACTGTGATTTTGAAATATAGATTGGATTGGTAACTTATTGGGACTGTTTTATGAATTTAATAAGTTGTTTTGGTCTGTTTTGATAAAGGAAAATATGGATAGTTTTGCAAATGTTTAAGGACTATTTTGGTGCTTTTCAAATTAAAAATGTGGACTGTTTTGCCAATTAATTGGACTGTTTTACATGTCAAAATATGGACTGTTTTGTAAGTTAAAAAGTGGACTGCTTTGCAAATTTAAAATGTGGACTGCTTTGCCAATTAATTGGACTGTTTACAAGTAAAAAATGTGGACTGTTTTGCAAGTTAAAAAGTGGACTGTTTTGTGAAATAAGTGGACTGTTTTGTAAGTTAAAAAGTGGACTGTTTTGCAAGTCAAAATGTGGACTGTTTTGCAAGCTTAATTGAGGGACTATTTTGCAAATGAAAAAGTGATAGTTTTGCAAATGAAAAATGGATAGTTTTGCAAATGAAAAGGGACTGTTTTGCAACTAGAATGGATTGTTTTGTAAGTTAAAAAGTGGACTGTTTTGCAAGTCAAAATGTAGACTGTTTTGCAAATGAAAAAGGGACTGTTTTGCAAATGAAAAAGGGGTTGTTTTTGTAACTATAATAGACTGTTTTGTAAGTTAAAAAGTGGACTGTTTTGCAAGTCAAAATGTAGACTGTTTTGCAAGCTTAATTGAGGGACTATTTTGCAAATGAAAAAGGGGCTGTTTTGCAAATGAAAAGGGGATTGTTTTGTAACTAGAATGGATTGTTTTGTAAACTTAATGAAGGGTTGTTTGGGCTCAAAGAAAGTGTATGTAAAGAGATTGGAGTGAACTTTGACTAAATGAAAGAATCAATTAAAATTAATAATAAGGACTTGTAAAGTAATATATCTTCTTGTATCCTTGTATGTTTAGAATGGTTTTGTTACCTTACTAAGTTCTTTTGAACTTATTTGAATTTGATTGATTTTTTTAGGTAGCTATCATTCAGTAAAAGAGGATCGTATCAACTTCCGACAGCAAGTCACACAAGGCCTAAGCTTAGAATATGTTTTTAGTGCTAGTTATTTTAAATTTCTAGGGTGGCAAAACATGATTTAAATTTATGTTAACTATATGGTAGTTAACATATAATTACATTTAAAGTAATGATTATAGTACCTTATGAAGAAGATACAAGGTTTGTAAACTAATGGACATGTGTATGATATGATTGCTTTCTATGATAGGTGATTGTATGCTTGAGATTGAAAAAGTGTGATATAAGAGGTTTTGCTATGCTTTGTGATGATGTGCCTAACTAGGCTAAACAATTTAGGGAACTAAGTCAAGGTGAATGAATGTTTATGACTAATATTATTGCAAGTGTAAAAATTGTATGTGATATCATAATCAATGTAATGTATGCTAATGCTATGTTCTAAATGGATAATGGAAAAGTAATGTTAATGTTAATGCAAGTGAATAAATGTATATGATCTTGTATTTGTGTTATGATTGTTATAGTTATGCAATGAATAGTTTAGTAATACTAATTACATTGTGGAAACTAACCTAGTAAGTAAGACTAGGCTTTGGAAATATGAAATTCTTATAATGTTCTATAAGAAGAAATTGAGATAAGGAAAGAAAGTAATCCAATGATGTCTTAAAAGAAAATGAGAACATGATGAATGTCTTAGCAATCTTGTTAATAAGATTTGAAGTTAAATAATACAAACCTTAGATTTAAAGACCTTCAGATAATGGTTTACTGTTTTCCTAATTGATCTTAAAGAAATAACCTATATGTCTTAAATGGATAGAAGTATAGAAAGTTGGTAATTGGTATAAGAAGAATGAAATTTTGATTAAGGATAAATCTTATGATATTGTAGGAATAATATGGTAAGCTTTGTATATTGAAGTATTAATATAGTTTATGTTATGAGCTAATATTAATATAGTTTGCATATTTGTTTGTTTTATGAGCTAATTAGTTGACTAAAAGTTTTGCTTTTTATGATTTAGTTCAAGTCTTTATATGCAACCTAATGTTTTGTTTATTTGAAACATGAAGTATGAAACTTTATGGAAGAATTATGAATTAGATGGGTAAAAGTTTTAGATTACTCGTGACCAAACGGGTGATTCCGATGCGCTAAAGGGGTGTATTAGTGACCGGGCGATGCAAGGCGAGGCATATTGATGTTTAACTTCGATACGCCACATAGGCATTTTGATACGGGCTTAAGGATCGGTACGTAAGGTAAGCGTACCGATGTTGGGTTTTTATACGCCATGAAGGTGTACTGGTACGACTGGCTAACCAACTCATTGAACCAAAGCTGGGTATTGATACCCATAGAGGCGTATTGGTACGGCCTAGACAGTCTGCCTAAGATTTTACGTTTTGAGTTTAGGGGTTCCATAATTTGTTGTTAAGGTCCCAATGGGTCTCTTATGATGTAAAATGAGTAGTAAAATCGAGAAAGTGTGTTTCTATCTTCTTATGTGAATTAATTGGACAATAATGTGTTTGAATAAAAGGGAATTGCTTGTGTTAGCAAATCTTAGGGATCCTTGGTAGATCATATGTGGTTGTTCTATGTGTGGGCACTTATTTGGCTATGTGTCTTTGTTTGGTGAGATGCGGATACCCAGTGAGTGAGTGTTGCAACACAAGAAGGCCACTCGATGTGAGATTCTACGTGGTGAAATAAAGGCCATCCAATGTGAGATTCCCAATGATGATATTTGTTCGATGTATGTTTCGAGCCCCACTCGATATGAGATTTCGAGTGAAGACTCGATGTGAGATTTTGAGTATATTTGCTCGATGTGAGATTTTGAGCATGAGTGGAGATGTTTCATAGGCTTTGGAAGCGTGATTACGTACTGGCAAGTGGAGCTTTGTGTTGTCAGTGAGTGGAAACATGGTTTACAACAATTTAAAGGTTTGAGGGTGATTTTAGGAGTTTAGATTAAGTTTGAAACACTTGTCTAAGCTCAGAAGAAAGTATTGGACGTTCTTGCTCTCATTTTCAGTTTTGCAAAATACAATATTATGCACAAGTTTATGATTTGGATTACCTACTATTATATGCATGTTTTGAAATAAAATATGATATAAATGCTCATATGTTTATGCTATATGAGTTGGGCAAATGATTTACGAAAAAGATTTTGAGAATGAGAAATGTATGGTTTATTGCATTGAAAATGGGTTGATATGATACATATTTAAAAGTAAGGAAATATGTTTTAATAGAATATATTAGCAAGTGACAATGATTAAATGTTATCGGATATAGTTGGTATGCCATAGGGTTTAAAATGCACTATAATAAGTCACATTATGTGTGTCGAGGGGTCAAGAGTGTGCCATGCTCCACCATGAGAACCGCAATGGTCGAGGGGTTAAGAGTGTGCCAATTCTCCCGCTGGTGGATATATACATCATAACCGTTGAAGGGTAGTAGTACCATGCTCCGGTTCGAGGATGTATGTGAAGTGGTCAAATGAACCACTTGGGAAATTCATGTATCCTATGTGTTTTTTGCAAGTAGAAAAATTGGTTTTGGGTCACTTGAATGCCAATATATGAATTAATGTGTCATGAGTAATGGATTATGTTTTTTATAATATGGTTTATACATGTGGTGTTCTTTAAGCTTGCTATTTTGATGTTTTAGCATTAGAAAGCTTAAATTGAGGTTTATGTTAGAAATCAATGATACATGTGTGGTAAATATTTAAATGTGCATGTTTTGGAAAGACAATAGAAGCATGAGATGTTTTGGCATGAGATTTAATACTTGTTTAAAAACAAATGGTTTTAAATGCATTGATGAGTGTTTTTGAGAATCCCTCACCAAGCTTTATAAGCTTACGCCCTCCTTTCTCAACAAAGCAAAAAAGTAAGCATTTCAGACAACGAGTAAGCAAGAAGCAATCCAAGGGTAAAGCTATTTCAAGTACGATTTTATAAAAGCTACGTAGTAATAAAAGAGCAATGTGACCAAGTTGTAATTGTGAGGGTTGTTTTTGTTACTCCCTGTTTTGAACATGTTACATTTGGTATTTTGGACATGTATGAGGTTATATGACTTATTTTGAGGGGTTGGGATGTGAATTACAGGCTTGGGTAGAGATCATGCCTATAAGACTTATTTTAAGTTGAAAGTTAACCAGAATGCATGTAACATGATTAATTGAGGTTTGGTAACTTTGGACTTAATAAAGTTCCCTCGGCTTTCCAAAATTGCAATTTGATCCCTAGAGTGCATTCTCAACCAGTTAGATGTCAAGTTTACGCCCAATTTGATTGTGAGTTTCACCGTTGCCAGCATGATCACCTTAGGGCTTAATTATGCATTTAGACAAGATAAAACAAAAAAATGGGTCGTTTTCTAAGTAAGTTGTTCAAGTTTGTCTCAACAAACACAAGTAGCTCACTCGGTTCAGTATGGCATCTAGACCGGGTCAAGGGGGTTACGCCGGGGGAGTCTAGTATGGTAAATAGGTGTCTAGCGAATACATGCCTATAAGTCAAAGTTGTACTTGAATTAAGCTGAAATTCAATGGTGTAATCATGTTGTTTGCTTGTGCAGACTAAAATCATGCCAAGAAGAGCGAGGGATGTTGAGAAACGCTGAGGTTCTCGAGAATGGAGCTTTTATGAAGACTATACACCCAATGAGGAAGAGTCGGGTGGGGGAGCTAGAAATAAGGCCAATTATTTCTCTTATTTGTATTGAGCCTTAGACAGGATCGTGAGGGCAATACCGAGGCATACATCTGAACCTCAAAAGGCACTGATTGAGAGGGTGCGTAGACAGGGTGCTACTAATTTCCTTGGGATATGACAAGATAATCTAGTGAAGGCGGATCAATGGCTTCGAGACACCTGTTAGATTATAAAGCAAATGAGGTTGGGTTCTAAAGATAAATTGTCTTGTATTCTATCTTACCTAAAGAATAACACAAGAGAATGGTGGGAGACGGTGGAGCTTGAATGGTACCCCAACCAACCTACGTGGGATAATTTTCTTGACGGGTTTGAGAAGAAGTACATGAGCGAGGCTTACATTGATAGGTTGAGGGACTAGTTTACTCACCTTGTGCAAGGGAACCATTCAGTCTTTGAGTATGAATAAGAATTTCTATAGCTAAATAGGTATGCACTAAAGTTAGTGGCCACCGAGAAGATAAAGTGCAAAAGGTTTATTAAAGGTTTAGAGATCTAAACTTATCTGACAGCTACTCCACCGAAGGTGTTTTCTGAGTTGTCTGCTAGTGCTAATCTTTTGAGCAATGCAGGTTCCCTTGGGTAATTCCTTAAATTCCAAGATATAGGTTTTGAGAATTCTTATGGACTTAAGACATCCCTCTATGTTGGCTCATATGCCAATATGCCTAGGCTAAGTCCATATGGATGCAGTTCTAGGGACTTGCATATCTGTGTATGGTTGGAGGGTAGTTAAGTGTTAAACAAAAACTTTGGTTGCCCCTTTAAAATACTTTTTTACTGAAATGATATACACATGTCTAAAATTACTCAAATGTTTTATTTTGCACTATTGGAACTAGGGGTGATAACGAGCCGAGCCTGGCCAGGCTTGGCTCGGCTCAGAAACAGTATTATTGTGCTTGGCTCGGGCTCGAGGCTTGATGAGCTCGAAATTTTAGGCTCGAGCTCGGCTCGAAAATAATACTATTGGGCTCGGCTAGGGCTGGCTGCTCGTCGAGCTAAACTTTCGGGTTCGTCGGCCCCAAATGACTGAAATGGAAAATTTTGCTATAATCTTTTATAAAAGATTTGCTATAATCTTTTTTATAAAAGAGAAGGAAATTCAACGTTAAAAAGAAAATTTTATGGCTTTTCTTTTGCCCAAAAACTTTTTCCTAATTTCCTGATTTATTTTGTGCTTTTATTTTAAAAGGGGAAAGAGTACTAATTTATTTTAATGGATTTTCCCTAATTTATTTTATTGCTTTTCTTTTTCTAAGATATTACTTTTAGCCAATGTAGCATATATAATATATATATATAATTATTAGAGCCTGTTCAGGCCGAGGCAAGCTCACTTGGGTCGAGCTGTTGAGGTCTCGAGCCCTAGCAGGAGCAGGCAAGCTCATTATCACCGAGCTTTGACAGTCGAGGCGAGTAGCTCATGGCAAACTTCGGGCTCATTTTCACCCTAACCCTTGGACTTGGCCCCTAGCTCGACACATTTAAACTCATTTTTTGTTGTAATGTTTTATCTTCTAGACTGTTTTATTGTGACTTGGCCTGGAGGATCAAACATTCAATACTCATTTTTGTTGTAATGTTTCTATCTTCTAGACTGTTTTTTTAGATTGACATGAGCCTATATTTTTATACATATATATGGTTTACTATATTATTTGTTTTGACATTATTTTGTAACCAAATTCTATTATGGTTTTAGATTGATTATTTCGTAGTATTATATATATACATATATATGGTTTATAATTATTATTTGTTTTGAACTTTAATCTTTAAATATTTTCATGGGAAATTTTAGGTATGAGTTGTGACTTCCTAGAATTAGACTCAAATAATTGATCTCGTATAATTTGGCAAATAATTGTTCCCTCAAGCAATCCGTTTCCCTCAAGATCCGATAGAATTTGAAGAAAGGTCTGCGTCGATGAACATGTTTCCAGAACTTCAAGAGCCTCATCCTAGAAAGAAATATGCATCTTTATTCGATTTTCAAGATAAGGCACTAATAAAACTTGAGAAAAAAAGAGAGAAGGGATCGTGCCATCAAAAAATGTAAGAAATCCGGGAAAGGGAATGCATCGTTGGATATTGCCGAGTACTCTCCTACTGAGTCTGACATTGCCAGGAAACAAATTCTAACGAGATCAGCAAGGAAAGCTCTTGCGTTAGCAAAAAGACTTGGAATTCAGTTTATTGGGAACGTGGAAGACGTCGTGGAAGATCAGGTGAGGCTTGAGGTTCAAAATCAAAATTAGATCTTTACTTGCTCTTTCTGAACTGTTTCGTGCTGGTTTTCATGGTCGTGTGATGAGGTGAGTCATTTCTATTGATTAGTTCTTTGAGTGAATCAGTGGTGAGTTTAGTCATTTGTTTTGACTATGGTGTTGGTTATTGTCTTGGAACAGTATGTGCCATGGTAGGGTAAGGACGCAGTAGTGTGTCTGCTTTTGGTTTTGTTGTTTAAGTTTTAGTTTAGAAGGTGTTGATTTCTTGAAATATTTGTAGATGTGTGCAGTTTGTGTGATTTTGTTGCCAAGGTATTTATAGATTGGTTTAGTTGAAGTCATATTTATCTGTGGTATATGTAAGAGGAGAGTCCAGTAGTATACGGTATGGATATCTTGGAGTTTGGAACTCTGCTATGGTTGGAGTCTATGTTATACGGATATGGATACAAATACGAGTATGAGTATGTATACATAAATGGGGACAAGAAACGACAATTTCTAAAATTATAGGGTACGAGTACGGTAAATATAAAATAATTTTTATATTCTATAAAAATGTAAAAATAAAGAGTCATACAAAATCATGTGAGGATGACATCACATGTACTTATATACTTATAGTTGAATCATGTGAGTGAGAGAAAGTCGTAAAAATAAATAAATAAATAAATAAAAGTAAAAAAAAATGATGAAATACTTGCGCGTACCCATACCGTAGCCAATATGTCGGGAGGATATCAATTTTGTATTTGACTGTAATTTCCTTTGTATTTGACCGTACCCAAGGATAAGTTTGTTTGTAATTTTGCTGCTATAGCAGCTTATTAATGATAAAATTTGTATGATTGAGCAAACAAAATGAGCATTAAATAATGTTATATAAGAGATATATTAGATACGAACAATAACGATGAAATAAAAAAGAAGGTGATCTTAAATAGAGCAAGAACATAAATAAAACAAATATTTATGTAGAAAAATCAAATGAAAAAATCACGAGCAGATGATGAGAACTTTCACTATGACGAAAAATAAAAGATCACAAGTAGTTTGCGTCTTAATGCTATGTAGAGTTTTGATATACTTGTTGTGTCTAAAACCTTAATCTCTAATATCTATTTATACGGATAGATTACTTGTTTGCAAAGGAAACATGCATAAAAAAGTAATTAGCATAAAGCCAAAAAAATTCTCTTAACGTTTGACTGAATAGTTTCTTTGACCCATATTCTTTTTTAAGCAATTTAACCCTCAACGTTTTATTTTGGGTCAAAATAGCCCATATGCGGATGAAAAATGTTAGTTAACTAATGATAAACAGCTTGAAATGACTTGACAGAATGACACATCAGCAAAAAAATAATTTTTATATTCCCTCCGTCCTGGTAAAATTGTCACATATTGACCTTTCACGTAGTTTTATGAAGAAAAAATTTGGTAAGAGAATGTGAAGTAAAAAATTCAAATAACAATTTTATCCTTGAAAAAGTTAACTTTTGCTTTTTGGGAAACTAAAACAAAGCGTAAAAAAAGGAAATATGAGTCTAAATAGTTGTTGATTTTTTTCAAGGTGACAATTTAGGTAGAATAGTTTTAAAACACAAAAGTGATAAATTTATTAGAATAGATAGAGGGAATATAATTTTATAAAATTATTTTTTGATTGATGTGACATTTTTTCAAGTCAACACCTTTGTCTATTTGACAATGTCATGTCAGTGTGCACTGCCATGTAGGTTTGTCACATTATTTCAAGTCATTTATCGTTAGTTGACGAATAGCTTTTATCGACAGATGGGACATTTTGACCCGAAATGAATTGTTGAGGAATAAAATGCTCTAAAAAAGAATATAAGCCAAAGTGACTATTCAGTCAAATGTTATGAATATTTTTTGGCATTATGCCAAAGTAATTCTACTCAACATTGGTTTTCTACTTTTGATTAATGTAAAGTAAAAGAAATCTACTAAAAGTAAGATTTCCACTTTAACCAAATTCTAATTGAATTGGGATAAAAACTTTATTAATCTTCACCTTGACACGAATTATTGTCAAGCAATATCTCTATCTCTTCTACAAAAGCCTTTCAAAGGGATAATTTTCAGCAATAAACTTTGACCAAATTCAAGCACACTCAAATTGGGATGTAGGATGTGACATAGTCATCATACTAGTAGAGGATCAATATATATATATATATATATGTGAATTTTTTGACTAGAATCGGACTGTAGCCTTTTGCCACTAATCTTGTCTTGTATTTAGGTTCTTTGTGTGTCTTTTTTCTTCTTCTTAAACACTCATTTACCTTGAACAACCCTTTTATCATTAGAAAGCATTACTAGGCTCCATGTACTGTTCCGGTTTGGGATATTATGGACTCGTTAGTCTAATCAATCAATCGTATACAGCAAAACTTTTATAAATTAATACTCAATAAATTAATACCATCTCTAAAATAATAACTTTTTCAGTCTCGACTTGGGCCCAAGGTCTAAATTAACAAATTTAATAAATTAATAAGATAATAATTTTTCAGAAGACCCTTGTATAAATTTATGGTCCCTTAAATATTGTAAATTAATAATTCTATAAAATTACAAATATAACTATGACAACTTAGTAAAATATGAATATATTGTTGTTTGTTTCTTCTTAAAATTTAAATCTACTTGTATTTCATCTCTAACTTTCCTTATTGGATCCAAAATTTTCATCAATCCACAGTTGCAAATCTTTTTGAGTGCATGTGGTGTGATCTCTCTTATACTCACATAGTGCTTTACGTATTTGATCTGTCATAGTTGATTTTTGGACACCTTTTAGATGTGAAGCCATGATCGGTTGATTTTGATTTGGATTGACTAATTAGGAATGTTTGATGTTGTTTATATAGTGGTTGATTTTCTTACCATACATGAACTTGCATTAAGTTTTAACTAGTACTAGGGACTACAATGAACTTTATTTTTTAGGGATATGTATTATATTTAATTAGTCAAATTGTACATGAACATCATTCAATTAATCAATACAATGTATATGCTTTATTCATGAAGAATAATGTAAGTTCGTTGACTCATAAAAATCTCTTTAAATTAACAAATTATTAATTTATCGATGAATTAATACCTCTAAAAATTAATAAAATTATGTAGTCCCGATATTGTTAATTCATAGAGGCTTTACTGTGTAAATAAGGATTCAGTGGTCTAAATGATGTATTAAGGACCTATTGGTCTCAATGAATGTAATTCAGGGCCCGTTTGTATATCATACGTAATCTAAAGACTCGTTAGTCCCAAGAACCCGTTGATAAATTCGGAGGTAGCAATACATAGATCTGTATATTGAAGGGTGTATGTGCATATTGTGTTATGTCGCTAATATATCTTTTAAAGATCAACGAACGACTCATCCCTGCCTTGGAAAATGCAACAACCATCTCATTACCAATTCTCAAAAATCAAATCCACTGCGACTTAATTGGCCATAACCTATACTACTTTTGGTTCGACATCATTAGTTGGTCCTGAAAATAACCGACCGAATCAGAATTTATTTCGATTAATTGGTCGGTTAATTAAGTGTTCGGTCGGTTAAAATTAAAGATTTTACAAACTTCAGTTATCAGTTAGTTAACCAAATAAATTGAAACGGTTTGTTTGTTCGTCTTGATTGAAACGTATTGTTTTCAGACTATTGATGAATCTTTAGAACTTGTAGTAGATGGAGATTCTTTTCCGATCCATGTGAAGGAATTGGAATATATGCCGTTACTAGCATCTAATTGTAGATTTCAAGGTGAAGATACATCCGAGGTGAGCGGCGAGGAGAGTTCTGATAATTCTTGTGATGGAAGGGATGGCGAGGAAAACTCAGTTTGCGATTATCAAGGTCAGAATGAGACGATTCAAGGTCAGAAACAAAGTTTGGCCGGGGGTCAGGGGGCCAAAGAAAGAACTCGCCTAAGCAAGGAGACGTGGCGAACGGATCATTGACAGACTCAGATTTTCAGAATCGAAGACAAGCAATTTTGAATGAGGCGAGAGAGACGGTGAATTTGGGCAAATTGATTGGGACAAAAACGATAGGGAATAAAGAAGAGACCGTAAAAGATATCACAGGATTAATCGAGGCTCGGGGGAAAGGCCATTAGTTGTGGAGGATGTGGGTGCTGTCTTGAAACGTGAAGGGTTTGGGGTTGTCGGCGAAGACAAAAGTCATACGTGAATTGTTGGTGTTCCTTCAAGAGACAAATCTAGAGGTAATCATGTCATGTATTGCTAAATCTGTTTGGCATTCGGATTTTTTGAGTTTGCTTCTTCCTTCATATGGCCGTTCGGAGGAATATCTTAGTTATTTTGGAATTTCGGTGATTAAGTTAGAGGTTGTGAGTGTGAAGTAAATTTTTTTTTGGATGTTGGTGGATCTTGGGTGACGAATATCTGGTGTTGTGGAATGATTTGTGTGTAAGCGCCTTGTGAGTTGGAGAAAAGCAAATGGGCAAATGACCAGAATCCATCCATCGACGACAAGTGTAATGAAAAGAGGTGATTGGAGGAGGAAGTTGGGGAATAACATAATAAAGTGAACCGGGGAGTAGGTGCGGTGAATGGCAGGTCACAAAGGATGTCGCGAGAGATTTGGGAGTTACATCCTCAATCAATAGAGGAGTTTACAATTACGTACATTGTGTTGGAAAAATTACTGTAAAACAGAACGTTAGTACTGACAGGATAAAATAATATAAAATAACAAAAATATTAAAATAACCGTGTCGTGGATGGAATCCACTGTTTTAGAAACAGATTTGCCCCAATTGTTGTAGTCGCTATTATAGGCAAATCGTCTTCCGAGATTAGTACGGTCGCTCCGACAATTCGTACACCCGAATTTCAGAGTGGAATTCGGTCATATTGTTCTTTCTCTTTAAACTTTTTAAAAGAACTCGCAAAAAGTTTTAAAATGGCTTGTAAAAAACTGTAAAACAAAATCTCAATTTCTAACCAAATAGAATGGCCTTGCTACACCTTTAAAATGAAGAATTCGAGCACTATTTATAGGCTTTAAACAAAGGGTAAAATAGTCCAAATGAAAGACATAAAAACAGTATTAAATTAGATTTAAATTTGTTAATTAAGCCTTGGAAACGGCTCAAAAAAGGCATGGAAAACGTTCCTGGAAACGGCTGCAGTTATGGATGAATCTGGAACAGAAGTGCATCTACATTCATTCCTGTAGATAATGTGCACACAGCTTTTAATTCAAATAATTGCAACGTTTATGGACGTTTAATTAATTTTGAAACCAATGAGTTCAATATAAAACATTGTAAAAATTCTTTCGTATTTTCTATAAAAAAATAGAACGACACGAACCGGCAGGGCAGCGGTGGCGCGTGTGTGGGAGACTTGTCTAAAAATCTTCAACAAGAGAGGCTATTAAGACCTCTGTATAAACCAAACCCAAAGTATTTTTTTACCCAATATAAAATACTTGACTTGAGCATTATCCAACACATTGCATGGACTATGTGCTTTGCTGCTAGATTTTTTTGAATGTGGAAAGGAAAGGTAAATTGGAATGGTCTTTAATAAGCAGAAAGCAGCGATTGTACATTGGTAGCTTTTGGACGTGAGTAGCTTCGGGTGTGGATTTAGCCATTGTTTTTTAAGGGTGTGTAGATGTGGTACAAATTCCTGTCGAAGTCCTGATGGTGATCGTTTATCTTATAGATTTGGTGGTTGTTGTCTTGTTATTTTGTTTATTACAGGAGTTGCGATTTTGGGTGGGCTGCAAATGCAGAGTTGTCGCTTTAGATATGTTTTTGGTGTTGTATTCATTTCGAGTTGTGTTCTTAATTGATTGTGTTATACTCTTTTTCTCCTTCCAATTAGGAGGTTTTTGATGAGACACAAATTCAATGTTTATATAGGTTCATGACTTTTTGTATGATTTTTGGTGTTTGTTTTTTCAACACCTCTTAATTAAATCATTTTGCTGATAAAAAATTAACCAAATTACTCAAAATTTTAATATATATATATATATATAATTTTAAGACTAAATCCCAATAATGACCCATAATATTTAAAACCAAATAATATATTTTAATCTAAATTTTAATTCCAACACAAAAAGATAAAAGTCAAAAAATAAAATATACCTATAAAAATATACTTTCAATTTATTGCTACTTAGATTGCTATTTTGAATCAAAACTAAAAAAATTTACTAAAAATTTCGGTTAATTCGAAAATCGACCGAATTAACTGAACTTAATTCGGTTAATGATTTTTGAAAAAATCAACTCAGTTAACGGTTAAAAATTTTAAAAATTCGATTAATTTAGTTTTGGATAGTTTAATTCGGTTAATAACTGAACCAGCCATTTTAACTTCAATCCAGTAAAATAAGAAAACAATTCCCACGATAGCCCTCACCATTGGAAAACATAAACATAAGGCCAAATATGAGCTATAAACTTGCAATTGAAAAACATGTAACCCGCAGTCTCCAATCCCCACCAGATACAAATAGCAATTTGATCATGTTTTCAGAACTTTCTATCATCAGTTGCAGGAAACTAACCTAACATTTTTTTTATTTTTTTATTAAATAAAGAGGTATTATATTCCTTATTAATGTCAGAATTCGAACTAATACAAGATAGAGAAATATGAACATCGTTGACAAACATAAATAACTAATATACGAATGATTTATTAATAAAATTGAATTTACTCGTTGCGGTGGCCTCTCGAAATTTTAGGGCCCTAGAAATCATTCTGAATTGTGATTCCCATGTTTGATTTTACTTTTAATTACTTCCATACGTGGTTGTTATAACAACATTGCAAAACTAAACATTTTAATATTAGTTTGTGATCCACATGTTGAGTTTATTTAAGTATTTTAATATGTGGTTGTTATAACTAAATTGCTCCCTTCACTGTATAAAAGACTGTAAATATTTTAATATTATATTGTCTCATGAGTGATCAGTACATTTTAATTTAATTATTTAACTAGATTTAACATCCCGACTGAGTTTTCTGTTTTTATAAAATCGATCCTCACTCGATGCAGATTTGTAAGTGTGAATGCCAAATTTTTTGAATTATTTAAAGAGGGTCAAGTTGATAGAATTTATGAATATGATGATTAAATTTATTAAATTATTCAGAACTAAAACCAATTTGATAAAACACGTAAGTATCATTGACTAAATGAAAATTTATACCAATTTAAAAACCGACATGTCAACTCCTTTGTTATCAGTTTAACAACTAGTGACTAAGTTGAACTAAAGTGCAACGTTAATGGTTAAATTTGCAAGAATTCTAGCTTAGTGACCAAAACAATAAATCCCACAATAATTTTATGACTAATTGGTAGTTTACCTTAAAAACTAACATATTTTACAAATTTTGTACTATTTTTTTTAGATATTTCAATCTTTAGTTAAAACAGTAAATTGTACAAAACTTTTAGTCGACTTTATAATATATAATGGTCACATGTGAAGATAGAATGGTGACAAGGACAAGCAAAAGGACAACTTATCGTTCGCAGATGCCTTGTCCAATTTTGGAGATTCAATTCACTTTTTGTCATCTTCTAGGATGTAAACTAGTATATATAAGGGTGTCTAGTACAACGCCACCAAACCAACAGCTAAAGGTATTTCGAAATATCAAATTCAAGTGATGGCTGGCAATGTAGGTGGTTCGGGTCCTGTATTTTTTACAGACATCAGTCTTTCGAACAACACCGATGATTATCTCGCACTGTATGACCAAATTGATGAATATGGATCGGGAAATCGTCCGCAAATCATTCCAGCAAAATGGTCAGCAAAAATTAAGCATAACGCCGATCCCGGTTCCGGAAACTCGAGAGGTGGGGTTGCATATACCATCAGTGGTAACATTAGATGGGTTCTTTTCTGGATTAGCATGAACGGGGAAAGCAACGAGGTATGCATCGATCTAACGTTATTACATTTGATCGAAACAATTTGATTAACTTTAGTGTAAATCTCATCTCTATCAACTGCAGGTGTATACTGACCTTGTTGAAACCGACACTGATATTGATTGGTCTCAATATCCTCCTCCTCCTCCTCCTCCCCCTCCTCCAACGAAATTTGGATACGCCGCGACTGCCGATACTGAAGCAAGCAGCAATGCCCCACTTGTGCAGGCAATACTCCAGCAAGCTAGCTCTCCTTGATGTCCTATTCTCCTGGTGATTTGGCTGTACCGATGGCGTAGTAATAATAATGTTGCTTTATATGCACTTGTAATATTAAAATAAAGATGGTGTAATAATGGATTTGTGTTCGAATCTTCGTTTAATATCGAATTCGATCTTCGAACAACTTATATCCCCACCACTTCTCCTTCAATGTAATTCCAAGAATGGAGATTACCCTATTGAAATCTGAGTTGCTTAATTACCGATGTTGATTTGGGATTGTGAGGGAAAAGGTTTAGGATATTTCTAAAACACTAACACCATTTAATTAAGATTAAGGGTTAGTTTGACATTATTTTTGGAAAGTGCAATGAAAAAATGTTTTTAAGATATATTTTTTCTCTCGTAGTTTTAAGTAAATAAAATGTCTATTTTAGATATTATTTTAAAAATATAAAATAATTGGTAATATAAATAAACACAAATAAATAGTATTATAGCCATTAGTTTGCGACTTAAAAAAGTCACAAAAATTTGTCGAAGATTTACTAACTTTACAAAGGGTAAATAGTAAATTTCATCCCTCAATTTTCTTCTCACTTATAGTTTGGTCACTCAAGTTCAAAAACTTTCAATTTAATTACCAAACTTTAAATTTGCTCCTATTTTGGTCACTCAGCCGTTAAATACTTAACGATGTTATGACTGAACATCTACCTTTTTAAAATTATGAAATGCCCCCAAAACATTTTTTATTGTTTGTGAAAAACTCCATGGTTTCAGATTTCCTTTGATTTCTCAATGATGGAACATCTTCTTCTGAATTCCAGTGGTGGGGAGGTGGAGAAGGAGGAAGAGAGTAGCATATCATGATTCCATGTTGATCGAACGAAAGATATTGTTGATTAGAGTAATTTGGGGTTTTGCACATTTTAGGTTTTTGATTGAATTTTGTGAGTTTTAAAGTGATTTTGAGAAAATCTAAACTGATAGAGTGGTAGAAGATGATAAGACGAATATGTTGTTGTCTTGAGTTGTCAGAGAATGGTTTAATTCCGCGCTGCTGTGATAGAGGGATGAAATTAGAAAACTTTCATTTTTGAGAGAAGAAGATAAAATAAAAAAAGAAAAGAAACACAAACCTAAAATTCTAAATCCTACAACCTAAAGCCCTAAACTCTAAACCCTAAACTAAACTAAACCTTATTGAAGTTTTTCTCCCAATTAAAACCATAAAACATGTTCTAGATTAAAATATAAGTTCAGAAATCATTCAAACAATGAAACATAAATCATGATATAAATTACAAATACAAGTATCAGACTTTGATATAAAAACAAGACGTGACATACATGCCCCCTAATTACACAGGTACCATACTCCATGTAACACCTCATTTATTCGTACACCGAACACGAGTCGGAAATGCCACAGTAAATTAAAAATTATTTTACCTTAAGAATCAGGGCTATTTCAAAATTTAAATTAACTTATGGATAACAATAACATTAAAACTAAATTCTAACATATAAACGCATAAATTATAAATATCACATACTATTCATTATACATAATCGAAATCATTACAAGGCAAGCCAGTTTTATCTTTTATACAAATTAAACAAGTTATTTCGTACATGCCACTTTTCACGTATAAAACCAGGATGTCATAAGTACTGAAAATAACCTTTCAACTTTATGTCTTCATAAAAGATTTGATGCAACAGTTTCATCCAATCCTACTCCGGTTTACCTATGTGTATTACAGAAATACACGCTAAGTATAACTTAGTGAGGCATAAATAAGTAACATATATAAAATCTTTATAATACATGATACTTTCCAAAAAAACTGATATTTATATATATAAAAATACATACTTCGTAATACCAGAATATAGCCCAAGGTAAATATTAAGTACTTTAAAAGTACTATTCTTTATTGCTTGCAGACACAATAAAGTGCCTATAACATATATGACACTTTAAAGTGCCGTTAACTTTATGATACACATTGAAGTATCAATAACTTTATAATACTCTTCAAGTGTCATTAACTCATAGAATGTCTTATATGGTTGATGGTGCCTTTAAACCAACTAACCAACTTATACGGTTGATGGTGCCTTTAAACCAACTAACCAACTTATACGGTTGATGGTGCCTTTAAACCAACTAACCAACTTATATGATTGGTGATGCCTTTAAATCACCTAATCCATAATCGAGTAATATATTTTTACATTACCAAGGGCAACATTAAAAACAATTCCTGCAATTAAGTGGAAATAACACAATATCCATACATACATCACGTAAAACATTTTATATTGGAGCATTTCATACCCCAATATGCTTTATAATATTCATGGTATACTGCCATAATCTGTAAATCATTAAAATAAAGTACCATGCTAAAAACATATATGCACTCACCTTAGCCTTGTAATGCCCCTTTTTACTATTCGATTAGTCTCGAACTTTTTCTTTCCAGGTCTACTAGTACGACATTGATCTTTATCGGTATCTAGATGAAGATAAAATATACCATTTCAAAGCACATGTTAAAACATACTCAATCTACATAAAATAATGGAAAGTAAATGAATAACTATCCATTATTTACAAAAATTGATTCGATAAAATTTCCATATTAGAACCAATATTTCTTAAACTATTCTTTAAATTTCCAACTTTTCCCAAAATTTACATTTTAGTCCCTAAGAACACTTTTAAGCCTTCAAACATCATTTTCAAGCCAAATCCTTACAATTCTCACCATTCACACTTTAGGACCCAACTTTAAAAATTAACATAATGGCCCTTGAAATTTCCAAAATTCACAAAATGGTCCAAAAGTTAGAATAAACTTCAAAATCAACCTCCAAATCACTTAACTTGATTTTTCAACCCAATATTCTTCAAAAAAAGTTCAACAATCAAATCCCTAAACTTTCCAAAATTTACAATTTGGTCCTTAATGCCAAATAATTAGGGATTTTCATTCCAAGCCACTTATATCATCATATTTAACCATTCTTCCTTCATTAACACCTTAAAATTCCAGACTTGGCTCAAACCCTAATTTTTCCATAATTCAAGAACATAGGTATTTCTTCATCCTAACATCAAAATCATACTAATCTAACATCATTCTCATCATTTCCAACATCAAACAAATTTTTGCCATAATTTCCCTTATTTTTCCATGGTAGTCGAATAGTTACTACTAGGTTTTTCCATGGAATTTTCAACATTTAAACAATAGAAACAACACCACAAGCATGTATCCAACATGAAAAAACATTAAAACTAAAAACTCCATCATGCTCTTCATCAGCCCTAATTACCAAACTCAACCTTAGAGACATGGAAATTAAGTAAAAATTATACCAAAAGATAGAGAATTCCATGGAGATTATTTTCTTGTTCCATGTCTCTAGCTCAAATCTAACTCAAAAAGCTTAAACAATTAAATCAAAATTTTCCCCTTACCTAGATGAAGCTTGCGGCAGTTTGGAGGAAAGATGAAGATGTTTTTTGCCAAATTTTTTATCTTTGATTATGCCAAATGGCATAATATTCACCCAATTTAATTAATATAAAATCTTGATAGTCAAAAGACTATTAAAGCCTTGAATTATGACCAACCACATCTCTACACCTATTTACTCTTATCAAAAGTAATCAATTACTTTAATAAAATAAGGGTGAAAAGTCTCTTTTATCCTCCAACTAATTCTTTATTTACTAGTTTGCTATACTAGTAAAAATCCAACCAAACTATTTGGAATCCAACCAACTAGAATAGAATATTCCCAAAATAATATTCCATGACTTTTCTATAGCATTTTGAATCAACCTCAGAAATTTTGATTCGATCCGATATATCGATATTCAAAAAATACTTTTACTGCGATTTACCTCTTTTTCAAACTGTCGAATTTTAATCCATACGAATCTTCTCTACTCTTACTGAGTCCAAAATATCGATACAAATCACTTTTATAGAACCTTCCCAAAAGTCACCCATCATAAAATTTCGCTGACCTAAGCACGCTTAACAATTATATTCGATCCAATATCAGTACCTTTTTCCCATCTTAAATCTAAAAATCAACATTAAGGTACTTATACTGAATAAAATTACTTAATAATAAAATTACCTTCTTGGTCCCTGAACTGTTCCTAACTTTTCACTTTAACCACAACTTTGAATTTTTACGTTTTAGTCGCTGAACTAAAACCACTAACTTTTAATTCCTTGCATTTTAGTCACTAAGCTAATATTGGGATATTACACTCCACAAGCAGTGGTGAAGGAACTCTAATTCTTATGTCGATAACTACACCCTGTTTAATCTTTTAACCTGCGATGGTAAAAACAACATGAGCTTGGAAAAGCTCAGTAATATAGAACTAACAAAAGATGCTATAGGCACAAGCAGGTAAGGCTAAACATAAAGCAGTCATGGTGTTCCGGGCAACAACAGGCTCCAAATACGATTTGATATTTCAATAAAACGTTATATCTGAAAGTAACAGAGTTATTCTTTATTCATGCACCAAGTATCAGGTGAGAAGCCTATAGCCCAAAGAATCAGAAGAGAAATAGATTACAGAAGTTGAGCTAGGGAGTTTAGTGTTTAATTAAGTGCAGAGTGTAAGCATACTAAGAGTTTCAGACTTTGGTAAATTAATTTAGTAGGTAAATTTTTAAAAGGGGACGGAAAGTTTTATTTTAATCACCTAATTACCCTCTAACAGTACATCGATATGCATTATACCAGAACTGTATCTAGAAAGACTTAATCTAGGCCCGTTGGGTATAGGAGCTTACCTGAGGGGATGCCTTAGGTCTTGAAGGACTTACGCTAGGCCAGTGGGTGTAGGAGCCAACCTAAAGGGATGCCTTAGGTCTAAAAGAACTTACTAGCTTGATCAGGGCTGAGCCTACAAATCTTCAATCAAATCCCAGATAATATACCCTAGATAAAATCAATTTTTATCTAGTTAATAGTAATATCAAAAAAATAGGTATTAGATATATTTTGGAATTAAAAAATAGAAGCCAGGAATTATGCTTTCATTTTGGATAAATACTTTTAAAACGGAGCATATAATCTTGGTTTAAAACAAAGAAAATATTCATGGGCACATGGAACTCACTATATGGTCCAATTTATTTCTCAGTGACACTTGATAATTATCAAAAAGATAACACTGAACTTTTGACAATTTTGGACTGATTTCAAAAAATGAGAAATGAGATCCCTATTAAAGGGGGTTCGGTACCAACGGCTCAAACCAGACATTCAAAAATTTGATTCATTAGGATCATTGAGAATTCAGATAAATCATGAGTAACCTTGTCATTTAAACCTACAAGGAATTATGGTCATTCTAACCTTTAGGGGTAATTTGGTAATTTAACCCAACAAGTTATAAACGGGGATTTGCTGAATTTTAAGAATTCTAATTGCTCATCTAGTCTCCAAGTCCCTTTGAACTAATTAGAACCCATCATTACGGTACTTACCAAATAACTGAATAGGTACACCTTACAAGTATTGATTTCTTAGAACCGACTGCGTTATATAACAAAATGTGTCAGTTCACCAATCATCACTGCACGTGCCATGAGAAAGTGAACATGTATTCTTGCATTATTTTTCACTATACTGTAGCAATATCAGGAGTGACAATTGTACATGAGCCAGGCTTTATAACTCGCAAGGGCATTATAGTCGTTTCAGTTGTATCAGTACTTTCAGTAATAAAAGGCTTCCACTTACTCCAAGTCGCTAAAGTATTACAGTTAATTCAATGCCCAAGGGTGTTACAGTCATTTTGGTGCTTAATGGTATTTTCAAACATTTTAGAACCTAGGGACATTTTAGTCATGTTAATTAATCCTATCATAAAGTGTACTTCCAATAAATTGGTCTTTAGATGTTTGTTTAGAGTATTTCCATGAAAAAGATTTTCAAACGTTTATTCAAAAATTGGGGAAATCTAAGCATTTCGCAAGCTCGAAGGTTAGAAACCTGATTTCATAATTTTTTAAATTGATCAAAAATTTCATAGGTTGAATCAGAGATTCTATTAGGTCATACATGAATTCCATATCATTATCACTTCCAGAGGTATTCAGGTCTTTTTTACACCCAAATGGTATTTTTGTCATTTCTCATCCAAATATTTTAGACATTAGATCTTATAAAAAGAAATAATCAAAATTAAAGGTTTCAAGTTTAACTACTTAATCGGTTATTCATAGAACTTAGGTTTCTTACCAGTCATCAATTTCTTATTCGAGTCATTTAGGTCTTATCCAATTTATTATCTTTAATCAGTATGACCTTACGATATTAACTATAAACACATGATCAATCATATTCATTCATGCATTAACCAATACCGACGAGTTCCGTAAAACATGCAAGGTAGTAAAGTCTTACCTCGACTCCAAGCCTCAACGATCAACCCTTTCACTCCCTTTAATCACTTTTGAACTCAAACTCATTGTCCTATAAAATTCAGATACAAGGAAATGTGAATACCTTCAATTAACATAATCCATAATCAGTCGTTACCTCAATTACGTTGCTCTTAAACTGAATAATTAAATACATATGCATGCTTGAGTTAAAGGTCAGATTTGGAGGCTTTCAGGTTAGAATTTTGCAAAACGAATTTCAAAATTGGACTCATGACGTCGAAAAACCCAAAATAAGGGTTTTCAAAAAAGTTGACTTTTTGGTCAATGGTCATCGGGCAGGTCAAAGTCAATAGGCAAGGTCAAAGTTAATCGGGTTGACTCGATCTAGTTGACTAGGCCAGGTCAGACTAGTTTAGGTCAGGTTTGGTAGACTCAGGTCAGGTCTGGCAGATACGGGTTGGGTTATCCAGGTTTGGGCTTAAGGCCAGTTCGAAAATGGTCTATAAAGGTCGATTCAAAGAGCCATGCCCTGTCTAGCTAGGGCTGGTTTAAAGTTGAACCAACCCGATTCAAGGGCAAACCGACCATGGTGGTCAGAAATCGCCTCTGACGATGCTTGTGAGCCACGCGTAGCCTATATCAACCAGAAAACACATCGGAAAAAATGTAAAAAAATGGCATCAAACTCACCTATTCAAATTTTAAAAGGCATTCCGAGCTTGGATAACTGCAAACACGATGTAAGAATGGGAAATTGTTCATTTTCCTTGAACTTTTAACAACTCACAAACGATAATAGACCGACGATTGAGGATTTGGGTTTTGCTCATCATGGCATGAAGAGTCCAGATATGGTAGTCATGCCTTACGCAAACGGCGGAAACAACCAAAAATTATGAAAAATAGAAGGGCGACGCTTGGGTCTCTCAACAAACCTTTAAGCCGTTCTTTACATGAACGGTGGGAAAATAAGACAACTATCTGAAGGGTTGAGGTCGGGGCATGATGGCGCTCACTCCGATGGTGGCGTTGGAAAACACAGAGCAACGGTGATGGAGATCGGAGACTAAATAGTTTTGGGGGTTGGTGGGAGACTTGAAATTCCAGATCTGATCTAATATTCGAATGGCCATCAGATTGGTCGGTGGGGTTGGTTGGGTCTTTAATTATTAGTTCAGACATTTTGAACACTGCTTGAAATTGATTTGGTGTAGGTTCTAACCAGAAGTGGCTTAGCCCTAATGGTTAAAGCTCCAGCCCATTATGCTAAGGGGCACAATTTCGACTCCTCTAAGAAGCAATTCCCCATTTTTTCTCTTCACTTTTTTAAACCATATATTTAGGGTGTTACAGTTGGGATAACATTTGGATGTTTGGTATGGTTTGAATATAGTTAGAATTGCTTAAAATCATGTTTTGAAGTTACCTAATGATAAAGGTAACATTTAGGGGTTAGAAATGCCCTAAAATGACATGTTTTTTTATGAAATATGACAAAGATTTTGAAACCATACTAGCATGTAACATTTTTTTCCATAATGTTAATTTTATGAATATGTGACAAAGGTTTCGAAACCTTTTCAAAAGATTTCGAAACCTTACCTAAAATATTGAATTTTTATGTTTTGGTCACTATTTCATAACTTTTTCAATTGAACTCCAATTCAGTCGCCTTTTTTTAATTCAAGTTTTGTGATGAACATTAAATTAATAATAACACCTATTAATAAAATGAACATTTCTTTGGTCCTTCAAACTTTTAGAAAAATACAAAGAGGTCCCTAAAGTTTTGAAACTTCATTATTTAGTACCTAAATGATAAATATTGACCTATGTAATGATAACTTTTTTTCATGTGTAAGCCATAACATGACTTAAATCTATAATAGTATGAATTTTTTAAAGTTTTCAGTTAAGTCCCTAAACTTTGGTATGTTCACACATTAGTATTTAAATTTTGAAAACTTTGTAATCTAGTCCCAATTGCTTGAAATCAAAATTTATTTAAATTATGATCTCTATTGATGGATAATTTTGTTTGGTGTTATGAATGTTTTATATTTATTTGCCTTGATTTGAATGTTGATTGTTCTGATTTATTTTCCGGTGACACTTAAGATCTGTTTTCCTGCACGCAGGGTAGGGTGTTACATGACAAAAGACAATGTGTAAATAGTGAATGAGTGAGCCACATTCATGGTTTTGGGTGGGTTTATTTTGTTTTTCCGTTGATTATTGTTGATTACTTCTAAGTCGCCTTCTTCTTTTATATATATAGTGAAGTCGATCTTGTCTTTTAATATCTCTAAGTCTCTCTATCTCATGTCTTTTATTTTCTATAAATTTTAGGGAAAACTACATATTTAGAATGGCAACTATGCACGCTCTACTATTTTGGGACCTCAACTATTATTTTTGGCAAAGTGGTACCTAACGTTACATTTTTATTCTATTTTGGTACCTCGATCATTCAAAACTAACGGAGATGACGATGTGGCTTTGTATAATCACAATTTTAGTCCAAAACACTTTTATATATTATCAATTTAGTCCAAAATCCATCAATTTAAAACATCATCTTAATTTTGAAAGAATTTTGCCTCATTCCTTCCCCACCCCTCATATTCTCGTCGGTATCCTGATCCAGGAGTTTTGGTCCTCCAATGGACCCCGCATTAGCCCCCCATTGATATGTAAATCCTAGCGTTTTGATTGTCCCTAGCGTGTTTTTAAAATTCCAAAACCCAAAAAAAGTTCGAAAAATGAGGAATTTACAATTTTAATCCAGAAATTTAAAAATGTTTAAATTAATAGGATTTTAGAATAAATTGATAGATTGAAAAAGCTTTTGGACTAAAATTGTTGTTAACCCAAGCCACATCATTTCCGTTAATGTTAAACGGAAGAAGTACCAAAACAAAATAAAAACGTAACGCTAGGTATCATTTTGTCAAAAATAATAGTCGGGGTACCAAAACAGTAACGCATGCATAGTTAGGGTAATATATATGTAGTTTTCCCTAGATTTTATACGGGCTTTATAAAAATAATAACAATACAATGGCATAATAGAAAGACCTTTTATTCACCACACATAAGGATTTCAAGTAGCCACGCATTTATCATAAACATTTAGGCCTTTTAAACTTTTTCTAGACATAAAAGCGGAAGGGGTTGGGGTTGTCCAGGGATCAAACCCGAGACTAATATTAACTCAAGACTTGTAACCAGTCTTTTTATTAAACCACCCTCCTTATTTTAAAATTACTAGTGCATGCAAAGACGCAATATTTTAAATTATTTTCTGGAAACTTGTTGTCAAAATTGGCGAAGGGCTGTCCGGGTCAATCGTAGCCGTTGCCTTGTATCCAAGTTTGTTCACTACAGCAGGGGTGGCGGAAGATGTGTCCAGAAGCGATTCGATGACAGCCCAGTCGACATTAGTAGTGTTAGTAATGTCAATATACACCTGCAGTTGACAAAGATTTGATTTATGTAAAAGTTGATCGAATAATTTCTTTTAAATGTTACACTAAAATTCCTAACAAAGTTTTTTTTATTTAAAAAATGAAATAAATAGGGTTCATCGGAAATTATTTGTGCGTTTGGTGCCTTAAGTTTTAAGAAAAGGGAATAACATTGAGTTGATGCATACCTTGTTGCTTTCACTGTTCATATTGCTCCAGGCAACAACCCACATAATGCCAGTTGGGGTCGAATACACAGCCCCACCTTTCGAGCTTCCAGCTCGGGGATCGGCGTCGTGCTTAATTTTATCGGACCACTTTGCTTGAAGAACAAAGGGGCGGTTTCCAGAGCCATACCAATCCTTTTGGTCAACAAGGTTGACATTGTCATTGGAAAGGTTCTGAAGAGTCGCGTCTGTATAGAATGCAGGACCATTGGGAGCCATCACCTTAATTTGATAAGTCGAAATACCTTAAGCTATTGGTTTGGTTTTGTTGTGCTCTGACTGCTGAACTAGATACCGATATATATACTATTCTGCAGCCCATAAAATGACAACAAGCAGCTATAATTTTTTTACTTTTCAATTATTTTATATTAATAAGGACAAAGGACTGAATAAATATACGTATCTATTTGTTTTATCTGGTAATTACATCTCCAACGGCAGAATTGAATTAAGTCCATGTGCTGGCCTCTCGAGCCCGGGAACATCATTACCACGTGCATGTTTGATTTTACTTTTAATTTTTTTATACCACGTGCATGGTTGTTATAACAACTTTGCAAGACTAAATATTTGAATATTAGCTTGTCATCCACATGTTGGAGAAATTATTACATGGTTCCGGCTCACCACGTCATCCATGGTCATATCCAATAAGATTCATTCATTTAATGACATGTAGAAAAGAGGTGAAGTTTTACCTTGAAAAAAAACGAGATGAAAAATTATTATTGTATGGGACCATGAATGACGTGGTGAGCCAGACCCATCTAATAATTTTTTCACATGTTGAGTTTTCTTTAAGTATTTAATATGTGGTTGTTATAACTAAATCTCCCTTTTCACTATATAAAAGATTGTAAATATTTTAATACTATTAGATTGTCTCATGTAGGGGTGTTCAGTGGCGGTTAACCGTATCAGATTGACTTATTGGTACAATTACCGAAAGTCCCGGCTGGAAATTTTAATGGACAATTATCATTCCGTTTAAACAGATTACCGTCTAAGTTGTTAATTGATTTATCTGGACGATTACTCGATTAACTACGAATCGTTTTACGGCAATTATTATAAATAATATACCTATTTTTTTCAAATATTTTTAATAGTTGAAAAATATCAATGCAAACAAATTCAAATAAAGTCTTCAATATTTATAATACTAGGAATGACAAAAACATAAGTAACAATAAAAGAAGTTGGTAATTCAGTGTTCCTCGTAAATTAGTAAATAAATACTAAAATTATTTTTAAATTTTTTATTTCAGTTACCGTTTCACCAAAAAGTGTAACCGCTACCGTTCCGTTTAACCACTAGTTATCTACATTATATGCGCGTGCACATGAATGTATATATATTTTTAAAACTTGTTAATTAGGTTGAAAATTATAATGGATAATTTCATGTATAGGTTGAAAATATCAATGCAAACAAATTCAAATAAAGTCTACAATATTTATAATATTAGGCAATATAAAAATATAAGTAGCAATAAAAGAAGTTAGTAACTCTGTATTTTTTGTAAATTAATAAATAATAATTAAATTATTTTTAAAAATTTTATTTCGGTTACCCTTTCACCGAAAAAGCATAACTGCTATTGTTCCGTTTAACCACTAGTTATCTACTTTACACACACAAATGTATATATATTTTTAAAACTTGTTAATTAGTTTGAAAATTATAATGGACAATTTCATGTCTAGGTCCCTAAAATTTATAGAAATTTTCCTATGCTTTCAAAATTTTCGATTTGATCCTGAATTTAAGATTATAAATATTGCTTAACCTGATTGATCTAACCTAAATCCCTTAGCGCCGAATTTGGGGTGGACTTGATCAGCCAAAGAGTTTCTTTGCCGAGCTAAATAAACAAAATGAACATTGCCAAATTTTCATGAAAGATAATCCACATCAATAAAAGAACACAGGTGTTGCCGAAGTCTTGAACTTGGATTAATAAACGACCCTAAAACAATTTGGGAAACCAACTCCATTATAAAACCAGCGTTTTCAATCCAGCTTGCCTCATCAAAAACCTCCAACCGTTCCTTATAAACACCGTCGATATTAAAATTGAGACAACTGAAAGCCCCTTCTTGGTCCTTTAATTTAAGGCTTAAACGTCAAATAAGTGTCCAAACTATACCCTTTTTTCTAGTTAGGTACCTAAACTATTTTTCGGGCAGAATAGGCTCCTAACATTTCGGTACTCAAAGACGGTTTTAAGTCAACGACTATTAAAAAAATCTGTCATCCAATCAGAACATGAGTTGTGGCCAATTTTTTATTTTTAATTTCTCAATGGTCACTCACACATTATTAGTTGTATTATTTTCATTTGGAATGTCCTACGTTTCTTGAATAATTTGTATTCGCTGATGACATTTTGAGCTCATGATTATATAAATATGATATTTTTTCAAAAGAAAATTTGGTTTTTTATAAAATTAAAGTTTTTTTTAATTTTTAAAAAAATAAAATGAAGGAAAATAACAAAAATAGGCCACATGTCATGTTCTAATTAGATAAAGGAAATTTGATTAACAGAATAAAACATTAGGCACCTATTTGGCCCGAAAAATAGTTCAGGAACCTAACTGAAAAATAAAAGATAGTTTTGGCACTTTTCTAACGGTTAAGCCTTAATTTAAATTTTAAAAAATTCTGATTTATAAAAAACCCATCATCCAAGGGCAACTTTTCCAATGTAGGACCCAAGAGATCGCAACCATGGAGTCCGATTCCACCACATTTAAGAAACCTTGACTCCTTTTGATGCATGACAAAAAGAGCAATGCATGAGCAATGGTACACACCTCAGCCTCGGCTATTTCCATGGTTCCCATAGTTCCTGAAATGACTGTAAGAATCGTCCCCAAATGGTCGTGTAGAACAGGTTGTGACAGTAAAATTTTATGGCATGAACGATTATCTGGGATAAAAACGGAACATCTAAAAGTTTGGGGATCAATTTAGAATGAGATTCATAGTTTGGGGATGAAATTAAAATATTTAAAAGTTTAGGCACCAATTTAGAAGGAGAGTCATAGTTTGAGGACATGTAGCGCAATTAACTCTAATATTAATGTAAAGAGAAATATCCAAAATACATCTAAACCTTGGTTAAATGTGTAATTTGATATATGACATTTGGGTTTGTGTTGTTATACATACGAATCATTGATTTTGGTTCAATTGTACACATAAAAAAATTTATTTTGGTTCGATTACAAACATTTAAAATAAATAAATAGATTTATTTATTTATTTTTCGTATTGCATATGTGACGTGTAACTCCCCAAAACACCGGCTTAGAAGATTTTCAATTTTCGACGATCAAAAAATTATTTTCTGAAAAGTAAATTTAGTTCCCCGAATTGTTCAAACCGATTTAGTATTAACTAATCAAGTTCAACCTTTAAGACTTAAGAAGTTAAGGACTATTATGAAAGGATATAAAGTATAAGATCATTAGTGCAAGTATTGAGAAGTGGAATGTTTAAGTGTATAAATAGATGAAATTTTAATTGTGACCAAATTGAAAAGAAATGAAAACAAGTGTCATTAGAGCAAGAAGTGAAAAGTTTAAGGATTTATGTTCAAAATAGACCATTTTACTTAAGTGAGCTTAGTCACCATTACATGTGTCTATGTTTTAATTTTTCTTTTAATTTTTAATTAAAAGAAAATAGGGAAATAGCCAATATTGACTAGATTTTACAATGCTAAAGGAATAAAGAAGAGGAAGAAAACATTCATCTCCTTCAAACCCTTTTTCCACCATTGTTGAGGTCTCTCATGAACCCTAGTTCTCTAAACTTAAAATTAGTTATAAATTAGCCGTCAATTCAACAATCCGAATCTATATTTTGTAAGCACTTAATCCTAATTTTCATTTGGTACTAATTTTATCAAGTTTAGGACATATGTGTTTATGAACCCCAATCTCTAAAGTTAAGGGTTTGTGAAATTAAAGATCTACATGTGAAATTAGATTGATTTTAAGCTTCATGGTAATCTTTTCATGATTTTTAGGGCTTTGGAATATCAAAGCCTAATCCCTTGAAATCTAGATTTTCATATCAATCAATTCTATATGTTTGAGATATCTATTGATGGAATTTACGTTAAATCCTATGAATAGATTAAGCTACGGATAAGGAATCTTTGATTTGGCAAGGAAAGTTAAGGAGAACTAAGCTTGGATTAGCAATTGGGATTGTTCCGTAACTGCTATATATAGGTGAATGTAGTAATGAGTCTTGGGATTGGTTTGGTACCGTTCTGAATGCATTTGATTCTTTGACTATGCATAATATTGATAAGTGTTCAAAAGTACTATTTTTATTACCCTTTTTACTCATATTATTCTTAGACTTAGGCTCATATTAGTTGCATAATTAGTCATTCATGCATTAATTCATGTTTCTTTCCACCGTTGAGCTTGATTACATAACTTAGTGACTTTTGTGGAAAAAGATGCTGTTTTGGTGTGTTTTTGTGTGTGTGCAGAATCACTTGCCTAAACAAGGCTGGAACCAGTTGCCAGGGCAGTGAATGAAGGAGATGCCGACGCAGATGCCAGGGCAATGCATGAAGGAGATGTCGAGCTAGTTGCCAGGGCAATTTTCGATAAAGGATAAGATGATATGGTAGTTGAAATTGATGACTAGATAAGTCCAAGATGACGTGGAATTAAAGCTAAATCCCAAAGGAATTTGATTTCCATGAAGAGATTAAAGAAGAATTAAATTCCAAGAAGATAGGAGAAGTTCTAGTAGGAATATAATTATAATAAAGAATTATATTCTTTAAAGATAATTTAATTTCAACTTAACTTCTTCCTCAAAGAAGGACTTTGACCTAGCCCTATAAATTAGAGGCCATATCGTCAACTTGGAGGAGAGCAAGAAGAGGGAAAATTTTGACAACTCCAATGGGCAAGATGAGAGAAATTTCAACAAGAGAGCAAGGGGGAGAGAGTTCGATTTCTTCTTCTTCTTCTTTGCTTCCATTAGATTCATGGTTTGGGGATTATTCTTTGTATATATTTTGAACCCAACCATGAACTAACTTGATTGGTTGGGGTTATTGTGTTTTGTTGTTGTGAGAAACAATTGGATTTTGTTTAGGTAATAAGAGTTTGCACTTTTCTATTCAAGGTTTACTCATTCTTGGCTTTTATTCTTGTTTGCGAGTGAATTGGGAGAGGATCTCATAACTTCATCTATTTATCTAATATCGGGAGAGTTAGATTCAAGAAACGAATGAGTGTGGTCTTTATTCAATCTATTGATGGTGAAGATTAATCTGGCTTAGGAATAAGTTACTGATTTCAACGGCTAAGAGGAGCACAAGATTGGTTGTTGTTCACCCTTGATTCACGCAGGGATGTATTATCAAGGCATGCACAAGTAGCTAGAGTTTCGACTTAGGGATAAGAAGAAACCATTGAAGAACGCTCCGAACCTTGAAGTTGCTGCCCAGCCGCCCAAGTAGTTGCCCAGCTAGTCGCCCAGGCAACCATCGATTAGTTGCCAAGGCAACCCCGCTGTGCAAGTTGCCACGGCAACTGAGTTGCCCTTGCACTCTTTTACCAAGACGATCCAATCGGCTATCACACTTCAACTCACGATAACCTGGCCTATTTACTCTATTTTAATTTCATCTATTCTTTTAGTTTATTGCTTTTAGTTTTCTCGTTAATTAAAACCTCTATTATCAATTGTGTTTTTATTTTCACATTGCAATAACTTAAGCAAAGTGGCCCAAACCAATCCCTGTGGAGACGATACTCGATACTCGTATCACTTTATTACTTGCGACGTGTATACTTGCACATTTGCGTAGCACTTATCACACGCAACAAGTTTTTGGCGCCATTGCCGGGGATTGACAATTGGTGTTAGTTGTTTTTGTTATTGCATTTTTTTCTCTTAGTTTTACTAACTTTTTGTTTTTGTTTGTTTTATCAAAAAAAAATTTAGGTGCGCTACAAGTTAAGGAACATCAACATGTCGGTAAATAAAAGCCAATCTATTCGAGAGATGATGTTGGAAGATATAAATCAATCCAATCAAGAGTTTCTTGCATCCTTTGATGATTACCTATACCAACCAAGAAAAGCCCAAATAACTTATACCGTGGAAAAATCTTGTGCTATGTGTGGAGAACATCATGTGTTTGAAAATTGCCCTCACATTTTCGGTGCATATAACTACATGGAGGACAATAGAGGGAACCAGCAGCAAAATTCTTCATGGTATGGTCAAAAAGCTCAATTTTTTTTTACCATAACAATTTCGCCGCAACAACAAATATGCCATGTCAATGTAGTCATTTTCAAGAGCATTCCAATTCCTTGGAGGAAAAGTTACTAGCTTCCTTGGCTAGACTTGACGGATTAATTGAAGAGATTCGAGAGCTATCAAAATCTATGGATATGAGGATAGCTCAGTGGGATGCAACCTTAGGGGATTCAGAAGATCAATTGGGGAGATCCACATATGTCATGGATAACATGCACCAACAATTCATTCCTAGGGATACTGACGTCCCAAGGCAAGAGGATAAGGAGCAATGCAAAGAAAGCTCTCCGATGTGTGGGGAACAACTAGAACCTCAAAGTCAAGAGGATGCCAATGAAAAAGACTGCCCAACACATGATGAGCTTGAACAACAAATTGCCTCGGCAATGATTGAGGAGCCTGAACAGAGCAATGCCGCGACAACACTCAGTGAAGCTGAGAACAGCAATACTACAGCAAATTCTGAGGAACCTGATGCCTAGAAGGTTACAACGTTGATGTTGAAGTAGGAATCTGCAGATTGCTCTCATCTACAATTGCCACGGCAATTACACGACCACATGCAAGATCAACGAGATGATAATACTTTGCCAATAGAATACGAGCAGGTAATAGTTGAACCTTTTGAATTCTTTAAAAACTTACCTCGTCCATTGCAGGTATGTCTTGAGGAACCGAGGTTGGTAGATTTGAAGCCATCGAAATCTCTACTGATGGAGATGTTTGAGAGGCCAAAAGAAAATGGTGTTTGGATTCGTAAAGCTTTTCAAAAAATTGGTTCTTCCTTTGACTTACAGCAAATTTTGGCAACTTGTTGCCACGGTAATTGGCTTGAGCAGCAATTGCCACGATAACAAAGGCTACATCCAACTATGATAGAAGTTGACAAGAATGAGGTAATTGAATGGTTGAGAATGGATATAATTTTTCCTATTAATATATTTATACCTTCAGGAATAGTAGCAAGGTGGAGAGTATACATGGACTACAAGCGAACAAAGAAGAAAGACACCTCCACCATGGTAACGCAAAAGGGAGTAGTGGCAAACACATTGGCCAAACTCTTTTTGGGCAATATTGTCACCCGATGGAGGGTGCAGATAGACTATAAAAAGTATCGAAAACGACCATCCTCAAGTTTTCTCAGATATGCACTAACATTAGAAGATGCATGATGGCACTCTTTTCAGACATGGTGGAAAACTTCCTTGAGATCTTCATGGATGATTTTTCCGTTTTTGTTAGTGACTTCATCAGTTGCCTTGACAATTTAGAGAATGTGTTGGCAAGATTGAAGAAACCGATTTAGTCCTTAATTGGGAGAAGTTCCATCTTATGGTAGATGAAGGAATAGTGCTCGGCCACAAGATTTCATCCAAGGGAACTGAAGTAGACAAAGCCAAGGTGGACGTGATCGAGAGATTACCCCCACCAAGATAAAGTCTTCCATTTTGATGATTCTTTCACCCAAGCATTCGAAACCCTAAAAGAAAAGCTTGCTTCGGCACCCATTGTCGTTCCACCAGATTGGACGCTACCTTTTGAGCTCATGTGTGATGCAAGTAATTTCGCGGTAGGAGCAGTCCTAGGCCAATGCACAGGAAAGGAACAGAAAATAAGTGGCCGATCACTTATCACGTTTAGAACACAATAGGGAGGAGGATGCGGATTTAGAGATATGCGATGCATTCCCGGATGAGCAACTTTTAGTTTTCTCGACAACCACGGATGCACATGCCTAGGCAACCCTATACACCTCGGCAGCCCTTGATGCGCATGCCTCGGCAACTCCATACGCACACGCCCTGACAACCCTTGACGCCTCGGCAACCTTGGGAGCAGTCGCCACGACAACACATGCCTCAACAATCCCTGGTACGCGAATTTAGTTAATTTCCTTGTTTGTGGTATTTTACCTTATGGCCTTACTCACCAAGGGAAGAAGCGGTTCCGCCATGATGCTAAGCATTACTTTTGGGACGAGCCTCTTTTGTGTAAATAATGTGCAGATCAGGTTATACGCCGATGTGTCCCTGAAGAGAAGCAACAGAATGTACTCCGACAATGCCATTCTTCACCCTATGGAGGATATTTTGGAGGAACTCGTACCACGGCCAAAGTTTTTCAATCCGGTTTGTATTGGCCAACACTGTACAAAGATGCCCAAGAGTTTTACAAGCAATCTGATCGTTGCCAGAGGACGGGCAATATCACCTACAAACCAATGGGCAATCAAGACCGTGAATATGGATTAGGAAAGTGTCGGACAAAAGCGTTTGTTGGACCTCAACAAGATAGAAGAATTATGTGCACTCGCCTATAACAATGCACTAATCTACAAGGAGAAAACAAAGCAATGGCAGGACAAGAAACTATTTCCGCGGCAATTCATGAAAAGGCAACTAGTTCTCTTATTCAAGTCTCGGCTGAAACTTTTACCGGGAAAACTAAAATCAAGACGATCGGGACCATTCAAAGTTGTCAAACCATTCTCCCATGGTGCCGTGATAATCAAGTCCATTACCGACGAACATGAATTCAAAGTTAACGGACAAAGATTGAAGCACTACAACGGTGCCCATGTAGAACGAAACAAAGAAGTTGACACCTTAGGAGATGCATGAGCATGCTCTCCTTTCGATGTTTTCTTTTTATTTTTCTTTTTCAAACTATTTTTTTTCTTTCTATTATTTTCGGTTATTTTTTTCTTTTTTATTTATTTTTGGAATTTTTTGGAGAGATTTTATTTTTCTTCATTATCTTTGGTTTCCAGGTTTTTCTTTTCCACAACAAGACTCACAACCACCATGCTAAGGAAATTTACTGCCGACTACTTGCCACAGCAACCACAATGTAAATCAAGCGATGCCCAGGCAACAACAATGGCTTCGGCAACTACTGATGCTCATGCAAGTGAACCTGCATCGGCAAACATGGATCAAATCAAAGCAATGCTATTCACGCGGTACCAACATTCAACCAAGGACTGAAAAATGAATCAAGCAAACGACACGAAAGAAACTTATGACTCGAGGTGACGACCTCTTCGACTAACTCATTTCATTTAGTTTCTTTTAAATTTTGTTTCACTCTTACATGCATTGAGGACAATGCTTCTCTCGAGTTTGGGGGGTGTTGGTTTCTAGTTAGTTTCATGTTTAGTTGCATTCATCTTTAGCAATCACATATAGGTTGCATATGTTACTTGCCATGCCTTTAATTGGATTTAATTGCTTAAGACTTGTTGAATATCCAATGATGAATTTTTGCCACTGCACTTAATTGAAAGAACCTTTAATTTTAGGATTACATGAAAAGAACTTAGAATTTTACTATGATGCTGAAATTTTTTTTACACGGTTGTGGCTTGTTGATTGAAAGAAACTTAGTGAACTTAGGTTGCTTAAAATTAGGGTAAATTTAAAATTGAAAATAAAAGTTAATTTCTTGCTAGAGGTGCCCAAAACTGGCTCTAGTAGTTAATGCACATTAAAGAATCGCTAGAGGTGCCCGAAATTGGCTCTAGTGAAAATAAAAATAAATGCCATAGTAATTAAATTGATAAAAGCCTATTGTTCACATAGAATCTTGAAAATCAACTTGTACACAACTACGCACACACATTGTCACGAGCATTATAGTTTTGTTCCGGGTAATTTTTGTGCTATCTAAAAAATTAAAAGGTGATCATACTTTGTGCCACGGTTCCGAGGTTTGAATTCAAGTTTGAAGCATGTCTTTGATGATTAAAGTCTTGGCAGGTAATTGTTAGTTTGCATTGCTTGAGGACAAGCAATAGTTCGAGTTTGGGGGCGTGATAAGTGTTCAAAAGTACTATTTTTATTACCCTTTTTACTCATATTATTCTTAGACTTAAGCTCATATTAGTTGCATAATTAGTCATTCATGCATTAATTCATGTTTCTTTCCACCGTTGTGCTTGATTACATAACTTGGTGATTTTTGTGGAAAAAGATGCTGCTTTGGTGTGTTTTTGTGTGTGTGCAGAGTCACTTGCCTAAACAAGGCTAGAACCAGTTGCCAGGGCAATGCATGAAGGAGAACCCGAGCTAGTTGCCAGGGCAATGCATGAAGGATATGCCGAGCCAGTTGCCAGGGCAATTGTCGACAAAGAATAAGGTGATATGGTAGTCGAAATTGATGACTAGAAAGCCCAAGATGACGTGGAGCAAAGCTAAATCCCAAAGGAATTTGATTTCCATGACGAGATTAAAGAAGAATTAAATTCCAAGAAGATAGGAGAAGTTCTAGTAGGAATATAATTATAATAAAGAATTATATTCTTTAAAGATAATTTAATTCCAACTTAACTTCCTCCTCAAAGAAGGACTTTGACCTAGCCCTATAAATTAGAGGCCATATCGTCAACTTGGAGGAGAGCAAGAAGTGGGAAAATTTTGACAACTCCAAAGGGCAAGATGAGAGAAATTTCGATAAGAGAGCAAAGGGGAGAGAGTTTGATTTCTTCTTCTTCTTCTTTGCTTCCATTAGATTCATGGTTTGGGGATTATTCTTTGTATATATTTTGAACCCAACCATGAACTAACTTGATTAGTTGGGGTTATTGTGTTTTGTTGTTGTGAGAAACAATTGGATTTTGTTTAGGTAATAAGAGTTTGCACTTTTCTATTCAAGGTTTACTCATTCTTGGCTTTTATTCTTGTTTGCAAGTGAATTGGGAGAGGATATCGTAACTTCATCTATTTATCTAATATCGGGAGAGTTAGATTCAAGAAACGAATGAGTGTGGTCTTTATTCAATCTATTGATGGTGAAGATTAATCCTGCTTAGGAATAAGTTACGGATTTCAACGGCTAAGAGGAGCGCAAGATTGGTCGTTGTTCACCTTTGATTCACGCATGAATGTATTATCAAGGCATGCACAAGTAGCTAGAGTTTCGACTTAGGGATAAGAAGAAACCATTGAAGAACGCTCCGCCGAACCTTGAAGTTGCTGCCCAGCCACCCAAGTAGTTGCCCAGCTAGTCGTCCAGGCAACCATCGATTAGTTGCCAAGGCAACCCCACTGTGCAAGTTGCAACGACAACTGAGTTGCCCTTGCACTCTTTTACCAAGATGATCCAATCGGTTGTCATACTTCAACTCACGATAACCTGGCCTATTTACTCTATTTTAATTTCATCTATTCTTTTAGTTTATTGCTTTTAGTTTTCTCGTTAATTAAAACCTCTATTATCAATTGTGTTTTTATTTTCACAGTGCAGTAACTTAAGCAAAGTGGCCCAAACCAATCCCTGTGGGGACGATACTCGATACTCGTATCACTTTATTACTTGCGACGTGTATACTTGCACATTTGCGTAGCACTTATCACACGCAAAAAAAGGCAAGGGAGATTTCGACAAAGCTCCATCCATTCTTCATCTTTTTCTTCTTTGTTCAATTAGGTTTATGTTATGAATTCTTTATCTTGTGTTTCTTTGGAACCTAGCCATGAACTAAATCTATTTGGATAAGGTTATTGTGTCTTGTGGTTGTGATAAACAATTGGATTTTGTTTAGGTAATAAGAGTTTGCACTTTCAATTCAAGGTTTACTCATTCTTGGTTCTTATTCTTGTTTGCGA
This sequence comes from Hibiscus mutabilis, assembly GCA_019671005.1. Taxonomy (NCBI): domain Eukaryota; kingdom Viridiplantae; phylum Streptophyta; class Magnoliopsida; order Malvales; family Malvaceae; genus Hibiscus; species Hibiscus mutabilis. The sequence continues at coordinate 5,396,467 of CM033755.1, read as the reverse complement.
GTGAATTGGGAGAGGATCTCGAACTTCATCTATTTATCTAATATCGGGAGAGTTAGATTCAAGAAACGAATAAGTATGGTCTTTATTCAATCTATTGATGGTGAAGATTAATTCGGCTTAGGGATAAGTTAAGGATTTCAACGACTAAGAAGAGCGCAAGATTGGTTGTTGTTCACCCTTGTTTCACGCATGGATGTATTATCAAGGCATGCACAAATAGCTAGAGTTTCGACTTAGGGATAAGAAGAAATCATTAAAGAATGCTCCGCCGAACCTTGAAGTTGCTGCCTAGACGCCCAAGTAGTTTCCCAGGCAACCATCGATTAGTTGCCAAGGCAACCCCGCTGTGCAAGTTGCCACGTCAACTGAGTTGCCCTTGCACTCTTTTACCAAGACGATCCAATAGGCTATCATTCCTCAACTCACGATAACCTGGCCTATTCTCTCTCATTTAATTACATCTTCTTTTACTTTATTGCTTTCTAGTTTAGTTATTAGTTAAACTCCTACAATCACATACTTGTGTTTCTTTTACTTTTTACAGTGCAAGAGATTAGATTCTTGAAGTGGCACCAATGCGTGTGGAGACGATATCTTTTATACTATAACTTGCTATACTTGCACAATTGCCTAGCACTTATTACGCGCAACACGTTTTTGGCGTCGTTGCCGGGGATTGGCAATCGCAACTTTGTTTTTATTTTCTTGCACTTTTTATTTTTCTTGTTTAAGATTCAAAGGGCTAACAAACTTTGGTTTTGCATTGGTATATGACCAGGGCGAGACCAATTACACCAGAATATCACTCTGATCCAAAAACCGAACGAACCTTGCAAAGACTCAGACGAAGGTTAAGAGTAGCAATGGCCAATCAAGACGGCAATATGAATCAAGATGTTCCAGCAGGAGGAGGAGTGATTCTTGCACGAAACAGAACTATTCGAGACTATCTTGAAGAAGATCTTAATGGACTTAATCCAGGAGTTGTCATGCCTGAAATTGAAGCCGACCATTTTGAGTTGAAACCGATGATGTTTAATATGATTAACACAATTGGTCAATTTGGCGGCTCAACAACTGAAGATGCACGACAACATCTTAAATCTTTCCTCGAGATTTGCAACTCATTCAAAATACAAGGTGTCACCCCCAATGTTTTACGACTAAGATTATTCCCTTATTCACTAAGGGATAGGGCGAAAGCATGGTTGAATAGTATTTCCATCGGATCAATAGGATCTTGGACCGATATTTGTCGTGATTTCCTTGCTCGATTTAATCCTACAAATTTGACTGATAAGCTTCGTAACGAAATTACTTCTTTTCGGCAGGTAGATGATGAATCCATGTATGAGGCTTGGGAGCGATATAGAGAACTTCTACACAAATGCCCCCTACACAGATTCCCAGTGTGGACACAAGTAACAATGTTTTACAACGCTGTGAATACACCAACAAGGATGATGCTAGATGTCTCGGCAAACGGCATACTCCTAGATAAGTCACCGGAGGAAGCAATGCAAATTCTAAACAAGCTTGCCAAGAATGATTATCAATTCCCCTATACTAGAAGAGGAGGAGTTAGACGCCAAGCCACAATACATGAACTAGGGTCATCAGACTCAATTTCGGCACAATTGGCCACTCTAACCAAGATGGTACAGAACATGTAAAAACCAAACAACACACAAGAGGTCAAGGTAATGAATTCCTTTTGTGAGTTATGTGGTGGTAACCATGATTCTTTTGAATGTATGCAGAATCCGGAATCCAGCTTCTATGTGGGGAATTACAACCGAAACAACAATGTGATGTCCAATACATACAATCCAGCTTGGAAAAAGCACCCAAATTTGTCATGGAGTAATCCCAGCAATGCTCTCAACCAGAACAATCAGAATGCACAAGCATCGGGATTCCAGCAGAATATGCCACGACAACAGTTACCGCAGCAACAACCGACAACATCTAGTTCTTTGGAAAATTCTCTCAATGCTTTTATGTTGAAAATTGAATCTTATATGGCTGAGAATAGTAACTTCATAAAAAAACTGATGCTTTTATTAACAGGACCGAGATGAGATTGCAAAACCAAGAGGCGGCAATCAAATCATTGGAAAATCAAGTCGGACAATTTGCTCAAAACCCGAATACTAGACCGCAAGGAGCTTTACCTAGCGATACTGAAGTCGCAAGAGGAACTGGCCATGAGCAATGTATGGCGATCACCACTAGAAGTGGCCAACAACTTAAAGAGGCTCAAGCTCGCTCACCAAACAAAACTCCACAAAAAGATCAAGACGAACCTAGCGACAAAGCCTCAGATGCTGGACCAGAAATTGCCGCGGCAACCAGCAATAAGCAAGCCTCGGCAACCGACGATAAGGATGCCTCGGCAACCAACGACAGGCATGCCACGACAACCCCAGTAGACAATGCCTTGGCAACTCCAGTTTCCCCGGTAATGCCATCAATTAGGTTCTAGACCAATGAAAGGATCGAAGATATCCGACTTCCACCACCATTCCCACAAAGGTTGAAGCGAAAAAAGCAAGAATATCAATTTAATAAGTTCCTTGATATCCTAAAACAAGTCCACATCAACTTGCCGTTGGTTGAGGCGATTGAACAAATGCAGAACTATGCCAAGTTTCTTAAAAACATTGTGTCCAAGATAACAAGGCTAGGAGAGTTTGAAATAGTTGCTGCAACAGAGTGATGCATGGCCATGTTGCACAATCTCATGCCTCCCAAGTTGAAGGATCCTAGAAGTTTCACAATACCCTGTTCCATTGGAAACCACTATGTCAGGAAAGTATTATGTGACCTTGGAGCAAGCATAAACTTGATGCCTAAATCGATTTTCCAGAAATTAGGAATCAGGAAGGTAAGACCTACAACAGTTATGCTATAGCTAGACGACAGATCCTATGTGCATCCAGAGGGAAAAATCGAAGACATACTGGTAAAAGTTGATAAATTTATTTTTCCCACTGACTTTATTGTTTTGGATTGTGAAGCAGATGAAAATGCACCTATCATTCTCGGGAGACCCTTCCTAGCAACAGGGAGAACCTTGATCGATGTTGAAAAGGGAGAACTCACCATGAGTGTGAATGACCAGCAAGTTAAACTAAACGTGTTCCAAACACTAAGGCATGTTGATGATTCGGAAGAATGCCAACTTCTTCATGAAACGACAGAGTTTAACTTCGACGAGGAATTTAGTTGCCTCGGCAACTACATTGCCGATCAAGAGGAACATAAGGAGTATGAAGAACCGATCGATGAGTAACAACAAGAAGAGGCAAATTGGTTAGTTAATCGATCAGGTACATACTTTGAACCACTGGATTACTCAGGTAAGGAAGGTAAACTCAAAAAGCCCTCCATTGAACAACCACCGATTCTTGAGTTGAAACAATTGCCAGGGCAACTAAAATATGCTTACTTGGGAACCGATAATACATTGCCTGTAATTATTTCCTCTAAGTTACATCCTGAGTAGGAAAAGAAGCTGATCAAAATGTTGATGCTACACAAGAAGGCAATAGGGTGGACAATTGTCGACTTGAAGGGAATTAGCCCGGCAGTGTGCATGCACAAGATTTTGTTGAAAGATGATCACAAACCTTCGATTGAGGTCCAGAGGAGACTGAGTCATGCCATGAAAGTGGTTGTAATGAAAGAAATCATCAAGTGGCTTGACGCCGACATTATATACCCTATCTCTGATAGTACATGGGTAAAAGGGAGGTATAACGATGGTAAGTAATGAAAACAATGAACTCATTCCAACTAGGACTGTGATCGGTTAGAGGGTTTGTATGGATTATCGAAAGCTAAACGAAGCCACTAGGAAAAATCACTTCCCATTACCCTTTATTGATCAAATGCTTGACCGTCTTGCAGGTAAACCCTTTTATTGTTTTCTTGATGGTTATTCAGGTTACAATCAAATTGCATAGCACCAGAAGATCAAGAAAAGAAAACCTTCACATACCCATACGATACTTATGCTTTCCGAAGGATGCCGTTCGGATTGTGTAACGCCCCGGCAACCTTCTAAAGATGCATGATGACACTCTTTTCAGACATGGTCGAAGACTTCCTTGTGATCTTCATGGATGATTTTTTTGTTTTTGGTAATGACTTGGACAGTTGCCTCGGCAATTTAGAGAAGGTGTTGGCAAGATGTGAAGAAACCGATTTAGTCCTTAATTGGGAGAAGTTCCATTTTATGGTAGATAAAGGAATAGTGCTCGGCCACAAGATTTCATCCAAGGAAATTGAAGTAGACAAAGCCAAGGTGGACGTGATCGAGATATTACCCTCACCAAGTTCGGTTAAAGGAATTCGAAGCTTTCTTGGACATGCAGGTTTTTACAGGAGGTTCATTCATAATTTTTCTAAAATTACTAAACCCTTGTGCAATTTGCTTGAACAGGATAAAGTCTTCAATTTTGATGATTCTTGAGCCCAAGTATTCGAAACCCTAAAGAAAAAGCTTACCTCGGCACCCATTGTCGTTCCACCAGATTGGACGCTATCTTTTGAGCTCATGTGTGATGCAAGTGATTTCGCGGTAGGATCAGTTCTAGGCCAACGCACAGGTAAGACCTTTCATGTGATATACTACGTTAGTAAAACTCTTAATAGTGCTCAAGTGAATTACAAAACAACGGAGAAAGAGTTACTAGTTGTAGTTTTCCTATTTGAAAAGTTCTGATCCTATTTGATTGGTACCAAGGTAATTGTTCTTATGGACTATTCAACAATTAAGTATCTATAAAAAGGATGCCAAACCTCGTTTGATTCGTTGGATATTGCTTTTACAAAAATTTGATATTGAAATTAAGGATAGGAAATGAACAGAAAATCAAGTGGCCGATCACTTATCACGTTTAGAACGTAATAGGGAAGAGGACACAGATTTAGAGATATGCGATGCATTCCCGGATGAGCAACTTTTAGTTGCCTCAGCAACCATAGATGCGCACGCCTCGGCAACCCCTAACGCCTCAGCAACCATGGATGCGCATGCCTCGGCAACCCTCGACGCTTCAGCAACTCTTGACGTGCACGCCTCAGCAACTCCAGACGCGTATGCCTCGGCAACCATTGATACGCACGCCTCGGCAACAATAGACGCGTATGCCTCGGCAACTCTAGATGCACACACCTCGGCAATCTTAGGAGCAGTCACCACGGCAGCACATGCCTCGGCAATACCCTGGTACGCAGATTTAGTTAATTTCCTTGTTTGTGGTATTTTACCTTATGGCCTTACTCACCAAGGGAAGAAGCGGTTCCGCCATGATGCTAAGCATTACTTTTGGGACGAACCTCTTTTGTTTAAACAATGTGCAGATCAGGTTATACGCTGATGTGTCCCTGAAGAAGAGCAGTAGAATATACTCTGACAATGCCATTCTTCAACCTATGGAGGACATTTTGGAGGAATTCGTACCACGGCCAAAGTTTTGCAATCCGGTTTGTATTGGCCAACACTGTACAAAGATGCCCAAGAGTTTTACAAGCAATGTGATCGTTGCCAGAGGACGGGCAATATCTCTAGACGACATGAGATACCGCTACAAAACATCATCGAGGTGGAATTGTTCGATGTATAGGGGATCGATTTTATGGGAGCTTTCCCATCTTCATTCGGCAACCTCTACATTCTACTTGCCGTTGACTACGTGTCTAAATGGGTTAAGGCAACTGCAGTTCCCAACAACCATTCCAAGACCGTGCAATGATTCTTGCAAAAAAATATATTTAAACGGTTTGGGATGCCAAGAGTAATTATCAGTGATGAAGGCAAGCATTTTAACAACAGACATATTGCCAAGATGTTGCAACGCTTCGGCATATCACACAAGATTGCCACGGCATATCATCCACAAACCAATGGGCAAGCAGAAATTTCCAACCGAGAATTGAAGGGTATACTGGAGAAAGTTGTAAATCCCTATAGGAAGGATTGGTCAGTAAGACTAGATGACGCACTTTGGGCATATCGCACTGCATTCAAAACACCCTTAGGTATGTCCCCCTTCCGACTTGTCTATGGAAAAGCATGCCATCTACAGGTGGAAATCAAACACAAGGCATATTGGGCAATCAAGACCGTGAATATGGATTGGGAAAGTGCCGGACAAAAGCATTTTTTGGACCTCAACGAGATAGAAGAATTCCGTGCACTCGCCTATAACAATGCACGAATCTACAAGGAGAAAACAAAGCAATGGCATGACAAGAAACTATTTCCGCGACAATTCATGAGAGGGCAACTAGTTCTCTTGTTCAATTCTCGGCTAAAACTTTTCCCGGGAAAACTGAAATCAAGATGGTCAGGACCATTCGAAGTAGTCAAACCATTCTCCCATGGTGCCGTGATAATCAAGTCCATCACCGACGAACATGAATTCAAAGTTAACAGACAAAGATTGAAGCACTACAACGGTGCCCATGTGGAACGTAACAAAGAAGTGGTCACCATAGGAGATGCATGAGCATGCTCTCCTTTCGATATTTTCTTTTTCTCTTTCTTTTTATTTTTCTTTTTATTTTTTTGAACTATTCTTTATTATTTTTGGTTATTCTTTTTTATTTTATTTTTGGAATTTTTAGGAGATATTTTATTTTATTTTTCTTCATTATCTTTAGTTTCCAGGTTTTCTTTGTTTTCTTTTCTTTTCCACAACAAGACTCACAACCACCATGCTAAGGAAATTCACTTCTGACTACTTGCCACGGCAACCGCAACAGAGAATGCCCTGGCAACTACCTCAGTAGTTGCCACGACAACAGAAACTGGCGATGCCCAGGCAACCACAATGGATTCGGCAACTACTGATGCCCATGCAAGTAAACCTGCCTTGGCAAACATGGATCAAATCAAAGCAATGCTATTCACGCGGTACCGACCACAAGCATTCAACCACCGACCAGAAAATGAATCAAGCAAACGACATGAAGGAAACTTATCACTCGAGGTGACGACCTCTCCGACTAACTCATTTCATTTAGTTTCTTTTAAATTTTGTTTCACTTTTACATGCATTGAGGACAATGCTTCTCTCAAGTTTGGGGGGGGTGTTGGTTTCTAGTTAGTTTCATGTTTAGTTGCATTCATCTTTAGCAATCACATATAGGTTGCATATGTTACTTGCCATACCTTTAATTGAATTTAATTGCTTAAGACTTGTTGAATATCCAATGATGAATTTTTGCCACTGCACTTAATTAAAAGAACCTTTAATTTTAGGATTGCATGAAAAGAACATAGAATTTTACTATGATGCTGAATTTTTTTTACACAGTTGTGGCTTGTTGATTGAAAGAAACTTAGTGAACTTAGGTTGCTTAAAATTTGGGCAAATTTAAAATTGAAAATTCAAAGTTAATTTCTTTCTAGAGGTGCCCGAAACTGGATCTAGTAGTTAATCCACATTAAAGAATCGCTAGAGGTGCCCAAAATTGGCTCTAGTCGACTAAAATAAAATGAGAAATTGCTTACTTTGCTAGAGGTGCCCGAAATTGGCTCTAGTGAAAATAAAAACAAATGCCCCGGTAATTAAATTTATAAAAGCCTATTGTTCACATAGAATCTTGAAAATCAACTTGTACACAACTACGCACACACATTGTCACAAGCATTACAGTTCGATTCCGGGTAATTTTTGTGCTATTCGAAAAATTAAAAGGTGATCATACTTTGTGCCACGGTTCCGAGGTTTGAATTCAAGTTTGAAGCTTGTCTTTGATGATTAAAGTCTTGGCAGGTAATTGTTAGTTTGTATTGCTTGAGGACAAGCAATAGTTCAAGTTTGGGGGTGTGATAAGTGTTCAAAAGTACTATTTTATTACCCTTTTACTCATATTTTTGTTAGACTTAGGCTCATATTAGTTGCATAATTAGTCATTCATGCATTAATTCACGTTTCTTTCCACCGTTGAGCTTGATTACATAACTTGGTGATTTTTGTGGAAAAAGATGCTGCTTTGGTGTGATTTTGTGTGTGTGCAGAATCACTTGCCTAAACAAGGCTGAAACCAGTTGCTAGGGCAGTGCATGAATGAGATGCCAACGCAGTTGCTAAGGCAATGCATGAAGGAGATACCGAGCTAGTTGCCAGGGCAATTTTCGATAAAGGATAAGATGATATGGTAGTCGAAATTGATGACTAGATAAGCCCAAGATGACGTGGAGCAAAGTTAAATCCCAAAGGAGTTTGATTTTCATGAAGAGGTTAAAGAGAAATTAAATCCCAAGAAGATATGAGAAGTTATAGAAGGAATTTAAATATAATAAAGAATTATATTCTTTAAAGATAATTTAATTCCAACTTAACTTCCTCCTCAAAAAAGACTTTGACCTAGCCCTATAAATTGAAGACCATGCCGTCAACTCCAAAGGGGGAGAGAGAAGAAGGGAGATTTCGACAAAGCTCCATCCATTCTTCATCTTTTTCTTCTTTGTTCAACTAGGTTTATGTTAGGAATTCTTTATATTGTGTTTCTTTGGAACCTAGCCATGAACTAAATCTATTTGGCTAAGGTTATTGTGTCTTGTGGTTGTGAGAAACAATTGGATTTTGTTTAGGTAAAAAGAGTTTGCACTTTCAATTCAAGGTTTACTCATTCTTAGTTCTTATTCTTGTTTGCGAGTGAATTGGGAGAGGATCTCGTAACTTCATCTATTTATCTAATATCAGGAGAGTTAGATTCAAGAAACGAATGAGTATGGTCTTTATTCAATCTATTGATGGTGAAGATTAATCCAGCTTAGGGATAAGTTAAGGATTTCAACGGCTAAGAAGAGCGCGATATTGGTTATTGTTCACCCTTGATTCACACAGGGATGTATTATCAAGGCATGCACAAATAGCTAGAGTTTCGACTTAGGAATAAGAAGAAACCATTGAAGAACGCTCTGCCGAACCTTGAAGTTGCTGCCTAGACGCCCAAGTCGTTGCCCAGCTAGTCGCCCAAGAAACCATCGATTAGTTGCCAAGGCAACCCCGCTGTTCTAGTTGCCACGCCAACTGAGTTGCCCTTGCACTCTTTTACCAAGACGATCCAATCGACTATCACTCCCAACTCACGATAACCTGCCCTATTCTCTCTCATATAATTACATATTCTTTTACTTTATTGCTTTCTAGTTTAGTTATTAGTTAAACTCCTACAATCACATACTTGTGTTTCTTTTACTTTTTACAGTGCAAGAGATTAGATTCTTGAAGTGGCACCAATCCCTATGGAGACGATATCTTTTATACTATAACTTGCGACGTGTATACCACAATTGCGTAGCACTTATTACGCGCAACAAATATCTTATGTGATTTGTTTGCAAGCTCAATTAGAGCATTTTGGTAATATGGTGTGCCATGGAGGCAAGCTCGACAAGCTTATCCTTTTGATATTTGCTATGTCAGTATAATTGAATAAGCTTTGATGAACTTTTTTGACATAGTAATTGAATAAGCTTTGATGAACGTTTTTTTTTTACTCGACAGCTTTGATGAACTATATTTTGTCATGATTTATGTCTTAATGGAAAACTATTATGATATGTTAGATCATTGAGCTACATGCTCATCTATGATTAAGTTAGGGTAAACTACATAAATGGCCACCATACTGTGGATAAAGTCGCAATTTGACCACAATATTATTTTCCGAAGCAATTAAGCCACCATACTATTGATTTGGAGTCAATGTGGCCACCTACCATTAAAGCCTAATGGCAGGGTGACGTGGCGGTTAAATATGTGAAATTAATTCGATGATTAATTCAATGATTATATATGTGAAATTAATTCGATGATTTTATATGTGAAATTAGTGTTTAGGGTTTGGGCTTTGGAGTATAGGGTTATATATGTGAAATTATTTTTATGATTATATATGTTAAATTAAAAGAATAAATGTAGAAAACAATACGACACATATATTTAATTTAGTGTTATAAAGTACAAAGTTGTGCTTGGTGCAGTGGTTAACCCACTCTTTTTCCCCAAGGCTTTCCCTAGTTTGATCCCCCTCAAGCAAGATTGTTTGATTTCATTTTTCTTCTCTAAATAGGTGGTGACATGTGTCAACACCTGATTGGAGTTGGAAAATAAATTTATTAAATCAAATATAAATAATTAAAGTCCTCCAATAAGGTGTTGACATATGTCACCACCTAATTAAATAATTAATTAATTTTATTAATATAAAATTAGGACTAAATTGAAAGAATGTGTAAATAATAGGACCAAATGAGTAATTATACCCTTTTTTAACTGCCACGTCACCCTGCCGTTAGAACCTAACGGCGGGTGGCCACATTGAGTCCAAATTAATATTATGGTGGCTTAATTGCTTAAAAATTGTATTATGGTTAAATCGCGACTTTATCCATAGTATGGTGGCCATTTATGTAGTTTACCCATTAAGTTATGATGATAAACTATCTACGAAATGAAACTATGAATTTTGATAACTTTGGAGCTTTATGCTCACTATGATAATCTGTTACGGTATTTTGGAGATTAAAGCTCAATATGAAACTATGCCACGACACTTTGGAGCTATAAGCTCAATTATGATCTAAGGAATGAATTAAAGGCAAACCTTGGACACAAAGGTTACTTTGGGTACAATTGTAAAAAGTAAAAACACAATAGAGGATTATAGGAGTTTACTAATAACTAATTGAGCAATAAAGTAAATGAATAGATGAGATCAATTGAGAGAGAGATAGGCGAGTTTGGAGTTGAGGTGTGATCCGATTGGATCGTTTTGGTAAAAGAGTCTTATGTGGCGGCTACAACGGGTTGCCTTGGCAACTAATATGTTTGTTGGAATAAACCTTGAAATAGAAAAGTGCAAACTCTTATTACCTAAACAAAAACCAATAGTTTCTCACAACCACAAAACACAATAACCATAGCCAAATAGATTTAGTTCATGGCTAGGTTCCAAAGAAACACAAGATAAACAATCCCTAGCATGAACCCAATCGAACAAGAAAGAAAAGAATGAAGGATGAGGCTTGTCGAAATCCTCCTTGCCCTAGATGCTTGTCAAAAATCCTCTCCTCTTGCCCTCCTTGGACTTGTCGAAATTCCCTTCTCTTTTGCTCTCTATGCATCTTGTCGAAATCTCCATCTTATTTATAGGGCTAGGCCAAAGTCCTTCTTTGAGGAGGAGTTTAAGTTGGAATTAAATTATCTTTAAAGAATATAATTTTTTATTATAATTGTATTCCTACTAGAACTTCTCCTATCTTCTTGGAATTTTATTATTCTTTAATCTCTGCATGGAAATCAAATTCCTTTGGGTTTGGGCTTTGCTCCACGTCATCTTGGGTTTGTTTAGTCATCAATTTCGACTACCATATCACCTTTTCTCTTGTCGACAATTGCCATGGCAACTGGCTCGGTGTCTCCTTCATGCATTGCCCTGGCAACTGGCTCGGCGTCTCCTTCATGCATTGCCCTGGCAACTAGCTCGGCATCTCCTTCATGCATTGCCCTGGCAACTAGCTCGGCATTGCTTTGGCAAGTGATCCTGCACATAAACACACAAAGCACACCAAAGCAGCATCTTTTCCACAAAAACTACCAAGTTATGTAATCAAGCTCAACGATGGAAGGAAACATGGATTAATGCATGAATAGCTAATTATGCAACTAATATGAGCCTAAGTCTAACAATAATATGAGTAAAAAAGGGTAAGAAAATAGTACTTTTGAACACTTATCACACCCCCAAACTCGAACTATTGCTTGTCCTCAAGCAATGCAAACTCATAATTACCTGCCAAGACTTCAATTTTCACAAACTTAGCTTTGAAATTGATTTCAATTCTCTGAACCGGGGCACATTATGATTGGCTTTTTATTTTTTGGAAAACTTAGGAGTTACTTAGAATCAAACTATAATGCTTGTGAGTGTGTGAGGAGTTGTGTGCAAGTTGATTTTTCGGATTCTATGCAAACAAGAGGTTTTCAAATTACTTCATTGGGTTCTTTTTAACATGTTTTAACTAGAGCCAGTGTTGGGCACGTCTAGTGTTTTGTTTTTAGTTTTATTAAGTTAATTTAATCGACTAGGGCCGGTTTCGGGCACCTCTAGTTAAATTTTTTTTAACACATCCTAGAGCCAGTTTCGGGCACCTCTAGTGATCAATTTTTTTAGCACATGCTAGAGCCAATTTCGGGCACCTCTAGTATTCATCCAATTTTTATTCTAATCCCCCAATTTGTTAATTATCAACCTAAGTTCACTAGAATTCCTTAAATCAATCAAACCATAACAGTGTTTCATCAAATTTAGCATCATAGTAAAATTCTAAGTTTTTCCATGGTTATCCTAGAATAAAAATTCTATCAATTAAGTGCATTGGCAAAGTCATCATCGGATATTCATCAAATTTAAGCAATTCTTGTTCCAATTAAAGGCATGGCAAGCAATTTATGTATCCTAAATGTAATACTTAAGATGAATGTAACTAAACATGGTAACTACTAATAACAATCCCCCCCAAACTCGAGTGAGGCATTGTCCTCAATGCATGCATAAAAATAACGAAAAATAAAAATAAAAATGCATACGAGGACTTACTCCGAGAGTTCATCGTCGTAGATGATTAGTTTCCTTTTGGTCGGTGTCTTGATTCTCTTGCTTGAACGCGATGGTTATTTTCTTATTGCCGGTGGTGGAATCGATCCTCGTACGGGGTTGTCCTCATCGTCCTCTTCATCAATGTCATTGGCTTTTCGCTTGGAGGATTCAATTGGTGCGGTCTTTATTGGTTCAATGGAGGACTCGTCCGAATCTGAAAATTCAGAAAATGATTCCGTAGGAGTTGATTCGGTCATAGGTGCTTTACCTTTGGCTTTTGCAGTGGTTGCCGGGATGTCTTTAGCTTTGGTTGCCGTGGCATCTTCAGGGTTGGTTGCCGTGGCGTCAGCTTGTGCATACACGAAGTAGGTTGCCGCGGCATCATCTGTTGAGGTTTCCGTGGCAACTGCTTCATTGGTTGCCGGGGCAAGGATCTCAGCGGGAAAGATTGGGAACGGCATGCGATTGTCCGGGTACTTTTCTAGGATGACTTGGATGATGGCATTGTTGTGCTCCTTCATGTACCGCACGAACATTAGTTGCCGGTCTTCAATTTGCCTTAGGTGGCTTGCCAATGGGTGCAAAAGTGCTTCAAAGTGTCCCAGGGTTGGTGGCCGAGTTGCCCTGGCGTTAGGTGCTTGGGCATTATGGATTGCTGGGGCGGCAGGAGTTGCCGCGGCAATTGGAGGCCTTGAAGATTTTCCCGTTGCCTCTCCCATTAGCTTTTGGATTTGCGCTTGATTCCAACCGGACTTTGGTAGGGCCTTATCTTTTGAACTGCATACAAAAATCTCATCACAAATAATTTTTCCAATGTTAATGATGCGATTATGCAAAATAGAATGTATGAGCAAAAGACGTGGTATATCAACGGTAGTATTATGTGTGGTGGGCATTAAAGAAGTTTTAACAAACTTATTCGATAGTTTTGCCTCGGGTTTAAGCCGAAGGCGATTTACCGTGCCCTTGTATTTACCGTCGTTCCAACGAGTTCCCGGTTGAGTGAGTTCTTGAAGCACCTTGTCGAGTTGATTGGGATTGATTTGATCAACGAAGGCTTGATGCTCGTCCTTCTCAATGTAAAGCCCGTAAAAGGTGTTGATGCTTTCGGGACTTATGAGTATGGCCTTGTCACGAACAAAAACATAAGGATTATCCGGGTTAGGTGAGTGAGCATAGAATTCTCTTACCCATAAGATGTTACCCGGTTCCGGTTGATGGAAAAAGATTTGCCACTTTTGTATCTTGAACTTTTTTTCCTACAATTCAAAGACAAATCAAATAAGGATTAAATTTAAAGATAAACTAATAAAGAAAATAAATAAAGATGTGTAATAGGATAAAAAAATCTATCCTAAAAACTACTAATAATCAGAAATATATATAAAAAAATAAAAAAATCAAAAAAAATAAAATAACTAATTAATCGAAAAAAAAAAAAAAAAAATAAAAAAAAAAAAAATAAAAAAATCAAAAGGGAGAGCATGCTCATGCATCTCCTAAGTTGACCACTTCCTTGTTACGTTCCACATGGGCATCATTGTAGTGCTTTAATCTTTGTCCATTAACTTTGAATTCATGGTTGTCAGAGATGGACTTGATTATCACAGCACCATGGGAGAATAGTTTGACGACTTCGAATGGTCCCGACCATCTTGATTTCAGCTTTCCCGGGAAAAGTTTTAGCCGAGAATTGAATAGGAGAACTAGTTGCTCGGGCGTGAATTGCCGTGGGCAATAGTTTTTGTCGCCATCGCTTGTTTTCTCCTTGTAGATTCGCATTGTTATAGGCGAGTGCACAGAATTCTTCTATCTCATTGAGGTCCATCAAACGCTTTTGTCCGGCACTTTCCCAATCCATATTCATGGTCTTGATTGCCCAGTATGCCTTGTGCTCGATTTCCACCGGTAGATGGCATGTCTTGCCATAGACAAGTCGGAAGGGGGACATACCTAAGGGTGTTTTGAATGCAGTGCGATATGCCCAAAGTGCGTCATCTAGTCTTAATGACCAATCCTTCCTTGAGGGATTTACGACTTTCTCGAGTATTCCCTTCAACTCCCGGTTGGAAATTTCTGCTGCCCTGGTTTGTGGGTGATATGCCGTGGCGATCTTGTGTGATATGCCAAAGCGTTGCAACATCTTGGCAATTAGTCTGTTGTCAAAATGCTTGCCTTCGTCGCTGATAATTGCTCTTGGCATCCCAAACCGTGTAAATATGTTTTTCTGCAGGAATCATTGCACGGTCTTGGAATCGTTATTGGGAACTGCAGCTGCCTCCACCCATTTAGATACATAGTCGACGGCAAGTAAGATGTAGAGGTTGCCGAATGAAGATGGGAAAGGTCCCATAAAATCGATCCCCCACACATCGAACAGTTCCACCTCGATGATGTTCTGGAGCGGCATCTCATGTCGTCTAGAGATATTGCCCGTCCTTTGGCAACGATCACATTGCTTGTAAAAGTCTTGGGCATCTTTGTACAATGTTGGCCAATACAAACCGGATTGCAAAACTTTGGCCACGGTACGAGTTCCTCCAAAATGTCCTCCATAGGGTGAAGAATGGCATTGCCGGAGTACATTTTGTTGTTTCTTCTTCAGAACACATCACAGATAACCCGATCCGCACATTGTTTAAACAATAGAGACTAGTCCCAAAAGTAATGCTTAGCATCATGGCAGAACCGCTTCTTCCCTTGGTGAGTAATGCCATAAGGTAAAATACCACAAATAAGGAAATTAACTAAACCGCTGCACTGTGGTATTGCCGAGACATGTGCTACCGTGGTGATCGCTCCCAAAATTGCCGAGGCGCGCGGCTGCTGCGCCGCGCGCCGAGAGTTGCCCGAGGCGCCGAGTTGCCGAGGGCCGAGGGTTGCCGAGGCGCCGAGGGTTGCCGAGGCATGCGCTGGCCCATGGTTGCCGAGGCAACTAAAATTTGTTCATTCGAAATGCATCGATATCTCTAGATCCGTGTCCTCATCTCTCGCTGTGTTCTAAACGTGATAAGTGATCAGCTACTTGATTTTTTTCTGCCTTTTCCCGTCCTTAATTTCAATATCAAATTCTTGTAAAAGTAATATCCAACGAATCAAACGAGGTTTAGCATCCTTTTAGCAAATAAGTATTTGATTGCCGAATGGTCTGTATGAACAATTACCTTTGTACCAATCAAATAGGATCGAACTTGTCAAATGCGAAAACTACACAGCTAGTAACTCTTTCTCCGTTGTTGTGTAGTTCACTTGAGCACTATTAAGAGTTTTACTAGCGTAGTATATCACATGGAAGGTCTTACTACCGCGGCGCTGGCCTAGGACCGCTCCTACCGCAAATCACTTGCATCACACATGAGCTTAAAGGGTAGCGCCCAACTGGTGGTACGTAAAATGGGTGCCGAGAGAAGCTTTTTTTTCTTTAGGGTTTCAATGCTTGGGTGCAAGAATCATCAAAATCAAGACTTTATCCTGTTCAAGCAGATTACACAAGGGTCTAGTGATTTTAGAAAAATTATGAATGAACCTCCCGTAAAAACCTCGCATGTCCGAGAAAACTTCAATTCCTTTAACCGAACTTGGTGGGGGTAATCTCTCGATCACGCCCACCTTGGCTTTGTCTACTTCAATCCCTTTGATGAAATCTTGTGGCCGAGCACTATTCCTTCATCTACCATAAAATGACATTTCTCCCAATTGAGGACTAAATCGTTTCTTCACATCTTGCCAATACTCTCTAAATTACCGAGACAGCTTGTCGGGTCATTACTAAAAACAAAAAATCATCCATGAAGATCTCAAAGAAGTCTTCGACCATGTCTGAAAAGAGCGCCATCATGCATCTTTGAAGGTTGCCGGGCGTTATAATAATCTGAACGACATCCTTCGAAGGCATAAGACCGTATGGGCATGTGAAGGTTGTCTTTTTTGATCTTCGGTGCTATGGCAATTTGATTGTAACCTGAATAACCATCAAGAAAATAATAAAAAGGGTTTACCCGCAAGACGGTCAAGCATTTGATCAATAAAGGGTAATGGGAAGTGATCTTTCCGGTGGCTTTGTTTAGCTTTCGATAATCCATACAAAACCCTCCAACCGGTCATAGTCCCCGTTGGAATGAGTTCATTATTTTCATTGCTTACCACCGTTATACCTCTTTTTTTTCGTACACACACATTGTACCGGACTTACCCACGTACTATCAGAGATAAGGTATATAATATCGGCGTCAAGCCACTTGATGATTTCTTTCATTACGACCCTTTTCATGGCATGATTCAGTCTCCTCTAGGCCTCAATTGAAGGTTTGTGATCATCTTCCAATAGAATCTTGTGCATGCACACTGCCGGGCTAATTCCCTTCAAGTCGGCAATTGTCCACCCTATAGCCTTTTTGTGTAGCTTCAACATCTTGATCAGCTTCTTTTCCTGCTCAGGCTGTAACTTAGAAGAAATAATTACATGCAATGTATTATCGGTTCCTAAGTATGCATATTTTAGTTGCTCTGGCAATTGTTTCAACTCAAGAATCGGTGGTTGTTCAATAGAGGGTTTTTCGAGTTTACCTTCCTTACCTGAGTAATCCAGTGGTTCAAAGTATGTACATGGTCGATTGACTAGCCAATTTGCCTCTTCTTGTTGTTCCTCATCGACCGGTTCTTCATACTCCTCAGGTTCCTCTTGATCGACAATATAGTTGCCGAGGCAACTAAATTCTCATCGGTTAAACTCGCCGTGGCATGAAGAAGTTGGCATTCTTTCGATCATCGCATGCCTTAGTGTTTGGAACACATTTAGTTTAACTTGCTGGTCATTCACCCTCATTGTGAGTTCTCCTTTTTCAACATCGATCAAGGTTCTCCCTGTTGCTAGGAATGGTCTCCCGAGAATGATAGGTGCATGCTCATCTGCTTCACAATCCAAAACAATAAAGTCAGCGAGAAAAATAAATTTATCAACTTTTACCAGTATGTCCTCGATTTTTCCCTCTGGATGCACATAGGATCTGCTCGGCTACCTGCAGCATGACTGTTGTAGGTCTTGCCTTCCCGATTCCTAGTTTCTGGAAAACCGATTTAGGCATCAAGTTTATGCTAGCCACAAGGTCGCATAATGCTTTCCCAACATAGTGATTTCCAATGGAACAAGGTATTGTGAAACTTCCGGGATTCTTCAACTTGGGTGGCATACGATTGTTCAACATTGCCATGCATCCCTCCGTTGCGGCAACTGTTTCAAACTCTCCTAGCCTTGTTCTCTTGGACACAATGTCTTTAAGAAACTTGGCATAGTTTGGCATTTGTTCAATTGCTTCTACCAATGGCAAGTTGATGTGGACTTGCTTTAGGATATCAAGAAACTTCTTGAATTGGTATTCTTGCTTTTGTCGCTTCAACCTTTATGGGAATGGTGGTGGAAGTCGGATATCTTCGATCCTTTCATTGGTTTGAAACTTGATTGACGGCATTGTCGGGACAACAGGGGTTGCCGAGGCGTTATCAACTGGGGTTGCCGAGGCATGCTTATCGCAAGTTGCCGAGGCGTCTTTATCGTCGGTTGCCGAGGCATGCTTATTACCAGTTGCCGCGGCAATTCCTGGTTCAGCATCTGAGGCTTTGCAGCTAGGTTCGTCTTGATCTTTTTGTGGAGTTTTGTTTGATGAGCGGGTTTGAACCTCTCTAAGTTGTTGGCCACTTCTAGTGGTGATCGCCTTACATTGCTCATGGCCAATTCCTCTTGCGACTTCAGTATCGCTAGGTAAACCTCCTTGCGGTCTAGTATTCAGATTTTGAGCAAACTGTCCGACTTGATTTTCCAATGATTTGATTGCCGCCTCTTGGTTTTGCAATCTCATCTCGGTCCTGTTAATAAAAGCATCAGTTCTTTTTATGAAATTACTATTCTCAGCCATATAAGATTCAGTTTTCATCATAAAAGCATTTAGAGAATTTTCCAAAGAACTAGATGTCCTCGGTTGTTGCTGGCAACCGCTGCCGTGGCGGGCATATTTTGTTTGAATCCCGATGCTTGTGCATTCGATTGTTCGTTTAGAGCATTGTTAAGATTACTCCATGAAAATTTGGGTGCTTCTTCCAAGTCTGGATTGTATGTATTGACATCACATTGTTGTTCCGATTGTAATTCCTCACATAGAAGCCGGATTCCGGATTCTCGTGATACATTCGTAAGAATTATGGTTATCACCACATAACTCACAAAAGGAATCCATTACCTTGACTTCATGTGTGTTGTTTGGTTTTTGCATGTTCGACCATCTTGGTTAAAGTGGCCAATTGTGCCAAATTGAATCTGATGATCCTAGTTCATGTATTGTGGCTTGGCGCCTAACTCCTCCTCTTCTAGTGGATGGGAATTGATAATCATTCTTGGCCAGCCTGTTTAAAATTTGCATTGCTTCTTCCAAATAATTATCTAGAGTATGTCGCTTGTCGAGGCATCTAGCACCATCCTTGTTGGTGTATTCACGGCGTTGTAAAACATTGTTACTTGAGTCCACACCGAACTGTAGGGGGCATTTGTGCAGAAGTTCTCTATATCGCTCCCAAGCCTCAGACATGGATTCATCATCCGCTCCGCCAAAAGAAGTAATGTCGCTACGGCTTATCACCAAATTTGTAGGATTAAATCTAGCAAGGAAATTACGACAAAGATCAGTCCAAGATGCTATGGATCCGTAGGAATGCTATTCAACCATGCTTTCGCCCTATCCTCAAAGTGAATAGGGAATAATCTTAATCGTAAGACATCGGGGTGACTCGTGTATTTTGAATGAGTTGCAAATCTCGAGGAAAGATTTCAGATGATGTTGTCGCATCTTCAGTTGCCGAGCCACCAAATTGACCTATTGTGTTGATCATATTAAACATTACCGGTTTCAACTCAAAGTGGTCGGCTTCAATTTCAAAGGTGCGATAACTCCCGGGTTAAGTCCATCAAGATCTTCTTCAAGATAGTCTTGAATAGTTCTGTTTTGTGCAAGAATCACTCATCCTCCCGCCGAACATCTTGATTCATATTGCCGCCTTGATTAGCCATTGCTACTCTTATCCTTCGCCTAAGTCTTTGTAAGGTTCGCTCGATTTCTGGATCAAAGGGATATTCTCGTGAAGTCGGTCTCGCCCGGTCATATACCAATGCAAAACCAAAGTTTGTTAGCCCTTTGAATTTTAAACAAGAAAAGTAAAAAGAAAGTGCAAGAAAATAAAAACAAAGTCGATATTGCTAATCCCCGCAACGGCGCCAAAAAACTTGTTTGCTGTAATAAGTGCTACGCAATTGTGCAAGTATACACGCCGCAAGTTATAGTATAAAAGATATCGCTCCACAGGATTGGTGCCACTTCAAATATCTAGTCTTGCAATCGTAAAAAGTAAAAACACAAATAAAGGATTATATAGTTTTAACTAATAACTAATCTAGAAAGCAATAAAGTAAAAGAAAATATGAGATCAAATGAGAGAGAGATAGGCCAGGTTATCGTGAGTTGAGGTGTGATAGCCGATTGATCGCCTTGGTAAAAAAGAGTGCAAGGGCAACTCTGTTGCCGTGGTCAACTTGCACAACGGGTTGCCTTGGCAACTAATCGATGGTTGCCTGGGCGACTAGCTGGGCAACTACTTGGGCATATGGGCAGCAACTTCAAGGTTCGGCAGAGCATTCTTCAATGGTTTCTTCTTATCCCTAAGTCGAAACTCTAGCTACTTGTGCATGCCTTGATAATACATCCCTGCGTGAATCAAGGGTGAACAACAACCAATCTTGCGCTCCTTCTTAGCCGCTGAAATCCTTAACTTATTCCTAAGCCGGATTAATCTTCACCATCAATAGATTGAATAAAGACCATACTCATTCGTTTATTGAATCTAACTCTCCCGATATTAGATAAATAGATGAAGTTACGAGATCCTCTCCCAATTCACTCGCAAACAAGAATAAGAACCAAGAATGAGTAAACCTTGAATTGAAAGTGCAAACTCTTATTACCTAAACAAAATCCAATTGTTTCTCACAACAACAAAACACAATAACCCCAACAATCAGTTAGTTCATGGTTGGGTTCAAAAGATATACAAAGAATAATCCCCAAACCATGAATCTAATGGAAGCAAAAAAAAGAAGAAGAAATCGAACTCTCTCCCCTTGCTCTCTTGTCTAAATCTCTTCCTTCTTGCCCTTTGGAGTTGTCTAAATTTTCCTCTTCTTGCTCTCTTCAAGTTGTCGAAATCTCCATCCTATTTATAGGGCTAGGGCAAAGTCCTTCTTTGAGGAGGAAGTTGTTGGAATTAAATTATCTTTAAAGAATATAATTCTTTATTATAATTGTATTCCTACTAGAACTTCTCCTATCTTCTTGGAATTTAATTCTTCTTTAACTCGCATGGCAATCAAATTCCTTTGGGTTTGGGCTTTGCTCCACGTCATCTTGGGCTTGTTTAAAATAAAAGAAAATTTATGCTTATGTCTATGAACTTATAAGAATGAATTTGAATAAGAAAGTCAATGAGATCTTATGATTAATGCTAGGAAATTCAGTATGAACGGGAATATGTTTATATGTATGAAAATGGATAAGATTATAGAAGTTATGTAAATTATGATATGTATATCTTCTTGCCACACATTAACTATGATCCTTTTGTAAATATATGATATTGTATATCAATTATATTTGTGTTTTAACTACCTCACTAAGATATGTAAGCTTATCTTGTTATTTGCATGAATTTCAGGTATAGACCTTCGTAAATGCTCATAATCCTATTTAGGGGTTGCAAGTCAATCTTTAAGCATTGAGTAAGTTTCCTTTTGTCAAACTCCTAGTTGGTGGCATATGAACTAAGCATTTGCAGTTAGATGAATATGACTTTGGATTGATATTATGATTTAAATAGGTGATATGGAATGAATATGATATGATAGCTAAGAAAGGATAGTTTAAGTTATGTTTATAAGCTTGATATAATGAAAAAATGTATGAATCATTTTAGGAGGATTTTATGTTATAGCCTATATGTTTGGATATGTAAGTTAATAAAACAAAGCAAGCAATTGAATGGTAAGTAAAGTATTAGATAATCTTATACAAGTTGGTAAATGGAAGCTCTATGCTAGGATTTTGTACGTTTACTTATGAAAATATGTGAAATAAGCTAATTGATGAAATAAACTTATAAAATGTAATTGGTAACTTGTATGGTAATTTAGTTTGATGCTAAAGGAGATGTATAAGGTTATATGGATTGTGATGTTTATGTGAGAGTTATATTTGTTTCCATGATTGCTTGGTGTTTATCACGGTTGGTGTAACACCCATAGATCGATATGGGTAACCCGATCCAATATGAAGTGTCACATTCGAGTCATAGGAGCGACCCACTATAAAATTTCAAATAAACAAATTGTCAAACCAATTAAAACCATAAAACAAGTTCTAGATTAAAATATAAGTTTAGAAATCATTCAAACAATGAAACATAAATCATGATACAAATTACAAATACAAGTCTCAGACTCTGATATAAAAACAAGACGTGACATACATGCCCCCTAATTACACAGGTACCATACTCCACAAGCAGTGCCGAAGGAACTCTCGTACTGATATCGATAACTACACCCTGTTTAATCTTTTAACCTGCGATGGTAAAAACAACATGAGCTTGGAAAAGCTCAGAAATACTGAACTACCAAAAGTTGTTATAGGCACAAGCAAGTAAGGCTAAACATAAAGCTATCATGGTGTTCCGGGAAACAACATGCTCCAAATACGATTCAATATTTTAATAAAACATTATATTTGAAAGTAACAGACTTGTTCTTTATTCAATCACCGAGTATCAAGCGAGAAGCCTATAGCTCGAAGAATCAGAAGAGAGGTAGATTACGAAAGTTGAGCTAGGGAGTTTAGTGTTTCATTAAGTGCAGATTGTAAGCATACTAAGAGTTTCAGACTTTGGTAAATTAATTCAGTAGGGTAGATTTTTAAAAAGGGAATAAAAGTTCTATTTTAATCA